>OX387190.1:24633465-25233465 GCA_947561395.2 Buxus sempervirens | reverse complement strand
TTCTCATCAGAAAATTGGTTTGATGAATGCTCATATAATATCCCTCATCTATTAAAAAATTTGGAAACGTATTAGTACCTTTGTTAACTTCTCTTGAAATATGTAAAAAAATTGCTAGATTTACATTTTGAATTTTCTTTTTACGATAGTTTCAACCTCTTGTGATGGTGTCATCGTTTTTGTCTTGTTTATAGTGTCCCTCATCTATTTATAATGTTCTCATTTCAACCTCTTGACAAATCAGCTGCCTTGTTTAAAACTTGCCACATTCCTGCTGAATTTCATCCTGTGATGATGTCCTCGTTTCTGTCTTTGTATAATGTGATAAGTCCTTCCATCTATGCCATAGCTTCTCCCAGCTTTGAATTTGCAATTCCAATGTCCATTTTGAATGCCATATACAAAATTTCTGCTTGCCCAGTAAAATGACCATTTGTCAAAACTTTCAGGATGTTTAATTGAAAAATATGCAAGAACAATCTGCCACCCTTTGCCCTGTAGAAGGTGGGGTGTGTGTAGTATCTCAGTCTATATGTCACCTGCTCTGTGGGAATAATGAGTCCTTTCATGAAAACAAGATTGGGTATGTTGCTCCAATAATACTTTTATTTTGAATCTTATGAAAAGATTAGAATATCCTTTGTGGGATTTGTGGCTTCTTGAAATTTCCCTGAATTAGGAAACCCATTTGTTTAAGGAGATTACTTGGACTTCAAAAACAATGTTCATTCAAGGAATTAGGGTTTTTTATTTTTTATTTTTTCCTTTTTGTGGGGTTACGGGTAGAAAAGTAGCATGCTCTATCTCCTTTCAGAGGTTCTGATTCCCATTTGACAGCTTGAATAGCAGGGTCCCATCCATGCCTAAATATCTTGGCAACTTGCTCAGATGGCAAGTGGGGTAAATGGATTTACAATATATGATTAACTGTTAAACTTGATTTAGGATCATGATTTGAACACAAATTGATTGTTGGACACGCCTAAAAAGCCTTTTGGCATGGTTGACATCCTATTTTGAACAGTTAACAAGTTTAGAAAATTGCATAAAAAATTTCTTTCTCTGCTTTATTCGGACCAACAATCTTCAAGGATAAAATCTGTGAGCTGGGTTTCTCATTTGAGAACTGAATTCTACATAATTCTCTTGCCAAAACTTGATGAGACTCATCTTAATTTACTAACAGTGATTGAAGTTTAGAATTGTTCTCATCTATTAATAAACTAGACCTATTTACTGCATTGTTTTCCAACTTTGCACTAGTTCCTTTACGTGCAAGAGAACTTAAGTGCTGATGGACATGTAAGAAGATCCATTACCAACCATATGGAACCCCAAAAGGGGAAGAAGTAAATCTAATAATGCACTTGTACACAAATCTTCAAGAAAGTGGAGTAATGCCATAAATATTAGTAGTTGTGGGGGACCCATGTTAAGGTACCACCTTAAAGGGAGAATGTCCTTTGTATAAACTAAAAATATAGAAGTAAAGGGTCAGATTGTCTTTGGTCATGCCATGTGCTTTACTGTACAATTGGGTAGGTGGCATTGGGGTTTATATTATACTAGGGGGTGCCCGCACATGCTCCGCACGTGCAATGAGGTTAAAATTGATAAAAAAAAAAAAAAAAAAGAAAAAAGAAAAAAAATGTAATAATATGTATAAGAAAAAAAAGCAAATATAGGTACAAAAGTGATTTGGTTACCACAATTTCGTGACTTTTCCTCTAACAAATAAATTTCATATTTATAAACATTATAATATGATAATTAATGCAAGAAGGGCAAAGAAAGAATATTTGCTAAGAACATATTCCTTGAAAGCTTAGAAGACAAGGATGTTACGCATGCAAAACCTTTACCACACTTGCGGAACACCTTTCTAATACCCAAACATAGGTTGCATCCATAACTGTCACTAAATAAACAACGCATGTGATGCATGTGAGGCCCTCCCACACTTTGCATTGATTCTAGGATTAGATCAATATTTTGTAAAACTTTTATTCTAACTTCATTTTTTGATATTGTTGATTTAAAATAATCTTCAGACATGGCTTTTTCAAACTTTTGTAATAATATCTTAGGATTTGATGGGTTACAATATACTAATATTGTTGCAAATAATTTACGCAGTGTGTATGGCATTTAATATAACGAGGCTTCTCTTAAACAATCTTCTATGCTAGTATCTGACTCAAGCAAGCCACGAAGTTGAGTAGATTCACGAAATGATATTGTTTCAACATTGGGCATGGTTTTTAAATCTTTGAATTATTGTATTTTCGTTTTTTTTTTATCAATTTTAACCTCATTTGGTGATTGAATTAAGATTTTTTTAAAAAGTAACATTAAAAACCAATCAAAAATGACTAAATATGAATTATATTCAAAAAGTATCACCTGAAATTAGCATGGCTGTATAAAACAAAAATATAACTAAATCAAAATTATATTTACTGAAGGTTTACATTAAAAACCAATCACAAAAATGACTAAATCTGATTTATATTTAAAAAGTATCATCTAAAATTAGCATGGTTGTATAAAACAAAAATATGACTAAATCTGAATTATATTTACTGAAGGATTACATTAAAAACCAATTACAAAAATGACTAAATCTGAATTATATTTAAAAAGTATTATCTAAAATTAGCATAGGCGTATCAAACAAAAATATGACTAAATCTGAATTATATTTAATGAAGGATTGTTTTCGTAAATGATGAAGTAGGCAGGTCGGAAAGCAAGCACGTCGTAAGGGATTTTTTATATAGGTTAATAGATTCACTCATGGATTTAAGTTAAATTTTGTCTTATAAATGAGCCTTTGCTGCATGCTTCAAAGCCTACTTTAATGATGGTAGTGGTTAAAGCTTGTTATTACATATCCTCATGTATTTCTTTAAGAAGAAGAAGAAAATAATATGAAGATGTTATAATATATGGTGAATTTTTTGAAATTTAGAATTTTATGCCAAGCTCTGAAACAAACAGAGGGAATATGTATAGACCCAGAATTTCTCTTTCTTGACAAGGCATGTCTAAACCCATGAAGCCTGGCCATAAAGGAGAAGTCCAGGAAAACAATTGTAGGAATTGAAGTATCTGCTAGATGGGAGTCAATGCCCAATCTACAAGGCTGAATAAGCAAAGTCCACATTTTAAATGGCATTCCAATACATAATTTTATTAAATATCTAAGCATTTAGTCATTCTTATTACAAGAAGCATACTTCTATATAACACCCATTTGGATAGACCATAACTTGCGAGAGAGCATGAAGCTCACTGCTCACCATGATTAAGATAACTGAAATGGGAATTTTAATTAGCCTGCAACTGCTATTCAGCCTGCCAGTTAAAGTTATATTAATATAACTGAAATGGGAATTTGAGCCTGTAACTGCACCCAACATATGTCCAATATGTCCAAGCCTTCATTGTTTTCTTGCTTCATTCAAGTATGCGTCGCCTTTTTAAAATCTTATTCCTCTGTATCAAACAGCTATTATTGTCGGACATCTTCTTCTATTGTCCTCCCATTATTATGACTATTATGGGTAATATTAATAATTTTTCAGTATATTTAACCACCATCAATGCAGAGAGGATCAGTTGATATGTGGACCCTCAAGTCTCCAATTATTACATTGATATTCAATGTACTAGTCTTTCCATGATATAGTCAGGATTATTTGATGAGATTATCAGTAGGAATTATTTAATTATGACTTTAAGTAGATATTTTATCACAATAGTTTAATGTTTTTTTTTCAAAATTTCAGGTAAATATTATGGTATTGATATCCTAATATGCATGGTTTTCTTGCACCATATAGAGGAATTCATTATCATCTTCAAGACTTTCGACGTGGTAGTCGAGCTAAGGGGGTTAAAGAATTATTTAATTATGCCCATTCATCGTTATGAAATGTGATCAAAAGATGTTTTGGTGTACTGAAGGCGCAGTTCCAATTTTGAAATTGATGGCTCCATATCAATTTTCAATACAAAGATATATCGTTGCGACAACAATGGCTATACATAATTTTATTCAACAAGCTGCATTATATGATGAGCACTTTAAACAATATGAAGATGAAAAGTGCATATGTGAAGATGAAGAAAGATCCTTTGATGATGAACTAGATCCTGATGGCATCATTCAACAGCAGCTGTTTGGGGAGATGGGTTGTATTAGAGATACGATTACAAATGCTATAAAGCTTGCACACGATAATGGTCATATTAGTTTTAATTAATTATATATATTTTTGAATTTGATATATATATGTGGGGTTTTTATTTCATAGATGGTATTTTCCTTTGTTATAGATTAATTTCTATATTTTCTTGATAGATGGATTTATTTTGTAAGATGCACTCATTCTTGTTTTTTATTCCTTGTCAAAACTTATTTTAAACATATTTTTCCTTTTTTTTTAGTTTTTGTTTTTCCTTAACTAAAAAGCACTTACTAAGTGCTTAATACATGTGTTTACCAAACACCAATATTTTGAGATGAGCACTTTTTTACAACTATGGATAAATATTTAAATAAACCAACTTATCTTCTAAGTGCTTATCCATAAGCACCAGCAATCCCAAATGCCACCTTGGTTTTCAGAGTGAAGGTTAAGGTGATTAGCCACGAAGTTGGAACAAAGAAAATCAGACTTTATGATATTGATCGAATTAATGGTAAAATGGTGCTCTAAAAGAAAAAAAAAGGGTATACTTACAGTTTACCCCTTGAGTTTTCCAAGAATCCCATTTTACCTCTAAGGTTTCTAAAATACCACTTTACCACTTTCAGGTTTTCTATTTGTCATAATCTTCCCCTTTTCAATGGTTTGACCATTAACATCATAAGGGATAAAACATTAATTGACAAATTTGCCCCTCATATTTATATCTAAAAATTAAAAACTTTATTTATGTCATGAGTACCTAAAATGCCTCAGGATAGATGCATAAGAAGATACGGACGTGCTCCTCAAGTGGGTCAATAGAATAGAGGGTTCCACTGGCTGAATTGTTTTCCTGTGATGTGTTATGGTCTCATATTCGGCCTAGTTCGGTTCTTGATTGACCACCAGTGGCATTGATTTGATTCTAGGTTTTTATCAGCCTCGACCAGATCATATTCAATCAGATTTTTAAAAATAGTTTTTTTTCTTCATTCTATTACCATTTTTTAATTTGTATTAATGGCTGGATTCCAATTTTGATTAAAGTTTTATCTTCTCATATTGTTTTTTCTTTGACTGGTTTGAACTATATATGAAACGATTAAAAAGAGAGAGAGAAAATTGGATTCAAATTATGATCAAATTAAAATGCTCGAGCACGGTTTAGCCAAATTAGCAAGCTTTAGCAAGAGTCTCTATTTATATGAAATTAGCTGGATGCAATGGAATACTACACATAGAGGGATGAAACAGTTTTGGAACTATCCAAATTTTAAATTCATAGGTAGAATTTTTGACTATTTTAACCCTATATTAATGATGTCTTTACAACGAATCGGTAAGAGCTTCTTGAGAAAGTTGTGCATAGTTGTTGGCATGCTTCCCAAGGAACCTATTCCTGCTGTATATAGTATAGATAAAGGTTACAGATATAATTACGGGCAATTATAACCGCCGATAAAAGTTTTTCTTTATTCCTTTGTGCCAAATCGATTTGTGCCACGAACAACTACACTTTTATCATCGGTAGTGCCATTACCGTCGAGAAGAAAAACAATAAACCGATGGAAATTTGGAATCTCACCACACCTGTATTGTGGGTGATTTTTAGTATTTATAGAACTCTGTTTTACAAATTTACAAGGGAAGAAAACTAACCCAGTTACAAAGTAACATCTGTACATGATACTCAGTCAAAATAATTTAAACAGAAATAAGAGGATAACAACTTAAACAGAAGTTGTTACTCTATGGATAAGAGGATAACAACTTAAACAGAAGTTGTTACTCTCTGAATCCAGCTACGTCCCATTCATGTGTTCCGTGAGTTTAAACTTTGAATTTAAATTGTTGTTGCTAATACGTCGGTGATGGTGTTTTTACGGGCAATAATTGCTTATTTCTGATGAATGTCTACCTTTAAACCCTGTGTTCTATAGTGCCATGTCACAAAAATGAGTTTAATGAAGAAATTACTGATATGAAGGAGATTGAAAAGAGTGTAATAAATTATTTTGAGGACATATTCAAGTTTGATGGAAGCCAGATGGATTTCTCTTGCCTTGACCAGATTACCCCCGTGTGTTTGAATTTGAAAACAACCAACTTACTTAGACCTGTCTCAGATGAGGAAGTGTGGGAGACGGTTAAGAAAATGGGGGCTCCCAAAAGCCCTGGGTCTGGATGGTTTCCAAGGGGTGTTTTACCAAACATATTGCGAAACTGTAAAAAATATGGTGTGTGAATTTGTCAAGAATTTTTTTCAAAGTGGGGTTATGGATTGGAGAGAGAACTCAAACTTATATTGTTTTAATCCAATCCCAGGAGATTGAGTGAATACAGACCCATAAGTCTTTGTAACTTCAGTTACAAAATTATATCCAGGATTATTGTGGAGAGACTTGGACCCCTCATGACAAAGCTCATGTATCCTCATCAGTGGTCCCAGGCAGAGTTATTCAAGAGAACATATTTGCTGATAAAGAGTTGTATCACACAATAAAAACAAAAAAGAAGAACCGTAAACTTATTTGCGGTTAAACTGGACCTTGCAAAAGCTTATGATAGAATTGGTTGGTCTTTCATGGAGAAAACCCTGCATGTGTTTGGCTTCTCGGCTAGGTTCATAAATCTTATCATGCAATACATCATCTCTATTAGTTATAGAATGCTTGTCAAACGAAAACCTTGTGGCCAAATATTTCCCCCAAGAGGCATAAAACAATGGGACCCTTTGTTCCCTTATGTTTTTATTTTAACTCAACAACTGATGTCTTATGCATTGGTTAAAGTTGAACAAGAACAGATCATCTATGGTATTAAAGTCAACAGGGTGGTTAAGTCCATTAGCCATCTCCTCTATGTAGATGATCTATTACTATTCGGGAGAGCTTCTGAAAATAATGTTAGGAACTTTAATTCTATTATTGAAAAATTCTGTGAATTTGTTCCCTTATGTTTTTATTTTAACTCAACAACTGATGTCTTATGCATTGGTTAAAGCTGAACAAGAACAGATCATCTATGGTATTAAAGTCAACAGGGTGGTTGAGTCCATTAGCCATCTCCTCTATGTAGATGATCTGTTACTATTCGGGAGAGCTTCTGAAAATAATGTTAGGAATTTTAATTCTATTATTGAAAAATTCTGTGAAATGGCTGGGCACAAGGTTAATCTTAGTAAATCTGAATTGTTCCCGATCCCTTGCATTAAAGGCCAAGAAAAAGGTATACTGATAAGAATTCCAAAACACCTAGGAATTACTTAGGAATCCCTACATTGTTAAGGGCTTCAAAATTCAGTCAGTTCCAAGATCTAATGGACAAGATCAACAAGAGGCTTTCCATAGCTTTCCGGATAGAAAGCCAAATTTCTAACCTAGGCTGGCAGAGTTACTCTTATAAATTCTGTCCTTAGCACATCTCAGTACTTTATGGGGTGCATGAAACTTCCTAGCAAAATCACTAAAAAGATTGATCAAGAAGCAAGGAAGTTTTTTTGGTTTAAACCAAATAATGAAAAAAAACCTGCATCCCATATGTTGGGAAAAAAATATGCAAGCCATTGAGAGGTGGTGGTTTGAATGGCAGAGATAGAAAAAAATTCAACTTGGCAATGTTTGCAAAATTAGCTTGGAAACTGTTTGTTGGTGAGAGTAAACTGTGGACAAAATTATTGACAGTGAAATACTTACAAAACCAAGAATTCAACAGTGTTAAGCCGAGGAAAAATGATTCATGGCTATGGAAACAACTTGGCAAGGCTAGGGAATTAGTAAACATGGGAAGAAGATAGTGCATTGCAAATGGAGAGAATATCAAGATCTATGATAAGGCTCGGATGAAGCAAATTGGTGATGATGAGTGTAAGCACCTTATTTTTGCACCCTTGGAAGTGCTGAAAATAAAAAACCCTGGCAGAAAGTCAAACCCCAAGGGGACAAGAAGTTGACTTTTTGATCAAGTGAAATTTGACTACCTTGCCCTATACCATTGGATAGAGAATCCTGACACGAGTCCAACGCAACTGAGTTTGCTGGAATCGGAGTCCGGATGAAGGTTCTGTGGGCGGTCAAACTTGAGGGAAGGACAAAAGTTGACTTTCCTCGAACCCCGTGCCAAGTGCTTAGCCCTATGTCATTAAATAGAGGGCTCCGATACGAGTTCAACGCAATTGAGTTTGCTCAAATCAGAGTTCAGATGAAGGAGATATGAGCTGTCGAAGTTTCCGAGCAGCAAAACTAGAAACTGCACACGTGGCGCAGGAACTGCCCACGTGGCAGCCAATGTAGCAAAATATCTAAGGCACTAAATCTCAAATATCCAAAAATCATCAAATATCTCAGGGACTAAACCAAAATTCGCAGGGGGCAATCCGTAGATATCCAAAAGTGTCAAATCGGTCGAATCGGTCAAGTCGAAGGGCAAATCCGTAAATTTTTTATTTGTATCCGGTCAAATATACCGGATACACATACCCTTGTGTATATCCGGACTTGAAGGCCGGATACAAGAAGATTTTCGCGCGAGATCCGCGCCGATCGCCCGACAAATTCGCGGCGGCATTTAATTTTCAAATGATTATGTTTTGTATCCGGACTTCAAGTCTGGATACAAAGGAGCCTTAGTGTATCCGGACTTGAAGTCCGGATAAAGGGAGGCCTTAGTGTATCCGGCATTAAATGCCGGATACATTAAGTTTTCTATAAAAAGGCAATAGCAGCCCCATTTCCGGGGTTGGGCTGATTTTTTCTGGTTTCCACCCCTTTCTTCTCCACCTCCACTGGTTCGAGACCTCCTCCCTTGGCCCCTCCTTGCTCCCCAAGGCTAACCACTTCACTAAAGACCATTTTACCCTTCCCCCACCCCCTTCTCATCCTCACTCAAGAGCTTGAAGAAGGAGAAGAAGCCACGGTTGGTGGGTGGAGGTGCTGTTCCAGCAACTACTCCGGCTTCAAGGAAGTTCTCTACACAACTCCGGGGTTCAAGAACCCCCAGGTAAGATCCCTCCTCACATTTTATTGTACATATATTAAAATGAGCATATTCTAAAGAGTTTGCCCAGCTTGCTTTCTTCCTTAGCATAAATTTGTCTTCATGGTATGTTAGCATGTGTTGTTCTCTTCTTGCCACTGTTTTGACATGTGCTTGGTATCTTAAGAGGAAGCATGTTTCCTCATGTTATGATCCCATGTAACCCCTATGTAACCCCCCTACTCCCCTCTGTAGACACCTTTTTAGCTAGGCGTGATTCGGTCTTGCATGGCTGTGGTTTGAGCAGCATGTGATGTATTTGTTTCTTTTTTTTTTTTACTTTCGTGCACATGAGCATTGTTGTGACCATGCATGTTGGGTTGCCGTTTGTGGCCGTGAACAACCGGAATAGAGGCACATGACCTCTGTTCCCCTGCTGGTTTCTACCCAAGGGTATGATCAAAGGGGGAAGCCCTCTCCATTTTCCCCTTTGTCCTTGTTAAGGAACCCCGAAGAGTGACCAAGATGAGGTGATTCCTCACCACCCGAACCAATGTGGGCTCACACAGGAGCCCACGCAACCTCTGGGACACCCTGGGAGGCTAAAAAACCCAATCCCATAGCCAAAATCCGAAAAAAGGGGTTCTGTGTGTTGATCCGGTAACTCAGGCCGGATCAACATAAGCCTGTGTGTAGCCGGTAACAGATACCGGATACACAGTGACCTGTGTGTAACCGGTATCTCAGGCCGGCTACACTGCCAGAATGTGGTTTTTGCCATTTTGTGATTTTGTGCAATATTTTGAATTGTTTGATCGAATCCGGGCGAACCAGTAGGGTTTCCGGGTCACCCGGAAACCCGAGGTGGGCCATGGACCGACCCGGTCCAAATTGATTCCCGGTGGGCCTTCCAACGGGGCCCACCAAGCCCGACTAATTTATTCATGCTTAACTAAGAGAAACAAGAGATTTGAATGGGCCGGACCACTCGAGGCCCACCAAAGCCCTATTTGGGCCATGCATGCTTAAAATAGATTGTGGTTTGGCCGAGACCACGGGCAGGGCCTGTCGGGCCCACTAAGCCCATTAAACCAAGGTTAGGGTGTCAAAACCCTAATTCAAGAAGTCTTGGGTTTTCCAAAGTCCAAGCCCAGGTAAAGGGCCCCAAGCCCAATACCTGGGCCACTTTGGTGAATTTTAATAAAAGATAAATTAAATCATTTGGCAACCAGGGTGAGGCCCACTCAAGGGCGCACAAACAGTCTCGGCCCACTTGTGCATAGAAATCATTTAAATAATCATACTGGAATTTAAATAAAATCAATTCACGTGAACCAAAGCCCAAAGGGCCTCTCAGGCTAGACTGAGGCCCACAAGGGACACGTGGGCTCAAACAAGCCCACCAAGGAATCCGCGAGCCTTCCAACGGGGCCCGCCCAATCAGACTCACATCATTTTAATTAAAAAAGATAAAATCAAGTAAAGGGACCCACACCACTTTGGCGGTCCCGCCAGACTTAACTAAATTGAATGCTGGATTAGGAATCGGGTAAGTGAGAGACCAAAGTTGACTCAAACCAGGGAGACTTATGGGACCCGTCATTTGACGGGGTGGACTGGGGTGTCTACGGACTTCCCCAGACCGCAACCGAGAACATAGAATCTCAAGCCGCAGACCAAGCCTTAATAGAAGAACTTAGGCACCCAGGTGTCTGCCTGCACCCCATCAGGCAGTGGCGACTCCAAACAAATCCCGAGGCATGCGTCGTTCTGCGTACGCCTCGTCGTGCGACCGAAATCGGGTGCGCACAATGAGGAAAGAGACGCTATTGGTATGCTTGATATGAAGCTTGTTGATTTCATAAACCAAGAAGTAGGGACATGGCTAAAGGAAAAGCTAAGGGAATCCTGGCCAACTTAAATAGCAGATCACATAAACTCCATACCCATAAGTAAGTTCACAGCTACTCAGTGGCGGAACCACCTTAGAGCTAGAGGGGGCAATTGCCCCCCCCAAAAATTTTATTTTTTAATTTAAAATATATTTTTTCCTATATGTTTTAATTGAAATTTATGTTTTGCCCCATCTAAAATTTCTGATTTGCCCCCCTTACTCATTAAAATTTCTATATTTAATGAGAAGTGTTAATTGAAATTTTTTTTTTGCCCCCTTAGATTTGGAGTCCTGGTTCCGCCATTGCAGCTACTGATGGAGCTATATCGAATGTAACAGCTTCAGGTAAGTTTACTGTATCAGTAAAGGAAAGGAAGAAAGATTTATTAGATGGGGATGGCCGATGATTGGATGGATGAAACTGAACATGGATGGAGCTGCTAGAGGTGGTCCTGATCCTGCAGCCATTGGAGCAGTTCTTAGAGATGAGGACGGGCTGGTCGTAGGGGCAATTGCCCATCATACTGGGGAGGCATTTGCGATTGAATTTGAAATTAAGGCCACGATTGAAGGTCTGAAAATGGCCTTAGCAATGAATTGCGGCAAAGTAATTTTTGAAACTGACTCCAGACTCGTATCTGATTGCTTGATGAGGAATATATCCTGGCCATGGAAGATTACTCACTTGATTGAAGCAGCTAGTCATTTATGTGGTTTGTTTATTTCTGTCTAGATTTCAAACATTTTCAGGGAAGGGAATTTTGTAGCTGACGGTTTGACTAATTTGCTCTTAACAACTATTCCTGTTTTGGGTTGGTTCTGTCCCTGAACCAATTAGTAGCTTTGTTACAGACGACTTTTATAGTCGATCTTACTCTCATTTTGTATATGCTGGTTAGCTTTGTTTTGTTATTTGGAAATAAAAGTATTTTTAAGTGTTCCCCCATCAGGGAAAAGGAAAAAATAGTGCCATGTCACAAGGAAACCCATGTCCCATCAATAAATAAAAGTGGTGAGACAACAAGAATATATTATGATTTAGAAGGAAAGAAAAGCAAACAAAAATTTAGAATAGAAATAGAGAGGAAAGGAACAAAGGATTTAGAAATTTGTTTTAATTAATACTTTTTAAAAATAATTCAAATTCAATCGTTTTACTTACTGTTCATAAAGAGTTTCTTCCAAAAATACCCTAAAAAACTTGAAAACCTTTGATCACTCATTTATTTACAAGTGGGGTTTGCAAGTCTTTTGAGGGTATTCTTGGAAGAAAGATCTTTATGAATAATGAAATGACTGATTCACAATTATTTTAATAAAATAACATTAGTTTTCAGCTACTAAGAATTGGACAATCAAATTTGAATTATTTTGAAAAAGTATCACTTAAAAATCAATTTTTCCAAGGATTTAGAAGCCAGAAGTGATGCTTTAGATGAAAACTTTGAAAGATGGGGATTTCACAAATGCTAGAGCCCCACTTCTTATGTACATTTTAACCAAATTCATATGCTAATTAAGTGTGAGTTCAACTAGAATAGATTTAATTGTAATTATAAAAACTAAATTAGTTGGCGATTCCATATGTTTTTTTTTGGGTGCGAAAAGCAGAAAACTAAAATTGCATTAAATTTAAAACTGATTTGTACAAACATATTAGGAGAGGAGCATCCTGAAAAATCATTGAGAACAGCGTAACCAGCAACAAGTCCAAGATATGATGGTTCCATATGTTAGCTTGCAAAGAATAGTCCCTCTCATTAAAGCAAACTTTATCCACGCATTTGTTTCTTTCATCATTCACAAGTTATATTAAAAAGGTTGTGGGCATCTGTTTCTTTCTCCAGTCCTAAGTTACTAAAAGGTACTACTCAAGAATATTCTTTAAATAAGGCAACTTTAAAATACCCCTGTGAGCATTTGTTTGTCACAAGTTACTAAAGGTACTTAGGAATACTCTTTAAATAAGGCAACTTTCACGTATGGTTGTGGCCATTTGATTCTTTCCCTATCCACCAAAACAATTGTACGTTTTTACTTTTTCTCAGAAATGTAATAGGAGATATCAAACACAACGAATTTAAAACCATAATTTTCAAATGCCAATGAAAATATGAAAATTATGGTTTTAAATCGATGCGGCAGGTTATATGGGTAACTCGGCCTGCCCTGCCTACCCCTAATGGGATAGGTTTGGTATGGCCAAGCTCAAGTTAGGGGTGGATTAGGGTTTAGCCCAACCCGCCCTGACCCTATCTCGACTCCGCCTTATTTATTTCAAATATTTTTTTATGTATTAAAAGTGTATTTTTACATATATTATGTATTATTAAATTGCATATTTTATTAAAATTTATACTATTAATCTATATATTCTAATTCGAAAAAATTAGTTTCTTGTATAAGTTTTATCATGCAACCGGGCAACCTGAACGGTCCTGTTATCAACTTGATAATAAAGTAAAGTTCAACCTGACCCTAATCCTACTCAAACCCAAGCTTAATCTATTAAAATAAAAATTTTTTTTAACATATATCGTACATAAAAAAAGTTAATACTATTAATTCATATGGCGTGAATTTGAAAATTTTCCCAGCTAAATAAGGTGGAATTCACCACCTTAAACTGCAAGCATACTAAATTCTAAAGCAGCGGTTCCCTTCGATTTCTCCACCAATTGACTCAAAGTAAAGTTCCTTTATTCTGTGCTATAAATTGGTGCATTGGCATAGCATTTGGTTTCCACTGAGCAATCAACAACTCATGTTTGGTTTTGATCTGGACTGAACCACAACTCCATTGCATTCCTCTAAAGAACAAAACAGGTATATTCGTAAATCCCATTTTTCTGTCTAAGTTAATTGAATTCTTACTTGTCAATTGTAGGCTTATTTGTTGTTTCTGTTTGTATTGTCTCTTCCGATCCTGCATATATATATATATATATATATTGATATTGTAAACAGCTTGTTTGTTTCAGTTTATAATTGTAGATTTATTTGTTGTTTAATTGTAGACGTATTTGTTGTTTCTGTTTGTATTGTGGAATTAATGTAATGGGTTGGAGAAGGCGGAACGATCCAAAAATGGGTGTGGATGTTGAACTATACTCCTCTATTCTCTAGGAATAATTTTTGGTTAAAAATGATGTCCTAATCTATCCCTCCCGTGTGGAGTTTGAAAACAGCTATTTTTTTTCCGTTTTTGGAAATAAAAAACCTAAAATCTCATTTGGTAAGCACAAATTTCAAATTATTTTTAGAAAGAATAATCCAACAACCGCCCTGTTTTTAGAAGCTAAAATTTTCTGTTTTTAAAATAGAGAATTGTTTTTGATGGCATTTTTGTAACTTTTTATGTGATTAATCAAATTATTTATGCCTTCATATATCACCACCTCCATTTCTGTCACCACAACCACCACCATCATTGCCTTCACCTTCACCTTCCCCACCACCACAACCACTTCCACCAGCTTCTCCTCCATCATCACCATGTCCTCATCCTCACTACCACCTCCAACAACCCCACCAACACTACCTTCGCCTTCACCATCACCAGAACTACCACCACCACCACTACCACCTCCTCCTCCTCCACCATCTCTACCTCCTCCATCCCCACTACCACCTCCACCATTGCAGCAACAGCCACCACCATTAACTTTTTCTTTTTTCTTTTTTCATTTTTCATGATAGGACCTAGCACATCCATGGATTCACTACAAATGGATGCCCCACAATGTCTATACTACTACTAAAAACAAAAATTACCTTAAGTGTTTTTTATTTGCACATACCTAAAATATCTTTTTCTATAGCGTTTAATTTCACATATTTATATTTCTAAAAATTTTTTAATAAATCTATAAAGGTAAATTACTAATCTCAATGCTTATTGCTATCTTCTTCAATACTTATCTACTTGATTTTTAAGAATAAAATAAAAGTTGTCTATGTATATATACATAATTATAATATGCGTATGGACTTTTTTTCCACTATTTATATAAACTATTATTAATTAAATATTATAAACATTAATGATTCACCTTAAGTATAGCTTGTTGTATGTCTCCAAACTTTATTTGTGAATTATTAAATATTAGTGATTCTCAAGGATACTTTTATTACAAAATAAGAATAAT
Organism: Buxus sempervirens; assembly: GCA_947561395.2. Lineage (NCBI taxonomy): Eukaryota > Viridiplantae > Streptophyta > Magnoliopsida > Buxales > Buxaceae > Buxus > Buxus sempervirens. The sequence continues at coordinate 25,218,253 of OX387190.1, read as the reverse complement.
ATTTTAGGTCTGTTTTTCTTACAAATAATAATTCATTTTTAAAAATGAAGATACTTTTTTCTTAGAGATTGAGGATTCATCTTAATTAGGACTTTACATGAATTTATCTTAAATATATTAGATATGCTTAATTTCGTGTATATTTATCATCAATCTTAATTAATTTTAGTAATTCAAATTATTAAAATTCTTTCAAAGTATTAGAGACTTGGTACTTTTGAAATTAAAGGTTATAAAACAGGATATTTTAGGTATGTAAAAATAAAAAACACTTCAGATAGTTCGTGCTTTTAATAGTAGTATAGATATAGATATAGACTTATACTTGTTTACATAAAGAATTTTAATAAAAATATAAAATTATATTATATTTTCCTTCTCTAATACTTATCTATTTAAAAGGAATTTCAGTAAAATCAAAAAAACAATTATAAAAAAACAAAATAATAAGTAATTATTCTTATTTATTAACAAAATATATATTTTGATATTAGGTGACTATTAAAATATCCTAATTTAATGATTAAAACTAGATGATCCTACAAAATCAAAATAAGATTATCATAATTACACAAATATCAAAATAAAATCCTAATTCAAAAAAAAAAAAGAAAAAGAAAGAAGAAAAACTGTTATGAAAAAATAATCTAATTAGCAAGAATAATTAGATATATTTCTAATTAAAAGAATCCTAACATGATTATTATGGTTTTAGAATATTCCTAATGAAAGTATATTTCTAATTAGTAAGAATCAGAACATATTAGAAAAAAAGCTGTTATTCCCATTTTTCAGGTTTGTACATTTCTTACTAATAATTAAACTCAAAATAAGGTTATCTTAGTCAAACCAATATCAAAATAAGATTACCATGATCAAACCAATATAAAAATGAGATTTTTTTTTTAATCTCTATCTACATCTATATCTATTCTACTATTAAAAGCATGAACTACCTTAAGTTGTTTTTTTATTTTTACATACTTAAAATGTCCTTCTCTATAGTCTTTAATTTCACACTTATCTACTTAAAAAATTTATAATAAAAACAATATATTATTTCCATGTCAAATATTTTTTATTATTTTTATAAAATTTCCTTCTTTATAGTCCTTAATTTCATAAACTTGTCTATTTAAAAAAATTATAATAATAAATTGGTTTTTTAACATATTCAAAATCTCCACCTTATCCCCACAGCGTTTTTTTATAATTATTTTTAGTAATTTAATTAAAAAATTATCTTATCAAAAGGAATTTTAAATTATAAACTTGAAGAATTTGAAAATTAATCTATACATAAAGAATTTGAAAAGTAATCTATACATAAAGTGTTTTTATATGAATTTAAAAAAGAATGTAGAAAGAATTCAAATTAATCTATAGGTAACCTATTGATTAGTTTCAATTTATTTTTTTTATCCCTAAAGTAAAAAAAATTAATTTTAGTTATTGAAAATTTACATAACTTGGGTTATAAACTTCTTCTACACTTCTTTTACCAATTTTATTATTATTATTAATTTTTTTTTTACTTCTACATACTTTAAACATATCTATAGCTATCCATAAAGTGATAAATCATTATTTTTGGTAAAATAAATTGGTAAATCCTATTATAAGCAATTGCAAATCCACATAACTTGGGCGTGCACTGGAGACTTCTTCCCCAATACTTATTAAAAAGAAAACGAACAAAGAAAAAAAATATGAAACAATATATTAACAATATTTTATATGACGTTAATGTATGTTATATCAAAAGGGTTTATTTATTTATTCTTTTTTATTTCGTTATTATGTCCCCGGGTTTTCACTTTTTTCTTTTCAGCTTCTAGACTACTTTCAATATTTATCTGACTATAGTTTTAAAATAGAGAGCAAAGGAGGATAAAAATATGCAATATCCATTAATGAAGAGAAGACATGTTGCTTGGAGTTTTATATTATCATAAAAATAATTTTGTTATTGCCATGTAATAATAATATGCGGATGTTTCTTATTATTTTTAGAGTTTTAATTATAAAATACCAAAAAAAATTCAAATTCTAATAATTGGAAATCTATACATATATCCCTAAAGTTTTTTTCTTTTCACATACCTAAAAAATCTTTATATATCCTTGAGTGTTTTTAAATTTTACTAATAAAATCGTATAATAATCAAACACAAAGGAAAACGAAGAAATTTTAAAATTTTGAATTCACATAATCTGGGCTGTAGATTTTCATTTTTGGTACTTATATAACTATAATTCAATTAAATCAAAAAGAAAACACAAACAAGAAAGGAATTTTATTATTGACTTAACTCGTTTAAATAAAAAAGAAAAGCTGTATTTTATTGTTGTTGTGTCTAACTATTAAGTATTTATTTGAATTATTAATTAAAAACGTGTAACGCCCTGGATCCGAATTACGTAGCATAACCGTAACTCATCTCCAAGGGTTATCTTTTTCAACCAAGATCGATATATCAGAATGAAAGAGAACATGAAAAGAACCACATTCGACCACACCAAAAACAACTACACCACTAAACTGAATACAAAAATACATTATATTAACACAACTCTCAAATCAAGACAAATGTAAACCTAAGTTAATATAATCTTAGAATTTTCGGAAAAACGGCTATATAACGCCTGTACATACGAGTATGGGCTAAGCCCTCAAACCACAAACAATCACCTGATAACACAGTTTATATATTCATTCAAAAGAACTAACTCATCCAACTGTACAGATCTATGAGTAAGATTTACCAAGCTTCACACACACACACACTCTCTCTCATCAATTACAACATACAATATTCAAAACAATTTTACAACTATCCACAAATAAATATTTTTCCTTCTATAGATCTAGCCGGGGTAGTGATCCTTCTGCAGATACTCCAGATCCCCCTTGATACTCTGCCCCAGTATGCGGCTCACCAGCAGAATCTAAAACAAAACCGATAAATCCAAAACGCGGGTGAGACTAATGTCCCAGTAAGTAGCACATGCATGATATAAAAACTATTTATGCAACTCTAAGCTAATGAAATAACATGCTAACATATCATACGATAAATCTCTATCCAATCATGCGAATAAGCAGTTCATTATCATTTACACAATACTAGTAATGAATAGATAAAAACAGAGTAAACCAAACTACAATGTCAGCATAAAGTATATATACAAAACTCATGGATTAGTGATTCTATAAATCGAGACAATCACCCCTCAGCCGGTTTGCCACCTCACGACTCACGGTTCGAGCCTGATCAGGGTCCTCGCCCGGAGTGGAGCACCCACGCATGGGCTGGCAAGGAAACAACCCACACACACACCCACACACACATACACACGCATACTCACTCGTACACAAACCCCGCCGATCCCACAAGACGGACGGGTTGCCGCAGCCCTCCATCCCACAAGAGAGCCTCACCGATCCCACACGGTGGTAGCGCATATGGCCCTGGGTGTTAACTCGACAAGCCATCACTAACACACAAGCTAGACGGACTGTGGATCCACGACTCTCTATGCGGCCTAGACTCGTATAATAATTAACCATGCAAATATTTGACTAACAAAACCTGTAAGAATCAACTGCTCAAGTAAAACTCAATTCAAGTGAACCTTGCTGTTCACTTGCCCTTAAATCCCTAGGCCATTCTGCCTTTCGGGATGCCATAGGCTCATTGCCTTTCTCAACGAACAAGAAACCGCAGCTTCAATTTCCAGTTACAATCTCAATTCCTTTTATAAACCACCTTCGAACACAATTTAGAAATAGATCAATTTCATATTCGGATAATACTGATACAAATTATCCACGGTTGGTTTGCAGTTGCTGTTTACTCAGCAGAACTGAGTTTAATTAGTTAATTGAATATTTCACCTGATTTAATCTATAAGGAATTTGTATGCGTGCTACACATCATCGGAAAGCCCTATGAGTCTAGTTTCTAACGCAACAAACGGTACGCCATTCGGAGTTTCCTACAGGAACTTACGGCCATTTTAATACAGGTGGTTTAAAACAGCCGCGAATTCTAATAGACGGAAATCATCCATTTTTCCGGATTTTTCTTGCAATACCATGAGTTCCGATTGGTCCCAAACCAATTCCATTTAACTACAAATACCCTAAACTAAATTTTAGAATGCTAATATAAATTTTTATACGAATATTCCTAGCCTTCGCAAGCCACCAAAATCATTACACAGGCTTAAGACAGCCTAACAAAGGGCTGCTAGAACAACCTTCCAATTGTTGCTATGCACCAACTCAGTTTTTCCTCAACAAAACCAATAATTTCCCACTAGATTGTGCAGCTGGAAATTCCGACGTCTCAATATGCACAAACTTCTTTCCAACAAGAGCTTATTTAAATGTCCTCTCTAATGGCATTAAATTGATTGCAAAACAGAGAACTCAAGATACCCACCAAGTGAAAACATGACTACAATTTCCACAGCTTAAACACAATATAACAATCATCCAGTTATACTTTTCTAACATAAATAGGGATGTCCTCTTGCACTCATTGTGACCGTTCAACAAGACCAGGATACAACCAAATAGTATCCACCAAAGAGCACTGATTTACACCTTAGATAACACATCCTGCAAGAAGAATATATCGAGAATAATCCAGTTACAATGCTTTCAGACTGTCACAGTTGTTAAAACCATATAAAACTATCACCATACAGAGGAATGTCCACTAAACCATTTCTATTTATATGATCAAAAGCTCCTCAAAGAGATACATATATAAGTTCAAATTAGAAACTAATAGACATTGATCGAAACACCACGGAATTCACTGTTGCACCTCTTCCAATTCGTCCCACAAGATACCAAGGCTTTGTCTGTTCATGGGACCCAAGTTACTGTACACACTAACCATTATACAGTCTATCCCATCATGTCCTTAGCTACACTAGATGGAGAAATCACCAACACAGTGAGTGAACAGAACAGGACCCAAATCAGAATCTAATTAGCTATCTCCAACAGAACCTAATCATCTGTCTCCAACAGAACCCCAAATTAGAACCTAATCAGCTGTCTCCAACAGAACCCCAAATCCTAATCATCTGTCTCCAATGGAAACCCCAAATCCTAATCATCTGTCTCCAACGGAACCCCAAATTAGAACCTAACTTGGATGTTTCTAACAGAACCTAAAGTGAACACTAGCCTTAAGAAAATTTTAAATCCTAAAAAAAAAAGATTTAAAGCATGCTATCAGGTTGCGTTCTGGTAAAATCTGATTAGATACTATTATCAACTAAAATAAACCTTGATTGGTAACCTCCGATGGGAGAATATTTCGTTCGCAGTAGAGAAATAACAAACAGAAATCAAAACAGTAATCAATAGGATTCGTTCAACAGGAATTGATTAATCGATTAAAACCCAACAGTAATCAATCGACAGACAGAATCAGAAATAAAAGAAAAACCAAAACGAGAGTAGATCGAGCGAGAAAACTGCTACTTACCTGTTGTGCGAAAATCCACACTCCAATCGCCACACTCCAAACGCCCAGCCCTCTTCTCTTCTTCCCTCTTTCTTTTCTTCTCGTCCTCCTCTTCTTCTCCTCTTCTTTCTCTTCTTCTCTTTTCTCCCCCTCAACTCGTTTTTCTCCTTTTTGTTGTTAACTCCCAACAGCAAGACGCCCCCTTTCCCTATTCTTCTTTTCTTCTTCTTCTTCTTCTCGATCCCTTCTCCTGTCTGCGTTTGTTCTTCTCCTCAAACCCTTGACGACCTAAACACACCAATAAAACCCCCAATGCACAAATCGTCAATTGCTTAGGTTTTCTTTTTTTTTTTTTTTTCTTTTTGTTTAAACCATTGAACCAATTCAATTAAACTAAACCAAACCCCCATTGAACCCCTAAACCAATCAAACCCTTTAAACCACCAACTTAAATAAACCCCTTCAATTTATATAATACTTTTAAATGAACCGATCCAATTGAACCAACCCAACCTAATTAAGTCTTTTAAATTTTTATTTAATTACCCTCATTAAATCCTTTAATCTCCATTTAATCTTAATTAAAATTCCTAAAAATCCAGGATCTTACAAAACGAAAGCACATCTAATTATTAAGAGAGTATTTTAATTATTAATTAATTAAGTGAAAAAGTAAAACCCCCAAAATTCCAAAAAAAAAAAAGGAATCATAAATTCGACAAGATTTCAAATAAGTTTATTATAATTTAAGATTTTGTCATAATATGAAATTTTTGTATATTTTTAAAAATAAATCAAAATATAATATATTTTTATAAACTTTGCCTTTTAATGATTTCAAATCTGTTGCTGAAAAAAATGCATGAAGTCAATCTTAACGTGCAACGCATGCAAACCATTGCTAATTACTATTAAAAGCACAAACTACCTTAATAACTTTTTTCATTTTCACATACTTAAAATGTTCTTTTTTACAATGAAAGTTGTTTTTTTATTATTGCCCTAAATCCTACTAAATTAAGACTTTTATATAAAATACCCTTTATATAATACAAATAAGCCTTTCTATCCACTATTTATACTTATCAACATAAAGAATTTTAATAAATTATATTTTCGTTCTCTAATACTTATCTACTTAAAAAAATTTTTAATAAAACCAAGACAATGCCATCAAAGAACTACGAATAAATAATAATAATAATTATTTATCAAGCTAATATTTTGATATTATGTGACTATTAAAATTTCCTAATTTAATGATCAAAGTTAGATTATCTAGTAAAAGAAATATAAGATTATATATCCTATATATAACGATAATAGCCCATTGGGAAGTGTGCCAACTATAATGTGCCCCAAAAAAAACCCTTACAAACCATTATTAAGACTCTTTAATATATATAAGAGGTATAATAGTCATAACTACCCTAATTTATTTAAGATTTCATTTTCTTTCCCTTTTCTTTCTAAATTTGTGTTGTAATTCACGTGCATCTTGCTAGTCATAATTACACAAATATCAAAGTAAAATCCTAATAAAAACAACCGTTATGAGAAATAATCTAGCTAGCAAGAGTAATTAAAGATATTTTTAATTAAAAGAATCCTAACATGATCATTATGGTTTTAGAATATAATGAAAGTATATTTCTGATTAGTAAGAATTAGGGTTGCTTATTGGGCCAGGGTGGCACGGCTCAGCACCTATTAGTGGGCCGTGTCGTGCCTAGGGTATTGGGCCCTGGTCCCATAAAGGCACGGCCCGCCAAGCATGATGGCCCGACGGGCCATGACCTGCAAAGGATGTGGGAGGCACAACACGCTTAAGCGTGCCATACAGTGTCGAACCGCGGGCCAGCATTAAAAAGAAAGGGTTCTTTTTGTCTTTTCTTGTTTTTACCATTTCTTACAATTTTAGAGAAAATTGTATCCTACTATATGTAAGAAATGTGTGTGATAATAAATATATTTTTTTAGAATTTTCTATATTTTTATTCATTTTTCTCTAAACCTTTTAATAAATTTATTATATGGCCTGTGGGCAGCTCACTAGCCTACATTCTAGGGGTGCAACTCGGTCCGATTAAAACCGAACCCAAACCGACTTTGGTTCGGTTTGGTTCGGTTTTATAGTGGTTCGGTTCGGTTTCTGTCCAAAAATCCTTAAACCAAACTAAGTCGGTTCGGTTTTGGGTTGCATGTTCGGTTAAACTGAACTGAACCGAATTCATGTATTTCCCTAAACCGAACCGAACCGAATTCATATATATATAATCTATGTTTTATATATATAAACCCTTGCTTGAGACAAGAATATATTGGTTTAACCCGAACTGAATCGAACCGAATAGTTTTCATGTGGTTCGATTCGGTTCTGTTTGGATTTCGGTTTTTCTATATATTTTTGGTTCGGTTTTCGGTTTAGTAGTTTTGGTTTTCAATTCGGTTCAGTTTAACTAAATATATTTTTGGTTTGGTCTTGGGTTGACATCAACCTGGACCAAACCGAACCGAGTTGCAACCCTACTACGTTCCACTGGATGGGCCATACCTAGGGTATTGGGTTACAGGTCAAGCACGAGCTAAACAAGCCTGTGCCCGTGCCGGGTCAGCCCGATAAGCCTAGTAAGAATCATTACGTACTAGAAAAAAAATTCTCTTATTCCTTTATAGATATCTCTTATTTAAAATTATTTTTCTTACTAATAATTAAACTCAAAATAAGATTATCTTAATCAAACCAATATCAAAATAAGATTATTGTGATTAGAAGAATATAAAACTGAGATTTTTTTTTTGTCTATCTATATCTATATCTATACTATTATTAAAAGTACAAACTATCTTGTGTGTTTTTAATTTTCACATACCTAAAATACCCTTTCATTTAATCAATTTTTTTTTAATTATTGCCATGAGTCCTACTAATTTAAGCTTCTTCTTCAATACTTATCTAACTAAAAAATTTTTAGAATTAATAAAAGGAATCCTTCAAAATAGATAATGAATCTAACTAAAAAAATTTTAGAATTAATAAAAGGAATCCTTCAAAATAGGTAATGACACCATTATTCATATGAGTACTACTAAGTTACACTTATACACTAGAAGAACTTTATTTAAATAATATAAACTGTAATTCTTAATTAAATAATACAAAAATTAATGATTAACATTAAGTATAGTTTGTTATATGTCCCGAAATTGATAATAAACCCTAATTACATAAAGCTAAAACTATAGTTTAATATAATAATAATTAATTCATTGAATTTAACAATAATGATTTCATGTATTTACCCATAATACTTGAATATATATTTTCCAATTACCTTCCTTTTAGTATTGCCGTGAGTCTACTAAAATCCTACTAAATTAGTTCTTTTTCCTCCAATAATTTTCCAACCAAAAGAATCCTAGAATTATTGATAAAATCATAATAGGTTCAAACAAAAATAGATAATAATAACCATTATTCATATCATAATACTCAATGTAACTAAATAAAATATTTATCATATTCATTGTAACTAAATAAAATAGTAATCATATATATTTAAAAGTAACAAAATAAAAGGTTAATAAAAAAACTCTTAAATAAACATCATACAAGAGAAACAAATTTATGTTATTGATAAAACTGAAGAAATTGAATAAAACAATAAAAAATATAATATTAATTTTTATTCAAGATTATCTTTTTTATTTTTATTGACGTGTGTCTAATAAAATCCTTTAAGTAATATGTGTATAGATTTTTTTAATAACATAATTTTTTTCATTAAGATTTGTTTTGCCCTTGGAAATAAAAAAAAAAGGAGGAAAGATATAAGATAAATACAAAATAAAAAAATATTATCTTACATCTATATCTATTATACTATTGAAAGCAAAGTATTTTTCATTTTCACGTACCTGAAATAACCCTTATTATAATCTTTAATTATTAAAAGATCTCTTATTACGATTTTCCAGATTTATTAATCAGCAAATAATATTCAGATATCATAATTTTATAATCAAAATAAAATTATCATAATCAAACCAATATTGAAATAACATTCTAATTTTAAATAATAGCCGTCAAATTATGTTGTTCTTTTACTATAGAAAATCCTACTATAATTAAGGAAAAATGAAAACCTAGAAAAAGAAATTTATTAATATCGTGACTTAATTAGTGAATACATGAATTTTATTAAAAGAATTTTCTAATTAGCAGATATAACATTAAGTATTTTTTATTTTGACAATCGTAAACTATCCTTTCTTTTACTTTGAAATTCAAATTAATAAGAGTAATTAGATATTGGAAAATACATTTTATAGTTTTATCAATTAGCAATAATATCAAAATATCATAATTTAATAATCAATATAAGATTCTCTGATGAAACAAAATAAGATTATCATAGTTAAACTAGTATCAAAATTAAATTGAAACAGGAAATAATTATGAACAAAATAGTATGTAAATATATTTCTAACTAACAAGAATCTAAATGATTATTAGGATTTTAGAATCCTAATTAAAGACATTTCTAAATGATAAGGATCCTATTATGATTATTATCTTAATTAATGATATATTTCTAGTGAATAAGAACTGTGAATATTATGCTAATTAAAGATATATTTCTAATTAATAGAAATATATCTTTAGTTAACGATATATACTCTAACTGTCATTAACTATTGGTAAAATGATTTTTTTTCACCAATAATTAACTCAAATCAAGATTATCGTGATTAAAACAATATGAAAATAAATGTAATAAAAATATTGATTAAACCAATATCAAAATATCCTAATTTACTAATAACTAACATTATTTAATAAAAATTATGAATAAAATATCTAATTAATAAGAGTAAAATATGAAGTATAATGGCCATTACATAGTTAGGTTTTAGTTTTTTACTTATAAAATCCTACAAGAATTTTATTAATGTTGAGATTTAATTAGTAGATATATGAGATTATTAATAAGGGATTATTCAAACTATTAGTTAATAACAAAAAATAAAATTAATAAGATATCATCAAATTATTAATTAATAAACTAAACCAATATTAAAATAAAATCAGAATAAGAGTTAAGCAAATATCAAACTAAAATATTTTTTATAATTATTAAATGGCTAATTAATAAGAGTATATAACTAATATCAACATATCGTAATTTAATAATCAAAACAAGATTATCTAATAAAGTCAAAGTAAGATTATTGTAACTAAGCCATTATCACAATAAAAACCTAATTAAAACAAAAAAAAATTATGAAAAGATATATAATAAGAGTAAACTATGATGTTTAATTGCCGTTACATTAAGTGTTGTTTTATTAATGACATGATTTAATTAGCACGTATATTAATTTTATTAAAAAGAATTTTCAGGGCACTTCTCCTATATTTATCCAACCTATATTTTGATAAGATAGAAAAAAAAAGTGAAAAAAAAGAAGGGAATTTAGAGTTGTTTATTTTGCTTAGCATTATTTTTCACAAAATCCTAAGAATATAGGAATTCTCATTATTGAAAAGCCGTAGTTATTAATAATAGATTATTGAAATTATTAATTGAAGACAAAGAAGTAGGAATCTAGAGTTGTTTATTTTGCATAAAGTTTTAGTAAAAAAATCCTAAGAAAATAGGAGTTCTAATTATTAATTAATAACCAAAATGACAACCCTGCCCGTTCCATCCTTAACTCACGACAGCAAGTGGCTGGTACCTTATTTATATTTTTATTTATTTATTTTTTGAATTTTTGTTAAGCAGCGGAGGAAAAGCGTCAATATCCTAAATAGGACTTTATTCAACTTCTTTTTGGTAACTCAAAATGATACATATATATTCCAAGTGTATTTTGTATTTCTATTTCAGCAAGATCGTAGAAAAGGAACAAGCCCATATATTATGGCTGTGGAAGTTGCTGTTGCTGTTGCTGCAAAAATTGCAGAGTACTTGGTGGTTCCTATTGGGCACATGGTGGCTCCGATTGTGAGTCCATTTGGTTATTTACTATACTATCACAGAAACATTGAGAATCTTAGAAGCCAAGTTGGAAGATTGGAGGACGTGAAAAATAATGTCCAAAAATCTATTGAAGCTGCTCCGAGGGGAGAAGTAATCAAATCTACGGTCAAGAATTGGCTTGATAGTGTTTCTATCATCATAGCAGAAGCGCACACTTTCTTGCAAAATGATGTCACAGTGAGTAGGAGGTGTTGGTCGCGTTATAAATTGAGCAAGCAAGCAAAAAAAAAAAAAACTGGAGGTTGTCACTCAGCTCATAGATGGTGGAGAATTTGATCGTGTTTCCGATCCTCCACCTCCTCCCAGCATAGAATCCATGTCAGCTGGTGATTATTTTGCCTTCCAAGCTACAATTTTGGCTTTTAATGAGGTTGTAAAATCACTGCAAGATGATGATGTCAACATGATTGGGATATATGGTGTCGGCGGTGTGGGCAAGACGACCTTGGTGAAAGAGATCGGGAAGCATGTTAAAGTGAACAAACATTTTGATGAGGTTTTAATGACGGTTGTGTCTCAAACACCAAACATCAAAGGGATTCAGGGTCAACTAGCCGTGATGTTGGAACTTAGCCTTCTTGAAACTTATGATGAAACTATGAGGGCAGTAAGGCTAATAGATACACTAAATGGATTACTGGATTCTTGTAATTTTGGATGATATTTGGTCGGAACTGGAGTTAGCTGATATAGGCATTCCTTCTGGTGGCAACAATAAGAATCTCAAAATTGTACTCACCACTCGACGGGAACAAGTGTGTAGGGTAATGGGGTGCCAGAAAAATGTAGCACTTGATGTGTTATTGTAGACACCCCAAATTGCACAAACAATCATCAAAAATCATTATCTCCTGGAAAGCCAGCACAGAATTTGAAGAAAATAAATTTTTGCCTGTATCCGGATTGAGTATCCGGATACAAGTGCTTCTCCCCGTATCCGGATACTCATACCGGATACGTGTGAGCCTTAGCGTATCCGGTACCATGTACCGGATACCTTAAGGCCCTTTGTTATCCGGTCTGATATACCGGATACCTTAAGTTTGCTCAAAATTAGGGTTTTCCGAGAGCTTTTCACTTTTACCATCATGTCCCTCATTAAATGAGGGGAAATCGCGGAAATAACCTTAGGGTTTAGGTTGGAGGGGTTCTAGACATTAAGTTGTGTCTACCAATGACCTTAGCCCTTGCCTATAAATAGGAGCCTCCTCCTTGAGCAAATGGGACACGACTCTTGTTTTGAATTCTCGCAAAGAAGAACTCCAAGAGAAGAAGGAAACCGCTGTGGAATCGCCTCCAGAACTCAGGTAAGCCTCAACTTTTCTTTTTATTTTCTGTCTTTACATTCCTAGATCTAGATCTCTTCTTCTACCTTTCTGTAGTGTAAGGCCTTGTTTGCATGTGTGGAAATCCTTCCCTGGCTCAAAGTATCTCAAGACTCCCCTAGCCGTAAAACGTGAAGGCGGATCTAGGAGAAACGAGACTAGGGATTGACCCTAGTGCTAGAACCTATGTAGCATAAGGCCCTTTTGATTGATTGTAAACCGTTCCATATTCAAAGTACCCTTGATTATCTTAAAGAGAACAGAGGGAAACGATAATGGAACGGAACCCTAGGCTATGCTAGAACCTATTTTGTTGAATCTATATGCATGTGTATGGATCTTGCTTGGTTTTTTTCACTTTTGCACACATATCACTATTTTGGCGGGATAGGCTCATATTTGGGATTTATTGCATTTATTGTGATAAAACTCAAATAAATGGCCTAGATCAATTCTGGAGTGTTTTTAAATGTTTTTCAAAGGTTTTGGATTCATATCACACGAATCTCACACACTTTGTCAATTTTCGGATTTGATTTTCTTCAAAAGTGGCTTAACTTGACAGCACCTGTACCCCTACTTCGGACGTCCGTAACTTCATCATCCGGATGAATTTTGGGGCGATTACAGAACCATGAGAAAGGTGAGGCTGTCTAGTTTATGTCCACCAAATTTCATGAATTTCTATCTAGCCGATTTTTGACACCTCTCTGTCGAAGTTAAGTGGACAGATCAGGTCCAAGTACAGAACTTGTCACTTCGACGGACCGCCATGTGTTCGTTTTAAGTCCGATTCGAGTGGTTTTTATTTCTGAGTACTCCTTTTTGAGTCTATTTTCAAATCCAGTTGGTTTCATAATTTTTTGATTCCATTTGAATTATTGGTAGCCGATTTACTCAGAACTGTTCATTTGTACTTTTCTGGGTAAATCTGTGATCTTTGGGGCCTGTTCGGGAGACCACCCAAGGCACATCCGAAGGGATTTTTGTATGAGGCTAGTTTCTATGGAAAGATGGCCATACAAACTTCAATCACACCAAATTTCGTGGACTTTTGTGTAGTGGATTTTTCTAGACAATTTTCCAAAGTTGCCCACTTACCACTTTTAAAAATCCCCAACAGCAACTTCAAAGGAGCATAACTCCTAGATTTTTCATCGGAATGAAGTGAAATTTTGCATGAGACTCTTATTTACCCTAATCTTTCAAATGGATTTGATTTGGTTCAATTTAGAATTGGATTTGAATGATTTTAAGGCAAATGGCATACTTTTTACCGAATTTTCCGGATTTGATTCAACTTGGTTTTTGAGCAACTTGTGCTTTGATTTCCATCTTTTGAGATATTCCAGAAATGATATTGACATAAGAGAGGATCTAAAACCCATTTAGATCTTCATGTGAAAATATCATACATTGTTCCTTTTTCAAGGTTTTCTATGATTTTAGCAAGCTTTCTATTTTTGCATGAACATACACTTGGCAACCACTTCGTGTGGATGAATGGGGGTGCCTAACACCTTCCCCCGTTCATAATCTAATCCCCTTACCCATCTCTGGATTTGATTTTCAAGTAGGATTATTTTTATCCTAGAATTTGTCTTTTGGCTATATTTGCCTACTTTTGAACTCTTTGGTGTCCATTCTCACCCCAAAATCATGAATGGTGGCGACTCTCCCAATTTTTGCGTTGAGCCCGTGTGTTGACGGAGGGACGATCACTCCGGTGATTTTTTCCCATGTCTCACAGTTATCTGAATCAGACTCTTGGAACTTGTTTAGAGAAAATGCGGGTGGCGTTGTTGACTCTGCTACTGTGAATGTTGTGGCAAGGGAAGTTGCTAGAGAGTGTCGTGGCCTACCTATAGCCCTTGTGACGGTTGGAAGAGCACTAAGAAACAATGGCAATCTACGACAATGGAACCAGGCAGCAGTTGGACTCAGAAATGCTTCACCAACTTATATTGAAGGTGTGGATAAAAAGGTGTATGCTTCTCTCAAACTAAGTTATGATTTTTTACCAAGTGAGGAGTCCAGGAAAATGTTCTTGCTTTGTTGTCTATTTCCAGAAGATTATAATATTGAGATCGAAACATTGGTGCGTTATTCGGTGGGAACGCGCTTGTTTCAGGGGCTTATAGCAAATACTGTGGACGAGGTAAGAAGCAGAGCATATGAAGTGATACAGAATATTAAAGATTCTTGTTTGCTGTTGAAGAGTGATAGAAAATATCACATCAGAGTGCATGATGTTGTGAGGGATGTAGGCATATCAATCGCGTCTGCAAATAATACATCCATAGCAAAAGCCTCCATCGGCTTGAAGGAGTGGCCGAGAGGGATGGTTCTTGAACATTGTACGTCAATCTCATTAATGTACAATGATATTCGGGAGCTCCCTCATGGGTTGAATTGTCCAAGGCTTAAGATTTTATTGTTAAAAGGCAATAAAAATCTAAGGGAAATCCCAGATGCGTTCTTTGAGGGAATGGTATCACTTGAAGTTCTAGATTTGAGTTACACTGGAATTTTGGCATTTCCAGCATCAATCAAGCTATTGAGAAACCTTCGGACATTGCAGGCAAAAGATACGAAATTAGATGATGTATCTATTTTGGGAAAGCTGAAAAATCTGGAGATACTTGATTTAGAAAATTCAAAGACTTTTCCGTTAAAATCAATAGAAATTGGACATTTGAGTAATCTAAGGGTGCTGAATTTGAACAATTGCTCTCAATTGAGTGATAGTATGTTTAATTTCATATCAAGCCTTTCCCAATTAGAGGAGTTGTACTTATTGAAAAATGAAGCACTGGGTGAAGTAAAGAATATTGAGTGGAAATCCTTATCACGCCTAAACATTTTACACATAATGATAGAGGGTGTCGAAGTATTACCAAAAGAGTTGGGTGCAAGATTGGAAAAGTTCTACATAGCTACTCCTGGTTTAGATATACAATTATTCATCGGAAGGGCAGAGAAAACCTTGTGTCTTTCAGCGAAGAATCGTTTTGTGGGTGCAATTAAGGTGTTATTGGAGAGAACGGAAAACCTACAATTCTTCGGTGCACAATGTTGGAGGAATGTTATTCTTGACTTAGATGAGCTTGGTGGAGGTTTACAACGCTTGCAATGGCTTGGTGTGGATCGATGTGACGGAGTAGAATATGTCATACGTGCAAGTGCAAGGGAAGAGATCGATTATTTTCCTAATTTACAGAGATTAGATATCTTGTACCTGAAAGACCTGAAAGAGATTTGCCACGGCCTACTCCCTCAAATAAGATGCTTCGGGGAACTAACTAGGCTGTTTGTTGCTACATGTGATAATTTGCGGACCGTTGTTCCCTTCAATCTGATGACAAAGTTACTAAAATTAGAAGATCTTAATGTAATATTTTGTGAAAGAGTGGAAGTAGTTTTCGACTCAATCCATGAAGGGGTTAGTTTCCCCCAAGAAGACGTGCGCTTGCTGTCCACTTTAATGGACTTGGGATTGCGGTTTATGGATGAATTGCAGAAGATATGGAAGGGTCCCACTCAAATTTTCTGCCTTCGCAACCTAAAACACATAGATGTACGGGGGTGCGGGAAATTGAGGGAGATTTTCTCACCTACCCTGTCTCAGACGCTTCTACAGCTTGAAGATCTCAAAATCGATTATTGTGACGAATTAGAGGAGGTGGTTACAGGGCAAGAGGAAGAAATTACGGTGGTGGATGATATTATCTTTCCAAAATTAAAATCTATAAACCTCTTGCGTCTAAGGAATCTCAAATGCTTCTGCTCAGGGAGGATTTCTTTCAAATTTCCGGCTTTAGAAACATTGTTGGTGCGAGATTGTTACAAGATGAAGACCTTCACTTTCGGATCTGTTAGCACTCCAAATCTAAAGTTCCTCGAACTCAACCATGAGGATTACTCAAGAGCCCCATGGCTGGAAGACCTAAACCACACCATACAAAACTCGTACAATACCAAGCAAGGTACGAAATACGAATTACATGTTTTTGCTACTCTCTCCATTGATCTTTATTTCAACTTTGATTTTAGTTTTATGATTTTTGTATTGTTCTACAGGTAGTCTTTTGTTTTGTTCTGTAATTCCATTTTCCTCTGTTCGGCCATGGTCGATCAGTAACTGACCTTGGATTTTCATTTTTCTTTATTTTATTCATTTCAACTGAAAAGGGACTCAAGATCCTTTTCTCAAAAAATTTGGATTTATTTTGGTATCTGCTTTCTTCTTGATTGATTAAATTACTCATTTTATAGAGAGGGAAGAAATTGAAGAAGGTGAAGATGACGATCCAATGTAACAATTGGGCGTTTTCAGGAAGATGATAGGAAGAACACTTTATTCGCACAAGTGAGTAGTAACTGTTTCATTTTTATATGCTCGAATCTTCAACGGAAATAATAAATAGCAAAGCTGCTTTTATGAGTTCCATAGATTTATCCCTTTAGCTTTATGCTTTTATGCATATAGATACATAATTTATGCACTTACATTTAGTGTTTCTTTAAAATTTATAGACATTTATTGAAAACATAAATTTGGTGTTTTCTTGGATATGACAGCTAGGAGAAGAGGAAGTTCCAATGCATCAGCCTAGAAACTTAAGGATCCTCATAATTTCCCAGCAGCATGAGCGGTGACCTAACTTCAGAAAGAAGGGTGAGTTTAGTGGAGGGTGAATTCTTTTCTCTCATAAGAAGCTTGCATGAACTTTTCCAGAATGGAGCCCCCGTTTTCAGATGCTCGAGTTTCAATAGAAGTGATTGATGGTGAAGCTTCTTCTATGAGTTCTGTTGATTTCGTCTGTTAAAGCTATCCATTTAGAAGCAAAGGTAGTCATATTTCTTTGTGTCTCAATTGTGTGTGATGCTTTAACCAAACCCAAAACAGAGATTTTAATTTATTTTGCTCTTTTCACATTTTAATTCTTTGCACTCATCAGTCTTATAGATTTTAATTCTTTGCGTCTCATTAGTGAAGCACCAAGCAAGTATTCAGTATCATACCATTCTCCATCGACAAACTTCAGGAAAACATGATAACGAGCAACATGATCTTCAATAAAGGAAAAATAAAATTTAGCTCAAAATTCGACAGCCAATTGGCTTTTTAAATATGGATCCCAGAGAACTGTTGCCACGAAAAGATGAGTTGCAGTACCAGAAATAAGAAGGGAATTCCACTGTAGGAGTGACCATAAGCACAAAGACATGAAAGCTACTACCAATCAAACCTGTAAACTGATAGGAAATCTGAAAGGACAATATCACGTACAGCGGGACTTTTGAAGTAATATGATACCTGAAGCAGAAGTTTTAAAATATCAAAGGCATCAGTACTATGGGAGTGTAAATACAAAGTATAAAAAATTATGACAAAAGTCTATGGTTTTAAGCAGGAAATTACAACTAAAGACCTCCATGCATGTTCCTGGAATTCATAGATGTTCCTTATTCATAATTTTCCCTTATATGTTTCTGTTTTTTTGGTTTTCTTCACGATTTTATGTTGGCATAGGACTTTAATATGACAATGAATTTACAAGGAATTTTTGAAATCAGTGATGCTTTTATAGAGATAAATATTTTAGTTTTCACATTACTCTTTTAAAAATCAAAAGGGTTTTATATCATTGTTAATTCTCAAAACCAAAATTACTTATAAAATTTATATACAAATTTTAGTGGATTTATAGTATTTCATATTATTTTAATTAGTGAATTAAAATTGCTATGTTAAATTACTCTCTCGAGATTGATTTTTATGACATTAAAAGAATTTTCTATTGCAACAGAATTTTAAAATTATATTTATTTGGTAGAATTCTTATTTAGTTCCTCATAAATTTTTATTTAAAATTACACATATTGCTTAAGGAGCTATTTATGTGCTTATGACACTTGTTGTTCCTTTTATTTAAGTTTTTTTCTTCTAAACTTTGGGACTCTAAATGCGATAATTTGTGGAATTATAATACGAAAATAAGGTATTATGCTCTGTTGTTTTCTTGAGATTTATTTTCTAGGCTTTAAAAGAATTTTATGTTGTAAGCGAATTTGAAAATTAATATCATTTGAAGGTTGCATGAGCTCTTGCAGCCCAGGGACTTCAATTTCAGATGGTTGAGTATCAATGGAAGTGATGGACAGCAAAGCTTCTTATATGCTCTCTCTTTAGAAATGAGAGGTAGTCATTTTTCTTTGCATCTCTGTTATTTGCAATGCCTTGAGCAGAGCCAAAACGCAGGATATTGTTTTTACTGTGGATTTAAGTACCCACCATCAGTGCAAAAAATTGGGCACATCATAGGATATTGAGAAGTAGATCATTGCTTCCCAATAATGATTGTTTGCAAAAACTATTTGAAAGAGTGTGGGAAAAGGCTCAGTAAAACCATATGGTAACCCACAAGAACAGAGATGGTATTTTCCCATATCTGAGTCTTTGTCAACGGCCCCACTTCTCCCTTTCCCAATTTCCTTCTTGGTTTGATGAATTGGGATGAAGTCTCCTGTCAAATTGATTGTACTACATAGTGGTCTAGAGGATGCATAAAAAGATATGGACCTGCTGCTCAAGTGGATCAATAGAAGGTTCCACTGGCTGAATTGTTTTCCTGTGATGTGTTCTGGTTCATATTTGGCATGCAGAAAGATTTCAAATGAAACTGGATACAACTGAAAGATGCATAGCAGATGTTTGGATTGAATTTCAGTACTATATCTGCTCTAGCAATTCATAGCAATGGAGCATGTTCATCTAGCAAACTTGAAATGCTGTAATTTCAAGGTCATATATATCAGATAATTCTCAAACAAGCTTGGTTATTTTTCTCATTAAGCCAAGTAATCTTCTTTAAATTCATGGTCGAATGTCTTAATGTGTTTCGAACAAGTTCACGGTAGAAACAACATATAATTTGAAGTTTTGTTTTTAGTAGAGCTGGAACTTGGAAGCCACCACTGAGGAACCTTGTAACTTGGTCAGTTGTGTTGCCAAATGCCAATTGCAAAGACATATCCAATTGAGCATTCTCTCATTTTCCAGGCTTGTTAATATATCCAATTTATGTTCAGGTGATGCTTGAAAGAGCAGAGACAAATCCGTTGCAGTCCAAGACAAAGGCTTCTTAATTACCCATGTAATTAAAGAGCAAACTAATTCTGGACCAAATCATAATCAATTACACTTTTAAAAAATATTTTCTTTTTCTTCATTCTGTTACCATTTGTTAATTTGTATTGGCTGGATTCCAATTTTGATTAAAGTTTTATCTTCTCATATTGTTTTTTCTTTGACTTGTCTGAACTATTAAACGATAATTGAGATTCCTTCTCCAAAAGAGAGAGAGAGAGAGAATTGGATTTATATTGATTTGTGCTTCTAAGAGATCACTGCCATGGTTTTCTTTCTTCTTTATATTTTTATTTCTCTAATTAATAAATGAGTAGAACTAGAATTTAAAGAAAATTTTATATTTATTTATCTTGACTTATGTTTAGGTCACAATTTAATAGTAACTAAAGTTATTGTTTAGTTGCCTTTTGGAAGACATATGACTCATTGGTACCGTAGGGCTGCAACTTGGGTCGGTTAAAACCGAATCCAAACCGATCCAACCCGACTTTGGGTCGGTTTGGTTTGGGTTATATAGTGTTTGGGTAGGTTTTAGTTTTAAAAGAAAGAACCGAATTTATTTGGTTCGGTTTTGGGTTTATAATTCAAATAACCGAACCGAACCGATACCAAACCGATTTTCTATGTTATAATATATATATATATATATATATATATATATATATATATATATATATATATATATATATATATATATGATATAAATATTAAATTATATTATATTTTATATTTATGTTTAGATTTTTAGAACATAAGAGAAACGAGCTTTGCTTTATATAGGCAAAAGATTGGAGAATGTCTTAGTCCCGAACCGATGTGGGACTAAGTGACTAACTCCTCATTCTCAAGAGGAGTCCGTTTCAGATCCAAACATAAAACCCTTCTCCTATTCAACCTCTTCACGATGGGTGTTTGAGTGGGAGGAGTCGGTGGAGACGAACCAATGTGTGAGTAAGTAACTCCAAATCATTCTTGAGAGGAGTTAGATTCAAATCCAATCACAAAACCCTTCTACTGTTGATTGGGCTAGGAATCGAAAGAGGAGGAGGGATGGCGGGTCTCCAAGCTTTCATCTGACGAAGCTTCGTTGAACAGTTGATTTCGTCAAAGGACTTGAAGTCGTTCCTTCCCAAAACCGATTCCCCAAAAAACACAGAGCAATCTCCCTCATTCGCTATTTCTCTTTGTCTCTCTTGTCATCACTGCTTAGAAAGAGAAATGGAGAGACCCTCCTGCAGAGCTTCGATGGTGGCTGTCATGGCCATCAACTTCGCATCTTTTGTCTGATTCGAGACTTGACCGCCGTTAATAGTCTTGCTCCAAGCCCTACTTATGTTGTAGCCGCTGTCGCTCCATTGTTTGCTAGTGCTTTCCTCTTCTCGTTTCAAACAATTTCGTATGACAAACAGAGATCCACCAGTGGAAAATAATTAAAGACGGGATGAGTTGTCTGAGAAAGGGCAAAACAATTTCAGGGCACATTCGGGTACAAGAGCTTCTTCCCACCTGCAAGCATGACAATCAGAAGAGATAAAACAGAGAGGTGGGTGTCCGAGACGAAATCCCAATTGGAGAAGAAGAACCAGTCGTTTGTAGAATGGAGACGAACACTTATTCCGTAAAAAAAATTTTTTAACTCTTTCCCTTGCATTTTTTTCCCCAAAGAGCTTCTCATTTTGTTGGCCTTGTATTCCTTGTATTTCTCCTCCTCATCGTAAGGTTTTCCCAGGTCAGATAGCTGGAGATAGCCGGAGATGAGGAAAAAATTTCCTCACACCAAAGACTTCGGTTTGGTTTGGTTTCTTTCGGGTTTTATATAATTAATTGGTTCGGTTTCGGTCTGGGTATTTTGGTTTTGAGATCGGTTCGGTTCGGTTTCGGACCGATCATCAGTAACCTTGGTTTGGTCCTGGATTGAGGCCAACCCGAACCAAACCGCACCGAGTTGCAGATGTGAGACACGGGAAAAATCACCGGGATGATTTCCACTCCGTCAACACACAGGCTCAACGTAAAAATGGGAGAGTCGCCACCATTCAGATTTTTGGGGTGTGAATGGACACCAAAAGATTCAAAATAAAGCAAAAGGAGCTAAAAGTCAAATTCTAGAGTAAAAATAACTCTACTTGAAAATCAAATCCAGAGATGGGTAAGGGGATTAGATTATGAACAGGGGAAGGTGTTAGGCACCCCCATTCATCCACACAAGGTGGTTACCAAGTGTTTGTTGATGGAAAAAAGTAAGAAAACTTGCTAAAAATTATTAGAACATTGAAAAAGAATTAAACAAATGTGTAATATCTTCACATGAAAAATCCAAAAGGAATTTCAGATCTTCTTTTATGTCAATATCATTTCTGGAATATCAACAATAAATAGAAATCAAAGCAAAGATTGCAAAAAGCCAAGTTGAGTGAAATTCGGTAAAAGATAATGCCATTTGTCTTGAAATCATTTAAATCCAACTTTAAATTGAATCAAACCAAATCCATTTGAAATATTATGGTAAATAAGAGATTCATGCAAAATTTCAAGTAGATCCGGTTGAAAACCTAGGAGTTATGTCTCCTTTAAAATTGCTGCTGGAGACAAACAAAAGTGACAAGTGGGCAACTTTGGAAAATCATTTAGAAAAATTGGTTCCATATAAATTCATGAAATTTAGTGTGAGTGAAGTCTGTATGGCCATATTTCAGATGAAACTAGCCTTATACAGAAATTCATTCGGATGTGCCTTGGGCAATCTCCCGAACAGGCCCCGAAGATCACAGATTTACCCAGAAAAGTGCTGATGAGCAGTTCTGAGTAAATCTGTGACCAACAGCACAAATGGAGTCAAACAATTATGAAACCAATTGGATTTGAAAATAGACTCATAAAGGAGTGCCCAGAAACAAAAATCACTCGAATCGGACTTAAAAAGAACACATGGCGCTCAGTCGAAGTGACAAGTTCCGTATTCAGATCAGAACTGACCTATCAACTTCGATAGAGAGGTGTCAAAAATATGCTTGATATAAATTAATGACATTTGGTGGACATAAACTAGACAGCCTTACCTTTCTCATGGTTCTAGAATTACTCCAAAATTCATCCGGACGATGAAGTTATGAGTGTCCGAAGTCGGGGTACAATTGCTGTCAAGTTAAGCCATTTTTGAAGAAAAACAACTCCAAATAGTGATAAATTGTGTGTGATCCGTGCAAGATTAATCAAAATCCTTTGAAAACATTCCAGAATTGCTTGGGGCTATTTATTTCAGATTTATCACAATAAATGCAATAAATCCGAAATATGAGCCTATCCCGCCAAAATCATGTACTATGTATGTGTAGATGTAAAGACCATTCCAACAACGTAGCAAAGATAGTATGCATTCATATCAATCAAAATAAGGTTCTAAAACAACCTAGGGTTCCGTTCCATTATCGTTTCCCTTAGTTCTCTCTCCCCGTTAAACACGGTTCTTCAAGATAATCTAGGGGTACTTTGAATATGAAAGGGTTTCCATAGAATCACAAGGCTTATAGCATGCATTTAGATCAATAAAAAGGATCTAGAACACCCTAGGGTTCCGTTCCATTATTGTTTCCCTTAGTTCTCTCTCCCCGTTAAACACGGTTCTTCAAGATAATCTTGGGGTACTTTGAACATGAAACGGTCTTCAAAGATTCAAAAGGCTTATTCAAAAGAGGTTCTAGTACTAGGATCAATCCACAGTCTCGTTTCTCCTAGATCCCGCCTTCACGTTTTACGGCTAGGGGGAGTCTTGAGATACTTTGAGCTGAGGAAGGGTTTTCATACACACATCAAAGCCTTATTCTACAGAAAGGTAGAAGAAGATATCTAGATCTAGAAATGTAAAAAACAAAAATTAAAAAGAGGTTTGAGGCTTACCTGGGTTCTGGAAGCACTTCCGCAGCGGTTTCCCTCTTCTCTCGGAGCTCTTCTTGGCAAAAGTTCTTGGCAAGAATTGTTAGCCATTTGCTTAAGGAGGAGCCTCCTATTTATAGGCAAAGGCTAGGGTTAAGGTTGGTCGGATGATAGACACAAACTAATGTCTAGAGCCCACCAACCTTAACTCTAAGGCTATTTCCGATATTTCCACTTTAATGAGGGATATGATGGTAAAAGGTGAAAACTATCAGAAAACCCTAATTTTGAGCAAAAAGCATGTATCCGACATATCAGGTCGGATACACGAGCACCTATGTAAAACCCCGAATTTTCCTTAAATAATAAATTAAATTAGTAAATAATATTACTGAGGGTTGTGATTGATGCGAATACTTTATTATTGTAGGGGGTGATCAATTTAGTGGAGATCCAGAATTAGATGCAGATCTGACCGTCCGATCTTGAGATATCGAGGTATGTATTCTAATTGGGCGAGGTGTATAGGAGAGTTACATGGGAGATCCATGGGATCAGAGGGTATAAATAGGTATTAAAATAACCTAAATTGTATACTTGTATTGTCGCTCGTATTGAAGAGCCGCAAGCGACGAAACCTGGTTGAGCGACCAACAGAAGAAGAAGAAGAAGAAGAAGGAAGGGCTGGGCGTGCGTTCATCGTCCAGGGAGTTCCTGAGTGCAAGAGTTTCGCCATTGTTCAGAGTAGAGAAGGAGAAATCAGCGTATAGAGGTAGGTGACATCGTTTTGGTTTAAAATTGGATTTGCCCTTGTTTAATCGCAAATGCATGTTTCTATGATATGTAATGTTGTATTTAGTTAGCTAAGCATGTTAGAAATACATTAGAATGAGTTTAGACGAGAAAAATCATGATTTAGAACTGTTTCTGCTCGATTTGGTAAGACCGCCGACCTCGACTGTGCTAGGCGCTCATCGGCGATCCTAGGCGCTGGTTATAAATTTGAGGACGCCGTGGACCGCGGGACGACGGACCGTGGGCGCTCGAATTTGCACTACCGCCGACTGATGACCGCCCGGAGTGATCCTGAGCGATCCCAGGCGCTCTAAGCAGAATTTCCAATTTTTCATATTTTCGATCCTAATCCAACTCTAAACTATTTTTAGACAATTTTAAGGATTAACTAAGGTCTTTTAAGACCAAAATAAACTATCTAATTCCCTGTTTTATAGAAAAAAAAATTAGGGAGATATTTAGGACATTAGTTGCCAAGTTTTGAAGGAAAATGAGAAATGTGATTTTAGAAAAGCCTAACTACCATTTGATTATCTAAACACTTCTAAATGGCATTATAAATCATAAGACATTATAAAGAGAATTCAGAATTCGAATGACTGAATAATGAAGTAAATGCACAGATATAACCATTATATGCCGCTAAGCACCAACCCTTATAGAATTATGATACTTTAGGGAATTTTGGAGTCTAGTGGGCCTAGCTGGTTATGGATCCATAGTCGTAGCTAGATAGCTGAGGGATATGTCATTTGGGTTGAGTTACTCCTATATGCGACGCGCTTCCTTTGCAAGTTAGTTTGTCTGGGAAGGTCCTATGTCTGGAGGGACACCCCGGTGAGCCGCTAGTGATTCCCTGTACATGTGGATAAGCGACGATCTCCATGTATTGATTCTGGTGCTGCATGCTGGTGGTACATGCCAACTCTGATGGGTACGTGTGCAATAAGTCGGTGACTACGGCTCTTGTCTAAGCTGCGCTGCATGGGGTTTGAGTATCATTAGTAGCATCGCTCCTAAGTCACACGGTGGTATAGCAATTGGTTGAGAATCATCTCAAAAGGTTTATCTAACTTTGTGAGTCCTACAATGACACTGAAAACACAACACTTGATATGATTATTAGTATTATTGTGCACGTGCGGGATGCATGTGATTGGGATATTGGTTGGATGTGACTGTTTAGTACATCCTGGCAATGCGTGGGTTATGCTACTGATTTGACTATTGAGTTCTTATATTAAAACTTGCTGAAAATTATTTCTAGAACTGTTTATCAAACTGTTTTGTGTTCATGAATGGTATAATTGATTATGCGAGCCTGATTTATCGACGTTGCTTTATCGTGCATGAAATGTTACTTTGCTTATATTAACTGTTTAGTCATGCATGTGTTACCTACTGAGATATTAGTATCTCACCCTACTTCTATTCCATTTTTTTCAGCTGATACGCGAGAGGGGGATCTCTTAGACTTCCAGGGAGAGATAGCCGAGTATTCACCGGAGGATTATTATTATCCAGATCTCATCTGAGGTGGATTGATGTTATAGCTTTAGCATTTTTGATTGGTTTATTATCATTTATTTGGACTGATGTATGAGAGAGATAAGAGAGAGAGATAGTAACCAGTTCATTTTACCAGACTTTGATATTACTGATTGATGGTCAAGCTTTATGCTTAGTTGAGGATTTTGATCTACACTTCCGCACATACTTGTTTCCGCAACTCTGATAGTTTAATATATGGATTGGATTTTGTTTCCTTTGGTCTGGTATGTTATTGATGTTGTAATTGATATGGGCCAGTAACACCTCGGATTTGGTTGTTGAACTAAATTCGGGTTGTTACAGTAGCGAACCGGATTTGGGTCGGGTGCCGGTTTGCACTGACCCGGGTTCGGGGCGTTACAACCTATACGTATCCGGCATATGTTGCCGGATACATTAACGTTTACTTGTATCCGACAACTTATGTCGGATATGAAGGTATGCTTGTATCCGACCTGAGTTGTCGGATACAAGGAAAAATGCACATTTCTCAAATTTTGTGTTGGCTTTAAAGGAAATAATGATTTTTGCCAATTATTCTTCATTTTTACTGTGCAATTTGGGGTGTCTACAGCAGCCCTAATTGGTAGTGACCTTTTCGCAAATGGCCAAATAGTCTATATTTTCTCATTTCCCCATCAATGGACTTATAATTTGTATGAGGATGAAATGGTCTATATTTTCTCACTTCCTGACTCATTTGGTCATTTACGAAAAAAGGAACTACAAATGAGTCATATGTCTGCCAAAAGGTAATTAAACAGTAATTTTCCCTTCTCTCTCTCTCTTTTTAAAGTTTTTCCACAGTGATAAGATTTTCACTGCCAATAAAAGCATTTTTATCAGTGGTAAATAACCATAGGTAGAAGCCTTTGTCATTATCAAGAAGCTCCTATAAAAAACTATTCGCTTTTCACTATATGAATACCATTGGTAATAAGGTTTTGAGACAATCAAGGTTAAGAAAATCTACAAAGAGTAGTGAAAAGCCAATAGAACATCAAATGGTCTTGCAAATTTCGCTCTTGCTTTCTATTCATGAAGTGATGCTTTAGATGAAAACTTTGAAAGAGGGAGATTTCACAAATGCTAGAATACTCGCTCTAATTAAAGCAACTTTAAGGCCCCGATTGGTTCAATGAATTGGAATTGGAATTAAGAATTATAATTCTAATTCTAATTCATCAGGAATTGGAATTGGGTAGAATTAATTGAAATTATTGTGATTGAATGTCAAGAGAATTGAAATTTGGAATTACAATTCCATGAAGAATTGATTTAAAATCCAATTCCACTGATTGGATGAGCTTATGAAGAATTGATTTGTATCATTCCCATGTTAATAATAACACAAATGATTGATTATCATGACATATGAATTCCAATAATCCATTCTCTGCAACCAAAACCAAAACAACACTACTAGGTTTTAATAATATTTTTGTCTTAATCAGGTCCTCCATGTAAGACCAAACGATTATGATCAACTCGATAGGTTAAAGCAAGTGGAAACAGAAAAGAGAGAAATATAGAAGGAGAGAGAGAGAGGAAACAAAAGAGATAGAGAGACGAGAGAGAGAGAGAGAGAGAGAGAGAGAGAGAGGAGAGAGGAGAGAAGAAGAGAGAAGATACGTATTAGTCCCTGCAACACCAACGAGGAAAAGGAGAATGAGGTTTGGTAGCTTCGCAACACCAACGAGGAAAAGGAGAATGAGATTTGGTAGTTTCTTTATCGGTAGAGCTGGCAAAGGGTCGGTTTGGGTCGGATTCAGGGTCGGGTCATAATCGGGTTGGGGGTTAATTGGGTCGGGTTTGGATTAAACTAAATTAAGGCGAGTTGGAAAACCCCCCAACCTGCCAATAAACAGGTTCAACCCGCCAACCCATTTATTATTATTATTATTATTTATTTTTCAAAAAATATGATTAAAATAGGGTTGGCGATTAATTGGATCGGGTTGAACCGTGTTTGGGTCGGGTTGGGGGTTAATCAGGTTGGGACAGGACACTTTTGTTGATTTTTTTTTTAAATTGGGTTACTCGTCGGGTTGCCGGGTCATAATCGGGTTGACCCGATTACTGGCGGGTTGAGGAAACCCCAACCCAATTAATAAACGGGTCATCCCAAACCCGTTTAACACGTGTCGGGTTGGGTCGCATTTTGCTAGCTCTATTTGTTGGGCATATATCGTGCTTCTAATTCTCTACCCCGTATCCCCAATTCTTCTCGATTTAGTAGGGAATTAGGTAACTTCAAAAATAACCTATAAGCTAATTCTATGGAATTGGACCTTAATTCCAATTCCAAATTCCAAATATTTAACCAATCAAAAGAATTGGAATTGGGAACCCAATTCCAATTCTTACCCCAATTCCAACCCCTAATTCCGTGAACCAATCGGGCCCTAAGGGCATTTGTTTCTTTCTCCGTTCACAAGTAATTAAAGGTTGTGTGTGTAGCACGCAAGAAAGAACATTGTCTCTTTCAATCAAAGAAACTTTAAAATACCATTAGGCATTTGTTTCTTTTTTCAATCACAAGTTACTAAGGTTATGTGGCACTCAAGAATACTCTTTAAATAAGGCGGCAACTTTCGTATATGGTTGTGGCCATTTGATTCTTTCCCCATTCACCAAAAAAATTTGTTTTAACTTTTGCTCAGAAATGTAATTAAATATATCAAACACAATGAATTTAAAACCATAATTTTCAAATGCCAATGAAAATTTGGAAATTATGGTTTTAACTTGATGCAGCGGGTTAAACGTGTAAATGGGACAGGCTTGGTATAACCAAACTTGAGGTTGGGGCAAGTTAGGGTTTAGGTCAACCCGCCCCGGCCTTGCCCTTGACTTCGCCTTATTTATTTTAATTATTTTTTACGTATTAAAAATGTTATGTTTACATGCATTATGTAATAAATTTTTTTTTTAATGTTTACGTGCATTATGTATTCTATTAATATTTTTATTATTAATTTATATATTCTAATTTGAAAAATAGTTTCTTTTTAAAGTATTATAATGCAACGAGGCAAATCCCGACCCACCCGTTACTGACCTATAAGGGTGAGTGTAACGCCCCGGAACCGGGTTACGTAATGAACCGTAACTCGTCCTCGAGGAGTTAGCTTTTCACGCAGGATCGCTATCAGAGTGAAGGACAACATGAAAGTAAACACTAATATAATCAGAGTCAGCTAAAGTTTTTCCCCAACTCACCTGAAACAAGCATATACCCGCCTGTATCGTTCTCTCTGAGATCTGAAAACAAAACAAAACAGTGAGATACGACTATCTCAGCAAGTAGCAATGCATGCACAAAATATAATTCTAACAGTACTAAAACATGCACGATTAAACATAATCGACGATTAACCATGGGTAATCCGTCTAATCTCGAAATACATCGTCAATCACAATCTTTGTCCAAAACAGATTCGGAAAACATTATATATTGGGACTCGTGAAGTTTGTCTATTTTGTGTGGGTAAGCGCTAGAGTTCTAGACAATCCAGTCTAACACTGCAACAGCTCGAACATCCAATATCGTCGCCCTCATGGCGGAAAACTCAAGTGACCTCACCATCATGGTGGAAACGGAGTTGCTGCAGCGCTTCCCTCATGGAAGGCCTCTCCATCATGGAGGAAACGCATGAAGGAACCCCAAACTTAAATCCAGACAAAACATACAAATTCACTACAACTAGACTGTGGATCCACACTGAGTCTCGCCCTAGTATATCAGGAAAATTTCTTATATACAATGCAATTTAACATAAACCATGCTTGTAGTAAAAGAAAACCTTTTATAGTGAACAATATCAAATTCAGCTTCATATACACACTAGAAACCCTCCAACAGAAAATACAACATTTGATACATAACTTGGGAATATTCACCATGTCATCAAAACAGAAACAAATAAACAACCAGTTAATCCATAATAAAAAAACAGATCAGATTTATAATTACAAGTTCAGCAAAACTAATGAAAGATTAATTCAGTTCCTATAATCCCAATGACTACACCTCTTAGATTAGAACTCACATTTTTTTTTTTTTTTTTTACATTCATCCAATTTAAATCTAAGATCACTTACACCCTGATCCTTACCATCCATGATAAACTCTATAGATTACTATATGCTAATCACCCTAAAATTCAGAATAAAGACAACATATATCGTCTATTTATTATATTTCTTATTAAGAAATAACTATTTCCTTTTAAAAATAAATGTTGATTCATAATTACATTTCGTCACTAAGTTGGATGAGTTGCCCATCCAAATATGTGATAGGCCTAGATTGTCCATTGATCTAATATTTAAAGAGTTATGCAATTATGGGGTTTAATTATACAAGAGAAATTGTAATAACACTAGAACTAGGGATCATTGTGTAAATTTAAAACTTCTTTTATCTTTAAAGTTTCTAAATTATAAAAATGCCTTAAACAATTTCCAATTTACAAATTTGGACCCTGAAATACAACGAACCCAACTCCTTCTCTCTCTTCCGTAGAAAAGCAACCCAACCCCTACCATCCTACATTGTCTCCCTATTGCAGCATCTCCCATTTATTTTATTCACTCTCTCTCTATCTCTTTGTATCTCTCTTCTCTCTATTGTATTTCATTTCTTTTCTCCCCTCTTGGGTTCTTACGTTTTCTGCATTTTTACATGACTTTACAACCCATTAACAGGTCCCCTTTCTTCTATTTTGTGCTCATTTGTTCACTTTCTCTCTCTCATACAAACAACCACATTATTGTTCTTGTTCTATAACACTCCTTAATGTGAATTTAAACTTACACTATGCTGATTATTTCAAACCCGAAAATACTCATAGAGTTTCTTCTTGACAATGACCATACCAGCAGCTCTTTTCCCTACATTTCCATCATGAAAACATGGGGAAATAATGCATTGATCGAGTAGATCAATAAGTAGTTCTCTAAATGCATTAATACATTCCTAGAGCATGAGCATCAATCCAAAACTTATGCTGCAAATCAGTGTAAAACAGGGCTGTGTTTAACGATTAAACCAATCGTATAAATTTGTCAAGAAGGTGCTAACTCACACTTGTTTGATGCTGGAAACTTCACTCTAAAACAACAGCAGCAGATTTGGTATTTCTCCACGCCAATTCAAGTCGAAGAACCTGCTCACTGTTATGCAATTTTTGGACGTTTTTCTGCTCCAGCAACTTAGCATGAATCCCCTTAGAACAAGGCTTCTCCCTTCTTAGGATTTCTCAATTCCAATTCTCCATCTCACTTCCCAGATCTGCAATTCATAAACCATTTTAATTCGTCAGTTACCATTTCCTTATTGCACTTACGGTTACCTGTTGCAACTCCATACGTTTAGCAACTCTTCAAATCCAACATGATCCCATGCATCGATACCCCACTAAACTCCTACACCACACCATTTAATTTTTTTATTTATTTTTTATTATTATGTTTTTAACACCCCAACCTTTCCAACATCACCACATGAATTATTTAAGTCTAATTAAAATTTCTAAATAATATTTACTATTGAACTTATAATAAAATTTACTTACCTTTATTTTATTAAATTCGACTGTTGCTAAATTTCAATTTGCTCTTGCGCATCGCACACCTGAAAATCCACCAATATTAATTTTTTAAAATTTATTAATTATTTCCTTCAATTATAATTACTAAAAATCTGGGGTTACGGTGTATTTAAAATCCTTCTTATCTTTATAATTAGATTTTCCACCCAGATTCACCCGAGAATTCTAGTTTGACTGCTTAATCTCCTTTTTCTAAACTTTCCATCAATTAAATAAATTACTAAACCCTAAAATCCAAATTTTTAATATTATTAAAAATTCGGGGTTTTACAGTGGGTCAGGGTTTGGCATTACCTAAATCCTTGACACATCGGGTACAACAAAACCTACCCCGTTGCCATTCCTTGGGTAAAGTTGGGTAACCCACTTATTCAACACCAAAAACACAACTTCTATCTTCATAAAACAAAATCTATACTGGCTCCAAATCAATTCTATTAGTTTTGATGATTTCTGGCTTTGTATTTTCCATTTATTTCTATCCAATGTCCATTCCAGTCCAAATATAGGCTTAAAAAGCGTAATTGTAAGGTTATGCTTTGATGGTAAGGAGCTTATCAAACTTATCCATAATTTATCTATTTCTTGCAAACTTTTTTTGTGCAATGGTATGTTAAGTATTTTGTACAATCAAGCTTTCTTTAGAATGTGCTGCAAAATTTTCTTACTAATCTTTTTGACTCTCTTTGCATGAAATCCCTACAAGTCATTGGTGGGTTGGTTGTGATTATAATGCTTCCTCTAGTGACACAACAAACAAGATCTGCCTCTTCTACCCTTTTTCAGACTTAGGACTTTGAGGAAAGGTTTTTAGGGATTTTTTTTACACGAAGGAGCGGAAGAAAGGGGGAAGGAAGAAGGAGGAAGGAGGAGGAGCTCTTGCTGCTGTCCGGTACCTCAAGGGAGCTCGCACACTTGTCATATTCTACTTACAAAAGTAGGAAATCAAAAATTACAAAAAGGGGCCAATGCCCAGAAGTTCTTCATTCTGCTCATCCTTCTTCATGTCTTGAAAGACCCGCCATTTCTTTCTTCTGCTGGGGGCCGTCGCTTGATTAAGTCTAGGCTCCCCTCCACAAGGCTCTTTTCACTGGGGATTTGTGGAGGAGCCTTTTCCTCTTTTCTTTCTCTGAGACGGGGCTTCTGCCGAGTCAGGGATCATCCTTAGACAAACACTGGGACTCCTTTAGAAAAACATGAGGACTTCTTTTGAAGAGAATGCTCCCCTGGGGATTTATGGGAGCCCTCTTTATCCGCCCAGTTCCATTGTCATGACATTCCTCTCTTGGTATGGTGTTCCACAGGGGATTGGTGAGAGAATGTCACATTTCCTTTATGAGCTCTTTTGCTTGTCCAGTGTTATTGTCGTTTATTGTCGGCAGATTCCTTGTCATCCTCCATTTTCAGATACCACTCTCCGTTATTAAAGAAACTCCACTAGGGATTGAGGAGAGGGTATCTGCCTTCTTTTGAGAGGTCTATCTTTTCCTTTGCCTTTGGCCACTTCTTTTTTTGCCTTGATCGTACCTGCGAAGAAGGGAGAGAGATAGGATGTCAG
Organism: Buxus sempervirens; assembly: GCA_947561395.2. Lineage (NCBI taxonomy): Eukaryota > Viridiplantae > Streptophyta > Magnoliopsida > Buxales > Buxaceae > Buxus > Buxus sempervirens. The sequence goes on along the minus strand of OX387190.1, from coordinate 25,184,844 downwards.
TTGGAGACTTGCTGGGGGAGTGTGTGCAAAAGCCTTTTTTCTTTTCTTTTCTTTTTCGAGCCTTCTGCCCATTGCAGCCAGAAATGGTTCCCATTAAGGCTACAGATTTATTAGCTAAGGTTAGTAGCACAATATGAAACTCAATGATAGTTAGGCAAAACAGTTATCGAAAGAGCACAGAGGTGTCAGTGTGTGTCTGTGTTTGCAATATCAAAAGTTGGCTCCCAGGTCAGACGGGACTTGGTGCACTTAGTATTTTCAGTAGTATTGTCATCACAAGCCATTGTGAAGTTTTGAGTTAAACGCAACCGGTTGGTCTGGACCCTTCAGATCCGTCTGACTTTCTCAGCTCATTGCTTAGCCTTGTTTTTTGCTCTTTCGGTGTTCACTTTTGCTCAATTTCTACTAAACATGCTCACACACCCATATCTTGTAATTTAATTCTAATTTAATGAATTATAATCCTGTACACCTCATGTGCATCAAACTCCATGTACTCCACAAATAAAATTTAAAATCAAACTTTAAATATTATTTACCTTCAATCTTAAGATCCGACTATTGGATCAACTTCAAATTCCTGATTTCCTTCATTGGGTTAGCTAAAATTGTCTTAAGTAATCTAATATTAATTAATTAATAATCTGAAAAATTCAGGGTTTTACAGTGATGTATCTTTTAGAAGTTTATCACTTATATCTGTAATATAAATAATTAAATAAATCTTCTTGTTGTGAATTATAGAAGTTCACATTTGGAATATAGAAAGGTTTCCACTTTGAAAATAAAGATTCTAAAAAAGCGATAATTAAAATTCTTCTTTTATAAGGTAAGTATTGCAATTAATATTCTTTTATTTAGATAATTATTGGAGAAAACTCTATTGAGATAATTATTGAGGAAGAAGTCTAATCTAGTAAGAGTTCATTAAAATAACTCCACACACCTGATGTTGGCTAATTAAATGGCACACTTTGAAAAAATAGTTTACTTAAATATTTGAAATTAATGACTATAAGGAAGGATATTTTATAGGTATGTGAAAATAAAAAACACTTAAACTAGTTTGTGCTTTTAATAGTAGTATAGATACAGATAGATTAATACCATTAGTAAAATAAATATTTATGGGCTATTATAACCGCTAGTAAAAGGTTATTTTTTCTCTCTCTCTTTCTTTTGAGAAGCAATTCACACCATGACCTATTATACTTTTACCATTGTTTAGTGCTATTATTACTGGTAATGGTGCGTCTGTGAATCACTGGTAAAAGTCCACCTTCTATACTTCCTGCCACAATTAAACCCATGTCTCACCAAGTAAAAAAAGATGGTGAGACAAACAAAAATTTGTGATTTAGAAAGGAAGAAAAGCAAACAAAAAAAAAAAAATAAACAAAACAAAACAAAAAGAATAAAAGAGAGGAAAGAAAAAAAGATTTAATTTAAATGCCTAACCATGAAGTGATGCTTGAGATGAAAACTTTGAAAGATGGGGATTTCACAAATGCTAGAGCCCCACTTCTTATGTACGTTTTAACCTCAATTCATATCCCAAGTGTCAGTTCAATTAGAATAAATTTAATTGTAATTATAAGAAAACTAAATTAGTTGGCGATTCCATCTGTTTGACTGGTCTGTCCAGTTTAGTTTGCAAAGAATAGTCCCTCTAATTAAAGCAACTTTAAGCGCATTTGTTTCTTTCTCCAATCACCAAGGCTGTTTGGCACCCAGGATTACTCTTTAAATAACGCAACTTTCGCATATGGTTGTGGCCATTTGATTCTTTCCTCATATAAAATAAATTGTTTTAAAATTTGCTCAAAAATGTAATTGGAGATATCAAACACGATGAACTTAGAACCACAATTTTCAAATGCCAAAGAAAATCTGAAAATTATGGTTTTTAATTGGGTATGGTAGCGATGGCAATGGGGTGGGTTTAAATGGGTAACCTGCTCCGCCCCACCCACCCCTAATGGGATGGGTTTGGTATAGCCAAACTCGAGTTAGGGGCGGGTTAGGTATTAGTTCCCCACCCCCGCCCTACCCTGACTCCGCCTTATTTATTTAAAATATTTTTTATGTATTAAAAATGTTATTTTTACATATATTATGTATAAAAAGTACATATTTTATAAATATTTATATTATTAATTTATATATTCTAATTTTAGAAAATAGTCTTTTATAAGTTTTATAATCAACCGGGGTAACCTTAAAGTGGAAGTATACTAAATTCTAAAATGTTGGTTCCATTTGCTACACCGAACTCAAAGAAGGGTTCCGGACTGAGTATGGTTTCCACTAAGCAATCTACAACTCATGTTTGGTTTTGATCTGGACTGAACCACAACTCCATTGTTTTTTGTGTTTGTATTGTCTCTTTCAATCTTGCATATATATATAATGTAGTGTACTTCATCACCGGTAGGAGCGGTGGTTGTGATGGTTATATGTTGAAATTCTTTTGGTTGTGGACGACAATTTTTGGAAAAAGAAAAAAAAGGAGGGCCAGGAATGGGTGTGGATGTTGATATGTTATGTATTGGGTGGCTCTGGTGGCATGGACTTCTTGTTTCCATCATTCTTGAACTATACTCGTCTATTCTCCGGTTGGAATAATTTTAGGTTAAAAATGATGTCCTAATTTATCACTCCATGTGCGGAGTTTGAAAGCAGCCTTTTTTTCTTTTGTTAATTGTTTTTGAAAACGAAAAACCTAAAATCTCATTTGGTAAGCACAATTTTCAAATTGTTTTTAGAAAGAACAATCCAAAAACAGCCCTATTCTTAGAAGCTAAAATTTTTCAGCTTTTAAAATAGAGAATCGTTCTTAAATTTTTTTTGATGGCATTTTTGTAACTTTTTGTTTGATTCATCAAATTATTTGTGGTCCATTGCCAACATCCACAACCATTATTTGCAGGGTCAACAAGTTGAAAAGTCTTGGAAAGGAAAAAGGCATGGAAGAAGGATGAGTCTTTAGAAAATATGGGAAAGTAATCTTTTAGACCGACTGAAGGAGTGAAAGGACTAAGAGAGAGCACATGCTAAGAAAAAGAGAAGAACAACAGGGAATTAGGGGAACACTCTTAGGAAGAGAGGAGGAGCTCCATTGAGACACCTTGTTAGAAAGAGTTTGATTCTTTCTTCATTCACCAAAAAATTTGTTTTAACTTTTGCTCAGAAAGCTAATGGGAGATATCAAACACAATGAATTTAAAACCACAATTTTCAAATGCCAATGAAAATCTGAAAATTATAGTTTTTAATCGGGTAGTGTAGCGATGGCAATCGGGTAGTGTAATCTTTTAGACCAACTGAAGGAGGAGTGAAAAGACTAAAGAGAGAGCACACGCTAAGAAAAAGAGAAGAACATTGAGGGAACTAAGGGGAGACTCTTAGGAAGAGAGCAGGAGGAGCTCCATTGAGACACCTTCTTAAGGGAAGACCGTTTGTTGACTGCAAGAGCTTCAAATCCAGGTGGTTTAGTCATTTCCTTTCATCTAAATGCTATAAAATTGTTTTTTTTTTTCATTTTATATCTTCTCAGGTGTAGCCAATTATTATGCGAATGGTTATTTTCTAATCTGAAATAATAATAATAAAAAAAAATCATAAGATTCTGAATTCTTGGTCGAATTAACCCATACACGTCCTTAGTAATTTAACGCCAAGCACGAAATTTAATCTATCTTATAAAGTTGCTTCCAAGGCATGATTTTTGGGGAGTTTTAAACAGATCAGACCCTTGGAACAACCATTCTGAGTCAATATATTTTTGGGCATCATCACCAACCCCTCTCTTGAGATTACCTGAACTAATTTAGTTTCTTAATTTATTTGTTTATGAACCTGAATTGCAGAAAACAACCGCAACTTTCTTTTCTTCAGTTTGTTGATTTATTTCTGGTGTGTTCATTTGATGTCTTTGTTATTGAGCCACCAAAGTGGATGCTTTTGATTGTTAATGGATAAGTTTTGGAGCAAGAATTCATGAGATAATGGAATTAAAGGAAGAGAGGAAAAAAATATGAAAACAAATGCTAAAAGCAAAAATTAAAAAAGAAAACCCTTTTTTCTATTGAAATGATAGAATTTTTGTAGCGAAACGTGTCACTACTTTGTCTCTTCTGGTTTTCTAGCTTTTTATTTAGATTGGACCTTGTTTAATTTGGATCTTATATATATGTATATATTTTTTTAATCTTTGTAAGTTTCATCATGTCTACAGCTGACTCTACTTTTACTTTATTGCACGTAGGATGTAGCATAGCAATCCCCCATTCCTCGGATTTCTTTGTACAAATGAAATGATAAAAAATGAAAAAAAAAAAAAAAAAGAACAAGAAAAGAGATAAGGAAAAATAAGAGGGCATATTAGATGTCAACACCACCGCCGCTGCTGCCGCCAATACCATCACTCCATTTATCACTATTACCATCACCATTACTAGGAGTGGAAGTTTGGTTCGGGCTGACCTCAATCCAAATCAAAATGAGGTGTATGTCTACCAATCCAAAACTGAACTAACCTGAATTGAGAAGTGACTATGCCAACCTGAACACCAACCACAAAAAAAAAAAAAAAAAAGATTATCTTAGGTTCGCCACTGAGTATAATGGCCATTACATAATTAGGTTTTAGGTTTTTTACTTATAAAATCCTACAAGAATTTTATTAATGTCGAGATTTAATTAGCAAATATATGAGATTATTAAGAAGGGGTTATTCAAACTATTAGTTAATAACAAAAAATATAATTAATAAGATATTATCAAATTATTAATTAATAAATTAAAAAATAAGATTATCTTAACTAAACCAATATTAAAATAAAATCGAAATAAGATTATTTACTGAAGCAAACATGAAACTGAAATATTTTGATAATTATTACATGTCTAATCAATAAAAGTATATAACTAATATCAAAATATCCTAATTTAATAATCAAAACAAGATTATCTAATAAATTCAAAGGAAGATTATTGTGACTAAGCCATTATCAAAATAAAATCCTAATTAAAACAAAAAATTATGAAAAGATATCTAATAAGAGTAAACTATGAAGTTTAATTGCCGTTACATTAGGTATTGTTTTATTAATGACGTGATTTAATTAGCACATATATTAATTTTATTAAAAAGAATTTTCCTGGGCACTTCTTCTCCTATATTTATCCAACCTATATTTTGATAAGATAAAAAAAAAGTAAGAAAATAAAAATAAAAATGAGGGAATTTAGAGTCGTTTATTTTGCTTAGCATTTGTTTTAACAAAATCCTAAGAATATAGGAATTCTCGTTATTGAAAATCCGTAGTTATTAGTAATAGATTATTAAAATTATTAATTGAAGACAAAAAAAAGGAGGAATCTAGAGTTGTTTATTTTGCATAAAGTTTTAGTTAAAAAGTCCTAAGAAAATAGGAGCTCCAATTGATAAAAACCAAAATGACAACCGTACTTGTTTCCATCCTTAACTTATAACCGCAAGTGGCTGCTACCTGTAGACACCCAAAATTGCACAAACAATCATAAAAAATCATTATCTCCTTGAAAGCCAGCGCAGAAATTGAAGAAAATGAATTTTTACCTGTATCCGGTAACTCAGGCCGGATACAAGCAGGCCTTTCGTATCCGGTAACAAGTACTGGATACAAGCAGTGCTTAGTGTATCCGGTACCATGTACCGGATACCTTAAGGCCCTTTTGTATCAAGTCTGATATACCGGATACATTAAGTTTGCTCAAAATTAGGGTTTTCCGAGAGAAATCACTTGTTACCATCATGTCTCTCATTAAATGAGGGGAAATCTCGGAAATAACCTTAGGGTTAAGGTTGGGGGGTTCTAGACATTAAGTTGTGTCTACCAATGACCTTAGCCTTTTGCCTATAAATAGGAGACTCCTCCTTAAGCAAAGGCACTCAACTCTTGTTTTGAATTCTCTCAAAGAAGAACTCCAGGAGAAGAAGAAACCGCTGCGGAATCGCCTCTAGAACTCAGGTAAGCCTCAACTTTTCTTTTTATTTTCTGTCTTTACATTCCTAGATCTAGATCTCTTCTTCTACCTTTCTGTAGTGTAAAGCCTTCTTTGTGTGTGAAAACCCTTCCCCGGCTCAAAGTATCTCGAGACTCCCCCTAGCCGTAAAACGTGGAGGCGGGATCTAGGAGAAACGAGACTGGGGATTGACCCTAGTGCTAGAACCCATGTAGCATAAGGCCTTTTTGATTGATTGTAAACCGTTCCATATTCAAAGTACCCTTGATTATCTTGAAGAACCGTGTTTAACGGGGAGAGAGAACAGAGGAAAACGATAATGGAACGGAACCCTAGGCTATGCTAGAACCTATCTTGTTGAATCTATATGCATGATATGTTGTCTGGTTTTTCACTCTTGCACACATATTACACTTTTTGGTGAATAGGCTCACATTTGGGGATTTATTACATTCATTGTGATAAATCTCCAATAAATGGCCGCAATCAAATTCTGGAGTGTTTTTAAATGTTTTTCAAAGGTTTTGGATTCATCTCACACGAATCTCACACACTTAATAAATTTTCGGATTTGATTTTCTTCAAAAGTGGCCTAACTGGACAGCACCTGTACCCTTACTTCGGACGCCCATAACTTCATCATTCGGATGAATTTTGGGGCGATTCCAGAACCATGGGAAAGGTGAGGCTGTCTAGTTTATGTCCACCAAATTTCACAAATTTCTATCTAGCGGATTTTTGACACCTCTCTGTCGAAGTTGAGTGGACAGTTCAGGTTCAAATACAGAACTTGTCACTTAAACGGACCGCCATGTGTTCGTTTTAAGTCCTATTCGAGTGATTTTTGTTTCTGAGTATTCCTTTATGAGTCTATTTTCAAATCCAGTTGGTTTCATAATTTTTGAATTCCATTTGAATTATTGGTAGCCGATTTACTCAGAACTGTTCATTTGTACTTTTCTGGGTAAATCTGTGATCTTTGGGGCCTGTTCGGGTGACCACCCAAGGCACATCCGAAGGGATTTTTGTACAAGGCTAGTTTCTATGGAAAGATGGCCATACAAACTTCAATCACACCAAATTTCGTGGACTTTTATGTAGTGGATTTTTCTAGACAATTTTCCAAAGTTGCCCACTTATCACTTTTAAAAATCCCCAGCAGCAACTTCAAAGGAGCATAACTCCTAGGATTTGTATCGGAATGGATTGAAATTTTGCATGAGACTCTCATTTACCCTAATCTTTCAAATGGATTTGGTTTGGTTCAATTTAAAATGATATTTGAATGATTTCAAGGCAAGTGGCATACTTTTTACTGAATTTTCCGGATTTGATTCAACTTTGTTTTTTGAGCAACTTGTGCTTTGATTTCCATTTTTTGAGATATTCCAGAAGTGATATTGACATAAGAGAAGATCTAAAATCCATTTGGATCTTCATGTGAATATATCATACACTTGTTCCTTTTTTAAGGCTTTTCCATGATTTTTAGCAAGCTTCTTATTTTCTTTTTAGCATGAACATACACTTGGCAACCACTTCGTGTGGATGAATGGGGGTGCCTAACACCTTCCCCCGTTCATAATCTAATCCCCTTACCCATCTCTGGATTTGATTTTCAGGTAGGATTATTCTTATCCTAGAATTTGTCTTTTGGCTATTTTTGCTTACTTTTGAATCTTTGGTGTCCATTCTCACCTCAAAATCATGAATGGTGGCGACTCTCCCGTTTTTGCGTTGAGCCCGTGTTGACGGAGGGATGATCATTCCGGTGATTTTTCCCATGTCTCACAGTCACTCAGCTCATAGATGGTGGAGAATTTGATTGTGTTTCCGATCCTCCACCTTCTCCCAGCATAGAATCCATGTCAGCTGGTGATTATTTTGCCTTCCAAGCTACAATTTTGGCTTTTAATGAGGTTGTAAAATCACTGCAAGATGATGATGTCAACATGATTGGGATATATGGTGTTGGTGGTGTGGGCAAGACGACCTTGGTGGAAGAGATCGGGAAGCATGTTAAAGTGAACAAACATTTTGATGAGGTTTTAATGGCAATTGTGTCTCTGAGACCAAACATCAAAGGGATTCAGGGTCAACTAGCCGTGATGTTGAAACTCACCCTTCCTGAAACTTATGATGAAACTATGAGGGCAGTAAGTCTAATAGATACACTAAATGGATTACTGAAGGAGAAAAGGATTCTTGTAATTTTGGATGATATTTGGTCGGAACTGGAGTTAGCTGATATAGGCATTCCTTCTGGTGGCAACAATAAGAATCTCAAAATTGTACTCACCACTTGACGAGAACAAGTGTGCATGGTAATGGGGTGTCAGAAAAAAATAGCACTTGATGTGTTATCTGAATCGGACTCTTGGAACTTGTTCAGAGCAAATGCGGGTGATGTTGACTCTGCTACTTTGAATGTTGTGGCAATGGAAGTTGCTAGCGAGTGTTGTGGCCTACCTATAGCCCTTGTGACGGTTGGAAGAGCACTAAGAAACAATGGCAATCTACAACAATGGAACCAGGCAGCATTTGGACTCAGAAGTGCTTCACCTACTTATATTGAAGGTGTGGATAAAAAGGTGTATGCTTCTCTCAAACTAAGTTATGATTTTTTGCCAAGTGAGGAGTCCAGGGAAACCTTCTTGCTCTGTTGTCTATTTCCGGAAGATTGTGATATTGAGATCGAAACATTGGTGCATTATGTGGTGGGAAAGCGCTTGTTTCAGGGGCTTATAGCAAATACTGTGGACGAGGTAAGAAGTAGAGCATATGAAGTGATACAGAATATTAAAGATTTTTGTTTGCTGTTGAAGAGTGATAGAAAATATCACATCAGAGTGCATGATGTTGTGAGGGATGTAGGCATATCAATCGCGTCTGCAAATAATACATCCATAGCAAAAGCCTCCATCGGCTTGAAGGAGTGGCCGAGAGGGATGGTGCTTGAACATTGTACGTCAATCTCATTAATGTACAATGATATTCGGGTGCTCCCTCATGGGTTGAATTGTCCAAGGCTTAAGATTTTATTGTTACAAGGAAATGAAAATCTAAGGGAAATCCCAGATGCATTCTTTGAGGGAATGGTATCACTTGAAGTTCTAGATTTGAGTTACACTGGAATTTTGGCATTTCCAGCATCAATCATGCTATTGAGAAACCTTCGGACATTGCGGGCAAAAGGTATGGGATTCGATGATATATCTATTTCGGGAGAGTTGAAAAATCTTGAGATACTTGATTTAGAATTTTTAAGGACTTTTCGGTTACCAGTAGAAATTATTGGATATTTGAGTAATCTAAGGGTGCTGAATTTGAACGATTGCTCTCAATTGAGTGATAGAATGCGCAATTTTATATCAAGCCTATCCCAATTAGAGGTGTTGTACTTATTGACAGATGAAGCACTGGGTGAAGTAAAGAATATTGAGTGGTGTAGACACCCCAAATTTCACAAACAATCATAAAAAATCATCATCTCCTTGAAAGCCAGCACAAAAATTGGAGAAAATGAAATTTTACCTGTATCCGGCAACTCAGGCCGGATACAAGTACTTTCCTTTGTATCCGGTCTAAAGTGCCGGATACAAGGAGCCTTTAGCGTATCCAGCATCATATGCCGGATACATTAAAGCTCTAATGTATCCGGCCTGATATGCCGGATACATTAGTTTTGCTCAAAATTAGGGTTTTCCGAGAGAAATCACTTTTTACCATCATGTCCCTCATTTAATGAGGGGAAATCTCGGAAACAGCCTTAGGGTTAAGGTTGGGGGGTTCTAGATATTAAGTTGTGTCTACCAACAACCCTAGCCTTTGCCTATAAATAGGAGGTTCCTCCTCTAGCAAATGGCCAAGTTTTTGGAGATTGAAGAGCTCCGAGTAAAGAAGGGAATCGCTGCCGGATTGCTTCCAGAACCCCAGGTAAGCCTCAACCCTCCTTTATTTTCTGTATTTAATTTCTTAGATCTAGATCTCTTCTTCTACCTTTTTGTAGAATAAAGCCTTTTTATGTGTGTGGAAATCCTTCCCCGGCTCAAACTATCTCGAGACTCCCCCTAGCCGTAAAACATGGAGGCGGGATCTAGGAGAAACGAGACTGGGGATTGACCCTAGTACTAGAACCCATATATGCATAAGCCTTTTGAATGTTTGAAAACCGGTCTATATTCAAAATACCCTTGATTATCTTGAAGAACCGTGTCTAACGGGGAGAGAGAACAAAGGGAAACGATAATGGAACGGAACCCTAGGTTGTTTTAGAACCTTGTTTTGATGAATATATATGCATGCTATATTGTTGTATTGATATTGTATGGATTTTCACCCTTGCACATACAATGCACTATTTTGGCGGGATAGGCTCATATTTGGGGATTTATTACATTTATTGTGATAAATCTCTAATAAATGGCCTCAATCAATTTTGGAATATTTTTGAATGAGTTTTAAAGGTTTTGTGTTCATCTTGCACGAATTGCACCCACTTTGGCACATTTTTGTATTGGTTTCACTCGAAATAGGGTTTACTTGACAGCAACTGTACCCTAATTTCAGACACTCATAACTTCATCATCCGGATGAATTTTGGAGTGATTTTAGAACCATGGGAAAGGTGAAGCTGTCTAGTTCATACCTACCAAAAATCATGAATATCTATCAAGCAAATTTTTGACACCTCTCTGTCGAAGTTGAGTGGTCAGTTCAGGTTTAAATACGGAACTTGTCACTTCGACGGAGCACCATGTGTTCGTTTTAAATCCGATTTGAGTGATTTTTGTTTCTGGGCACTCCTTTATGAGTTTGTTTTATAAATCCAATTGGGTTCATATTTTTTTGATTTAAATTGTGTCGTGGAGAGCAGATTTACTCAGAACTGCTTAACAGCACTTTTCTGGGTCAATCTGTGATCCTCGGGGCCTGTTCGGGAAGTCACCCAAGGCACATCCGAATGAGTTTTTGTAAGAGGCTAGTTTCAGTTGAAAGTTGGCCATACAGACTTCATTGACACCAAATTTCACGGATTTCTATGGAGTAGATATTTTTAGGTGATTTTCCAAAGATGCCCACTTGCTACTTTTAATCATCCCTAGCAGCAACTTTAAAGGAGCATAACTCCTAGGTTTTCAACCGGATCAACTTGAAATTTTGCATGAATCTCTTATTTACCATGATCTTTCAAATGGATTTGGTTTGATTTGATTTAAAATTGGATTTAATTAATTTCAAGAGAAATGGCCTTACTTTTTACCAAATTTCCCGGATTTGCCTCAACTTGGTTTTATGCAACCTTTATTTTGATTTCCATCTTTTTGTGATGTTCCAGAAGTGATATTGACATAAAAGAGGATCTATAATCCATTTGGATTCCTCATGTGAAAATATCACACATTGGCTTGATTCTTTTCCAATGTTTTTAATGATTTTTAGGAAGCTTTCTATTTTCTTTTTTAGCATGAATAAACACTTGGCAACCACCTTGTGTGGGTGGATGGGGGTGCCTAACACCTTCCCCCTTTCATAATCTAATCCCCTTACCCATCTCTGGATTTGATTTTCAAGTAGGGTTATTTTAACTCTAGAATTTGCCTTTTAGCATTTTTATCTCTTTTTGCTTGTTTTTAACTCTTTTGGTGTCAATTCACACCCTAAACAATTGGATGGTGGCAACTCCCACTCTTTACGTCGAGCCCTGCGTGTTGACGGAGGGATGATCATCTCCGGGTGATTTTTTCCCATGTCTCACAACTGGCGACTCCGCTGGGGACCTGTGGATTTAAGCCATTTTGTGTATATTCATGCTTTTCACTTACTTTTGAACGCTTGCTATTTTGTTTATTTTGCTTGTGTATGTGGAATCTCAAATTTAATTTGTATGATTAGAAAGTTCACATGGATAAAGGCATGGGCATGTTACTTGATTTTTGCTTAAAGGAAAAACCCATATTGTTATATGACTTTGCTATATTATGTGATTAGAATATGTTATTTTGGGGTTTCAATGCCATGAGCTAGAAAAAAAATATATATACAATATGTGAAATCTGGATTTTGTGTTTCTCTTGGGTATTCAAGCATGTTTCCCATGAATAAAGCTCTTTTTGTGCTTAATGTTTGTTTTATGCCATGCCTTTGATTTGGGGTATAGGGGGACTTAATTTGAGCATGAAAAACAAGAGCATGAAATCTGGAATTTTAGTGTACATTGTGGTTTTTTTTAGCATGTTCACCAATATACCATGTCAAGTAGTTGCTAAACTTTTAGGCATTAATTTGGGGTATAAGGGATGCATTTTTTAACATGAAAATTCTGAAAATTTCAGTGTATATTTGGGGGTTTTCAAGCATGTTTAAATCATCAAGACCTTTCTTGTATCATGTCAAGTAGTGCTAAAATTTTAGGCTCCAATTTGGGTAGAAATAGTACACTTTGAGCATGAAAAAGAGCATGAAAATCTGGAATTTTAGGGAATGCTTTTGGGTTTCAAGCATGCTTCCATGGTTTAATTGTTGTTTGTACAAATAACATGTTTTGTATACCCCTTTTTGGGCATGTAATATTTTTGTGCACATTTAGTTGCTTTGGTTTTCTTGCTTGCTTGTATTTAGCTTCATTATTTTTGTCATATGTACCTTGGCTTAAAATTGAATGCATGGCTACGAAAAAGAGTGGCAAGGGGCTGGGACGTTGTGAATGTTACCACAATTTTAAAATTGCACTTGAGCACTTGAAACAATTTGCACAGCCTACCCATTACCTATTAGGAAGTTGAACCATGAATGTGTGTAGCTTGGCGCACCGAGGTCGTTACTTCGGAAAGCGAAAGTGAAAACATTTACCTTAGAATTTGGGTCAATGATGTGATGACAATGGGATCTGTGATTTGATTCCGGGCATCACTAGACTTGAGTTCTAAGTTTCCAATTAAGCTAAAACCCAAAAACCATACGCTTGAAGGTGGAGAAACACGTTTTCAGCTAAAAGCACATAATTGCGTTTGGGGAATTGGGTGTAAATATGGGAAGGCCGTTTGCATGTTTTACAGGCCAAAGTATAATGTGAATACCATATTGAATGAAGGTAATACAAGGTGGCAAGGTAAAGCCATGTTCTTTTCCTAAATTTGGGGAATTTTGCAAGTATGATGTCCAAGCCCAATTTGGGGTAAGTTTTGAAGGTCAAGTTAAGGTGAACATCAAGTGGGAATGAAAAAAACCTAATCAGGTGAAAAAATGAGTCAAAATGGCCATTTCGGCAATAACCGGCAACTTAGGCCGGTTAAGAACAATTTTCTGCATATCCGGCATACAATACTGGATACAAAGGGCTATGCGTGTATCCGGTCATTGTTACCGGATACATTAAGACATGTCCTTATCCGGCCATTAATGCTGGATACATGCAGAAACTGAATAAATTGGCTTTTTCAGCCCGAATTTTCAGAATAAAATGCCTAAACACTTTGGATAATCCTTAGGCACCCCAAAGAAAATATAAAAATATCAAAAAAATATAAGAAAAAATTAAAAAAAATGTATATTCTTTTAGGATTAAACCTAAGGTTAAAACTCAAAGAACAAGCTAAGGTGTCATATTTTTTTATATCAATTCAATTCAAACATGTGTCAATAAAGCTTTGGAACTTGAAGACTGAGAAAATTCAGCAAATTTCAAAAAACAAAAAAACAAAAAACCTTTGGTTGGTTATTTTTACCACTCAAAGTCAAATTTTTTTAGGACATTTGGAAGCCTCAGAATATTCCAAGAACCTTTGTTTGGTCACGAGAACCACTCAAAGTCAAAATTTTTTAGGACATTTGGAAGCCTCAGAATATTCCAAAAACCTTTGTTTGGTCACGAGAACCACTCAAAGTCAAAATTTTTTTAGGACATTTGGAAGCCTCAGAATATTCCAAAAACCTTTGTTTGGTCACGAGAACCACTCAAAGTCAAAATTTTTTAGGACATTTGGAAGCCTCAGAATATTCCAAAATCCTTTGTTTGGTCACGAGAACCACTCAAAGTCAAAATTTTTTAGGACATTTGGAAGCCTCAGAATATTCCAAGAACCTTTGTTTGGTCATGAGAACCACTCAAAGTCAAAATTTTTTAGGACATTTGGAAGCCTCAGAATATTCCAAAAACCTTTGTTTGGTCACGAGAACCACTCAAAGTCAAAAATTTTTAGGACATTTGGAAGCCTCAGAATATTCCAAAAACCTTTGTTTGGTCACGAGAATCACTCAAAGTCAAAATTTTTTAGGACATTTGGAAGCCTCAGAATATTCCAAAAACCTTTGTTTGGTCACGAGAACCACTCAAAGTCAAAAATTTTTAGGACATTTGGAAGCCTCAGAATATTCCAAAAACCTTTGTTTGGTCACGAGAATCACTCAAAGTCAAAATTTTTTAGGACATTTGGAAGCCTCAGAATATTCCAAAACCTTTGTTTGGTCACGAGAACCACTCAAAGTCAAAATTTTTAGGACATTTGGAAGCCTCAGAATATTCCAAGAACCTTTGCTTGGTCACGAGAACCACTCAAAGTCAAAATTTTTAGGACATTTGGAAGCCTCAGAATATTCCAAAAAAACCTTGGTTGGTCTTTTTCATACCAATCAAATCAAAAAATTTTGGGACCCTTGGAAGCCCTAAAATATTCCAACAAAAAAAATAAATAAATAAAAAACAAATCTGGATTGGTGTTCACCTAACCTACTTGTCTACATGTATAGGGGTGTGACTCAAGTTAAATGGAAGCTAACATGTTTTGTTAATTTTTTCCCAGGTATATTTACTTGCAACCCAGGTACACTTATTTGCAACCATTGCTCCCGTGACAAGATCCAAAGCCAGAGCAATGAATACTGAAGAGAACCAAGCCCAAGCTACCGTGCCCACCCAAGACTTTGCTCAGCTGCAAGAGCAAGTGGCTGGTTTGGCCAAGATGCTGGGGGACTTACTGACGGCTCAGGCCCAACAGGCCCAGGCACAAATCTAGGCCTCTACCTCTCATCAAGCACCACCACCTTAGGCCTATATTCCGCCTCCGGCTCAACCCATGCCTGAGCCCATTTCTGAACCGGTCCCTGAACCTATTCTGATCAGGGAGAATACAGCAGAATCTGAGAAAGAGCTGGAGAAAGAAAAGGCAAGAGATGAGATGGAAAAGAAGATGCTGCTCAGGATAGAAAGGATCCAGGCAGAGCTGAAGGAGGTGAAGGGGGGAAGCAGCCATGGAGGCACCACCTTCGAAGATCTGTGCATGTATCCTGATGTATGTCTACCGGCCAAGTTCAGGTGCCCGGACTTTGACAAATTTGATGGCACGGGCTGCCCATTGAGCCACTTAAAATTATACTGCGGGGCCCTATGCCAATTTGGCCGGGATGATGGCATACTGATCCAACTCTTCCAGAGGAGTTTGACCGGGTCAGCTCTTCAGTGGTTCGCTACAGTGGACCATGGAAGGATCAGGAGGTGGAAGGACCTAGCCGACGCTTTCTTGGACCAATACAAGTTCAACTTTGAGATCGTGCCTGACCGATACGACATGATGAGGATGAGCAAGGGGAAAGACGAACCGGTACGGCAGTACGCTAAGAGGTGGAGAGAGGCCGCCTCCCAGATTAGGCCACCTATGCAAGAACCGGAGATGATCTCCACATTTATGGGCACACTGGGGCAGCCCTTCTACAAGCATCTGGTGGGTCAGATCACCACCAACTTTGCAGCCCTGGTGCAGGTGGCAGACCGGATCGAAAAGGGGGTCAGGTCAGGAAGGCTGATAGACTACTCTACTTTGACTGGGCAGTCTGATTCCTCTACATCCATGGCCCAGAAGAAAGGGGCCGGGTTCAAGAAGACAGGGGCCCGAAAGGAAGGGGAAGTGAACCTGGTTCAGGCTCCTCCAGCCAAGAAGCAACTTCATGTGAACATCTCGGCACCTTAGCAAGCCCAACAGGCCTAGCAGTTGTACCAGACCCCGCATAATGTCAATTTCTCCCCTTCCGTGCTCGCAAACCAGAGGAGGGCCTTTACTAAGGAGGAGCGGGAGGCCTGGATGGCAGCAAGGAGGAATAGAGTCTTTACTCCTCTCCCGATATCGCTGTCCCAACTGTTGCCAACCCTACTGAAGGGGGAATATTTGACTCTGAAAGAGCCCAACCTGAATGCCCCGAAGGGGAGCAATTTTGATCCAGCCAACACATGCGACTATCACATGGGTGCACCGGGGCACTCTACTGACACTTGCTGGATGTTGAAGCATGCGGTCCAGTACCTGTTGGACCAGAAGGCCTTGGTGTTTAACACTGCTGCACCAGCCCTGTCTGGGAACGATATTGGGCAGAACCCTCTGCCATACCATAATGGGGCAGGCCCATCCAACTCTATCACTGCCATATCCACCACCAGAAGGGCCTTTGACCCATCACAGCTCATAGCTCCAATAGGGACCACTATCCAGGTCCGTTTTTTCCAAGAAGAAGAAGAAGAGGAGATCAACATGGTCTCCCAGAAAAATAATCCAACTGCTGAGAACATAAGTTCCTCCTTAAACCGGGTCTCATCTCTTATGGCCCAGATGAATACTGCAAGGCCCCTATTGGTCGTCAATTGTAGTCCACCCACTTATTCACCATCCAAGCCGTCCAAGGCTCCATTGGTCATCAATCTTGACGCCACCACTGCTTCCATCACTTCTTCTGTCCCCACCAAATCCAAACTCCAACCCTTGGTTGTAAATGTGCAGCCAGCCCAGACTATCCCTAAACCGGCCCATAAATCCCAGTCCAAACTCCAGCCACTAGTGGTTAACATCCCTAAATTAGCCTACTCTGAGGCCGCTGTACCATGGAATTACAGCGAGGGAACCACGGCTACGGTTCAAAAGGTCAAGAACCAGAACCAGGAGGAGGTGAACCTCATGACGAGGTCGGGGAGATGTGCAGGGGGTGAAGAGAAGGAGAAGGAGACAGAAGCAGAAAAAGAAAAAATAGAAAAAGAAAATGATGAAAAAAGAAAACAAAAAGGAAAAAACAAAGTGGGAGAAGACACCCCCCAGGGTGCAGAAAATGAGGCAGCCGACCTCATAAAAATCATAAAAAAAAGTGAATTTAATCTTGTGGATCAGCTAAACAAGGTCCTGGCCCAGATCTCAATACTGGGCCTTCTGCTAAATTCGGAAAAGCATAGGGATGCATTGCTAAGGGTGCTACAGAGTGCACATGTATCCCAAACCATTGATCCAGACCAGCTAGGCAAAATGGTTGGTCAAATCTTGTCACATAATGTGATAAGTTTCTCTGAGGGTGAGATCAGCCCAAGTGGGTGCTATCACGTTGACCCTTTGCACATCACTGTGCTTTGTAAGGGCAGCATGGTGGCATGGGTTTTGATTGACAATGGGTCGGCGTTAAACGTCTGCCCGTTAATCACTTTTGTCAAGCTGGGTCTGGACCAATCAAGGATCAAACAAAATGGGCGGATAGTGAGGGCTTTTGATAGCTCCAAGACCCACTCCCTAGGGGAGATTGAACTGCCGGTCACAATTGGGCCGAATATCTTCAACATCACATTTGAAGTGATGGATATACCCGCAGCATTCAATCTGCTCCTAGGAAGGCCGTGGATCCATTCGGCTAGGGCGATACTATCCACGCTCCACCAAATGGTGAAATATGTAAAAGGGCAAAGGGTGATAATAGTCCTAGCCGAAAACTTGGTGCCGCCCATCGTGTCACCTGATGTACCCTTGATCAATGTAGACTTGACTGTCGACAAGATTGCATTCCACCCATTTCAATTTGAGGCGGTTAATTTCATACCTGGGGGGTGTGAGAAAAAGAAAGAAAAGGGGACTACTGCTGAGAGAATGGTGAAGAAAGTGATGGAAAAATACCACTTTCACCCGGGGAAAGGCCTGAGAATAAGCTTTCAGGGAATGGTGGAGCCAGTCAAGGCCCAGAAATTGGTTCCTAAAGCAGGGTTGGGCTTCAAGCCCAGAGGTTGGAGAAGGATGAAGCATGAAGAAGGGGAGAAAAGAAGTAAAGGAAAACTCCCTTATTTAAGGGAAAGTTTCCCTAAACCCTCCTATACAATCCAAATATCTCCTCCTATGGACCAGTCCAATCCTCCATACCACAATATCAACCCATTCCAGAAACCCTATGTTCCGACCCTGCAACCCTATAACCAGTATCCAATAAAGGAAGCAGCAGATGGGCCTGGGCCACAGCCCGAGCAGCAGGTGGACTTTTCGGAAGATGTTGGGGCCTTCTTCGCCATGACAGAAGGCGAAAAGACTGGTGGTGACAAAGAGCTGCCGTTCATTGACTGGGCCGCAGTGAAGATTCCTGAGGAGGTCATTTCTGGACTGAGCCCCGTAGCAGAAAAGGGCAGTACCCACCCGGTGATGATGGCATCGGATTCTGGGCTTGAGGAGCAGGCTTGCACAATTTCCCCCGCTTTCGAAAAACATTTTTTAAATAATTGGGAGGAAACTCCCCTTACTTTTGAAGCAGCGTTCGTTTGGCAAACTAACGCGTCTTCCAAAAAAAAACTCCAATAGTGGATTGCCATTCCCCTGAAGGTTCTAATGGGCCTTCGTCTTCAGGGGGATTAGGTTTAGAGGGCCCACAAAAAACCCAAAAAGATTTTTCTATTTTTTCTAGAAAATTTAATTTTTTCAAAAAGGTCCAAACCACTTATGAACCGTATAATCAAACTGAATTGGACCAGGTTGAATATGACTTCGACCTTGAGCTCGACTTTGATCTCATGGGGGTCGAAGAAGAGACCGAGGTCGAAGAAGAAGACCTTCCAAAAGAAATTGAATATCAATTGGACCGTCATGAAAAGGGGGTCCAACCTAATATTGAGGAGACCATATCCATAAACCTGGGGATCGAAGATGACCCAAAAATTGTGAAAATCGGGTCATATTTATTTGATGTGCAGAAAAATGAAATGTCACGGTTCTTGGCAGATTACAAGGATGTGTTTGCTTGGTCATATCGGGACATGCTGGGGTTGGACACAGACATGGTGGTGCATAAGTTGCCGATTTTGCCAGGGGTTAAGCCGAGTAAGCAGAAGCTGAGAAGATTGAAGCCTGAGTGGACCCTGAAGGTCAAGGACGAAGTGGTCAAGCAGTTCCAAGCCGGATTTTTGGCAGTCTCAATGTACCCTGAGTGGCTCGCAAACATAGTGCCGGTACCAAAGAAGGACGGAAAAGTCCGGATGTGCGTGGACTATAGAGACTTGAACAAGGCAAGCCCAAAGGACGATTTTCTGCTTCCACACATCGACATTCTGGTCGATAATACTGCGGTACATAGCCTGTTCTCCTTCATGGATGGATTCTCAGGGTATAATCAGATCAAGATGGCTAAGGAGGATCAAGAGAAAACGGCATTTATCACACCTTGGGGCACATTCCACTATACAGTCATGCCATTCGGACTCAAGAATGCTGGGACAACATATCAGCGGGCCATGACAGCACTATTCCATGACATGATCCACAAGGAGATTGAGGTCTATGTGGACGATATGATTGCCAAGTCATGCAAGGAGGAGGACCACTTGATCAATCTGAAGAAGGTGTTTGATCGGCTTAGGAAATACAGTCTACGGCTTAACCCGGTGAAGTGCGTCTTTGGGGCTACATCAGGAAAGTTGCTCGGGTTTATAGTGAGCCGAAGAGGAATTGAAATTGACCCGACTAAAGCCAAGGCCATAATTGAAATGCCAGCACCCAGAACCGAGAAGGAGGTTCGTGGTTTTCTCGGGAGGATTCAGTACATAAGCCGGTTCATAGCATAGCTCACTGCTATCTGTGAACCAATTTTTAAGCTTCTGAGGAAGGATAACCCGACGGTCTGGAATGAGGATTGCCAGCAGGCCTTTGACACAATCAAGGAGTATTTACTGAACCCGCCTGTGCTAGTGCCACCAACTCCAGGAAGACCACTGATCCTGTACTTGTCAGTGTTGGAAATGTCGATGGGATGTGTATTGGGGCAGCATGATGAGACTGGAAGAAAAGAAAGGGCAATTTACTATCTGAGTAAAAAATTCACAGAATATGAAGCCAAATACTCACCATTGGAGAAGACCTGCTGTGCTCTAGTGTGGGCAACTCAGAGGCTAAGGCATTACTTCCTTAGTCACTCCACACTATTGATATCCCAGATGGACCCGCTGAAGTATTTATTTGAGAAACCGGCACTGACTGGCAGGACAGCTAAGTGGCAACTACTACTGTCCGAGTTCGACCTCACGTACATCACTCAGAAGGCGATCAAGGGTCAAGCCATAGCTGATCACCTGGCTGCACATCCTCTGCCAGAATATCAACCCTTGAGGACCAACTTTCCCGATGAGGCAATTCTGTACACTGAAGAGGAGGAAAGTGAGAGTTCTTGGCAGATGTTCTTTGATGGGGCCGCCAATATGAATGGGAACGGAATAGGGGTAGTCTTGGTTAATCAAGATGGTTCACACATCCCGATTGCAGTGAATCTGAGATTCCAGTGCACCAATAACATAGCAGAATATGAAGCATGCATAATTGGATTGCAAGCAGCCATGGATCATGGAGTAGAGGAACTTGACGTATACGGGGATTCGAGTCTTATCATTTTCCAAACAACTGGTAATTGGAAAACCAAGGATCACAAATTGATCCCCTATCACCAGTATTTGGAAGAAATAAGCACAAATTTTACTCGAATTTCCTTCAACTATATGCCAAGGGCCAAAAATCAATTTGTGGATGCTCTAGCAACATTAGCTTCAATAGTCAGCATACCAGAAGGAGTAGACATCAGACCGCTGGAAATTGAGGTTAGAGATGAACCGGCTTACTGTCTCATTCTAGAGGGAGCACCAGAAGAAGAAACACCGTGGTTTCAAGATATCAAAAATTTCTTGAACAATCGGAGTCTGCCAGGAAATGCCACTGCTACTGAGAAGAGGACAATACAGAGATTGGCTGGTCAATTTCTGCTAAGTGGTGGACATGTGTACAAGAGGTCGCATAACGATATTCTGCTCAGATGTGTTGCCAAGGCTAAATCGGAAAGGCTGATTGAGACCGTACATGGAGGAGTTTTCGGGCCCCATATGAGTGGGCACATGTTGGCAAAGAAGATCCTAAGGCTGGGATATTACTGGACAACCATGGAGCATGATTGCTGTACACATGTCAGGAGGTGCCACCAATGCCAAATCTATGCAGATAATAAGCATGCACCCCCTGGTGAGTTGCACAACATGACATCACCATGGCCCTTCTCTATGTGGGGCATAGATGTTATTGGCATGATCTCCCCTAAGGCATCGAACGGACACAGATTCATCCTAGTGGCAATTGACTATTTCACTAAGTGGGTGGAAGCAGCCTCATATGCGAATATCACAAGCAACCATGTTATTAAAATTTTGAAGCACAACATTATTTGTCGCTATGGACTGTCAAGTGCCATAGTATCAGACAATGCTTCAAATATTAAGAACAAGGACATGAAGAAGATGTGTGAGCAGTTTCAGATCACCCACCACAAGTCAGCTCCATACAGGCCAAAGATGAATGGGGCAGTAGAGGCAGCAAATAAAAATATAAAGAAAATCATTCAGAAGATGGTAGTGAGTTACAAGGATTGGCATGAAATGCTACCACTTGCTTTACATGCCTACAGAACCTCAATCCGGACTTCAACTGGGGCAACCCCGTACTCCCTAGTCTATGGGATGGAAGCAGTCTTGCCTGTGGAAGTAGAGATCCCATCACTCCGAGTGCTCATGGAAGCCGAACTAGAAGAAGCCGAATGGGTACAGTCAAGACATGATCAACTTAACCTGATAGAAGAAAAGCGGTTGAAAGCGCTTTGCCATGGACAGTTGTACCAGAAGAGAATGGCCCGGGCCTACAATAAGAAAGTGAGGCCCAGAACTTTCCAAGAAGGAAACCTGGTGCTAAAGAAAATCTTACCATTTTTGGAAGATCCTCGTGGTAAGTTCAAGCCCAATTGGGAAGGGCCATATGTCGTCAAGAAAGTCCTATCAGGGGGTGCACTCATCTTAGCAGAAATGGATGGGTCAGATTTTCCTTAGCCAATTAACTCTGATGCAGTAAAAAGGTATTTTCCTTGAATGAATATTTCTAGGAGATGATCAGAGGCCATTTTTCTTTATTTCCTTCAAAATTCAAATCCCTAGTCTAGCCAAATTGAGCCGGTTCGTTTCTTTGATAAACCCAAACCGGATTTACAGTCAAATTGGGGCAAAATCAATTTGGGCAAAAGTGAGGAAAGAAAAAGAAAAAGAGAGGAAAAGCAATGAAAAGGGCAAATGAAAGCCAAGTGTGAAAAAGAGATGCAAACAATGCAATTTAGGGAAAAATTGGTAAATTCATCATGACTGTAAGTCCGGTTGACCTATTTCCACACTTGAAAATTTTTGAGCCTCTAATACCCTTTCTTTCATAAACTGAGCCTAGCCTTTATTTCATCCCATTTTTAAGCCCTCGGCGATCTTAGTTTGTTCATTCAAATAACAGAGTAAGATGGGTGATGATGGAATGCAGAAGCCGGCCCTAATGAAAACCGTAACTGGCGCTAGGGGCAATATTGGCAAAAAGAAAAAAAAAAACAAAAAAAAATCAGAGGTTGAGTTGATCATGGAGATCTGAGCCTGAAGCAAAGTTGGCATGAGCAAAATGGGGTCAGTTTTGGAAGAAAAGGCATTTGGGGATGACTCTAAAGGTCCTAAGATGGACGGTTCTGATCCCTCATTATTTTGTGGACTACCCTTTTCATTATTTAACCTGGTTTAATTCCTTTAATTATAGGTGATTAAGTGCATGTACCAAATTTCAAAAAAAATATAAAAAGGAAAAGCTATACTTTGGCCAGTGATGATAAATCAAATACTTTTCATAAAACCTTTGTTTTTACAAGCATATGAGAATTCTGAGGCCAATAATATAAAAATTTTATTTTGAATTAAATCCTTTGTCTTTCACAAACAATCATAAAAAATCATCATCTCCTTGAAAGCCAGCACAAAAATTGGAGAAAATGAAATTTTACCTGTATCCGGCAACTCAGGCCGGATACAAGTACTTTCCTTTGTATCCGGTCTAAAGTGCCGGATACAAGGAGCCTTTAGCGTATCCGGCATCATATGCTGGATACATTAAAGCTCTAGTGTATCCGGCCTGATATGCCGGATACATTAGTTTAGCTCAAAATTAGGGTTTTCCGAGAGAAATCACTTTTTACCATCATGTCCCTCATTTAATGAGGGGAAATCTCAGAAACAGCCTTAGGGTTAAGGTTGGGGGGTTCTAGACATTAAGTTGTGTCTACCAACAACCCTAGCCTTTGCCTATAAATAGGAGGTTCCTCCTCAAGCAAATGGCCAAGATTTTGGAGATTGAAGAGCTCCGAGTGAAGAAGGGAACCACTGCCGGATTGCTTCCAGAACCCCAGGTAAGCCTCAACCCTCCTTTATTTTCTGTATTTACTTTCTTAGATCTAGATCTCTTCTTCTACCTTTCTGTAGAATAAAGCCTTGTATGTGTGTGGAAATCCTTCCCCGGCTCAAAGTATCTCGAGACTCCCCCTAATCGTAAAACGTGGAGGCGAGATCTAGGAGAAACGAGATTGGGAATTGACCCTAGTGCTAGAAACTATGTAGCATAAAGCCTTTTGAATGATTGAAAACCGTTTTATATTCAAAGTACCCTTGATTATCTTGAAGAACCGTGTTTAACGGGGAGAGAGAACAAAGGGAAACGATAATGGAACGGAACCCTAGGCTGTTCTAGAACCTTATTTTGTTGAATCTACATGCATGCTATATGGTTGTATTGATATTGTATGGATTTTCACCCTTGCACATACAATGCACTATTTTGGCGGGATAGGCTCATATTTGGGGATTTATTACATTTATTGTGATAAATCTCTAATAAATGGCCTCAATCAATTCTGGAATATTTTTGAATGAGTTTTAAAGGTTTTGTATTCATCTTGCACGAATTGCACCCACTTTGGCACATTTTTGTATTGGTTTCACTCGAAATAGGGTTTACTTGACAGAAACTGTACCCTAATTTCGAACACTCATAACTTCATCATCCGGATGAATTTTGGAGTGATTTTAGAACCATGGGAAAGGTGAGGCTGTGTAGTTTATACCTACCAAAAATCATGAATTTCTATCGAGCAGATTTTTGACACCTCTCTGTCGAAGTTGAGTGGTCAGTTCAGGTTTAAATACGGAACTTGTCACTTCGACGGAGCACCATGTGTTCGTTTTAAATCCGATTTGAGTGATTTTTGTTTCTGGGCACTCCTTTATGAGTTTTTTTTATAAATCCAATTGGTTTCATATTTTTTTGATTTAAATTGTGTCGTGGAGAGCAGATTTACTCAGAACTGCTTAACAGCACTTTTCTGGGTCAATCTGTGATCCTCGGGGCCTGTTCGGGAAAGCACCCAAGGCACATCCGAATGAGTTTTTGTATGAGGCTAGTTTCTATTGAAACTTGGCCATACAGACTTCATTGACACCAAATTTCACGGATTTCTATGTAGTAGATTTTTCTAGGTGATTTTCCAAAGATGCCCACTTGCTACTTTTAATCATCCCCAGCAGCAACTTTAAAGGAGCATAACTCCTAGGTTTTCAACCGGATCAACTTGAAATTTTGCATGAATCTCTTATTTACCATGATCTTTCAAAGGGATTTGGTTTGATTTGATTTAAAATTGGATTTAATTAATTTCAAGAGAAATGGCCTTACTTTTTACCAAATTTCTCGGATTTGCCTCAACTTGGTTTTATGCAACCTTTATTTTGATTTCCATCTTTTTGTGATGTTCCAAAAGTGATATTGACATAAAAGAGGATCTATAATCCATTTGGATTCCTCATGTGAAAATATCACACATTGGCTTGATTCTTTTCCAATGTTTTTAATGATTTTTAGCAAGCTTTCTATTTTCTTTTTTAGCATGAATAAACACTTGGCAACCATCTTGTGTGGGTGAATGGGGTGCCTAACACCTTCCACCGTTCATAATCTAATCCCCTTACCCATCTCTGGATTTGATTTTCAAGTAGGGTTATTTTAACTCTAGAATTTGCCTTTTAGCACTTTTATCTCTTTTTGCTTGTTTTTAACTCTTTTGGTGTCCATTCACACCCTAAACAATTGGATGGTGCCGACTCCCACTCTTTACGTCGAGCCCCGCGTGTTGACGGAGCGATGATCATCTCTGGGTG
Source organism: Buxus sempervirens (assembly GCA_947561395.2). Lineage (NCBI taxonomy): Eukaryota > Viridiplantae > Streptophyta > Magnoliopsida > Buxales > Buxaceae > Buxus > Buxus sempervirens. The sequence goes on along the minus strand of OX387190.1, from coordinate 25,159,523 downwards.
ATTTTTTCCCATGTTTCACAAGTGGAAATCCTTATCATGTCTAAACATTTTACATATAATGATAGAGGATGTCAAAGTATTACCAAAAGAGTTGTGTGCAAGATTGAAAAAGTTTTACATAGTTACTCCTGGTTCTGATATAAGTTTATTCTTCGAAAGGACAGAGACAACCTTGTGTCTTTCAGCGAAGAATCGTTTTGTGGGTGCAATTAAGGTGTTATTGGAGAGAACGGAATACCTACGATTCGCCAGTCCACAATGGTGGAGGAATGTTATTCTTGACTTAGATGAGCTTGGTGGAGGTTTACAACGCTTGCAATTTCTTCATGTGGTTGGATGTGACGGAGTAGAATATGTCATACGTGCAAGTGCAAGGGAAGTGATTGATTATTTTCCTAATTTACTGGATTTATTTATCTATGATTTGAAAGACTTGAAAGAGATTTGCCACGGCCTAATCCCTCAAACAAGATGCTTTGGGGAACTAAGTGTACTGTTTGTTTGTAGTTGTGGTAATTTGCGGGTATTTATACGCATTGTCATCGAGTCCTCTACGTTTGTGGTCACAAAGTTGTAATCACACCGTTGATTTTGTAGACCTGTCTAGATTGCAAAGACTTCTGATTTTTTGAACGGTTTCGATCATCTAGGTGCTAATTCAAGGGTGTAAAAACGGTAGTAAAAGATTGCAAATGGGTTGCACCGCCTTAGACGTTTTATCTCTTCAAAAAACCAAAAACAGGAACAAAACCCTTTTCCAGTGAAAGGTTTTTGTTCCTGTGGAGGTGTGACTCTTCATATTTGTTGATTTTGAAAATTGTCACCTGTTTTTAAAAACCTAAAAAACAATGATTATTACCAAACGGTTTTCTTGTCACCTGTTTTCAAAAACCTAAAAAACAATGATTGTTACCAAACAGGTTTCTCGTCACCTGTTTTCAAAAACCCGTTTTCAAACTGTTTTAAAAAAAAACGTTACCAAACGGCCTCTTACTAAATTTAGAAAAGCTTGAAGTAAACAACTGTCGTAGAGTGGAAGTAGTTTTCGACTCGAACCATGAAGGGGTTAGTTTCCCCCAAGAAGACGTGGGCTTGCTGTCCACTTTAACGAACTTGATATTGGAGGGTACGATTGAATTGCAGAAGATATGGACGGGTCCCACTCAACTTTTCTCCCTTCGCAACCTAAAATGCGTAGATGTATCGTGTTGCGCGAAATTGAGGGAGATTTTCTCGCCTACCCTGTCTCAGACGCTTCTACAGCTTGAAGATCTCACAATCGATTATTGTGGCGAATTAGAGGAGGTGGTTATAGGGCAAGAGGAAGAAATTACGGTGGTGGATGTTATTATCTTTCCAAAATTAAATTCTATACGACTCATGCAGCTATGGAATCTCAAATGCTTTTGCTCAGGGAGGATTTCTTTCCGATTTCCGGCTTTGGAAACATTGTTTGTGCAAGAATGTTACAAGATGAAGACCTTCACTTCCGGATCTGTTAGCACTCCAAATCTAAAGTTCCTCAAACTCAACGATGAGGATTACTCAAGAGCCCCATGGCTGGAAGACGTAAACCACACCATACAAAACTCGTACAATACCAAGCAAGGTACGAAATACAAATTACATGTTTTTGCTACTCTCTCCATTGATCTTTATTTCAACTTTGATTTTAGTTTTATGTTTTTTTTTATCGTTCTACGGGTAGTCTTTTGTTTTGTTCTGTAATTCCATTTTCCTCTGTTTGGCCATGGTCGATCAGTAACTGACCTTGGCTTTTCATTTTTCTTTATTTTATTCATTTCAACTGAAAAGCGATACTCAAGATCCTTTTCTCAAAAATTTTGGATTTATTTTGGTATCTGCTTTCTTCTTGATTGATTAAATTTTTCATTTTATAGAGAGGGAAGAAATTGAAGAAGGTGAAGATGACGATCCAATGTAACAATTGGGCGTTTTCAGGAAGATGATAGGGAGAACACTTTATTCGCACAATTGAGTAGTAACTATTTCATTTTTATACGCTCGAATCTTCAACGGAAGTAATAAATAGCAAAGCTGCTTTTTATGAGTTCCATAGATTTATCCCTTTAGCTTTCTGCTTTTATGCATATAGATACATAATTTATGCACTTACATTTAGTGTTTCTTTAAAATTTCTAGACATTTATTGAAAACATAAATTTGGTGTTTTCTTGGATATGACAGCTAGGAGAAGAGGAAGTTCCAGTGCATCAGCTTAGAAACTTCGTCTATGAAGGATCCTCATAATTTCCCAGGAGCATGAGCGGTGACATAACTTCAGAAAGAAGAGTGAGTTTAGTGGAGGATGAATTTTTTTCTCTCATAAGAAGCTCGCATGAACTTTTGTAGAATGGAGCTCCCATTTTCAGATGCTCGAGTTTCAATGGAAGTAATGGTCCTAATGGATGGTGAAGCTTCTTCTATGATTTATGTTGATTTCGTCTGTTAAAGCTGTCCATTTAGAAGCAAAGACAGCCCTATTTCTTTGCATCTCAATTGTGTGTGAAGCTTTAACCAAACCCAAAACAGAGAGCAATGCTTTTTATTTTGAGCTTTTCACATTTTAATTATTTGCACTTACCAGTCTTAGATGTCTTGATTGTTCATGTTATTTAATCCGGTTAATCTATAAATGTTGTTACTGCTATCCTAGAGCTTTGGATTAGTTAAATCACTTCTTTGTATGTTTCCATTTAGCAATTTCATGGTTTATGTGAATGACCTTGCTATCTAGTATGGATTGTTTGTTGTAATTAATTAGATTATGAGCATTCAATACAGGTATTTGGACCATGATTAAGACTTAAGTGATACTAGTGTTCATTGCAGGCGACATGTATTGGGATCAATGAGAGAGACTGCAGAAATTAATGCAAAAGGGAATTATTTTACATTCTTTAGCTGAAGGTAGATACGTACTTCCAAATGACAAATGTACATGGATTGTACTGTCAGGTTGCAGTCTAATTCTAATTCAATCAGGCCTAATCCTGTTCTGTCTTAGCATTTTGGATCAAGAAGTTTCAAGAAAGTTTTTAACAATAACGGTTAGAGATAAATGCTGGGTCTATATTGTTTTAGAATCTCTTACTAAGAGTTCTTATGACACAAGAATCTTTTTATTGACATTCTACTCTGTACAGAACCTTGCAATATACATCCAGTAATATTAAGCTTGAAACAATAAATCCTTAATATTATACCATTTAAACCAGATTCCTCAATTGTTCTAATTACTCAAGTAAATGATCTTGGAAAGATGAACTTTTGCCTCTTAATAAGAAATAATGTAATCTATTTGCTCCTATGGTAAACTTGTTCAAATGATAGAACAGCTATTTAATTAAGGAGTTTGATTGATTGCGTTGTGGAAGAAACTGGGCCTTAGACAAAATCAATTGTTGAAAGTTTGATATCACTGTCATGACTAGTTTTGTTACAGTATGCTTAGAATCCTGTCCTGTTTAGGCTCTGACTTAGCCACGAACTTACTGGGATGCAAGAAGATAACTTGGGCTAGATACAGGAACAAGAACCAAACAAAATTTCATCACGTAGTCAAGTGAGTGAGTTCAGAAAAATCTCTCTGCATAATTTTTTTTTCTTTTTTTGACAACAAGAGGTGATTTGAACCTTTAACATTGCTCATCCCCAAGGGATGGGTTGCAACACAAGGACTTCCTACGAGGTCTCCCATCCTAGTACTAAGCTCTCCAAAACACGCTTAACTTCGGAGTTTTGATGGAATCCAATGCATTAGTGCTGGTATAATCACACTCAGTTAAATAATATAATGTTGAGCTAAGATCCTATTCCTAGGTAAGCCCACGAAAATTTTCATACAAAAGCAAAAATTAATCCTAGGTGAACCCATGAAAATTTTCATACAAAAGGAAAAAATTAATAAATTCATAAAATATTCCCAAGTAAAAATATCACTAGGAACTTTGGAATATGACTGCAAACCTTCTTCATTCCAATTGGAACTCAAGTAACTCTCTTTCTTGCTCTTGTACAAAGATGTCTGAGATTAGGAATAGTTAAAATAAAGATTGTATCAGGGTATAAAATATAATAATTTCAGATTATTGAAACATAAATATCAACTTAATTAGCTTCAATATATAACATAATTACTAAATAATTCAACAAAACTTAATTAAATATTAGAAGTTCAAAAAAAGACCAACACCTATGAGGAACTTCCTACATAATTTAATGGACCACCATGACGCCAAAATAAGTTAATCAAGGGAGAGGTCCTGCTGAAAACAAATTTAGGGGGATTTAAAAAGTTAAAATAAAATTAATGTACAATGATGGTAACATTGTGAACTATAATCTAACTATGGGAAATCTTGAGCTATTATCCTCTAATTTTGGATGCATTAACAGTGATTCATTGGGCATTCCTTCATTCAAGATTGGATGTATTAAACAGGAAGCCTAGAACAAGCTCAATTCAGATAAGCTCGTTTAAAATTCATTGATGATTGTTTTGTTGCAAACCATGCCATTCAGCAATTGCAAGAGTACTTTCAGGGTAAACCGTGCACTGGTCACTACTCAGAGATTTTTTTTTCAAGTTTGTCTTGATGTTGTATTATATTAGCAGAGATTTTTTGGGTGCCTCTCTCTCTCTCTCTCTCAATCCAGAGTTTATATTTTGTAATTTTAAAAGTATTTAGAATTTTAAGATTTTTTTTCCAAAACATTTTGATTCTATTTTTATGTATAATTTTGGTTGATTGATCACCATCTTAATCCCGTCCTAGAGACTGAAACAAGTAACAGGGTTCACAAATTTCGTTTTGCCAAAGCTTCATTAATGGGTACCCGAGTTACTCGCTGGTTTTAAAACAATAAAATAAATAGGTTTTTTTCAAGCAACTGATGTGGATATCTTGATGTAGTTTATCTTTAAAAGGATAATCTAATCTTTAAAAACATATCCTACATAAATTAGAACTATCTTTTTAATTATAGTTTTCCAAGTTTGGGTAGGATTAGATTTTGATTGCATTTAATTTAGAAGCCGTTTGGTAAAGTTTTTTTTAAAAACAGTTTGAAAACTAAAAACAGTTAGAACTGTTTTTTGGTTTTTGAAAACAAGTGACAAGAAACCCATTTGGTAACAATCATTGTTTTTTGGGTTTTTGAAAACAGGTGACAAGAAACCCGTTTGGAAACAATTGATAAAAAAACGATTCAAGTTTTTAAAATTAACAAATATGCATTACTATACAACTTGCAAGCCTATTAAATTATTTAAAAATTTGATATGAAAAAAAAAAAGGGAATCAAAATTTTGTACCACAAATTAAAAAGGATAAATCCCATAAACTCTTTTCCTATTTATAGTCTAAACAACTCTTACACCATTAGCTATTGCCATTTCATATGCAATTCTATTTCTAAGTGCAATCATTTCTCTTTGTCGAGCTGCTTGTGAACTACCTTCCGAAAGCTCTACATTCTGTCCATCTTCACTTAGAATCAAGCCTTCCATTCCATATTCTTCAAATAACTGATCCCTTTGTGTCTCATGTCTAATGAAATTGTGAATTGTGCACGTTGCAATAACAATGTATCCTTGTGTGCGAAGAGAGTACGAAGGCATAAGCTTTAAAATTGGAAACCGAGCTTTCAATACACCAAAGCAACGTTCTATCACGTTATGTAACGAAGAATGAACATGATTAAATAATTCTTTAGATGTATGTGCCTGTTGACCTCTTCCTCAAAAGTCTCGTAAATGATATCGCTCTCCACGATAAGGTATCAGATAACCCATCATGCCAGTATAACCAGAGTCCAAAACATAGTACTTACCTAAGACAACATGATAATTGTTAAGAATTATGATTTGATATTAGAACTCAATTTCATAATTGAAAGTGTGTACATATATACTTGGGTGAGTGTGGGGAAAGTTCAAAGCTGGATTATTGATTGCATCTAAAAGAACCCGAGAATCATGTGCGGTGCCCTCCTAACCTGTATAGACAAATGCAAACTTCATATCAAATGAGCAGGCACACATTACATTCTGTGTGGTAATAGTTTTTCTCCCACGATATGGAACTTGTTTCTTCACTGGAACATAAGCATTAACATGTGTCCCATCTATTGCTCCAATACAATCCTATAAGAGATAACAAATAAAAAATTAATTTTGATTTCAAATACAAGTTAAATACTACTAAATAAGACATGCTTTCTTCATTTACCTTGAACCAGGGATAGTACTTCATGTTATTGCGAATCTCATTTGGAGTTTCTTGAAAAGATGGCGGCACGATAGTCTCTTTCCACAATTGTAATATAGCTTTTAAAACAATTTTAAAGTGTTTAGAAACAGTTTCTCCAGAGTGTTGAAAACGATCAGCAATCATTCGATTTCTTTGATTATGCCCCAAGGTCATAAGAAACATAGCCACTTGCTCTTCCATGCTTACATAACGTGACTGATATAAAAACTTCTTCTCCTTAAGGGTATGACAAAGAGATAAAAATACATGTTTCTCCATCCTAAGTATATCAAAACACCTTTGAGGATTGCCATTTAAGATATTCATCACATAATTTGCACCACTATAATCATCACTTCTATATGGTGATTTACAAAAGTACATATTATAATGATTTGCAATTGCTTATACCACGACCATTTCCACCATCAAATCGTGTTCCTCATCAGATTCTAAATTATCATAATCCCCATCTGATTGAGAGTTATCATCATGAAATATAGAGTCACTATATGACTCTTCTTTTAAGTCGTTGTCTGACTCCATTATATCTATATGAAGATAAACAAATAGAGGTCTCATGAAGATTTTACACGAGCGATGATAAAACCATTTTAACTTATAAACATAGCAAAATTTACAAATAAAGAAACTTTAGAAGGAAAGAAGGGCAATGATTAAATTTAAGAGCCTTTCTATATCTTCCTTCTCTAGCAAGCATGTTGCCTCTTACACTCCATAAGCAGGTTCCTCTCTCCACTATTTGCACTTTCTCCTTAAATAAGTAAATATTAGATTATATATCCATTTCATTCCTATTCCTTCGTGACGTCAACATATTCCCTATACCTTTGTTCCATATTCCATCTCCAACCACACCAATCCCCCAACCCCAAGAACAACCCCGCATCCACCCCCACCCCAAAAAAACAAACAAATCACCACCACAACAAAAACAACACACCCCAATAACACCCAAAAAATAGAAAAAAAAAAAAAAAGCTTAAAAGACACATACAAAACAAGTGATTTCCATTTGAAACTCTTTTCCACCCTTAAATGAATGATTGGCTTTACAGATTTTTTATATAAATGGCTCCTAATTCTTTTGTAAAGTGTTAAATTCATGGTTCAAGAAGCCTTTTTTTTCCCCACTCCAAGACTTGACTACTTAAAATATCTTACAGTTCTTTTGCAACTAAAAGTACTGGCATCAAGCAAATGGACACATAAGGTATCCAATCCAATGGATTCATGTCAATATGCATTATTCCTCCAATGTCATCTTGATCTAGTTTTTTCGAACTATAAACATGAGAAACAAGTAATTTACAAGACACAGCATAACAACCCAATTTTCTAATAGTGTCGAGACATTTATGCACATAAAAACACGAAATTGTTTAAATTGGTTTTCTTTGCCGCTTCATTCAATTTAAGTTGGTCAAATTTTTCTTCGAACAACATACACATTTCTTCAAATAGTTACCATGCGACAGGCCAGTAACTTAGTGATTCATCTGACACTGCCGATTATCCAAAAGCCAATCAAAATCGACGAGTCCAAACCGATGGAGACAAAAAATAAAAAATAAAAAAATTTTCAAGAACACCCCAAAAGAGATCTTCCAGATATCAAATCAGTAATGCATGATATAGTTAGAAAAGGTTCAGTCGATAAGGAAATTAACAATGCGTCAGTGCTGTGCGTGGGGAGTGCAACAGCAAGAAATTGAGAACTACCTCTTGAAATTTCTGAGACAAAAACGCCATGGGCAGTGGGAGATGGCACCCATTTAGATGGGCAAGATTAAATGGGTAGTAAAGACTAGAGAAACCCCTCTGATTCATGACATCGAGAGCATTAGAAGTGGTGGCAGATGCTTTAGATCTAGGGGAGGAAACCTCCCAAAGGCGCCATTTTACCCAAGGACGCATAATGGTATTCTTCTCTAGAAAGCGAAAATTAATTTAACTGAATCGTTGATCTCTTAGAGATCTACAGATTTGATCTTAGAAATTGAAACAGGAATGGTTCAAAATCAAACCGAGCAAGTGAAAGTACTGGGAATGTAAGTGCTGGCAAAAGTCTCGAAGCCAGCACGGCAGGTGTTGCAGTATACACGGCCTTCGACGATTAATGGATGCCAATATGAATCTTTGGAAGGAGGAATTGAAGGTAAGCGGAGAAAATTCGAAGAAGAAGGAGAGTTGGTACTGGAATTGGAGATACGGATCTTTGATTCTTTGCTGGAGGAGCTCGTGTTTGATTTTTGATATTAAGCATACAATAGCATTGAACATGGATACCGAGAGGAAGAGGAGTTTTGTGCGAGAGGGAGTGGAGCGGAAAAACTATCGAATGGAAAAGAAATTAGATATTACAAAAATACCATTGAATGAAAACACGGTTCGTCGTTTTTAAAAACCAAAAATTTCGGTTTCGAAGAACGGGCTTGTTTTTAAACCGTTTTTCCAAAAAAGGATTTCAAAACTCTCTTTACCAAACAAGTTTTCAGTTTTCTGTTTTTAAAAACTGAAAAACGCTGTTTGAAAACGTTATCAAAACACCCTCTAATATATTGGGTTCCTGGAGGGAGACACCTCTTGTTCTCTATCTTCTCTTTTCTTTATTTTTCCGATGTCCTTCAATTTCTTCTTGACTCCTCCCGAATATTCTCAGCTGGTTTTTTTTTTTTTTTTGGGTAGTAAAAGATAAAAACTTTTCTTAAACAACATTTTACACGTCTGCTGTACATTCCCTATACACGTCTTAGTTCAACCTGCTGAAAATTCAAAAACATATCATGCGCTTCTGCAACACTGTGAATGATGCTCCAAGGTACATCAGCAGCTGCTAAACCACCTTGTTTCACTCTTTCAAGGATTCTGACCAGGGTTAGCGCATCTCCTTCAAGAATGATACGAGAGAAACATTTTGATTGAGCTAGACGTAGAGCTTCCAAGACTGCAGCTATTTCAGCTTGGATAGGAGAAGACACAACGACTGAAGATGCAATAGCACCCAGAAATCTTCCCAGCTCATCTCTGGCAATTACTCCAATACCTGCATTTCCAGATGATCTACGGAGAGCTCCATCGAAGTTCAGTTTTATATAACCATTAGGTGGATACATCCATTGGAGTGGAATGAACGTGTTCCTCGTCTTCTGCCTTGAATATACTTAGAACTTCATGACTAAGGTTATTAAAGTGCTTCACAACCTGAAACACATTCGGAGTTAGGTTCTCAAATATGACTTTGTTTCTATGGAGCCAAAGAGTCCAGCCAAATATAGAAATTTTTACAATGAAATCAAAATAATCTGGAACAGCAGAAGAATAAAGGACATAAGATAAATTTGAGAACCATTGCCGAAAAGATTGGTATTGACCAAATTGTTGGGAAGCTCCTCCTATTGCCAATAGCCACACAGCTCTAGAAAAGGGGCATTCTAACCACAGATGCTCCACAGTTTCAGGCCATTCCTTACATAACACACAATAATTAGATACATACGATAACCTGGTTGCAACCACCTGAGCAGTAGGAATTGCTCCTTGGAGACTCTTCCATAGAAAGAAACGAATCTTTGCTGGACACTTCATATGCCATATCCTCAGCCACAATCTTCTTCTTCCTGATTGATTGAACCCATACATAATCTATATGCCGATGCCACCGTGAAGCGCCCAGTTGATGTATGAGTCCAAATCGGGATATCTTCTTTCAGTGAAGGAGTTATTTTTGTTTCAAGAATTTTATTTGCCCATGATAGTGGCCAAAGAGATAAAATAAGTTCAGAATTCCATGTTTGAGAGGAGTTATCAATTAAGTCTCTTACCAGCTTTATCTCCAAGTTTTGCTGAATCATTGGAGGTCTTGTTAGCATTTCTCCATTGCTCAACCATTTATGTTGAAATAGATTGATCGAATCCCCCTTTGCTATTAGCCATTTACTTCCCTCTTTAATATATCCTTTCAATTGTTGAAGTTGCCGCCAGACCCATTAATGGGATGATGATGCTTCAGCCTGAATAAAATCTGAACCTGAAAAATACAAAGAGCGCATCAAAGAATACCAAAGACTGGATTGTTTAGTATGAAGGTGCCACGCTGCCTTTAAAAGCAGTGCTTTATTCATACAGCTGGCTTGTTTAATATTTAAACCTCCATTGCGTCTTGGCATTGTAATTCTATCCCACCATAGTAAGGCCATTGATTTCTTATCTTGATTGTTTCTCCAGAAAAAACTCCTGTTTAATCTCAGCTGGTTGATCGAGATTGTAGCTTCTTTGCCTTAAAATTTATTTGCTAAAACACTTTTTCTTTTCATATCCCGTCTCGTTTTATGTTTTAGTTCTTCCTAGCTAGCTTCCTGTTAGAGAGGAAATTAAGAAGCCATGAAGATCACCAACCACAAGGATCAAGATGATTACACAGTCAATACCAACAATGAAAAAGATGATCACATAGTAACCGTGAGTGATCAATCCATCCTAACCACCCACGTCGGATCAAATAATGTTCGTGCATTTTTAACCCTGTGACACTTTTGAGTAGAAATCTATGAGCACATTAACCAGAGAAACATCTTTTTCTATTCCAATCCTCAAGACATGAGCATGGATTTGTTTACCCCCTTCAATAAATTCCAACATTGATCATGCGCTGATCACACTACATAGAACATATCCATCAGGAAGAACATTGGTTTCCCTCATTTTGCCAAACAATTGCAGTGACTCCTCACTCTGCCCATGTTGCCACTGGTAGACCATCAAAAACCAATCTTGCTTCCTCAATATCTCCATTCTTCTAATAAAAATAAAGTAACGAGGTACCCACAAATACATCCTGATCGAAACCTGTCTTAATAGCCTGATCCTACACTCAGGAAGCTTCATCAACAGCTCCCAATTGCGTGCAAACTCGGATAACAGTAGCTAAGATGAACTCATTCGGATTTTTATGTAAAGATCTTCGAAATTCCGAGAAAAGTACCAGAGCCCGTTCACCATAATCACATTTGGCGTGCATGGAAATCACCGTAGACCACGTGATTAGGTTCCGTTGACCCATTTTATCAAATAGGACTCGTGCACTGTCAATGCAACCAGATTTCCAGGAAGAACGCAGAAGAACATTGACCAGAAAAACATCCGACGGAAGCCCTGAAACAATTATCTAACCATGAATTCGCTTGTAATACTTACGGGGTTCGTTGCGGACGGATAATTGCAAGAGTTCGGCAAATTCAAGCCCAAACCAAAAATAGCAATCGTAGCAGATGTCGCAATGGCAAACTTGTCGTCGCCCTTTCTGCTCATCGCCAGCTCAACTTCACAAGAAATGGCCTTGAAGACACCCCTCTTGAGCTTCTGAATCTTTGCATTGGCTCTCGCTTCCTTGTCTATGAACTGCCTGACTGGGGCTACCGTAGTGCTCCGCGGGGTTATGTCGACTCTATCCCCAGAGCCCTAAAGGACTTCCTCTCCAGTTCTCATACCATCGTTGTTGGGGTTGGCATCGAAGGGGTTGTCAAGAAGCTTGAAGAGGAACAAGACTTGGGACTGGAGAACCCGGTGGAACTGCAAACTCTGGCTGCGGAGCGTCTGCAGAGATCTGATCTTGGCCGGTGCAGTTTGGAGAGGTTGGCGAAGGTGTTTTTGGGTGAGCACATGGATGCTTCAATTCCCAGTAAGGTACCGTGGTGGACAAGAATTCATGGGGAGCTTACAGAGGATAAGTTGAAATATGCCAGTGCTGAAGCTTTTCTTGCTCATGAGATGTTTTTTTTTGATAGCTTCTTGCTCATGAGATGGTTAAAAGTTGGAAGTAGTTCTTCAGTGATGGTGTCTCTTGTCTATTTTTTTTTTTTTTTTTGGGGTAGAATGGTGTCTCTTATCTGGTTGGCAGGGTTAGGATGAATCTCTTTAACTCTTTTAACAATTTTTTTTTATATTAGGTGAATATGTAGCTTTTTATTTTATTTCAATTGTTGTCCATAGAAGAGATGTTTTACTTTTTTCTTAACAAGAGGTGTACCCTTTTCCTCTCATCTGAATACTCACATCACATTCAAGGATGGACCCTCTGGATTATTAACTATACCCTTTTACTTTTGTATAGTTAATTAATAGATACCAAAGCTAACCCTTTCAAGTCCTCTTCTAACAATGGCCCCATGACCTAGATTCTCCCCAGAATTTATCTTCAAAAATCTCCTTAAAACATCAAATCAATTGCATTGTCCAAGTGGTTTGGTATTTTTCTACTTAAGCATTGATGATTATTCTTTCCACATTGGGTGGCTGTAATGAGGGTTCTGCTTGAAAAGAATGGTTAAGATTGCCTCATTTTCGACCCATAAATTTGAACAGTCGACATTGATTAATAACACACCATTTTGGGAGTTTAAATGATGGAGTAGAGATGCAGAATCGAGATTCCTGTTTGGTGAAGTCTTTGGGGAGCATTAAGCAGAGCTTGAGTGGGAAATTTCTAGCGGTGGTTTCTGCGGGTAGCTCCGAGGGTCTGTAGCTGCTTGGGTTCGTCGGTCCTTCTCCCCTGTGATGTTCTCTCCTCCCATGGCACACTAAATTTCCGGTTCCCCCCCCCCCCCCCCCCCCCTGGTTCGCAAAGGTAGGTTGGCGCGGAGTGGTGGTGGGTCCATTTGAGGTGTGTTTGGGTGTCGGCCTCCCCTTTCTCCTTCCGTCCCTAACCCTTGGAAGATCTCACCCGAAATTTAAAAAAACTCCTTCTTCCTCCTAGGTCGGACAAGATCTTTAAGGTCTCGGATGCTAATAGGTCCAGACTTGAGTCAAAGTGGAATGCCCTTGTGGTTTGTGAGATATGCGACGAGGACTGCCTCCTCAGTTCCTTTAGAAACACTACTGCCAGATTATGGAAAAACATCCCCATTTCTGATATCCTCAAGGTCTGTCCCCGTAGGTTTCTTGTTGCTTTTGAAAATAACGACGACAAGAACAAGATCCTTGCTACCCAACCTTGGATCATTAACTCATCCCTCGTCCGGATGGTGGGTATCCATGATGAGAAAGAGGCCAAAAATTGTGTGTTTCCATTCACTACCATGTGGATGCACATCCTCAATATGCCGAAGAAATTCCAAGATTTTGACGTCATTAAGGAGTTAGTCGAGCTCTTTGGTGACTTCTTAGACACTGAGTTTAAGACTGATGATTTTGATGACCCTTTGGTTGCTGTCAAGGTTAGAATCCCCAATGACCACCCTATCTCGGCGGGGATTCTGTTTGAGGTTTGTTTAGGTACGAATATCTGGCTTGATTTCAGGTTTGAAAACCTCCCTAACTTCTGTGTCTTGTGTGGTATTATGGGCCATACGTTGTTAAGCTGTGCTAACCCTTTCAATGAAGCTTTGCACAAAAGTGGTGACTCTAAGTGCAGGTTATATGATGGTGATATGGTGGCTCCGATGGGCCATCGCAGAAATCCCTTGGTGTCCCTTGCAAAGAAGAAGGAAGGGCACCATGGTAAGAGCTTCGCCCCTGAGTTCCCTCGGGTCAACCCGGTGAATCGTTCAGGCTCGGCTTCGATGAGCCAGCCTAAAGCTCAGAGTCTGCCAGGTGTCCTTTGTCCCGTTGCAGAGACGTCTGCTGGCTCAAAGGGCGGTGATGGTTTGATGGCAAAGCCTGCTGTTCTAACTGACGAAGGGATCGAGGTGCAGGCTGTGCAGGCTGATGGGATTGTCGACCGTTCTTCTCTCGGGTCGGGGCCTGCGAGGACAGCGTCTGTTGGATCCTCTCCTAACAGCATGTTGTCCGTTGAGCTTCTTGGGTCTTCTTGGAGGGGCCCAAATCTTTTAGTCTCAAATTTTTTTACTTTTGGAGCCCAAACACACTTCTCCGAGCCCACCCTTACGTTGTCGGCCTCCCCCCACTTAACTTTGTTTGAAAACAAGGCCTCCAGTCTAAGAGCTCAAGCTGATTTCAACCCAAGTTCGCCTATAACCTTCACCAAATCCAGTCTTGATAAAGCCCACCAGGCTTCCCGCCGACACCTCCCTAGAATGCATAAAAAAAGCCTCAAAGTCCATACCACTCCGTCTGCTGAGCGCATGGAGCTTGACCTCTGCCGAGGGGGGGGGGGGGGGGGGGGGGGGAGGGGGGAGAACTAGTTTCAACTCAAGAAGAAAAGGAAAGCTCCTTCTGTATCTATCTCTGAAATCCTAAGTAGCTCGACCTGGTCGGATAAACAGGCCCACAAGAAAGGTAAGTTGACTTTGGTGGAGTCCTCTCAGCAAGGGGGGGACTTACACTCGCACCCCTGATGAAAATTATTGGGTGGAATTGTCGGGGCATTGGCCGTGCCCCGACGAGTCTCCACTTGCACCATCTGGTGCAAATGCACAGGCCAAATGTGGTGATGCTCTCTGAAACTTTAATGAACAATAGGAATTCCATAAAGAAAATTCGGAAGTTTGGGTTCCCAAACTACTGGTGGAGTGAGGCTCATGATCAAAAGGAAGGGTTTTGGGTGATGTGGGATCACTCTTGTAACATTGATATCCTTATAGTTGAAGCTTGGTTCATCCATTTATGTATTTGCGCTACTGCTAATGAAGTTTTTGAAGTATCTTTTGTGCATGCTAGCTCTTTATTGCAGATCCAAGAGCAACAGTGGGAAAAGCTTAAACGAGTAGGGACAAGATGTACCCACCCATGGTGCGTTATGGGAGATTTTAATGTCGTGCTCTATTCAAATGAGAAAAGAGGTGGGCTCCCAGCGCAGGTGCGTAAAGCTAGGTATTTTAATGAATTTATAAATGTTACTAACCTTTTGCAGATGCCTTGCAAAGGCATGCGATTCACCTGGTCAAACGGGAGGGAAGGTCATGGCAGAATTCATGAGAAAATTGACCGGGTGTTAGTCTGTGCTAATTGGCTTCAAATGTTTCCTAACGCCCTGCTCTAGCAAGACCCAATTGTGGCCTTGGATCACTCCCCTCTTTGCCTGGCTTTACATGCGAGATCGTCTAGGAGACACAAAGTTTTAGGTTCAAGAAATTCTGGATGGAGGAGCCAAACTGCCAAGAGATCATTGCTGGAAGCTGGAACATCAGTAGGGGCCCGATCCCCTCCAAAATGGGTCACCTTAAAAATGTGTTGCAGTAGTGGAATAGACTATCGGTGGGTGACATCAATAAAAAAGTCGACCGGCTGCATGGAGAGCTGAAAGAATGCCAGAAAGAATTGGAATCCAGAGATGATGGTGATTTGGCAGAGAAGGAAAGACTGCTACAGAATGAATATTTCCAGGCTCTCAAGGCGCAGGAAACCATGTGGATTCAAAAGTCGCGTATTAAGTGGCTTAAAGAGGGTGACTTGAACACCAAGTTCTTTCACATCACCACTGTAAATAGAAGACACATCAACAAGATCCTGTCCTTGAAAAACAAAGAAAATATTGAAATATCTGAGCCGATTGAGTTGGAGCGAATTGTGGTGGATTACTTCAACGATTTGTACATGTCTTCTAACCGCAGTGTTTCGTTTCCTTTGGAAGAGTTAATCAGGCCTACCATATCCCCTACTGAAAATGCTATGATTCTCAGACCTATATCTGATGCTGAGATATGGGCTACGGTTAAGAAAATGGGCCCGCTTAAGAGTCCTGGCCCGGATGGGTTCCAGGGACTGTTTTATCAGAATTACTGGGATACTATTAAGGGAGAGGTCTGCACTATGGTCAGGGATTTTTTCGAGATAGGCCATTTCGACCGCAAGCTGAATGCCACCTTCATTGTCCTTATTCTAAAATGTGATACCCCCAGGAGAATGAATGAATTCCGCCCAATCAGCTTATGTAATTTTGCTTATAAGATCATTGCGGGAATTCTTGTTGATAGACTGCGCCCCCTCATGGTTAAGCTCATCACGCCCAATCAGGGGGCTTTTGTCCCGGGGAGAACGATTTATGAAAACAATTTGGCGGCAAATGAACTGTATCATACTGTTAAAGGGAAAAAAAGAACTAAACAGGGATTGTTTGCTGCAAAGTTGGATCTGGCCAAGGCCTATGACAGAATCGAATGGGAGGTTATTGAAAAATCTCTACAAGCATATGGTTTTGATTGTAAACTAATTAATCTGATTATGTTTTGTGTTTCTTCTGTCTCTTACAGCTTGCTTATTAACGGAAAGCCCTGTGGGGATATCAAGCCCTCAAGGGGTATCAGGCAGGGTGACCCCCTGTCCCCGTACCTGTTCATCCTTAGCCAAAATGTTCTATCGGCTGCCCTGCTAAAGGCTGAATAGCAAGGAATTATCCATGGCGTCAAAGCTAGTAGACTATCCAACCAAATTTCTCATTTGTTTTATGCAGATGATATGCTCATCTTTGGGAGGGCTTCCGAAAGGAATGTAAGACAATTCATGTCTATCATTAACACTTTTTGTGATGTGGCAGGGCACAAGCTAAACTTGGGGAAGTCAAAGTTGTTTTTGAGTCCCTGCGTAAAAGGCACAGTTAAAGGTAGGGTTGCTAGGGCGTTCGGTATCCCATCTTCGAAGTGCCCAGGTAAGTACCTCGGTATCCCTGTGTTTCTTAATGCTCCTAAATACTCTCAATTTAATGGCTTGCTGGATAAGATTAACAAGAGGCTCTCTGGGTCGAAAGCGCGGTTATTATCTCAGGCGGGGAGGACTACTCTCATTAATTCGGTCATCCTTAGTATGGCCCAGTACTTCATGGGGAGCCTTCTCATCCCTGCTAAAGTTGTTGCCACTATCGACCGGGAAGCTCAGAGCTTCTTTTGGTATAAACCTCATAAGGATAGATCTCTTCATACCTTAAACTGGGACTGCATTTGTCTGCCAAAGAGAGCAGGGGGACTGAATGTCAGAAACAGTGCGAGATTCAACTTGGCTATGTTTGCCAAGGCTGCTTGGAGCCTCGAAATGAAAGAAAATAAGATCTGGGTGAATTTTATTAAAGAAAAATATTTTCCCCATGGTGAGTTTGCCCAAGCCCAATCTACTAGAAGGGGGTCCTGGCTGTGGAACCAGCTGTGTAAAGCAAAGGACACGCTCAGAATTGGTAGAAGATGGATCCTTGCGAATGGATGGGATGTTCAAATTGACGATCCTGGATGGAGGACCCAAGTGCCGATGGATATTGAGGTCTACCTGAAAGAGCACAGAGAAATGAAGGTGGGAAATCTGATTGACCAGCATACTTGTGTTTGGAAAATGAATACATTAAAGGTTATCTGGACTGAGGAGGTGGCGGAGCAAATTGCCCAAATCCCCATCAGCAAATATGCTGTAAAGGATCAGCTCAAGTGCGGTGGTACTACCATTGGTAAGTTTACAGTGGCCTCTACCTACAGGATGCTAAGCGATCTTGAAGAAGAATCCGATCAAAATACCAAATGGCTCAAGGTTTGGAAAATCCCCTGCCCCCAAAAAATCAGATTTTTCCTTTGGAAGATTATACATGAGGCAAACCCAACTAATGACATTTTCCATGTGAGATTGGGTGTCCCTGCAGAACTTTGTGTTCTTTGTCATAAATCTCAAGAATCAAATTACCACCAGTTCTTTGAGTGTGATTTCTCCAGGGTTCTTTGGTTCGGTACCATGGGAGGTCGTTGCCCGTCATCTCAGCAAGGCTCCAATTGCAAGAACTGGATCTTTGATAATTTTTTGCACAAAGGGGGTCCTGGCGACCTGCTGGCTACTGCTGCTTGGGCCAACCACTGTTGGGTGGTGTGGTTGGCCAAGAACCAGGTAATCTTTGACAATATAAAGCCCTCCTCAACGCATGCCATGTTGTTGTTTCAGGCCCTCCAAGGAGACTCTGCAGCACTTCAAGATGCATCAAAGAAGATGGGCAAGGAATGACAAAGGAAATCTTCGTCCAGTGGAAGCGACCGGGACATGGATGGATTAAAATTAATGTGGATGGAGCGGCAAGGGGCTCCCCGGGAAGAGCAGCAATCGGCATCGTGGTACGTAATGAAGATGGGACTGTGCTGGGTGCGATCTCCCATTGTATTGACATCACTTCTGCGGTCGTGGCTGAGGCATCGGCGGCAAACGAAGGATTGAAGCTGGGGTTGGCTATGGGTGCGACCAGAATTATCCTTGAATGTGATTCACAGGTGTTGGCCAATTGTCTCCAAAACTCGAGTAACTTGCCATGAAGCATCTGTACCATTGTGGAGGAGGCAAGGCACCTTATGGGTCTTTTTGTGGAGTGCCGTGTTTCCAAGGTTTTTAGAGAATCAAATATGGCTGCGGACTTGCTGGCCAATTTAGCAATTGACATGTTCCCTTGTTATTGGCGTAGTAATTTCCCGCCTCCTCTCATCTGTATTACTAGGGACGACTGCCTGGGGCGTTCTACCCCTCGTGTCGTCCCCCTTTGTTCTGATATTTCTTAATACAAGTTCCCCTTTTTCAATCATAAAAAAAAATGATGGAGTAGAGAGTAAAATCCAAGGTATCTTGATATTTGAGTCATGACTGAATCATAGTTCAAGTGAACATGTGTTAGAAGTACAATCAAGATTAATTGAGATAGAACTCTGTATTTAAATTCCTTATGCATAAATTCATGATCCCTCTTTTAATTAAGGTGGAAAAAGAACAGGATGAAGAAAACAAGCATAAGATACAAGTAATGACAACAGTAACACCACAATGAGATTGTGAGGAACATGAACTTGGCAATAGAATTTGGACAGGAACTGAAATTCGCAAGTTCATTCCTGCTCTTAGAGCAATTAATCAAGATGATGTTAATGAAGGTGACTGACAAAAGGCAAGGATTCAATAGTTAGTCTTGAAGGGCCTATAGACCTTAAGGTCAAGCATTACACCGGCAATTGAACCTGCAGCAACAGCAATCGATACTACTAGACAAGCAATGCTAAGCATTTGGAGGCAAAGCCATGAAGTGCTCCACTTGGATATCTTCTTTTGAGCAATGTACATCTCAATGGGGAAGTATACTGTTAGCGGCCAAAAGCCAAATGCACCGAGGATTCCAACCACGCTGTTAAAGAATGGGAGGAGAATTGATAAGATGGTGGTCAAGACCGCAATGCAGATCGCCAAACCAACCGAAAGAGGTTGAAGTTATAAGGACAGAATCCTGGAATTGGAACTCTGATTTCTTTGGTGATACACTCACTCTCAGGCCATCTTTTTGATGCCCATTTCTCAATGAACTCAAATAAGGGCTGGCAGTAGACTTGGTAAGCTCCAACAAGGTGGATTACAATGGCGGCATTCGCAATGTCTAGTAGCCAAAATGGGTTGTAGAAGCCGAAACCAGTGAGGAGGTTTCCAGGGGTTAAGTCCCCAAATGCAGCATAGCCAAACCAGCCACAAAGCATATAGAAAGCTGTGGTCACTGCAACACTCAAAAGGGTAGCTTTCTTCATTATCTTTGCTACTGATGGTGGGGATTTGATTGTGTCCTGTTAAACACAATTTCAAGTAATCAATCATTAACCACTTTATATGAAAATCTTAGTCCCAGTAGATTTTGCAAGCAAAAGATGTAAAGAGTCAGAATTAAACCTGAATTTCAATGAGGATATTTGAATCTTGTAGGCAAAAGCAATGTCACCAAGTGCTTGGAAGCTCCTCCATATCTTTTGGGTGCGGATGACAGTGTTGATACTTACTCCAGCGAGGCTACCTCTGAACTTTCCCATCTCTAATCATCAATCAAGAAGACAGTGACTCCAATCAGACTAAACAGAAGTTTCTGAGAAGAGACCACAAAAGAAAATACAAGTAGCAATTCAGACCCGCAACTTTAGCAATTCCAAGTCCAAGACCAATGGCAGAGTAGGTGAAGGACATGACAGCGGCAACAATGGAGAGCCACGATATCTGGTCAAAGTTTGGGATCTGAGACAAGAAAATTTCTACCACACCAAAGGCGATCGTGTATGGATTGCTCAAAATGTGACAAGGGTTATCTCCACCACTTTCATGGAAACAATTAGACCTTTTTATTACCCTATCAATTAAAATCCAAAAGATCCCATTATTGCACAGATTGTTAAACAACATTGGAATATAAGACAGAGATCAAAAGGCACTGTTTGATTTATAATTCAGCTCACATCATGCTTATAGATGCTGCAATGGTGTATCCAATGGCAACACCAAAGAGGTTCAGATACTGAATTAGCCCACATATCTTGACCTTCACACCACCTGTGGGAGATTAAAGGAGACATTGATCTTTAGTACTTCTAAAAAGAATTGATCTGTTACGTTGAGTTAAAAAAAAGTTGTTATTGTGAAAATTGACCAAGATTTGACAGAACAGCATCCACATAAGTGTAGTTCCTTTCCCCGCTGACAGGGTTGCCGGACCTGTAACAGTCGGCAAGGAGAGCAGAAGTGTAGTAGATTACAAAGGAGAACAAGAACATTGCAGTTGGACCAGCAATCCATCCCAGCTGAGCTATAGCCCATGCCAAGGACAGTACCCCAGATCCAATTACAGCTGTTATAATGTGAGCACTTGCAGTCCATATAGTTCCTAATTGGAGAAACAAGAAAAACTGGCAATTAGAGCAGCTGACAACAGAACAGAACCGTTTTATGATGGAGTTGGAGCTTCTTGTTTCATTTTATCTTTTCTTTTTAAGTACCTGTTCTATTGGGACGACCATCATCATCAAGGCCTTTGCATCCTCCCCATGAAGGCAGGTCTGCTGAAAGATCAAAAACCCGGAGGGGAAGATGGTGGTGATGGTGTTGCTGCTGGTTCTTTGTGCTAGAGTTGTCACCGATCTTTGTTTTGAAAGACCAACAAAAGGAAATTTTGTGAGAAAAAGGAACTCGAAACAGTTTAATAAATTAGCTGGAAGTTCTTGTATCATAAAGAAAATAAATTTCTTTGAATGTATGGAAGTAAGTGAAAGAGAAGCAGAAGAAGCAGAAAGATAAAGACTGATATGAGGAGATGGACATTATCTAGTGCTTCTCTGTCCAGCACCTTTATCTGACTGAAAACTGAACTAATACAGCCCAAGAATCACAAAATCCCAGAACAGACCAGAAAGTTTGGCAAGGTGGATATGGCTCAGTTATATTCTACACTGACCCCAGATACCAAAATCAACCAAAAAACTAGGAGCAGTTGTAGGATGGCAGAAAGAAAATGAGTGGGAGCTCTTATGAATGCTGAATGTTTTGTGTATCTGAGACGCCCAGAAAGAAATACAAGAAGAAAGGATGGTTGAGGTGAGTGGAGTCTCTAAAAGAAAAAGGCTTGGGAACCCACATGGTCTATCGACACAAGACAAGGCAAGGGCTTATTATGTTAACAATCAATTGGTTAAGTTCGGAAAACAGATTAAGCCTGTTACCTTCATTATTCACCTCTTCTTTAGCTGATCAAATCAAGCTCACACACAAGGAGTTACTAGAACAGGAGGGCAAAGCACTTTGGTGTTGTTTCTGTCTTTGGTTCATGTCTCATGTTTATATAGATCTAGTGTGAGCAACTAGACTAACATCTTACTGGTTCTCTTTTATTAAATGTGTAATCCATTTTAGAGTGATGGAATAAATTAACAATTATAAGGCTGCAGGGGATGAAAAATAATAAAGGGAAGCAAAAAGAGAGAACAAAAAAAGGAAAAATGAGAGCACTCAATTACTTATGAGTAAAAACACAAGCTATCTCTATATTGACAGGAAAATAGCATTGGTTCTCTCATCTTTTGTTCCCAAATAACATGGAAAGGATTATTGATCAAAAATGGCTCAAAGTCTATAAAGTTTAAATTCTCCTTCTTGGATTAGTAATGAAATTTTTTTAGTTTATTTTGCTTTATTAAATGGCAGATGGGTTTTTTTATTGTTGGGGGGAGCGGGGGCGTTGTGTGTGTGTGTGTGTGTTGGGGGTGGGTGGGTGGGGTGGGGTGAGATGGGAGGAAATCTGCTTATGATTGGAAGAGATAAACAGAAATCCGTCAGCTATTCTAGCTTAATCTTGTTTGCATGATTTTAATATCCCATTAAGGATTGTAATGTGAGACCATTGCTTCTACAAAGTACACAAATATTGATGGAATTTATGTTATCTTTTTATGCAGAAATGTCTTTTACAAAAAGAATTTCCTTCAAGATATTACTAGTAATGATCGCGTGTGAATAATGAGCAACAGAATGTAACAAGGAAAAAAAAGTTATGGATTTGTGGTAAGTGTGCTGCCATTACAGTTCATTCAATTTAGCATTAAATCCCACATACATAAAAAAAAAATACATTTTTTTATGGCCCTAATTCTCAGACATGTTTATATAGAACTTACATAATTAGAAAACAGCTTCTTATATGAATTGGATCTTACACGCTACATGTTAATTATAAATTTACAACATATCCATGGCATCAACCTAAAAATGTACACATCACATAAATGCTTTGCTCCTATAGCCAACAAAAAGAAATATATAAATTCCGCTATAGAACATTTGAGCAATTTACTTACTCAAAGCTTGAGTCACTCTCCTTTGATCAGGTGTTATAAATTTACTTGGTCTTACAATCTTTGCAAGTCCACAAGTATATCCAGGTCCCGGTGCTTTCAGTGTGAAGTTCTTTGGCACTCTAACAGTCTTGTTGGAGGTTCCTGCTGCACCCACACTAACCTGGAATGAGTTTAATGCAGTCGCTGGATCCTGCACCCATGAGTTGATTACTCCTCCTTTATAACAATTTACAATCTGCTGATTGTAAGGAGTTCCTGGCAATAAATCTACTACTGTTGGATCCTTTTTACAGCAATGCGGGACATTCCCTTTGTATTTTGAACAGTCCCCTTGCTTTGTGGTTTGGCCTCCCATCATGCTCCATATCACTTCCTTCTTTGCCCATGTCCATCCTAATGTCCACCTTGGTGCTTGAATATGACGGTATTTCTGGAAATTGTAAATTGTAACAACAGCCTGTCCAATTAAAAATGACAAAATTTAGGCCTTCAAGCGAAGAAAGATCAAATGGCATTAACAAAAAAAATTTTGTTTCACATAATAAGGCCAGGAAACCAAGCAGAATGATGTTATTGCCGGAGATATAATGATATCCATGATCTTCTCGCAAGCAAGTAATTTTTTTGTGAAACCAGAGTTTTGTAATGGAATAGTACACACAGTCTATTAGAGCAACAATTAACCAATTACACGGGTTGAGTTCAGTGCTTAGGCCAAAGAAATGGGGAAGTGAAAAATTAAATACCATAAGGCCTTGAAGCAGTTTATTGGTTTCATCAAGAACCTCCATCGATAATGAAATATGTTGAGCACCCAGTAAAAGGTATAGGTGTGGTCACTTTGTAGGCTTCAAAAATTTGAGACACATTCAAAATTTCTTGAAAAAAACTTAACTCATAATCAAAAAGGTAAACTTGAGAGGATTAATCCAAACCAATTGGCTCATGAGGAGAGAATGCAAAGTAGTACTTGGTGACATTGATCAAGTACTTGATGTAATTGTGAACCAGCTCAAATAAAAGCTACAAGCCACAACCAAAAGATGTATCACAGAGAGCAAGAGAGGGAAATATATCTGGATTTCCCACTGTCCTCTAGCATAAATAAATACATAGATACACTGATACTTACTACATAGCCATGCGGAGTCCAACTCATAATATCCCACTTGGTTGTGATATTTCCATTTGGATCAAGAGCATCATAAGCTTCTGCAGAAAACAAACAATCAGAGAAAAAAAAAGAAGAAGAATAAAAAAAGATTGTCATTTCTACAGAACAGCAGGCAAAACCTAAGAGAAGGAGTTTGCATGCCAATTTACAATGGCTTGTTATATTTATCTCTCTAAATGATGAGAGTCGAAAAATGTAGAACACTCATACAATAAACTACCATGTGGAAGGAAAGCATAATATTTTAAATTTAGGTTCCACACCACTTTCTATTTCTGCCATATCCCAAATTTCGTAATCTACATAGAAAAGCGAATACGTGAGTCACAATTATGGATTTTTTTTTCAGCTAACAACTATCATTTGTCATAGCAATTTTTTTATAGAACTAAAACTTCAACGCAGAAAATACTAATTAAGCATTTCTCAAAACAACTATTGAGCATGTTCACTGGGATTACTTCAAAAAGATTGCTGTTTACTATTTACTTGAACAAGACTCAAGAACAAGGTTTGGATGCATAAAATTTGATATCATACTGATCTTAGTGAAGAACTCCATAGTTCCTTGGCTAGATTCGGTAGATATTGATTTAACAACTACTTGGGTTCCATACCTTAATTGTACCACTCTCCTACAACACCGACATCATCATGATTTTAAGTTAGATTGTTGGTTTAAGTTATTATTTGACATTAATACATATTGGATTAAGTTTTACAAATGACTGTATAACTTGATGTCTACCAACCTTAGCCTTTCGCAAAGTGAAGAGTTCGTTCCCCAAGCTTTAATAACAAAGGTTAAAGTCCGCCTATTTGTCTAGGAGTAAAGAATGTGGAGTAAGTGCCGAAGATAAATATTGCACAGCTTGTTGAACAAACCACGTCTATTTTGCTGATGATCTAGAAGAGGTAGAATAGGACTAACAAAAAAATAAAAAAAGTAAAGCAAAAGTTAAACCTTTTTTGGGCTTTGTTATTTGCTATCCAAGAACAGTCTGATTAGAGACACTATTTTAGGGGTATACTAACATGGAAGGTGATGCATGAGAAGGTATGACTTGTGCTTTTCCATCTGACGTGTTATTCTTTTTGGGTGGGAAAGGTGCACTTCTTCTTACATTTGAAAAAAGGCACTCACAGCCCTTCACATTTGAACAAGTGTGCAGATAGTACCCTCCCATCAACATTGGGCTGGACGACGATAAAATATAGTCCAAAAAGACCAAAATATCTTCTCTTTTAAAGCCTTTTTGGTTATTTTCTAATTTCCATTGGAATGTGTCCTTATAAAATGAACTAAAAGAAGAGTTTGCTTAAATCTGCATCATCATAATTGCCAGTCTTTTAATCCATCATAACCAGCAAAATCACCATCACCACTCAACTTCGTTGCAATCTCCAAGAAATGGGGCTATTTTTGGTTAAGTAGAAAACTGTCAAAAGAAAAAGAAAAGAGTACTTCCTTTGTGTTCCCTTCATTTTGAGAGGAAAACATTGGGAGCCTTTAAGTAGAAAAATTGGGCTTTTTGGGAAAATTACTTTCTGATGATCCCATATTTTGCTATGAACTAAATACACAAATTGCAATGGAAAGTTCAAATTTTTTTCCTATAGATTCCATATAACAAAATGTAACTTGAGGGAACCTAAGAGAAATAAAAAAAACAGGTATGGTGCTGCAATCCTCAACAAAAATGAGACATTTTGAATTAACCTCCCACCAGCAAGATCATGACTTTTCGGTCTTTTCATCCCTAGAAATCCAACAAACTCTCATACTAACTTCCAAACACCCTCCAAATCATTTCTATGACTTTCTCTGGTTCCCAAAATAGGTAGACCTGTCCTTTTTTTCTTTTGGATCATTTAATCGAACATTCCATCAATTACTCATTTGATTAATTGATCAACTTCAATTACAAAACTTGAGAATGGGCTTTTGCAGTCAGGTTCCCTTGATTAATTTTGCTGATTACTTGAGGTTCCCTCGATTTCATTTTCCAAAAGTGCATTTTTACTCTAGAATTTCCACAGTAATCAAGGAGACTTCCTTGATTAATCGATGTTGTGAAATATGCAATGTAACGCCCCGAACATGGGTCAATGCAAACCGGCATCCAACCCGAACCAGGTTCGCTACTGTAACAACCCAAGTCCGGTTCAACAACCAAACTCGAGGTCTTACCACGAAGCTGGGGTCAGATACAAATTAAGATTCACAATAATTTTTAAACTAATTAATTACATCAGAGTTATGGTGGAAAATAAAATAATTCTTTATTTAATAATATCAATTCAGTTTACAATAGGGTTATCTAATCAACATGTGACATTAATACCAAATTACAATTCTACCCATCAAATTAAAAACCCCATCTTCGTGATCTCTCCAAGCAAACCTGAAAAATAAGGGAAAACGGAGTGAGATTTACATCTCAGCAAGTAGTGGGTGCATGCAAGTAAACAGTCTCATTTAGGCAAATAGTCATAAGGTATACGATTAATCAACGATAAGGCGATGATTCAAATCAACATGGCCAATTCCAAATAAAGCAATAGGATATGCAATCAGACGTAAATACCAGTAAAAAGATGTTATCGATAGATAAAACCGAAGATTAGCGATAAAACATATATTCATAATTAATGGTCCATCTCACAAATCTGATAGTAACATTCTCCCATGTAGGATGCAAATACGTAGTATTCACATCTCCCCTACATGAGGTTCCTTCCGCAGGAGCTAACACATCTCACCCGCAGGTGGTAACACACACATCTCCCTTGTGGGATGCAATCACATCATGATTACATCTCCCCCACAAGCGGTCTTTCCCACAGGAGTTATACATCTCACCCGCAGGTGGTCTCATATCTCCCTTGTAGGATGCAATCACATCGTGATTACATCTACCCCACAAGAGGTCACATCTCTCCCTCAGGAGGTCACATATCTCCCCTGTGGGATACAATCCAATAAGGATCACATCTCCCCCAACAGGAGGTCTTATCTCACCCTGCAAGTGGTCACATATCTCCCCTGTGGGATGTAATCCAATCAGGATTACATCTCCCCCAACAGGAGGTTTCATCTCACCCGCAGGTGGTCACATATCTCCCCTGTGGGATGCAATCCAATCAGGATTACATCTCCCCCAACAGGAGGTCTCTCCCGCATGAGTTACACTTCTCACCCGCAGGTGGTCATATATCTCATCCGCAGATGGTACAAATCTCTTATTGCCATCATGGCATTTAATCCACAGTCCAAATAAAACTTCTGAACATAAGTTCCATTGAAATCAGAATTAATGCAATTTCCAAAAATTCAGTATTCATATTTAAAGCTCAAATAAAACTAATTCAAATCTTGCTTAAAGTTTTCCTTATTAATCCCTTATTTATCAACCAAGTTCCCATCTTAATACCTAAGATATTTTCTATTTAAGTTTTCTGTATTTTAATTCTCCAGCACGTCCTACAGACCTAGAATGAAGTTTAGGAGACGTTTTTACCCTAGGAATTCCAGTAGAATTATTTCTATCAATCTCCCATACCATTTAGACCCTTTTATGCACACCCTTTCATTATAACCTTCAATTTATTGATTAATCTTTCCAATTTAATTTTATAATTTTTATACCTTAATTAGGTCCTTATAAAGATGCTAACATGCTTAACTAATCAGAAAAATTATTGAATATTTATTAATATTACAAAATCCCCAAAATCTGCAAATTTTACATAGAGCGCCGACCTCTACAGGGCTAGGCGATCCTAGGCGCTCGTGCAAAATTAAACAGAAAATTTCCAGATTTACAAAGTTCGGATTTTTATGCTTTTGCCATATGTTTCTTTGGTCTAAATTAATCTAATAACATTCTAAAACATTCCTAAAGCCTTCTAGATTAATTCTTGTTAATAAAATACCCTTCTACCTTTATTTACATAATCAAACTAAGATTTATTCATTATTTTAGCAAATCCTTCAAGAACACAAAACTCTAAAATATAAACCATACGATTCCATGTAAAATCCTTTCCGGCTAATCAAAATAAACCATAATAAATCACAGAAATCAAAATCATGCAGTTCCTCACGTTTTCCAAGGTTACTACTTGCCTTATACGCTAAAATCCTTCTTCCATTGAAACTTCTAATTCTGGACCTCAATTTTGCTCCCAAAAGCACCAAGCTAGAGTTCTCCAATTCAAATCTTCACCGTTCACATTGTAGTTCCATCAGTCATGAACAAAATCTCCAAATTTGAAGGCAATCCACCGTACGGATTTTCCCCAATCGCGATTTGATGATGGCTGGTCAGACATGTTCATGAGCAGCCTTCTTCCTTTCTCTCCCTCTTTTCTCTCAATATGAAACCCACGAAAATTCTCTCTTCTCTAACCTTAATCTCTTATTTATACTAGGCTTTAGAAATCCTAAACCAACCCTAATAGGCTCCTTTAATTTGGGCTAACCTAACCAAGGTCTAGTTAAAGTCTAACACCTTCTAATTTAAATCCTACTTTTTCTCCACCTTCTATTTTTCAATTTAAACATTACTAATCAAATCTCTTTTTATTTAAACTCCTCCTTACACCTATTTTCGTGCATAACATTCACTTAAATACTAAATATTACCAAAAACCCAAATTAAGTTACTTTTCTCCCAATTAAGACTTGAAATCTCCAAACTACCCTTTTTCCTCATTTAGGCTTTTATTACTTTCTTATAATTTCTAACTTGTCTAAATAAATTATTTTCTTCTATTTTTAAATTCTAGTTATTATTTAATGATTTATTTATTAATTACTCTTTTCTGAAAATTACCAAAATACCCTTTTTACTCTTTTAGGCTAATTTCATTAAAAATTCTTTCTTTATTTACAACTTATGACTTATTCGAATTAATTATCCTCTAAATCTTTACTTTTTATTTTAACTAGGACTTAACTCATATTTTCTTTTATTTATTATTTATTTATTTATTACGTGAAAATTCGTGGTTTTACATGCAACCCATTGCTTTTTTATTTTTTATTTCTTTCATTTTTTTTAATTTTCTATCTTTATAATTCTTATATGTGTATGTAAACCATTCATCATAATAAACATTAAAAACGTACAAATAACATCCTACATGATTTTATACAATCAATGCACTTGAACATATAAATATAATGCCCAGATTATATCCTCATGTTTTCACATGTTCATTACAATATATACTTGATCTATGGTGATAATCATATGGTTATAAAATACTATAAACATTTAAAATTATTTAACATGCATCTATAATCTATTCCACGGTTCATACAGGGCTTCAACATGATATCTTTCATGAAAAACATATGTAAGCACAATGATCATTTATAGTAGTATTACATCCAATAAGATATAGAAAATACGGTTGAAGCATGAAAATCCATTCTAAGGTTGCCAAACAGAAGGCAAAAAGGCAATGCTATAGATCCACCTACCTTTATCGCAAAAGCTCTCTGTTGCAGTTGATCTATACAAATGCAAGATTTCCAAAATTTTCTGGAAAGTCTTTTCTTCTTTCAATGTCACACATCCAGCTCTCTCAATTTAAAAATATTAAAAGATAAATTAATAACATGACTTATGTTATAGTTAGGGTTTATTTCATTTAATGTATATAGCAATATACCCTAGGCTCCATAATGGACTGAGCAGTAGACTACTTGGGCTTAAGTTGTGATCCAACCTATCTTTCACTTGAGTCCTTAGGCCCAATAATCCCTTAATTCATTATTAGTTGATATAAAGAATTATTAAAAGACTGAAATATCCATAGGTGAGATGTAGATCATCACAATGGTAAAACAATCCCGCCCCCCACCCAATGCCCCGGCAAGTGTTATTAGTCTAAGTGGCATGAGCAAAAATGAATTTGCTATGCTTATTTCCAAGCATGCCCTTGAAAGGACCAATAGTTTCATCCATACAACTATATTCATGTTTAAAAATAAACCTTAGCCCAAACATCCTCTTAGTCTCTATGGTTATGGTTTTATGATGTATGTTCCCATTAACCTAAAAAAAAAAAAAAAGGAAAGAAAAACTGTGCAGGTTGTGTAGACACCCCAAATTGCACAAACAATCATCAAAAATCATTATCTCTTGGAAAGCCAGCACAGAAATTGAAGAAAATAAACTTTTACCTGTATCCGGATACTCAGGCCGGATACAAGTACTCCTTCCTGTATCCGGTTACTCATACCGGATACATGTGAGCCTTAGTGTATCCGGTACCATGTACCGGATACCTTAAGGCCCTTTTTTATCCGGTCTGATATACCGGATACATTAAGTTTGCTCAAAATTAGGGTTTTCCGAGAGAAATCACTTGTTACCATCATGTCCCTCATTAAATGAGGGGAAATCTCGGAAATAACCTTAGGGTTAAGGTTGGGGGGTTCTAGACATTAAGTTGTGTCTATCAATGACCTTAGCCTTTGCCTATAAATAGGAGACTCCTCCTTGAGCAAAAGGGAATCAACTCTTGTTTTGAATTCTCGCAAAGAAGAACTCCAAGAGAAGAAGGAAATCGCTGCGGGAGTGCTTCCAGAATCCAGGTAAGCCTCAAACTTTTCTTTTAATTTCTGTATTTACATTCCTAGATCTAGATCTCTTCTTCTACCTTTCTGTAGTGTAAAGCCTTCTTTGTGTGTGAAAACCCTTCCCCGGCTCAAAGTATCTCGAGACTCCCCCTAGCCGTAAAACGTGGAGGCGGGATCTAGGAGAAACAAGACTGGGGATTGACCCTAGTGCTAGAACCCATGTAGCATAAGGCCTTTTTGATTGATTGTAAACCGTTCCATATTTAAAGTACCCTTGATTATCTTGAAGAACCGTGTTTAACGGGGAGAGAGAACAGAGGGAAACGATAATGGAACGGAACCCTAGGCTATCTTAGAACCCTATTTGGATGAATATGTATGCATGCTATTGATCTTGTTTGGTTTTTTTACACTTGCACATACATATCACTATTTTGGCGGGATAGGCTCATATTTGGGGGTTTATTGCATTTATTGTGATAAATCTCAAATAAATGGCTTCAATCAATTCTGGAATGTCTTTTGGATGATTTTAAAGTATTTGTGTTCATCTTGCACGAATCACACATTTTTATCAATTTTCGGATTTGGTTTTTCTTCAAGGATGGCTTAGCTTGACAGCACCTGTACCCTTACTTCGGACGCCCATAACTTCATCATCCGGATGAGTTTTGGGGCGATTCTAGAACCATGGGAAAGGTGAGGCTGTCTAGTTTATGTCCACCAAATTTCATGAATTTCCATCAAACGAATTTTTGACACCTCTCTGTCGAAGTTAAGTGGACAGTTCAGGTTCAAATACAGAACTTGTCACTTCGACGGACCGCCATGTGTTCGTTTTAAGTCCGATTCGAGTGATTTTTGTTTCTAAGTACTCCTTTATGAGTCTATTTTCAAATCCAGTTGGTTTCATAATTTTTGGATTCCATTTGAATTATTGGTAGCCGATTTACTCAGAACTGTTCATTTGTACTTTTCTGGGTAAATCTGTGATCTTCGGGGCTTGTTCGGGAGACCACCCAAGGCACATCCGGAGGGATTTTTGTATGAGGCTAGTTTTTTTTTGAAAGATGGCCATACAGACTTAAATTACACCAATTTTCGTGGACTTTTATGGAGTGGATTTTTCCATGCAATTTCCCAAAGTTGTCCACTCATCACTTTTAAAAATCCCCAGCAGCACCTTCAAAGGAGTATAACTCCTAGGATTTTTTTCGGAATGAAGTGAAATTTTGCATGAGACTCTTATTTACTGTAATCTTTCAAATGGATTTGGTTTGGTTCAATTTAAAATTGGATTTGAATGATTTCAAGGCAAATGGCATACTTTTTACCGAATTTTCTGGATTTGATTTAACTTGGTTTTTGAATAACTTGTGCTTTGATTTCCATTTTTTGAGATATTCCAGAAATGATATTGACATAAGAGAGGATCTAAAATCCATTTAGATCTTCATATGATATCATACATTGGTCCTTTTTCAAGGTTTTCTATGATTTTAGCAAACTTTCTTATTTTTGCATGAACATACACTTGGCTACCACTTCGTGTGGATGAATGGGGGTGCCTAACACCTTCCCCCGTTCATAATCTAATCCCCTTACTCATCTCTGGATTTGATTTTCAAGTAGGGTTATTTTTATCCTAGAATGTTTCTTTTGGCTATTTTTGCTTATTTTTGAACTCTTTGGTGTCCATTCTCACCCCAAAATCATGAATGGTGGCGACTCTCCCAATTTTGCGTTGAGCCCGTGTGTTGACGGAGGGAGGATCACTCCGGTGATTTTTTCCCATGTCTCACAACTGGCGACTCTACTGGGGACTTGTGGATTTAAGCCATTTTTGTGTATTTGTTCATGCTTTTCTCTACTTTTGAATGCTTGCTATTTTGTTTACTTCATTTGTGCATATTTTATATTTCAAATCAGATTAGGATGCTTAGAAATTTGTATGGATCCAAAGCCTATTTTGAAACCTGATTTGGATGTGTTTTGTGATGACATGCTCTGATTTAAGTTGTTATGCCATGAAAAAGAAATTTTCAAAATCTGGAAATTTGGTGTAAATTTTGAGTATTCAAGAATGTTTCCCATGAATAATGTTTTTTGTGCTTAATGGTTGTTTTATGCCATGATTTGAACTTGGGGGTATGGAATGACATAAGTTGAGCATGAAAACAATGAAAAAAATCTGAAATGCTTAGTGGGAATAATGGGGATTTTCAAGCATATGTTTCCCAAGCTGAAAGCTTTTTATGTCATATTGTTAGCTTCTGGGTTTTAGGCTTGGATTTGGGCATAAAACCATGTCACTTGAGCATCCAATTGAAGAAAAAAATCTGGAAATTTCAGTGTATATTTGGGGGTTTTTAAGCATGTTTGATCTCATTGAAACACTTTTGAACCATGCCAAGTAGTGCTAAAATTTTAGGCTTCAATTTGGGTAGAAATGGTACACTTTGAGCATGAAAAAGAGCATGAAATCTGGAATTTTAGGAAGGCTTTTGAGTTTCAAGCATGCTTACATGATTTAATTGTTGTTTGTACAAATAACATGTTTTGTATACCACTTTTTGGGCATGTAATATTTTTGTACATATTTGGTGCTTGCTTGCTTGTATTTAGCTTCATTATTTTGTCATATATGCCTTGGCTTGGAATGAATGCATGGCTATGAAAAAGAGTGGCAAGGGGCTGGGACGTTGTGAATGTTACCACAATTTTAAAATTGCACTTGAGCACTTGAAACAATTTGCACAGCCTACCCTTTACCTATTAGGAAGTTGAACCATGAATGTGTGTAGCTTGGCGCACCGAGGTCGTGACTTCGGAAAGCGAAAGTGAAAACATTTACCTTAGAATTTGGGTCAATGATGTGATGACAATGGGATCTGTGATTCGATTCCAGGCATCACTAGACTTGAGTTCTAAGTTGCCAATTAAGCCAAAACCCAAAAACCATACGCTTGAAGGTGGAGAAACACGTTTTCGGCTAAAAGCACACAATTGCGTTTGGGGAATTGGGTGTAAATGTGGGAAGGCCGTTTGCATGTTTTACAGGTCAAGGTATAATGTGAATACCATATTGAATGAAGGTAATACAAGGTGGCAAGGTAAAGCCATGTTCTTTTCCTAAATTTAGGGAATTTTGCAAGTATGATGTCCAAGCCCAATTTGGGGCAAGTTTTGAAGGTCAAATTAAGGTGAACATCAATTGGGAATGAAAAAAAACTAATCGGGTGAAAAAATGAGTCAAAAAGGGCCATTTCGGCAATAACCGGCAACTCAGGCCGGTTAATAACAACTCTATTCATATCCGGTATGTATTTCCGGATACAAAGACATATGCGTGTATCCGGTTAGGGTAACCGGATACAATTAGGCATATTCTTATCCGGTATATTATACCGGATACATTCAAAAAATGCACAAATTGGCTGTTCAGCCCAAGTTTTCAGAATAAAATGCCTAAAACACTGTGGATAATCCTTAGGCACCCCGAAAAGAACATAAGAAATGTTCCCAAAAATACAAAATCAAAAAAAAAATTACAAAAAAAAAAACACAGAAAAGAATAAAATAAAATATTCTTTCAAGATTTAACCTAAGTTTGAAAATCAAAGAGGAAACCAAGGTGTCATATTTTTTGACACCAACTCAACTCAAACATGTGTCAGTCAAACTTTGGAACTTGAAAACTGAGAAAATTCAGCAAATTTGAAGAAAAAAAAATAAAAAAAGAAACCTTTGGTTGGTTATTTTTATCAATCAAATCAAAACATTTGTGGGACACTTGGAAGCCCTAGAATATTCCAAGAAACCTTTGGTTGGTTATTTTTATCAATCAAATCAAAACATTTGTGGGATACTTGGAAGCCCTAGAATATTCCAAGAAACCTTTGGTTGGTTATTTTTATCAATCAAATCAAAACATTTGTGGGACACTTGGAAGCCCTAGAATATTCCAAGAAACCTTTGGTTGGTTATTTTTATCAATCAAATCAAAACATTTGTGGGACACTTGGAAGCCCTAGAATATTCCAAGAAACCTTTGGTTGGTTATTTTTACCAATCAAATCAAAACATTTGTGGGATACTTGGAAGCCTTAGAATATTCCAAGAACCTTTGGTTGGTTATTTTTATCAATCAAATCAAAACATTTGTGGGATACTTGGAAGCCCTAGAATATTCCAAGAAACCTTTGGTTGGTTATTTTTATCAATCAAATCAAAACATTTGTGGGATACTTGGAAGCCCTAGAATATTCCAAGAAACCTTTGGTTGGTTATTTTTATCAATCAAATCAAAAAAAACATTTGTGGGATACTTGGAAGCCCTAGAATATTCCAAGAAACCTTTGGTTGGTTATTTTTATCAATCAAATCAAAAAAAACATTTGTGGGATACTTGGAAGCCCTAGAATATTCCAAGAGGCTTTTGGTTGGTTATTTTTATCAATCAAATCAAAACATTTGTGGGATACTTGGAAGCCCTAGAATATTCCAAGAAACCTTTGGTTGGTTATTTTTATCAATCAAATCAAAACATTTGTGGGGTACTTGGAAGCCCTAGAATATTCCAAGAAACCTTTGGTTGGTTATTTTTATCAATCAAATCAAAACATTTGTGGGACACTT
The DNA here is from genome assembly GCA_947561395.2 of Buxus sempervirens. NCBI lineage: Eukaryota > Viridiplantae > Streptophyta > Magnoliopsida > Buxales > Buxaceae > Buxus > Buxus sempervirens. The sequence continues at coordinate 25,124,324 of OX387190.1, read as the reverse complement.
GGAAGCCCTAGAATATTCCAAGGAACCTTTGGTTGGTTATTTTTATCAATCAAATCAAAACATTTGTGGGATACTTGGAAGCCCTAGAATATTCCAAGAGGCCTTTGGTTGGTTATTTTTATCAATCAAATCAAAACATTTGTGGGATACTTGGAAGCCCTAGAATATTCCAAGAGGCCTTTGGTTGGTTATTTTTATCAATGAAATCAAAACATTTGTGGGACGCTTGGAAGCCCTAGAATATTCCATGAAAACCTTGGTTGGTTATTGTTATCAATCAAATCAAAAAAAAAAATTTTGGGACCCTTGGAAGCCCTAGAATATTCCATGATTGGTTATTTTTATCAATCAAATCAAAAAAAAAATTTTTTGGGACCCTTGGAAGCCCTAGAATATTCCAACACAAAAATAAAACAACAAAAAAAAAAAAATCTGGATTGGTGTTCACCTAACCTACTGGTTTACATATATAGGGATGTGACTCAAGTTAAATGGAAGCTAACATGTTCTGTTCATTTTTTCGTCAGGTACATTTACTTTCAACCCAGGTGCAATTATTTGCAGTCATTGCTCCCGTGACCAGATCCAAAACAAGAGCAATGAATACTGAAGAGAACCAAGCCCAGGCTACTGTCCCTGCTCAGGACTTTACTCAACTGCAGGAGCAAGTGGCCGGTCTGGCCAAAATGCTGGGGGACTTACTGGCGGCGCAGGCCCAACAGGCCCAAGCCCAAAACCAGGCCTCTACCTCCCATCAGGCACCACCACCTCAGGCCTACATACCGCCTCCGGCTCAGCCCATGCCTGAGCCCATTTCTGAACCAGTCCCTGAGCTCATTCTGATCAGGGAAAATACAGTAGAGTCTGAGAAAGAGCTGGAAAAAGAAAAGGCGAGAGATGAGATGGAAAAGAAAATGCTGCTGAGGATAGAAAGAATCCAAGCAGAGCTGAAAGAGGTGAAGGGGGGAAGCAGCCATGGAGGCACCACCTTCGAAGACCTGTGCATGTACCCGGACGTCTGTCTACCGGCTAAGTTCAGGTGCCCAGACTTTGACAAGGTTGATGGCACGGGCTGCCCATTGAGCCATCTGAAATTATACTGCGGGGCCCTATGCCAATTTGGCCGGGATGATGGCATACTGATCCAGCTCTTCCAGAGGAGTCTGACCGGGTCAGCCCTTAGGTGGTTCGCTACAGTGGACCATGGAAGAATCAGGAGGTGGAAGGACCTAGCCGATGCTTTCCTGGACCAATACAAGTTCAACTCTGAGATCGTGCCGGACCGGTACGACATGATGAGGATGACAAAGGGGAAAGATGAACCAGTACGGCAGTACGCCAAGAGATGGAGAGAGGCCGCCTCCCAGGTCAGGCCACCTATGCAAGAGCCGGAGATGATCTCCACATTTATGGGCACACTGGTCCAGCCCTTCTACAACCATCTGGTGGGTCAGATAACCACCAACTTTGCTGCCCTGGTAAAAGTGGCGGACCGGATTGAGGAAGGGGTCAGGTCAGGAAGGCTGATAGACTACTCTACTCTGACTGGGCAGTCTGATTCCTCTGCCTCCATGGCCCAGAAGAAAGGGCCCGGATTCAAGAAGAACGGGGCCCAGAAAAAAGGGGAGGTGAACCTAGTCCAGGCTCCTCCAGCCAAGAAGCCACTTCATGTGAACATCTCGGCACCCCAACAGGCCCAGCAGTCGTACCAGACCCCGCTAAATGTCAACTTCTCTCCCTCTGTGCCAGCTAACACAAGGAAGACCTTTACTAAGGAGGAACGGGATGCCTGGTTCGCAGCAAGGAAGAACCGAGTCTTCACTCCTCTCCCGATATCTCTGTCCCAACTACTGCCAACCCTGCTGAAAGGGGAATACTTGACTCTGAAGGAGCCTAACCCAAATGCCCTGAAGGGGACGAATTATGATCCGGCAGCCACCTGTGACTTCCACCTGGGTGCACCAGGGCACTCTACAGATAACTGCTGGGTGCTGAAGCATGCGGTCCAGGACCTGTTGGACCAGAAGGCTTTAGTCTTTAACACTGCTGCACCCGCCCCGTCGGGAAATGATATTGGGCAGAACCCTCTGCCGTACCACAGTGGGGCAGGCCCATCCAACTCCATCACAGCCATATCCACCACGAGAAGGGCCTTTGACCCATCTCAGCTTATAGCACCTGTGGGGACTACAGTCCAGGTCCGATTTTTCCCAGAAGTGGAAGAAGAGGATATCAACATGTTCTCCCAAAAAAACAATACAGCTGCTGAGGACATAAGTTCCTCTTTAAACAGGGTCTCATCTCTTATGACCCAAATGAATACTGCAAGGCCCACATTGGTCTTCAATTGCAGTCCACCCACTTATTCCCCATCCAAGCCGTCTAAGGCTCCACTGGTCATCAATCTTGACCCCACCACTGCTTCCATCACTTCTTCTGTCCCCACCAAATCCAAACTTCAACCCTTGGTTGTAAATGTGCAGCCAGCCCATACTATCCCTAAACCGGCCCATACATCCCGGTCCAAACTCCAGCCATTAGTGGTTAACATCCCTAAATTAGCCTACTCTGAGGCCGCTGTACCATGGAATTACAGCGAGGGAATCACGGCTACGGTTCCAGTGGTCAAGGACCAGAACCAGGAGGAGGTGAACCTCATGACGAGGTCAGGGAGATGTGCAGGGGGTGAAGAGAAAGAAAAGGAGACAGAAGCAGAAAATGAGAAAAAAGAAAATGAAGAAAAAAGAAAACAGAAGGGAAAAAATAAAGTAGGAGAAGACACCCCCCAGGGTGCAGAAAATGAGGCAGCCGACCTCATAAAAATAATAAAAAAAGAGTGAATTTAATCTTGTGGATCAGCTGAACAAGGTCCCGGCCCAGATTTCAATACTGGGCCTTTTGCTGAATTCTGAAAAGCACAGGGATGCATTGTTAAGGGTGCTACAGAGTGCACACGTATCCCAGACCATTGATCCAGACCAGCTTGGCAAAATGGTTGGTCAAATCTTGTCACATAATGTGATAAGTTTCTCAGGGGGTGAGATCAGCCCAGGTGGGTGTTATCATGTTGACCCTTTGCACATCACTGTGCTTTGTAAGGGCTGCATGATTGCACGGGTTTTAATTGACAACGGGTCAGCGTTAAACGTTTGCCCGTTAATCACTTTTACCAAGCTGGGTCTGGACCAGTCAAGGATCAAACGAAATGGGCGGATAGTTAGGGCTTTTGATAGCTCCAAGACCCACTCCCTAGGTGAGATTGAACTGCCGGTCACAATTGGGCCGAATATCTTTAACATCACATTTGAGGTGATGGATATACCCGCAGCTTTCAATCTGCTCCTAGGAAGGCCGTGGATACATTCGGCTAGGGCAATACCATCCACGCTCCACCAGAGGGTGAAATACATAAGAGGGCAAAGGGTGATAACAATCCTAGCCGAAAACTTGGTGCCGCCCATCGTGTCACCTGATGTACCATTGATCAATGTGGACTTGACTGTCGACAAGATTGCATTTCACTCATTCCAATTTGAGGCGGTCAATTACATACCTGGGGGGTGTGAGAAAAAGAAGGAAAAAGGGACCACTGCAGAAAAAATGGTCAAGAAAGTGATGGAGAAATACCACTTTCAACCAGGGAAAGGCTTGGGGATCAATCTGCAGGGTATGGTGGAGCCGATCACGGCTAAGAAACTAGTCCCAAGGGTAGGGTTGGGCTTCAAGCCCAGAGGCTGGAGAAGAATGAAACACGAAGAAGGGGAGAGCAGAAGCAAAGGAAAACTCCCGCATCTGAGGGTGAACTTTCCAAAACCATCCTATATAATCCAAATTTCTCCTCCCATGGACCAGTCCAAACCCCCATACCGAAATGTCAACCCATTTCAGAAGCCTGTTGTTTCGGCCCTACAACCCTATAACCCCTCTCCAATACTGGGAGCAGCAGATGGGCCTGGGCCACAGCCCGAGCAGCAGTCAGACTATTCTGAAGATGTTGGGGCCTTTTTCGCCATGACTAAAGGCGAAAAGACTGACGGTGACATAGACCTGCCGTTCATTGACTGGGCCGCAGTGAAGATTCCAGAGGAGGTCACTTCTGGACTGGGCCCCATAGCAGAAAAGGGCAGTACCCACCCGGTGATGATGGCATCGGATGCTGGGCTTGAGGAGCAGACTTTCCCTATTTCCCCTGCTCCCCAAAATTTTGTAATAAACAATTGGGAGGAAACTCCCCTTACCTTTGAAGCAGCGTTAGTTCGGCAAACTGACGCGGCTTCCAAAAAAAAACTCCAATAGTGGATTGCCATTTCCCTGAAGGTTCTAATGGGCCTTCGTCTTCAGGGGAATTATGTTTAGAAGGCCCACAAAAAACCCAAAAAGATTTTTCTATTTTTTCTAGGAAATTTAATTTTTTCAAAAAGGTCCAAACCACTTATGAACCATATAATCAGACCGAATTGGACCAGGTTGAATATGACTTAAACCTTGAGCTCGACTTTGATCTCATGGGGGTCGAAGAAGAGATCGAGGTCGAAGGAGAAGACGTTCCAAAAGAAATTGAATACCAATTAGAACGTCATGAAAAGGGGGTCCAACCTAATATTGAGGAGACCATATCCATAAATCTTAGGACCGAAGAGGACCCAAAAATTGTGAAAATCGGGTCATGCTTGTCTGATGTGCAGAAAAATGAAATGTCACAGTTCTTGGCAGATTACAAGGATGTGTTTGCTTGGTCGTATCGAGACATGCCGGGGTTGGACACTGACATGGTGGTGCACAAGTTGCCAATTTTGCCAGGGGTTAAGCCGATTAAGCAGAAGCTGCGAAGATTGAAGCCGGAATGGACCTTGAAGGTCAAGGACGAAGTGGTCAAACAATTTCAAGCCGGATTTTTGGCAGTCTCTACGTACCCAGAGTGGCTCGCGAACATAGTGCCGGTACCAAAGAAGGACGGGAAGGTCCGAATGTGCGTGGACTATAGAGACTTGAACAGGGCAAGCCCAAAGGACGATTTTCCGCTTCCACACATCGACATTCTGGTCGATAATATTGCGGTACACAGCCTGTTCTCTTTCATGGATGGTTTCTCGGGATATAATCAGATCAAGATGGCTAAGGAGGATCAAGAAAAAACAGCATTTATCACACCTTGGGGCACATTCCACTACACAGTCATGCCATTCGGACTCAAGAATGCCGGGGCAACATATCAGCGGACCATGACAGCACTATTCCATGACATGATCCATAAGGAGATGGAGGTCTACGTGGATGATATGATTGCCAAATCATGCAAAGAGGAGGACCACTTGATCAATCTGAAGAAAGTGTTTGAATGGCTCAGGAAGTACAGTTTACGGCTTAACCCGGCTAAGTGCGTCTTTGGGGCTACATCAGGAAAGTTGCTTGGGTTTATAGTGAGCCGAAGGGGAATTGAAATTGACCCGGCTAAAGCCAAGGCCATAATTGAAATGCCAGCACCCAGAACTGAGAAGGAGGTCAGGGGTTTTCTTGGAAGGATTCAATACATAAGCCGGTTCATAGCACAGCTCACTGCTGTCTGTGAACCAATTTTCAAACTTTTGAGGAAAGATAACCCGACGGTCTGGAATGAGGACTGCCAGCAGGCATTTGACACAATAAAGAGGTATTTACTGAACCCACCTGTGCTAGTGCCACCAACTCCAGGAAGACCACTGATCCTGTACTTGTCAGTGTTGGAAACATCGATGGGATGTGTCTTAGGGCAGCATGATGAGACTGGTAGAAAAGAAAGGGCCATTTACTATCTGAGTAAAAAATTCACGGAATATGAAGCCAAGTACTCACCATTGGAAAAGACTTGCTGTGCCCTAGTGTGGGCCACTCAGAGGCTAAGGCATTATTTCCTTAGTCACTCCACACTATTGATATCCCGGATGGACCCGCTGAAATATTTATTTGAGAAACCGGCACTGACTGGCAGGACGACAAAGTGGCAACTGCTACTGTCTGAGTTTGACCTCACATACATCACCCAGAAGGCAATCAAGGGTCAAGCCATAGCTGATCACCTGGCTGCACATCCTTTGCCAGAATATCAACCCCTGAAGACCAACTTCCCAGATGAGGCAATTCTGTACACTGAAGAGGAGGACAGTGAGAGTTCTTGGCAGATGTTCTTTGATGGGGCCGCCAATATGAATGGGAATGGAATAGGGGCAGTCTTGGTTAAACCAGATGGTTCACATATCCCGATTGCAGTAAATCTGAGATTCCAGTGCACCAATAACATAGCAGAATATGAGGCATGCATAATTGGATTGCAAGCAGCCATGGATCATGGAGTAGAGGAACTTGACGTATACGGGGATTCGAGTCTTATCATCTTCCAAACAACTGGTGAGTGGAAAACCAAGGATCACAAATTGATCCCCTATCACCAGTATTTGGAAGAAATAAGCACAAATTTCACTCGAATTTCCTTCAACTATATGCCAAGGGCCAAGAATCAGTTTGCGGATGCTCTAGCAACCTTGGCTTCAATGGTCAGCATACCATAAGGAGTAGACATCAGACCGCTGGAAATTGAGGTTAGAGATGAACCGGCTTACTGTCTCGTTCTAGAGGGAGCACCAGAAGAAGAAGCACCATGGTTTCAAGATATCAAGAATTTCTTGAATAATCGGAGTCTGCCAGAAAATGCCACTGCTACTGAGAAGAGGACAATACAGAGATTGGCTGGTCAATTTCTACTAAGTGGTGGACATGTGTACAAGAGGTCGCATAACGATATTCTGCTAAGATGTGTTGCCAAGGCTGAATCAGAAAGGCTGATCGAGACTGTACATGGAGGAGTCTGTGGGCCCCATATGAGTGGGCACATGTTGGCAAAGAAGATCCTAAGGCTAGGATATTACTGGACGACCATGGAGCATGATTGCTGTATACATGTCAGGAGGTGCCATCAATGTCAAATCTATGCAGATAACAAGCATGCACCCCTAGGTGAGCTGCACAACATGACATCACCCTGGCCCTTCTCTATGTGGGGCATAGATGTCATTGGCATGATTTCACCTAAGGCATCGAAGGGACATAGATTCATCCTGGTGGCGATTGATTACTTCACTAAATGGGTGGAAGCAGCATCATATGCAAATATCACAAGCAACCATGTCATTAAATTTTTGAAGCACAACATTATTTGTCGCTATGGACTGCCAAATGCCATAGTATCAGACAATGCTTCAAATATTAAGAACAAGGACATGAAGAAAATGTGTGAGCAGTTTCAGATCACCCACCATAAGTCAGCTCCGTACAGGCCAAAGATGAATGGGGCAGTGGAAGCAGCAAACAAAAATATAAAGAAAATCATTCAGAAGATGGTAGTGAGTTACAAAGATTGGCATGAAATGCTACCACTTGCTCTACATGCTTACAGAACCTCGATCCGAACTTCAACTGGGGCAACCCCGTACTCCCTAGTCTATGGGATGGAAGCAGTCTTGCCCGTGGAAGTGGAGATCCCATCACTCCAAGTGCTCATGGAAGCAGAACTAGAAGAAGCCGAATGGGTCAAATCGAGACATGATCAACTTAACCTGATAGAAGAAAAGCGGTTGAAAGCACTTTGCCATGGACAGTTGTACCAGAAGAGAATGGCCCGGGCTTACAATAAGAAAGTGAGGCCCAGAACTTTCCAAGAAGGAAACTTAGTGCTAAAGAAAATTCTACCATTTTTGGAAGACCCTCGTGGTAAGTTCAAGCCCAATTGGGAAGGCCCATATGTCGTCAAGAAAGTCCTATCAGGGGGAGCACTCATCTTAGCAGAAATGGATGGGTCAGATTTTCCTGAGCCCATTAACTCTGATGCGGTAAAAAGGTATTTCCCTTGAGTGAATATTTCTAGGAAAGGATCCGAGGCCATTTTTCTTTATTTCCTTCAAAATTCAAATCCCTAGTCTAGCCAAATTGAGCCGGTTCGTTTCTTTGATAAACCCAAACCGGATTTACAGTCTTAAATTGGGGCAAAACGAATTGGGGCAAAACAAATTGGGACAAAGCCAATTGGGGCAAAGTAAGAAAAGAAAAAGAAAAAGAGAGGAAAAACAATGAAAATGGCAAATGAAAGCCAAGTGTGAAAAAGATGCAAAAAGGGCAATTTGGGGAAAAAGGGTTAAATTCATCATGAATGTAAGTCCGGTTGACCTATTTCTACACTTGAAAATTTTTGGGCCTTTAATACCCTTTCTTTCATAAACTGAGCCTAGCCTTTATTTCGTCCTATTTTTAAGCCCTCGGTGATCTTAGCTTGTTCATTCCAATGTCAGAGTAAGATGGGTGATGACGGAATTCAGAAGCCGGCCCTAGTGAAAACCGTAACTGGCGCTAGGGGCAATATTGGCAAAAAGGTAAAAAGAAAAAAAAGAAAAATGAAAGAAAATCAGAGGTTGAGTTGATCATGGAGATCTGAGCTTGAAGCAAAGTTGGCATGAGCAGAATGAGGGCAGTTTTGGCATTAGGGAATGACTCTAAAGGTCCTAAGATGGACGATTCTGATCCCTCAGTATTTTGTGGACTACCCTTTTCGTTATTTAACCTGTTTTAATTCCTTTAATTATAGGTGATTAAGTGCATGGACCAAATTTCAAAGAATACAAAAAAAAATATAAAAAGGAAAAATTATACTTTGGCCAGTGATGAGAAATCAAATACTTTTCATAAAACCTTTGTTTTTACAAGCATCTGAGCATTCTGAGGCCAATAATATAAAAATTTTATTTTGAATTAAATCCTTTGTCTTTCCACTATTGGAGTTTGCTTTGGTACAAAGGTAGAAAAAAAATATAATAATGCAGGAAATTAAGCTAGTCTCTGTCTCCTAGCCGCTCCTCAAGCTCCCGAATCCGAGCTGCCTGAGCAGCAATGACTCCTGAAGCCCCCTCTGCAGCGGGATCACTCAAGAAGGAAATGACCTCATCTGAAAGGGCCTGCCTGATCCGCATACTCCTAAGGCTGGCCAAAGTATCCTGGTACTTCTGCCGGATCATACGGACCTCGAAGCGACGGGCCTGCCTCTGCTCCTCCAGCTTTTCTTCCACGGCAATACGGCGTAAGATCTGCTCCTCAAGCTGCCTCTCCAGATAAGTGCCCTGTATCCTGAGCTCCTGGGCCTCTCGTACCCATATCTGCTGAAGTCGCTTGTGGGAAGCCCGCTCAGACTCTAGAATGTCCTCATAGGTGGGAGCCAAGACTACAGGAGGATTTTCGGGTACTGGTGCCTGACTCTGTATCTGCTCCTTAATCCAGAAAAGATAATCCTTCACATGGGCTTCTGAGAAGACCGGGCCACGCATAAAGCGAACATAGGACCACTCCCTCATCAACCAGGTATTCAGCTTCATGGTATCTGGAGAAAGGGGCCCAAGACGATCCTCATACCCACTTGGGATGATAATCCCCTGGGTCGCTCGGAACTGACGAAGGACCCGCAGAGGAAGATAAAGCACTGCATGTCTCAGGCCAGCCAAAATCAGAAAGTTGCGGTCTCGAAAGCTAATCACTGTCTCCGCATTAGGCTGATAAGTACCAGGGCATCTCACCTGGTCATCCTGAAGCGAGCCCAAGAAAGTGAACCAGCCCTGTTTGCCCCCTGGAATATCGGGGCACCCCCTGTTGCTCATCAAGAGGGGGACTTTTAGACTCGGGAAGAAGTGTCGATTGATCTCTTCAATCTGGCTCAAATGATCAAGTAGCCAAAGCTGCAAAGGAAGAGAGATATGTCAGCACATTGTTATAAAAAAAAAAAAAAGAGCAAAAAAAAAAAGGCAAAAAGAAAACCAAAAAGCAAGAAAAAAAAGAAATAAAAAAAAATTTTTTTTTTTACCTGCAGGATCTGGGCACATGTTAGGAAGCATTCCGACTTCCTATTGTAGCAGTCGGTTAAGGCCTGATATATCCCAGCTAAAATCATAGGGGCCAACCTCTCCCTCTCCCGAACCTGGCATATCACTGAGATCAAGGCCAAGTCCACCTCGTCATCCTCCCGTGGGAAAAGTAACTGGTTGACCACAATCAAGGTCAAGGCGTTGAACCGGGCCTCCTTATCTTCCCCCCTCAAAAGCTTCTCAGTCAAAAAGGCCTTAGATAGGGTCAAAAGGGTGTCAGAATCCCCCAAGTCCTTCTTCCCTATGCCCAAGAATGTAGAAGCTTCTTTTTTGTAACTGGGCCTAAGAGGTGGATTCACCACCTTCTCATCAAACCTCAAGCCCAGGATGGTTTCCACCTCCTCAATGGTTGGGGTCATCTCATGGTTCCCGAAACGGAACAAGTTGAGGTCAGGAACCCAATGACCAATCATGGCCTCTATAATCTCCCACCTGAAGAGAACCTTGGGAATAAGCAGAATGTGGCCTAGATTAGTAGTACCCCATCTCCTCTCCTCATCTAGGGTCATAGAGTTAACCCACCTTGTGTAAAAGGAATCCACAGGGTTGTACCTAGTGAGATTTGGGGGTTTTGATCTAAAAGGTTGTTTTGCAGGGGAAGCAGTGTGGACAGACAATAATGGGGCAGAAAACGATCCGGATTCCATTGGAGTTAATGGGAGCAAGCTAGAACTCAAGAGGAGGAGGAAAAAGGCGAAAAAGGGGGTTTCTAAACTCAAAAACTCGTAAAAAATGCTCAAATCCCGAGGCTGGTTGCATTTATAGCATCTTTTAACGTATCCGGTAACTCAGACCGGATACAAAAGGCTTTATTAATATCCGGATAAGTATACCGGATACAAAATAGGCTACGAGTATCCGGTATGTTATACCGGATACAAGGACCAATCAATGTATCTAGTATGTCAGACCGGATACAAAGAAAAACAGCAAAAAAAAGAGCTAAGGATGAAAAATCTGAATTTTTTACCTGTTTTACCTGTGTACAAGTCATAATTGCATAAAATTGAGAGCAAAAGATGTGCAAGACAAGATAGAATGAATAAAAAGATTTTTTCATATATATATGCAAGTTTTTACAAGGAATGATGAGATCAATACATGAAAAGAAAAAATCCTAATCTACTACTCCTGTGCAGGATCATCCATGCATCCTCGGCCGCGTCCACCTCTACGGCCTCTCCCTCGAAGCGCTCTGCCCCTAGAGTAGGCAAGAATACGCTCGGCTGCATGGCGAGGATGCCGACCCACCACCTGCTGGAGCTGATACTCCAGGCAATACTCCTCGATGTCCGGGGGCAGAGCAGGAGTAGAATCTGGGGAGGAAGCCTCTGGCTCAACAGCAACCGGCCCAGCTGGGACCTCATCCATAGTAGGCTCTGCTCCCGCAGCTCCAGAAGGCCCGGCATCGGAAGAAGGGCCAGGATCAGAAATATCTGTACCAAATGGGAAAAAATCAGGAATTGGGATTCTAAAATGAATAAAAAAGAAGAAATTAAGGAAAACATACCAGCAGGCACTATGGGATCCGGGTCCACCGGGTCAGCAGCAGGGACCTCCTCCGGCTCAGGAACCATCACTGGAGATGAAGGATCAGCAGCTGGGACATCCACAGGATCTGTAGCCCGAACAGGAGACGGGTCAGGAATGAGGAAATCAGGCTCGAAGGCAGCATCCTGGTCTGGGACCGGGCCCTGCACAAGGCAAACAAGCATATCAGAATAGCAGAAATAGAAAAATGAAAGAAATGAAAATATGAGAAGGCCAGATACCTGTCTAGACTGGAGCTCAGCAACTAAGGCCTCCAGCTCCCTGATCCGGGCATCCCGCTAGGCCACGACCGCATCGTGCTCCGCGATCATATCATCGATCGCAGCCCGCTGGCTCTCGAACCGGTCCCGAATGGTATTCAGCTCGTGTACCTGCCAACAAGAACAGAAGAAGGGTCAGAAATGCATAGGGGAGAAAAAAGGGGATAAAAATATGAAGAGTACAAGGCTTACCGTATCCTCATGGATCCGGATACGGATCCCGCCGATCTCTGTCACCCCGGCACGAGTGGGTCGATCCATCAAGCATCCTATAGATACCCGCTGGAACCACTCGTCGTAATCTCCAGCTACGGTGAGCCCCTCTGCATCCAGGAAGTGATCAAACTGATCAACATCAAAACCTGGGAGGAGTGTATCGGGACCCACAGGAGGAGGAGGGACGGGGATGCGAAGTGCGCTGGTGTGCTGGAAGTACAGGCGCTCTCCTAAGTACATCACCCTACCAAGCCTCCCGAGGAAGCACTGGTAGGGCTGACGTCGTCGATCTCTATCGAAGGCGTCCTGTACCGCCATCTCACGAGCCACTCCAACATCCACGTCATCAAATCGGGACAGGAGGAACTGCAAAAAAAGGAAACTGTCAGGTACAGTCAAGATACAGGAAAGGAAATAAAAGAAAAAAGATAGACTTACATCAGATCGGCGGGCACGGTCTAAGCGCACCCGGGCAGTACGAGGCTGGCTCCTATCAGCATCCCGGACCTGGGCCGACCATCGCAAAGCCACTGGGAAATCTGCGACCTCAGGTACCGGGGATGGACGGAAGAAAGTCATGTAGGTGTACATAAACACCTAGCAAAAGAAAAATCAGTCAGGAAAAAAATAAAGCCTAAAGAATTAAACCAGATAGATGAATTCAATACCTGTAGAATCTGCCAGAAGAACCGGCTGCTAACTCCGTCGCCTCTCGGGGATGCCAAGCCTCGAACCGCTCGGCACAAACCAGCCAGGATGGTCCCATAGATCAGTCGGCCCCATGCAAGCTGACGGGTCTGACGAAGATCTCTCAAAGCGTCCAAGAAAAGTGGGCTAACACCGGTGGTATCCTCCGGGAAAAAGCAGCTCCCAAGCATCAGCAAGAATACGTGCCGGAAGATAGGCACAAAGGCTGCATCCTCCACGGAGATGGTCTCGTGCCTCCTCTTGAAATGACGAGCCAGACTCTCCCGCAGCCAACTAATGGAGAGCCAGCCACTCCGCCCATCCCAAGCAGCAGGTGGCAGGGCCTGATATCCCAGAAGGAGGCCGATGTCCTCCGCAGAAGGTCGCTCCAAGACAAGGGTCCACCCCGTCAAGGGAATGCCGGTGATCATCACAAAATCCGAGGGGCGGATCCCCAGCTCCACGTCCGGCAGATGGAACGACTGAGTCTCTGGGAAATATCTCTCCATCATGGCAAAAATGAGTGGACGGTCGGCTCGGAATGATGGAAAGCTGAGGAAGTGATCCAGGTGGCACCTCCCAAACTCCCGCCTGAGTGCCGGGGAAAGCGATTGAGCTAACTCACTAAATCTGCCCCAGCTACCTCGCAGATGAGAGGAGTGGTACGGAAGCGGCACATCTGCCCTGATGCACATGAAAGGGTGGCTATCCAAGCCACGGAGGAGCTCTGTATCATGAACAGAGGCCCTCAACTCCTCAGAAACTCCTGCCAAAGCTACAGCAACCCCCTCTGAGCCGTATCTCTGGCTCTGCCTCGGCCTCTGCCACGGCCTCTCTCGCCCTCAAGGGCCTGATCCTGAACTCTGCCTCTGCCTCTGCCTCGACCTCGAGCAGATGCAACCACAGGCTAAATTTCAAAGAGAAAGGTGTGAAGATTGATGTAGGAGGAGAATGAAGAAAGAAAGAAAATTTTGTGAAAGCCTACCTCAGCAGAGCTCTCCCGGGAGACATCTAGTGGCTCCGACAGGGTGGCGCTGGAACTCGCCTCTGTCCGAGCCCGCGAACTAGAAGGCTGATCAGCAGGGTCAGCCTCCTCTCTAACTCGGGAACGACTCCTAGCCATCTACACAGGGAAGTGTTTTACGAATTTCAAAGTTGGCTTTGCTTACAGTTCACATCCAATTTTACATGATTATTTTTCAAAATTATCATGAATTATGGAATACTTCTGTTTCTAATCCTAAAGCATTTTCTAAAAGATTCCTACAGTACTTGACATTTCTTGTGTATTATGGTTCCAGGAAATGAGAAGAGGGAAGGCCAAGGTATCAAAGGCAGGCAGAATTACAGAAATCCAGATTGTACAGTCAATTAAGGAAAATCACAGCAGAATGCAAAGTGAGCAGAAGCTCTCAATCCCGGAAATACTAAAGCTAGAAAACATGCAAGTGGCAGATTACCACTAGCATGCAAATCAGGATTCAAGCCAAATTTTTATAAGCATGGTATCATCATTTGCAAGCATCTCAAAGAAATGCAGAAATTCAGAATAGGCAATGGGCAATTTAGATAGAAATTACTGCTGTCAGAAAATCCAGGGGTCTTAACAGAGATACCGGTTAGGAGAATGGACTATAGCTAACACATACTGTTGATCCAAGTCAATTATAGCAAAAAAAAAATGTCGTCAGCAGATCAATAAATGCTACTGATAGGCAGTCTGAAGGCAAGGTGAAAGAATCATTCCAGCAGAAACAATAAGGGAAACATCATCAGAGAGTTGCAGCGAATCAAACCAAAATTGGAAAACCAAAGTTTATGATTGTAATCAACAATTCAGCAGTCCAAAGCAAGCAATCAGAATTATCAAATCTCGGTGAAATAACAAGCAAGTCCCAAGTTATGCAGCTTATGATTGGGACAATAATCTCTGTTAAAGTAAGAACAGAAATTTGCAGTAACCATCAAATCCCAAGTATTATGCAATCAGAATAATCAAGTTGAACATTTTCTGTAGAAACGAAAATTTCAAAGTAAGAACACTTACTTGAAAATTGCCGAAGGGGATGAGATGCTTACTGAGACAGATGATTGGGGAGCAGGTGCAAAGATGAAAGCTTAGGCGATCTTGGCACCAAGGTGTTGACCAATGGAGAGAACCACCGAAAATTGGAAGAAATCGGGCTAGGGCTCGACTGCTGCCTTGAATGTGCGAACAACGAAGCCGCCGGAGTTACAGGTTGTCGCCGGCAGCAAAAGGAGCACCGGAGTCATCGGAGATCGCCGGAGAAGAAGGAGGATCGTCGGTCGTCGAATAAACAAAGCCTGGGGCCGGTCTGAGTTATCGGAGAATGAAGAAAAGAAATGAAAAGTCGCGGTCGCGCGCGACTTAAGTAAAACTGGGGTATCCGGATACTCAGGCCGGGTACAAACGGGTCCTTGATTATCCGGATACACATACCGGATACAAAAGAAAAAAAAGGAAAAAAAAACAGGAAAAAACAGAAAAAATAGAGAAAAAACAGGGAAAAATAGAAAAAAAAAGAGAAGAAAAGAAAAAAGAAGAAAAAAAAAGAAAAAAAAAAGAGAAAAGAAAAGAAAAAAAAAAGAAAAAAAAAGAAAAAGAAAAGGAAAAGAGCAAACTTGTGCTATAATTCTTACTATTTTCTCAAAATCCCTATTTTGTCTTAAAATCCACCTCACAGCCACGAGAGCTCTGTGGAATTTAGGACAACCTTGGGAAATGTGCCTGGTCAAAAGGATGATATCCACTCAATTTTAACTTGGTTTGATAAAAAAAATCAGTTTTCAAAAAATCCTATTTTTGGGCTTAAAATCCACTTCATAGCCACGAGAGCTCAGTGGAATTTAAGAACTCTTGGAGAGATGCCCCCTTAAAGTTAGGGCTTTTTGGCAAATCTCCACTCAAAAATTGTTTTCTACAAAATTGAATTGAACCGAGCAAATCATGCTCAAGGGAATGCAATTTGGGCTTGTCTACTCTTTGCAGCTCACTGCTTCGCAGCTCCCGCAAAGAGGGGCAGTTGTAGACACCCCAAATTGCACAAACAATCATCAAAAATCATTATCTCCTGGAAAGCCAGCACAGAAATTGAAGAAAATAAACTTTTACCTGTATCCGGATACTCAGGCCGGATACAAGTACTCCTTCCTGTATCCGGTTACTCATACCGGATACATGTGAGCCTTAGTGTATCCAGTACTCTTTGCAGCTCACTGCTTCGCAGCTCCCGCAAAGAGGGGCAGTTGTAGACACCCCAAATTGCATAAACAATCATCAAAAATCATTATCTCCTGGAAAGCCAGCACAGAAATTGAAGAAAATAAACTTTTACCTGTATCCGGATACTCAGGCCGGATACAAGTACTCCTTCCTGTATCCGGTTACTCATACCGGATACATGTGAGCCTTAGTGTATCCGGTACCATGTACCGGATACCTTAAGGCCCTTTTTTATCCGGTCTGATATACCGGATACATTAAGTTTGCTCAAAATTAGGGTTTTCCGAGAGAAATCACTTGTTACCATCATGTCCCTCATTAAATGAGGGGAAATCTCGGAAATAACCTTAGGGTTAAGGTTGGGGGGTTCTAGACATTAAGTTGTGTCTACCAATGACCTTAGCCTTTGCCTATAAATAGGAGACTCCTCCTTGAGCAAAAGGGAATCAACTCTTGTTTTGAATTCTCGCAAAGAAGAACTCCAAGAGAAGAAGGAAATCGCTGCGGGAGTGCTTCCAGAATCCAGGTAAGCCTCAAACTTTTCTTTTAATTTCTGTATTTACATTCCTAGATCTAGATCTCTTCTTCGACCTTTCTGTAGTGTAAAGCCTTCTTTGTGTGTGAAAACCCTTCCCCGGCTCAAAGTATCTCGAGACTCCCCCTAGCCGTAAAACGTGGAGGCGGGATCTAGGAGAAACGAGACTAGGGATTGACCCTAGTGCTAGAACCCATGTAGCATAAGGCCTTTTTGATTGATTGTAAACCGTTCCATATTCAAAGTACCCTTGATTATCTTGAAGAACCGTGTTTAACGGGGAGAGAGAACAGAGGGAAACGATAATGGAACGGAACCCTAGGCTATCTTAGAACCCTATTTGGATGAATATGTATGCATGCTATTGATCTTGTTTGGTTTTTTTACACTTGCACATACATATCACTATTTTGGCGGGATAGGCTCATATTTGGGGGTTTATTGCATTTATTGTGATAAATCTCAAATAAATGGCCTCAATCAATTCTGGAATGTCTTTTGGATGATTTTAAAGTATTTGTGTTCATCTTGCACGAATCACACATTTTTATCAATTTTCGGATTTGGTTTTTCTTCAAGGATGGCTTAGCTTGACAGCACCTGTACCCTTACTTTGGACGCCCATAACTTCATCATCCGGATGAATTTTGGGGCGATTCTAGAACCATGGGAAAGGTGAGGGTGTCTAGTTTATGTCCACCAAATTTCATGAATTTCCATCGAACGGATTTTTGACACCTCTCTGTCGAAGTTAAGTGGACAGTTCAGGTTCAAATACAGAACTTGTCACTTCGACGGACCGCCATGTGTTCGTTTAAAGTCCGATTCGAGTGATTTTTGTTTCTGAGTACTCCTTTATGAGTCTATTTTCAAATCCAGTTGGTTTCATAATTTTTGGATTCCATTTGAATTATTGGTAGCCGATTTACTCAGAACTGTTCATTTGTACTTTTCTGGGTAAATCTGTGATCTTCGGGGCCTGTTCGAGAGACGACCCAAGGCACATCCGGAGGGATTTTTGTATGAGGCTAGTTTCTTTTGAAAGATGGCCATACAAACTTCAATCACACCAATTTTCGTGGACTTTTATGGAGTGGATTTTTCCATGCAATTTCCCAAAGTTGTCCACTCATCACTTTTAAAAATCCCCAGCAGCAACTTCAAAGGAGTATAACTCCTAGGATTTTTGTCGGAATGAAGTGAAATTTTGCATGAGACTCTTATTTACTGTAATCTTTCAAATGGATTTGGTTTGGTTCAATTTAAAATTGGATTTGAATGATTTCAAGGCAAATGGCATACTTTTTACCGAATTTTCCGGATTTGATTTAACTTGGTTTTTGAATAACTTGTGCTTTGATTTCCATTTTTTGAGATATTCCAGAAATGATATTGACATAAGAGAGGATCTAAAATCCATTTAGATCTTCATATGATATCATACATTGGTCCTTTTTCAAGGTTTTCTATGATTTTAGCAAACTTTCTTATTTTTGCATGAACATACACTTGGCTACCACTTCGTGTGGATGAATGGGGGTGCCTAACACCTTCCCCCGTTCATAATCTAATCCCCTTACTCAACTCTGGATTTGATTTTCAAGTAGGGTTATTTTTATCCTAGAATGTTTCTTTTGGCTATTTTTGCTTATTTTTGAACTCTTTGGTGTCCATTCTCACCCCAAAATCATGAATGGTGGCGACTCTCCCAATTTTGCGTTGAGCCCGTGTGTTGACGGAGGGAGGATCACTCCGGTGATTTTTCCCATGTCTCACAGGTTGGAGAACCATTGACAGCATCAGAATTTAGCATATATATAATCTTTCAGTAGACTTAAACTCCAGTACTTTACGTATTTATTTTACGTCCATAAAATTCAAAATCAAAATGTAAAAAATAATGAAGGGAAAGAACAATATTAAGATATTTGATGTTCTATATCACAAAAGTGAGTTTTCAAACCACCACTCCCCTCCTCCCTAACCCACCCACCCACCCACCTACCTCTTCTTCCCCATTTATGTCTCCCTTGGAAATTTGATAAAGACATGTTGTTGGGCATCAGGTAAATCTGATGAGATAAAATTTGGTATTCTCTTCCAAGAACATGTTTTTACGCTTATTTTATTTTATCTATTCTCTTGAAAGAACCTTTTTTTTTCGTTTTGATTCTTTGCAAATGTTGGTTGACTATTTTTCGTTTCACAACTCTATGAGATGCTAGATAATCTCAAGTTTCTCCCCGGAAGATGCACTTTGGGCATTGAGGATTTCATTGAATGCTTCTACGAACCAGCTGTCAAATTGGAATACAAATCTTGTTAATCCATGCACTTGGTCTAATGTCGATTGTGACTCTAACAATAATGTTATTTCTCTTTGAGTTATTATCTGATGCTCTTTTCCTGTTATTTTAAACATGATACAGAAATTAGAGACTAATTTTTGTTGCAGTTAGATTTATTAAATCAAGTAACTATTGTCCATTTGCTTTACAGTGGGTAACATAGCAACCTTAATACAGTAATGTTTTTTTTTTCTTTAGAACTTTGTCATACATGGGATTCACGGATCATATATTGTCGCCTAAAATTGGAGTTCTGATGAGCCTATCTACACTGTATATATTGGGGGTAAAGCAGCAATTAGTCTAAAATTCTGGTTCGGGTTTAATAACTTAAATTCTTCTTTTCAAGTGAAGAGAATTAATATTTTCAAGAAGAGCAGATACTACATATGTATGAAATGGCTCTCTTTAATGATCTTTCAATTTTAAAAACTGTTCAATGAACTATGATTGTTCAAATTGTTTTCCTATAGATTCCATATAACAAAATGTAACTTGAGGGAACCTAAGAGAAATAAAAAAAAAAACAGGTATGGTGCTGCAATCCTCAACAGAAATGAGACATTTTGAATTAACCTCCACCAGCAGGATCACTTTTCGGTCTTTTCATCCCTAGAAATCCAACAAACTCTCATACAAACTACCAAAGACCCTCCAAATCATCTCTCTGACTTTCTCTGGTTCCCAAAATAGGCAATGAAGAAATTCTAACCCTTCAAATCCACATCTCTCATCAATCTATAGCTCCAAATTCAGCAAAATTCAACTGTGAGAATAACAACAGAACAGATCATGCCCCCTAAAAAGAAAAGGCGCAGAAAGCAAAGCTATCAACCAAATTTGATCACATTTAACCATACCAATTAATTGTTATTTGGGCAAAATTTTACAGTTGCAACAAAAAAAAAATCTGAATTACGTAAACTCAAACCCGAAAATGAAAAGGACTGAGGAAGGAGAAAACAAACGAAATACTAGAATTATCAAAGCAATCCCAATAACTATGGACATCACTCGCAATTCCCCAAAAATGTTGAAGCAGAATCGATCATAACCCAACAAATATGTAGCAAATCCTAAACCGAAAACTATAAACAGAACAGAATAAAAATAAATCAAAAACTCACAATGGAGAAACACAAACCCTAGAAAAAATATTCAAACATCTCCTTGAAAATCTGCAAGCAACTTGAATTACTATCACAGGTAAAAGAAAAGGAGAAGATAGGGGAATCTGTTTCAATAGATGATATCATTTCTAAATTCTAAGAAATGGAAAATAATCCTTACCTGGAAGTCGATCTCCTCAACTGGCACAATGCAAACCAAGAACGGGAACAAATGCAGCAAGTCGACTGAAGAAAAGCGTTGGTATCGAATGGAATAGGGAAAAAACCACACCGTGATGTCTGAACAAGTAAACTGGTGAAGTTTGAATAGGATAAACTGCAATCGATTCGTTCATAACGAAATAAGGAGGAAGACATAACGGAAGAAGGTGAGCAGCTCTCCATCCGGCCGTTACGAAACGGGTAATAATCTGCGTGACGATTGAAGAAGAAGAATGGATTGAAGAAGAAGAAGAATGGGTTCTGTTCGTTTGCAAAGAAGAAAGAATGACGTTTTGTTTCCACCCTTTTTTTTTAAATTCCCCCAATTAGGGACGATTAGTGATATTCTTTTGGGTAAATTGGTTTTTAGTGATAATTTATCAAAATAATTCAGATTTAGTTATCCAAATCTTGGTAATTGATTTTTAGTAATAATTTTTTAAAATAATTAAGAATCGGTATCAATTTACTATTCATTAACAATTTCTTTCAAAAATGCCCTCAAAAGACTTTAAAAACCTTTTCACTCATTTTGTTAGAAATGAGGTTCGCAAATCTTTTGAGGGCATTTTTGGAAGAAAGCCTTAAGGAACAGTAAATTGATACTAGTCCTCAATTATTTTAAAAAAGTATCACTAAACATCAATTACCAAGATTTGACCAACTAAATCTGAATTATTTTGATAAAGTATCACTAAAAACCAATTTTCCCTATGCTTTTTGGTTGGACGATTGGAGGTGTAAGGCTTTTATAAAAGAACGTTTTGTAAGGTTTTTTGTTGATTTTTGTTAATTAGGAACGTTTTGTTGATTTTACGTTGATTTTTATATGCTTTTTGTTTGGACAATTAGGATGATCAATCCACTTTTATATTGATTTTTTTTTATTTAAAATTCCTAGGTTTAATGAAAGAACGTTTTGTTGCCTTTTGTTTGAAATCAATACTTTTATAAATTTTTTTTTTGATAAGGATCAATACTTTTATAAGTATTGAACGTTTTGTTGCCTTTGTAATCAATCCACCTTTATATTAAAAAGAAGTAATGAACGTTTTGTGGCCTTTTCTTTGCGATCAGTGCAATCAATCCACTTTTATATTAAAAAAAAGAAGTAATGAACGTTTTGTTGCCTTTTGTTTGCAATCAATCCACTTTTATATTGATTTTTTTTTTTTAAAAATTCCCCTAATTAGGGACGACCAAAGAAAAACCAATCCACTTTTATAAGTAGTAGGATAGGATTGGAGGAAAAAGCCGACGAAGATATTTCCAAAAGTGACTAGTATTTGGATTGACACAAAGTTCATTAGTGGGATGGATGTTGGCAATTAATAAAGGATTGCAACATGGATTTCTTACATAAAAACAGATGATTCTGAAGATCAACTTGCTTGAAATATTCAACATGGTTTTGTAGATTATGAAGCAAAGGTACTTTTATGGGATGGTTTAGGACCGGAAGATCTCCTAACTGAAGCTTAATGATAGGTTAGCTGTCTATTTGTATACTGTTGATTACTATAATATTTGGTATTTTGGCAAGATTCGGTTATCTTGATGGATCTTGTCTTTTAAACTGAAAATGATTATTAAAGTAGACAGCTTAATTTTAAGACCCCAATTGCAACATAAATAATAAAATAAATCAACTTGGAGATCTAAATATTCAAAACTAGAACCTTAATCCTTTAGAAATTTAATTAATGATTAGATTAGTGAAATCCTGGGGATTTCCAAGCTTCATATTCCATGAAAGAACAACCCAACTAGTGGAAGATCCAAGATGACCATTTAGTGGGGTACATGCTGTATTATTATGACTAGTTCCATTTACTTTTTTAATTGTTTTTGAAAACAAAAACCTAAAATCTCATTCGCTATGAACAAGTTTCAAATTGTTTTTAGAAAAAACAATCTAAAAACCGCCCTGTTTTTAGAAGATAAAATTTTTTAGTTTTTTAGAATAAGGAATGTTTTCAAAATTTTTTGATGGTATTTTTATAACTTTCTGATTGGTCCATCAAATTATTTATGACTTCATTTACTATGGCTTTCATTGCCGACAGCCACACACCCCAAAATACATCCGAGCCGCCGGATTTTGGATCTAGCATAAATGCGTTCCTTCAAATTAGGGAGAGAGAGAGAGCAAGGTAAGACAGGGAGAAAAACGTTGAGGGAATTAAGGGGAGACTTTTAAGAAGAGAGGAGGAAGAGCTCCATTGAGACACCTGCTTAGGAAAGAGTTTGAAGAGAAAATAATAGCACAAGCGGTCGCCCAAAACTGACTGAGAAAGGGAACACTGTTGTTGACCCTGCAAGAGCTTCAAATCCAGGTGGTTTAGTCATTTTCTTTCATCCAAATGCTATAAAATTGTTTTCTTTTGCATTTTATATCTTCTCAGGTGTAGCCAATTAGTATGAGAATGGTTCTTTTGTAATATGAAATAATAAAAAAAAAATCATAAGATTCTGAATTCTTTGTCGAATTAACCCATATACGTCCTTAGTGATTTAACGCCAAGCATCACATTTAATTTCTGTCTTATTAAGTTGCTTGCGAGGCATGATTTTTGGGGAGTTTCAAACAGATCAGACCCTTGGAACAACCATTTTGAGTCAATTTTTTGGGCGTCATCAGCAACCCCTCTCTTGAGATTACCTGAACTAATTTAGTTTCTTAAGTCACTTGTTTGTGAACTTGAGTTGCAAAAAGCAGCAGCAACTTTCTTTTCTTCAATTTGTTAATTTATTTCTAGTTTGTTCATTTGATGTCTTTGTTATTGAACCACCAAAGTGGATGTTTTGATTGTTAAGGGATAAATTTTGTAGGAAGAATGCATGAGACAATGGAAAGGCAATGGAATTAAAGGAAGAGAGTAAAAAAAAAAGTTAAATGAAAAACTTTAAAAAAAAATTTTTTTTTGATTGAAATGATAGAATTTTGTGGCCGAACATGTCACTATTTTGTCTCTTTTGGTTTTCTAGCTTTTTATTTAGATTGGACCCTTGTTTAATTTGGATCTTATATATATGTATTTTTTTTTAAATCTTTGTAAGTTTCATCATGTGTATAGCTGACTTTGTTTTTACTTTATTGCATGTAGGATGTAGCATAGCAATCCCCCATTCCTCCGATTCCTTTGTACATATGAAATGATAAAAAATGAAAAAAAAAATGAAAAGAAGAAAAGAGATAAGGAAAAATAAGAAAGCATATTAGATGTCAAATCCAATTCATTGATGGGAACCTGCCATACGGGATGGCCTAAGGTGTTCACAGAGTTCCTTTGGTCATAAGCAGGTTACTTAGCCAATCTTTGTATAGACTAGTTCAAACAAGATGACTACCTACACCCTTAAACGAATAGGCAGCGGCTACTTCGAAAGAACCATAAACCATGTCGGACCGAGCCAGTCGAGGCACAAAAGTAGGGTGCGCACAACCACAACCACTTCTCCATCCATCTCCACTACCATCACTACTACCACCACCATCACCAAAATCTCCTCCTTCACCACCAACTCCCCAACCTACCATCATCACCACCATCGTTAACCCCACCACCACAACCACAACCACGACCACCTCCTTGTCCATCCCCATTACGACCACCACCATCACCATTATTGTGACCATCATCACCACCATCACCATCAACTCCACCGCTATCACCGTCACCACCTCTTCCAACATTCGCCACCACCATCGCCTATCATACCCTCCACCACCATCTCCAACACACCACCAACATTACCTCTACAACCACCATTGCCACTGTTGCTGCCAACACCACCACTCCATTTATCACCACTACCACCACCATTAGTAGGAGTGGAAGTTTGGTTCAGGTTGACCTCAATCCAAATCAAATGGAGGTGTATGTCTACCAATCCAAAACCGAACTAACCTGAATTGAGAACTGACTATCCCAACCCGAACACCAACCCCCCAAAAAAATTATAAAATTAAAACCTAAAACCCAAACCAACCAACCCAACCTAACTTTCATTCAGTTCGGTATGGTTGGAGTTAGGCCAATTTCACCTATTTTCATTAATTTTAATCAATAAATATAAAAATAATAAATTGTAACTGTCAAGCATTTGTTCATTAATACTATGTATATGGCATATATTATATATTATAAATTAATAATAGGTAATATTAATACATAAATAGCTACTAAATATATATTGTACAGTATATATTCAGTTCGTTTGGGAATCTAATATATGTAAGTCGGGTTTTGATTCGATTCAGTTTAATCAAGCCTTCAATCCAAACTAGTGGAACTAATTTGGCTTATTATTTTTGGAAACAAAAGTAAATCGAAAGTAATAGAACTCAAACCGAACCAACTAAAGCCTGTTTGGGTCGGCCGGTTTTTGGTTTTATCCAACCCAAGTTGCACCCCTTACCATTACAACCACAACCATCACCATATGCTATAACCGGCTAATACAACTATTATAATTACAGAGTGTTTTTAAAACTTTACCAAGCACATTTTTACTGATTTTTAAAATCATAATTGATTTTAACTAAATGTTTCCAAGGTTTTTTTTCTTTCCCTTTACTTGTTTCCAAAAACCTAAAAACAATTTAAAAGTTTTTGGTTTTCAAATTGCTTTAATGAAAGAACATTACGCCTTGAAGCTTGGAATATGTAACTTGTCTATTTAGTAGTTTGCTTCCTTTGTTTGCAATTATTTTTAGAGTTAGTACCATGTCCATCTAATATACATGCTAGTATTCACGCCCCTCCATCAATAGAATGCAATGTATTTCTAATTAATAAGAACCATGATTATCATCCTAATTGAAGATATATTTCTAATTAATAGAAATATATATTTATTTAACGATATATATACCTTGTGTATTCAACTGTCATTAATTATTTGTAAAATGATTTTTTTACGAATACTTAACTCAAATCAAGATTATCGCGATTAAAACAATATGAAAATAAAATGTAATAAGAATATTGATTAAACCAATATCAAAATATACTAATTTACTAATAAATAACATTATTTAATTAAAATAATTATGAATAAAATATCTAATTAATAAGAGTAAAATATGAAGTATAATGGCCATTACATAATTAGTTTTTAGTTTTTTACTTATAAGATCCTACAAGAATTTTATTAATGCCGAGATTTAATTAGTAGATATATGAGATTATTAGTAAGGGATTATTCAAACTATTAGTTAGTAACAAAAAATATAATTAATAAGATATTATCAAATTATTAATTAATAAATTAAAAGATAAGATTATCTTAACTAAACCAATATTAAATTAAACCGAAATAAGATTATTTAATGAAGCAAACATCGAACTAAAATATTTTTGATAATTATTACATGTCTAATTAATAAGAGTATATACTAATATTAAAATATCCTAATTTAATAATCAAAACAAGATCATCTAATAAATTGAAAGTAAGATTATTGTGATTAAGCCATTATTAAAATAAAATCCTAATTAAAAAAATTATAAAAAGATATCTAATAAGAGTAAACTATGAAGTTTAATTGTTGTTACATTAGGTGTTTTTTTATTAATGACGTGATTTAATTAGCACATATATTAATTTTTTTTAAAAGAATTTTCCTGGGCACTTCTTCTCCTATATTTATCCAACCTATATTTTGATATGATAAAAAAAAAAAGGAAGGAATTTAGAGTTGTTTATTTTGCTTAGCATTTGTTATATAACAAAATCCTAAGAATATAGGAATTCTCGTTATTGAAATTCCGTAGTTATTAATAATAGATTATTAAAATTATTAATTGAAGACAAAAAAAAGGTAGGAATCTAGAGTTGTTTATTTTGCATAAAGTTTTAGTAAAAAAATCCTAAGAAAATAGAAGTTCTAATTATCAATTAATAACCAAAATGACAACCCTACCCGTTTCCATCCTTAACTTATGACAGCAAGTGACTGGTACCTTATTTATTTTTATATTTTTAGTTTTTTTTTCTGTTTTGAATTTTTGTTAAGAAGAGGAAGAAGAGCGTCAATCTCCTAAAGTGTATTTATTTGACTTGTCAACGGTAGGAAACTGTGCTTCAAACTTCTTATATAAGCGGTTTTTTAAACTTCTTATAATTGCATTTGATTGATACTAATTTATTGTAAAAAGTTGTTTGTCATTTTCCTTAGAGACTGGGGAGGGTTCTACATGGTAATGCATTGCAACCAATTACTAATCTTCTCTCAGTGAAGTGCAAATTGCAGAAGAGAGTAACTATTCAGCACTATATCCTTGGATTTCCACTAAATCTATGCCAAGACTTCACCAATACTAAACCAGGCATAGATGGAACCTAAACTTGAAACCACTTTGAACTCTCTTTATATTGTTACTTGTGGTTCTTCTTTTTTTTTAACTCAAAATGGTACATATATATATTCCAAGTGTATTTTGTACTTTTTTCAGCAAGATCGAAGAAAAGGAACAAGTCCATATATTATGGCTGTGGAAGTTGCTGTTGTTGTTGCTGCAAAAATTGCAGAGTACTTGGTGGCTCCTATCGTGACTCCGATTGCGCGTCCATTTGGTTATTTACTATACTATCACAGAAACATTGAGGATCTCAGAATCCAAGTTGGAAGTCTGGAGGATGTGAAAAATGGTGTCCAAAGATCTGTTGAAGCTGTTACGAGGAGGGGAGAAATAATCAGATCTGATGTCAAGAATTGGCTTGACAGGGTTACTATGATCACAACAGAAGCACACACTTTCTTGCAAAATGATGCCATAGTGAGCAGGAGGTGTTGGTCGCATTATAGATTGAGCAAGCAAGCAAAAACAAAACTGGAGGTCGCCACTCAGCTCAAAAAAGATGGAGGATTTGATCATGTTTCCGACCCTCCACCTCCTCCCAGCATAGAATCCATGTCAGCTGGTGATTATTTTGCTTTCCAATCTACCAGGATGGCTTTTGATGAGGTTATGAAATCACTGCAAGATGATAGTGTCAACATGATTGGGATATATGGCGTCGGTGGCTTGGGCAAGACGACCTTGGTGAAAGAGATCGGGAAGCATGTTAAAGTGGACAAACATTTTGATGAGGTTTTAATGGCAGTTGTGTCTCAGACACCAAACATCAAATCAATTCAAGATCTACTATCCGAGATGTTGGGACTCAACCTTACTGAAACTAATAGTGAAACTACGAGGGCAGTAAGGCTATTAGATACACTAAATGGACTACTGAAGGAGAAAAGGATTCTTGTAATTTTGGATGATATTTGGTCGGAACTGGAGTTAGCTGATATAGGCATTCCTTCTACTGGCAACAATAAGAATCTCAAAATTGTACTCACCACTCGACGGGAACAAGTGTGCAGGGTAATGGGGTGCCAGAGAAACATAGCACTTGATGTGTTATCTGAATTAGACTCTTGGAACTTGTTCAGAGAAAAAACGGGTGATGTTGCTGACTCTACTACTTTGAATGTTGTGGCAAGGGAAGTTGCTACTGAGTGTTGTGGCCTACCTATAGCCCTTGTGACAGTTGGAAGGGCATTAAGAAACAATAGAGACCTACAACAATGGAAACAGGAAGTAGTTGGACTCAGAAGTGCTTCTCCTACTTATATTGAAGGTGTGGATGAAAAGGTGTATGCTTCTCTCAAGCTGAGTTATGATTATTTGCCAAGTGAGGAGTCCATGGAAATGTTCTTGCTTTGTTGTCTATTTCTAGAAGATCATAATATTGAGATCGAAGCACTGGTGCTTTATGCGGTGGGAAAGCGCCTGTTTCAGGGGCTTATTGCAAATACCGTGGACGAGATAAGAAGCAAAGCATATGAAGTGATACAGAATATTAAAGATTCTTGCTTGCTGTTAAAGAGTGACGAAGAATATTGCATCAAAGTGCATGATGTTGTGAGGGATGTAGGCATATCAATCGCGTCAGCAAATAATATATCTATAGCAAAAGCCTCCACCGGATTGAAGGAGTGGCCGAGAAGGATGATGACTGAACATTGTACATCAATCTCATTAATGTACAATGATATTCGGGAACTCCCTAGTGGGTTATATTGTCCAAAGCTCAAGATTTTATTGTTACAAGGAAATGAAAATTTAAGGGAAGTCCCAGATGCATTCTTTGTGGGAATGGAATCACTTGAAGTTTTGGATTTGAGTTACACCGGAATTTTGGCATTTCCAGCATCAATCAAGCTATTGAGAAACCTTCGGACATTGCGGGCAAAAGATATGGAATTAGATGATATATCTATTTTGGGAGAGTTGAAAAATCTGGAGATACTTGATTTAGAATATTTAAAGACTTTTCGGTTACGACCAATAGAAATTGGACATTTGAGTAATCTAAGGGTGCTGAATTTGAACGATTCTTCTCAATTTAGTGATAGTATGTGCAGCTTTATATCAAGCTTATCCCAATTAGAGGAGTTGTACTTACCCACATATGACCTGTTGGATGAAGTAAAGAATATCGAGTGGAAATCCTTATCACATCTAAACATTTTACACACAATAATAGAGGATGTCGAAGTATTACCAAAAGAGTTGTGTGCAAGATTGAAAAAGTTTCACATAGCTACTGCGGGATCTTGGGATACTTATATTGCGGCCGTAATGCTTAATATGACAGCTAGACGAATGTCACTACGTCCATCTTGGTTAAGCATATTTGGAAATTTAGATGCAGCCTTGACTCTTTTTGGGGAGGTTCGTTTTGGGGATGCAATTAAGGTGTTATTGGAGAGAACGAGAGTTCTACGATTCTGCAGTCGACAATTTTGGAGGAATGTTATTCTTGACTTAGATGAGCTTCGTGGAGGTTTGCAATGCTTTCAATATCTTAGTGTGGGAAGATGTGACGGAGTAGAATATGTCATACGTGCAAGGGAAGTGGTCGATTATTTTCCTAATTTAGAGAGTTTAGCAATTTATTACTTGAAAGACCTGAAAGAGATTTGCCACGGCCTACTCCCTCAAACAAGATGCTTTTTTAAACTAAGTGTACTGTTTGTTGGTAGATGTGATAATTTGCGGACCGTTGTTCCCTTCAATTTGATGACAAAGTTACTAAATTTAGAAGAAGCCGTGTGCTTGCTGTCCACTTTAACGGACTTGAGATTAGAGAGTATGAATGAATTGCAGAAGATATGGAAGGGTCCCACTCAACTTGTCTACCTTCACAACCTAAAATGCATATTTGTACACAGTTGCGGGAAATTGAGGGAGATTTTCTCACCTACCCTATCTCAGACACTTCTACAGCTTGAAGATCTCACAATCTGGATTTGCGCAGAATTAGAGGAGGTGGTTATAGGGCAAGAGGAAGAAATTACGGTGGTGGATGATATTATCTTTCCAAAATTAAATTCTATACAACTCTTGGATCTAAGGAATCTCCAATGCTTCTGCTCGTGGAGGATTTCTTTCCATTTTCCAGCTTTGGAAACATTGATTGTGCAAAATTGTGACAAGATGAAGACCTTCACTTCCGGACTTATTAGCACTCCAAATCTGAAGTTGCTCCAACTCAATAGTGAGGATTACTCACAAGCCCAATGGTTGGAAGATCTAAACCACACGATACCACACTTGTACAATACCAATCAAGGTATTACAAATTTTTTTTTGTTAAATTTGTAATTGCGAATTTCTACTATGATTTTCGTTCTATGGGCAATCTTTTGTTTTGTTCTATAATTCTATTTTACTCTGTTCGGTCATGGTCAATCAACAACTGACCTTGGCTTTTCATTGTTTTTTTTTTTAATCATTCATTCCAATGTTACTATAGCATTATGAGCCTTTGGCATATAGATACATAATTTATGCACTTACATTTAGTGTTTCTTTAAAATTTCTATGCACTTAATTTTATTGAAGCCATCAATTGGGTGTTTTCTTGGACATGACAGCTGGAAGAAGAGGACATTCTAGTGCATCAACTTAGAAACTTCTTCTATGAATGATCCTCTTAATTTTCCAGGAGCATAAGCAGTGACCTAACTTCAGAAAGAAGAGTGAGTTTAGTGGAGGATGAATTTTTTTTCTCATAAGAAGATTGCACGAACTTTTCCAGAATGGAGCCCCCATTTTCAGATGCTCGAGTTTCAATAGAAGTAATGGATGGTGAGGCTTCGTCTTTGAGTTTTGTTGATTTCGTCTATTAAATCTGTCCATTTAGAAGCAAAGGCAGTCATATTTCTTGCATCTCAATTGTTAATGATGCTTTAACAAAACCCAGAACAGATAGCAATGCTTTTTATTTTGCGCTTTTCACATTTTAATTCTTTGCACTCACCAGTCTTAGATGTTTTGATTGCTCATGTTATCTACTCCAGTAACCTATAAATGTTGTTATTGCTCTCGTGGAGCTTTGAATTAGTTAAATCACTTCTTTGTATGTTTCCATTTAACAATTTCGTGGTGTAGGTAAATGACTTCGTCTATGGATAGGTTGTTGTAAGTGTCCATTTTCAATTTTTATTTCTGCTGAAAATATTGTAATAAATTAGATTACGAGCATTCAATACAGGTAATTGGACCATGATTCAGACTTAAATGATATACCAATATTATTTGTTAGGCGTGCACATCATCTGCATCATGCTGCACCGTGCAGCAACGCACAGACGCATGGGCCCTACACTTGGTGCACTGTGCAACACGCTGTAGACGATGTGAACTGATTTGTTAGTGCTTAGTAAGATCATTGATTTAGAAACTTTTGTAATATTATTATGGAGATTTCATATCCTATATCTAACAGAAATGTGATATGGTATTGGTTTGAATCTATGCATCTTTGATGACATGGATGCAATGTGATGGCCATTTTTGAACTAGCAATATATTTGAGCCAAATTTATTTTCTGCCCCAGTAAATTTCAAATAGGATTCAAGCTGAACAGACCAAAGAGGTGAAGAATATTAGAAGGTAAAAGAGCCTATCCAAAGAGAATACAAGGGAAGGCCCAAGGATTCCACATCCATTGATTAACAGAAACAGAAAAGAGACTTGCAACTATCTAATAGCGAATCCAAAACGATAAGCCCTATGGTCAAGAGGCAAAGGCCTATCTGGAATTGGAGGAACTTCAATATCTCCTTCCAACATCTTTAATGCATTCAAAATTGTAGGCCTTGAGTCTGCTATTACATGAGCACACAAGATACCCACAAGCAAGAACCTCTTCATGATCCCCATGAAATTGGGACTGTTGGCATTCCCATCACAGAGTAGTGATTGGTCCAGTCCCTGTTTTATCTGTCCTGATTTTACCATTAACCAAGCCCAAAGCTGTAAACATCACTCCTCTGTCAGGTGCCCATCTTCTCTGTCAGGTGCCCATAGAGGGCATACTCAGGGGCCAGGTACTCATGTGTGCCAGCCACTCTGTTGGTGAGGTGAGACTTCTCTTCTCTGCTCTCCTTGGCCAGTCCAAAATCTGCTACTCTTGCATTCATATCTGCACCCAGTAGTATATTGGTGGCTTTGATGTCTCTGTGATATATTTCAGGTTTAACTCTATGGTGAAGATAGGCAATACCCTTTGCCACATCCAGGATTATGCTCTCCCTTTGAGTCCAAGTTAGTGGTTTCTTGTTAATTTCACTGCAACTGCTCGAGTTAGAATAGATGATCACCAAGGTTCCCATTTGCCATGTAATCATATACTAGAAACCTCTATTTTTCTTCCCCTTCATTGCTAATGTCACTGTCTACTACACAGCAGCCTGTAAGTGCTAAAACACTCCGGTGCTTCAACTTGCTAATTATCTCCACTTCTTTTCAGAACTCCATGTCGCCTTGCAAGTCAGATTCTATTATCTTCTTCACAGCAACTGGGGTTCCATCGGATAGAGTGTCCTTGTATACAATGCTGAAGCCTCCTATCCCAATCAAGTTCTTCTATGAGAAATTATCGGTCGCCTCTTCAAGCTCCTCAATTCTGAACCATAGTGGCCTTGTGTTGGGATGCAATTCAGGCTTGGAATTCTGCTCTAGCACATCAAACCAGATACCTGAATTTCCTGCTGCCGTCTTCTAGCGCAGGTTGCACCAAAAATACAAACCCAAGGAACCAGACAATATAGAACAGCCACTGCAACACCAATTGATATGTGCATAGTAGCTGAATGCTTCTTACAATCTGAAGTCTTGGGAAAGACAAGTGGCAACAGAAATATACAGGAAAGAGCACCTTTACTTTCGGGACTGAGCTCATTCACAATACCAACAGCATAAAGAATTATGAAGTAGTAGCAGTCTGTTGAACGGGAACTATTGCCATCAATATTGAGCAATCTGGTTTGAATCTCCAAGCTAGAAATGACACAGGCACCACAGGAAGTTGGGTTAGACAGGTCAGGCCGACGGACAGAATCGTTGGAACCAAGCTTGTCAACCCAGTCTATCTTGGTTTGGATACAAGCACACACATTCTGTTGCAAACCATGCCATTCAGCAATTTCAAGAGCAGTTTATTAGCAGAGATTTTTTGGGTGCCTCTCTCTCTCTATCTCTCTTTTAATCTAGAGTTTATCATTGGTAATTTTAAAATGTATTTAGAATTTTAAGTTTTTTTTCCAGAATATTTCGATCCTATATTTCTGTATAATCAGGTCTAGAGATAGAAACAAGTAACAGGGTTTGCGAATTTCGTTTTGCCAAAGCTTCAAAGAATCTGTACTATTTAAAAACACGGAGGGGCCTAAACTCGGAAGTGTACCTATCCTTGTATGTCACTAGGCTTGTCGTTACAATATTAAAATTAGTATTTTTAAAATATAAAAAAAAAATTAATTTTCAAAAGAATAGTTTTATTAGATTTAAGGAGTATTCGTTCTCTCCATGGGGAAAAGGATTCTTCATAAGAACTAATGAAGGATCCTAATCAACTGAGAACACAGCTTCAAGAGAATTTAAGCGGAGACTTGTAGTTTATCTTTAAAAAGATATCTTTAGAAAATATATCCTACAGACACGTACTAGAACTATCTTTCTAATTATATTTTCCAAGTTTGAGTAGGATTAGATTTTGATTGCACTTAATTTATATATTGGGTTCTTGGACGGAGACACCTCTTCTTCTCCATCTTCTTCTTTCTTTGTTTTACGTCCCTAATAATCTCATCTGGTTGATCGAGATTGTAGCTTCTTTGCCTTAATATATATATATATATATATATATATATATATATATATAGATATATATAATTTTTTTTTAAAGAACACTTTTCTTTTCATATACCTCTTGTTTCATGTTTTAAAGAACACTTGTTTTAAATATATATATATATATATATATATATATATTTCCAGTTACAGAGGAAATTCAGAAGCCATGAAGATCACCATCCTCAAGGATCAAGATGATTACACAGTCAGTACCAACAGTGAAAAAGATGATCACATAGTCCCCGTGGGTGATAAATCCATCCTAACCACCCACGTCGGATCAAATAATGTTCGTGCAATTTTAACCCTGTGACACTTTGAGTAGAAAGCTATGAGCACATTAACCAGAGAAACATCTTTTTCTATTCCAATCCTCAAGACATGAGCATGGATTTGTTTACCCCACTTCAATAAATTCCAACATTGATCATGCGCTGATCACACTACATAGAACATATCCATCAGGAAGAACATTGGTTTCCCTCATTTTGCCAAACAATTGCAGTGACTCCTCACTCTGCCCATGTTACCACTGGTCGACCATCAAAAACCAATCTTGCTTCCTCAATATCTCCATTCTTCTAATAAAAATCAAGTAACGAGGTACCCACAAATACATCCTGATCGAAACCTGTCTTAATAGCCTGATCCTGCACTCGGGAAGCTTCATCAACAGCTCCCAATTGCGTGCAAACTCGGATAGCAGTAGCTAAGATGAACTCATTCGGATTTTTATGTAAATCTTCGAAATTCCGAGAAAAGTACCAGAGCCCGTTCACCATAATCACATTGGGCGTACATGGAAATCACCGTAGACCACGTGATTAGGTTCCGTTGACCCATTTTATCAAATAGGACTCGTGCACTGTCAATGCAACCAGATTTCCAGGAAGAACGCAGAAGAACATTGACCAGAAAAACATCCGACGGAAGCCCTGAAACAATTATCTAACCATGAATTCGCTTGTAATACTTACGGGGTTCGTTGCGGACGCATAATTGCAAGAGTTCGGAAAATTCAAGCCCAAACCAAAAATAGCTATCGTCGCCATTTCTGCTCATCGCCAGCTCAACTACACAAGAAATGGCCTTGAAGACACCCCTCTTGAGCTTCTGAATCTTTGCATTGGCTCTCGCTGCCTTGTCTATGAACTGCCTGACCGGCGCTACCGTAGTGCTCCGCGGGGTTATGTCGACTCTATCCCCAGAGCCCTAAAGGACTTCCTCTCCAGTTCTCATACCCTCGTTGTTGGGGTTGGCATCGAAGGGGTTGTCAAGAAGGTTGAAGAGGAACAAGACTTGCGACTGGAGAACCCGGTGGAACTGCAAACTCTGGCTGCGGAGCGTCTGCAGAGATCTGATCTTGGCCGGTGCAGTTTGGAGAGGTTGGCGAAAGTGGTTTTGGGTGAGCACATGGATGCTTTAATTCCCAGTAAGGTACCATGGTGGACAAGAATTCATGGGGAGCTTACAGAGGATAAGTTGAAATATGCCAGTGCTGAAGCTTTTCTTGCTCATGAGATTTTTTTTTTTATAGCTTCTTGCTCATGAGATTGGTTAAAAGTTGAAAGTAGTTCTTTAGTGATGGTGTCTCTTATGTGGTTGGCACTTGGCAGGTTAGGATGAATCTCTTTAACTCTTTTAACATTTTTTTTTAGATTAGGTGAATATGTAGCTTTTTATTTTATTTCAATTGTTGTCAATAGAAGAGATGTTTTACTTTTTCTTAACAAGAGGTGTACCCTTTTCCACTCATCTGAATACTCACATCACATTCCAAAGGATGGACCCTCTGGATTATTAACTATACCCTTTTACTTTTGTATAGTTAATTAATAGATACCGAAGCTAACCCTTTCAAGTCCTCTTCTAACAATGGCCCCATGACCTAGATTCTTCCCAGAATTTATCTTCAAAAATCTCCTTAAAACATCAGATCAATTGCTTTGTCCAACTGGTTTGGTATTTTTCTACTTAAGCAGTGATGATTATTCTTTCCACATTGGATGGCTGTAATGAGGGTTCTGCTTGAAAAGATTGGTTAAGATTGCCTCATTTTCGACCCATAAATTTGAACAGTCGACATTGATTAATAACACACCATTTTGGGGAGTTTAAATGATGGAGTAGAGAGTAAAATCCAAGGTATCTTGATATTTGAGTCATGACTGAACCATGGTACAAGTGAACATGTGTCAGAAGTACAATCAAGATTAATTGAGATAGAACTCTGTATTTAAATTCCTTATGCATAAATTCATGATCCCTCTTTTAATTAAGGTGGAAAAAGAACAGTATGAAGAAAACAAGCATAAGATACAAGTAATGACAACGGTAACACCACAATGAGATTGTGAGGAACATGAACTTGGCAATAGAATTTGGACAGGAACTGAAATTCGCAAGTTCATTCCTGCTCTTAGAGCAGTTAATCAAGATGATGTTAATGAAGGTGACTGACAAAAGGCAAGGATTCAATAGCTAGTCTTGAAGGGCCTATAGACCTTAAGGTCAAGCATTACACCGGCAATTGAACCTGCTGCAGCAGTAATCGATACCACTAGACAAGCAATGCTAAGCATTTGGAGGCAAAGCCATGGAGTGCTCCACTTGGATATCTTCTTTTGAGCAATGTACATCTCAATGGGGAAGTATACTGTTAGCGGCCAAAAGCCAAATGCACCGAGGATTCCAACCACTCTGTTAAAGAATGGGAGGAGAATTTATAAGATGGTGGTCAAGACCACAAATGCAGATTGCCAAACCAACCGGAAGAGGTTGAAGTTATAAGGACAGAATCCTGGAATTGGAACTCTGATTTCTTTGGTGATACACTCACTCTTAGGCCATCTTTTTTATGCCCATTTCTCAATGAACGCAAATAAGGGCTGGCAGTAGACTTGGTAAGCTCCAACAGGGTGGATTACAATGGCGGCATTGGCAATGTCTACGGGCGTTTGATCAACGTTAGATGTAACGTTCAAACGACAATTTTTGAAGGGTGGCGTTTGAAAAACGTTTGATGCAATGTTCGAACGTTCAATTTCTAAAGGGTGGTGTCAGACTCGCGTTTGATGAACGTTCGAACATTCAATCAGCAAAATTTCCGAAAAGTTACGAAAAATTACATAACTTACTCGTTTTAATTCGAATTGACTTCAAACTTCTTGGGGAACCTTTAAATAAGATTAGGGTCCTTTTAAACCCAAGAGAGCCACGTTTTAGAAGCCCCAAAATATCCTTTTCTCTTCTGGAAAACCCTTCTTCTAGGTTTTCCTCTTTTGAGCCATCAAACCTTCTATTCTTCCTTGTTCAAAACCTTGGAGTTCCAGTTTGGGGAGATTGATAGTGGGAGTTCCTACAGATACCAGGCGAATTTGTTTGGATAATCGTATGAGAAAATCTTCAGAGTTCTGAGATGTTGTTGTGGAGAAAATCTGAGGAGTTTCTCAGATACTTTCAAGTCAGTGAGTTTCAGAGTCTAGCATAGGGAGGTTGAGTCGTCTGAACTACAAGTTGTAAGTCTTCTTTTCATATTGGATCTTTTAGGTGACTCCTGCATAGCCTGAAGGGTTTTTCTCTAGTGGGAGTTCTCATAAAGTTTTCCCTTCGTCACCAAATAGCTTATCTTATTTATCTCTTTACATGCTTTATTTATTTTGCAATTTGGGTGGCTTGATAGTTAGTAATTATTTTGAGGATTTGTTCATGCCTATTAATTGAGGACTTGTCTTTAATTAATAAAAAATTTTTATTCCGCTGTGCTACACCTATTCACCCCCTTATAGGTGTTATTAGAATCAAAACCCTGTTTTTTCACGGAATGATACTAGCATGAACTGTGTTTTCACGAGCATGCATGTGTTGCTTACTAGGCCTTCATCTCATAAGTTGTTTTATCGATTTTGTTTTCACAGCCATCGACTTTTGGTGTAAAGGACCAGAGTGGGACAAAAGGCAAGGCTAAGGTACTTGGGTATAGAAAGGAGAACTATTATCGTCCCACCTAGGGTCTTCATTTCTTATGTATGATTCAGTTATATTTTCGGACTTGTAGCACATTGTAACTGAGATGAGTGATTAGATACCCATCATTTTGTATTAGCCATATAGAGCATGTATTTAACCTTGTTGTCTACCATAGGACTTTGTTTACCTTTATATACACCTTTGATATGCACATGTATAAATTGTTCATCCACTGTTACTTGCACAAAAAAGTTTTAAATTACCCGTGTTTTATTAGGTCCACAAGGCCTACATGTAAGGACCAGGGACAGGTTAGTGCCTTGGATGGGCAGACCTGGTTCCGAGTCGTTACACAGATTATCCACATTTCATCACATCATTACCCAATTTTCAAGATCATATAACAATTAAATAATACAAAACCAAAAACCTGCACACATAATTTATCATACCAACTTAATAGCAACCTACTGATAGATTTCAAGATCAATGATTTCTCTAATTAAGGTTATCACAAAAAATTATCATACATCATCTAATATTCAAGTTTGATCAATAATAAGAAAATGCGAATTTATTAAATATGCAAAACTGCGAAAATTATAGAATCTGCAAAATTACCGTAACATTAGAATCCATTGGTTTCATTCATATAACCCGAATCTAAATTTTTATACAGATTTGAAGGGACTACTTACCTAATGTTTTAGTCTAAATTCTCCCCAAAATTTCCAGATATTAACTCCATTTTGTAACCCAATGAAGAAACACAACAAATCTTCAGATCGGATTCCAGGTTTTGCACATAAAATAATAATGCATATATTAGATACTTGCTACCAGATTTACATCAAACGATGGCCTAAAAATTAATGACTCCCTTACTTGAAACCTCCACGAAGAATCAATACTCCAATCAGGAACACCCCTTATCACTATAGCCTTAATTCTAGAACATGAACAGCTTCAAATATGGTTTTGATGCCTATACAAAATAGACATGATCTCTGAATTTTTCCAGCAACACAAAGCCATTTGAATGGAGATAAAAGGCCAAGGTGTTTTCATACCTTAAATCCCCAAATACGGTATCCTCTTCTCCTATTTTTAATCTAAACAAGAAATCAACATAAAATAATAACTCAGAATTTTTTTATCATGAACAGATTGACACTTGATCCAAAATATATAGATCCGATTTATTTCTAAAGACATACCTGATTCACACAATCAAAACCCTTCTCTTCTCAGGTTTGATAGGCTCCATCGAAAAGAAAAATGAAAGAAAACAAATCAAGGGAAGAATAGATGTGAAAGAAGGGAACGTCCACTTTTTTTTTTTTAGGTTTTTAGCAACTCAACCAAATCCTAAAGAACCCTATAAGCCTCCCCTTAGACCTATGGTTCAACACTAAAACCAACACCCAACCCAACTCTAGGCAATCTAACCTTGCCACCCAAACCACCCATGAAAAGAGGTTTCTAAAAAACATTTCCTTCTATTTTATTATTATTAATCTTTTTAGCAAGTTTGCCCACTTACTAAATATTAATCTATATCAAGTAAATAAAATCAATACAAAATCTCCTAACTTACCTTAGGTTGAAGTCTCCACATGCATCAAGTCAATCGGCAATTCTCCGAGTTGGCCTTGATTCCCATTCTCTGCATTATATAAAAACACCTCTAGTTATTTTATTTAATTATTTAATTTCCTTAAATTCTGTGGTTTTACAAATAATCTCAAAGATCATTAAATAAACACGTTCAACTATTCCAAGCAATACCAAAGAAATTTTTTTAAGATCAAATCAAGGATTTTCATCAATGCTTCATCATAAGAACAACAAAACTGATACAACTCCTCCGTACTATATTTTCAGCACTCTAATCTTCGCATAAATCATCAAACCACTAGGATTCAACACATGATAACTATCAAAAGCATATTCACGATCAAGACTTGCATTTAATCCAAAAGCATGCAACTTTATTTGAAGAAAGGTGCTACTTTAACTCTTTCAACCAAGAACACAACCAAGCCTTCTTCCTTCTTTCTGAAACTAATTTAGATCTCCAGGAATCTACCAAAGTTGCTCACGGCTGGTTTCCCCTTCTTCCTTCAGTCGTTCAGAGCAAGAGAAACAAAAATCAAAATTTTTTTCTTAACTCCTAATCGCACAGCTATACCCTTTATAAAGCTTCCAAAAACATTCAAACTCTATAAGGAAAACATGCACGCACGCCCATATCTTTTAATTTAATTCTAATTTAATGAGTTGTAATCCTATACACCTCATGTGCATCAAATTCCGTGTAATCCACCAATAAAATTTAAAATCAAACTTTAAATATTATTTATCTTCAATCTTAAGATCCGACTATTGGATCAACTTCAAATTCGGATTTCCATCATTGGGTTAGCTAAAATTGTCTTAAATAATCTAATATTAATTAATTAATAATCTGAAAAATTCGGGGTTTTACAGTGATGTATCTTTTAGAAGTTTATCACTTCTATCTGTAATATAAATGTGACATCCTGGCTGTCTGAGTGGGTGGCTGTGATGTGGGCGAGGTGAGACACCTGGACGAGCTACCACAGTGACGAGCTACGAGGCAAGGATGTGCATATGGCTAGGATCCCACATCGCTCAAGGATATTATAAGCAGTCTTGTGCTCCCTTACAAAGTAAGAGGCCTTTTAAGACATAACATGGGACTAATCCCCTTGGAACTCTTAAGTTAAGCGTGCTCAGGTGAGAGTAGTGCTATGATGGATGACCACTAGGAAGTTTTCTCGTGTTATCCTTTGAGAACAAATCCGTGAGGGCCCATTGGGCCCAAAGTGGACAATATCTTGCTCGGTATGGGTCCGAAGCGTTACAATAAATAATTAAATAAATCTTCTTCTTGTGAATTATAGAGGTTCACATTAGGATTATAGAAAAGGTGTCCACTTTGAAAATAAAGATTCTAAAAAAGAGATAATTAAAATTCTTCTTTTATGAGGTAAGTATTGCAATTAATATTCTTTTATTTAGATAATTATTGGAGAAAACTCTATTGAGATAATTATGGAGAAGAAGTCTAATTTAGTAAGAGTTCCTTAAAATATCTCCACACACCTGATGTTGGCTAATTAAATGGCACACTTTGAAAAAATAATTTACTTAAATATTTGAAATTAATGACTATAAGGAAGGATATTTTAGGTATGTGAAAGTAAAAAAACCTTGTGAAGTAAAAAAAACACTTAAGGTAGTTTGTGTTTTTAATAGTAGTATAGATATAAATAGATAAATACCATTGATAAAAGAAATATTTATGGGCTATTATAACCGTCAGTAAAAGGTTTTTTTTTCTTCCCTCTCTTTCTTGTGAGAAGCAATTCGCACCATGACCTATTATACTTTTACCATTGTTTACTACTATTACTGCTGGTAATGGTGCGTTTGCGAATCACTGGTAAAAGTCCACCTTCTATACTTCCTGCCACAATTATGATTTAGAAAGAAAGAAAAGATTTAATTTATGATTTAGAAAGAAAAATTTATGATTTAGAAAGAAAGAAAAGCAAACAAAAAGAAAACAAAACAAAAAAATAAATGAGAGAGGAAAGAAAAAAAGATTTAATTTAAATGCCTAACCATGAAGTGATGCTTGAGATGAAAACTTTGAAAGATGGGGATTTCACAAATGCTAGAGCCCCACTTCTTATGTACGTTTTAACCTCAATTCATATGCCAAGTGTCAGTTCAATTAGAACATATTTAATTGTACGTAATTATAAGAAAACTAAATTAGTTGGCAGTTCCATCTGTTTGACTGGTTTGTCTAGTTTAGTTTGCAAAGAATAGTCCCTCTAATTAAAGCAACTTTAAGCACATTTGTTTCTTTCTCCGATCACTAAGGCTGTGTGGCACTCAGGAATACTCTTTAAATAAGGCAACTTTCGCATATGGTTGTGGCCATTTGATTCTTTCCTCATTCACCAAAAAATTTGTTTTAACATTTGCTCAGAAATGTAATTGGAGATATCAAACACAATGAATTTAAAACCACAATTTTCAAATGCCAATGAAAATCTGAAAATTATGGTTTTTAATCGGGTAGGGTAACGATGGCAATGGGGTGGGGTTAAACGGGTAACCCGCTCCGCCCCACCCGCCCCTAATGGGACGGGTTTGGTATAGCTAAACTCAAGTTAAGGTTTAGCCCCCCGCCCCCGCCCTACCCTGACTTCGCCTTATTTATTTTAAATATTTTTTATGTATTAAAAATGTTATTTTTACATATCTTATGTATAAAAAGTACATATTTTATAAATATTTATATATATTCTAATTTTAGAAAATAGTCTTTTATAAGTTTTATAACCAACCGGGGTAACCTCAAAGTGGAAGTATAGTAAATTCTAAAATGTTGGTTCCATTCGCTACACCAATAATTGACTCAAAGGAGAATTCCTTTATTGATCTGTGCTATAAATTGGTGCATCGGCATAGCGACAGATAAGATGTGGACTGAATATGGTTTCCACTAAGCAATCAACAACTCATGTTTGGTTTTGATGTGGATTGAACCACAACTCCATTGCATTCCTTTAAAGAACAAAACAGATATAGGTATCTTCGTAAATCCCATTTTTGTGTCGAATTAATTTAATTCTAACTTGTTAATTGTGGAATTCTTTTGATTCCTTCATCATTAGTATGAGCGGTGGTTATATGTTGGAATTCTTTTGATTGTGGAGGACAATTTTTGGAAAAAGAAAAAAAGGAAGGCCAAAAATGGGTGTGAATGTTGATATGTTATGTATTGGGTGGCTCCAATGGCAAGAAATTCTTGTTTCCCTCATTCTTGAAGTATACTCCTCTATTATCCAATTGGAATAATTTTTGGTTAAAAATGATGTCCTAATTTATCACTCCATGTAAGGAGTTTGAAAACAGCCACCACCATTATTACCTTGAAAGTAGGAAAGTAGGTAGGCACGGTCAACAAAATGGATGAAAAGTCTTGGAAAGGAAAAAGCCATGGAAAGGAGGCGGAGCCTTTAGGAAAAGAAAAAGGAGGACGAGTCTTTAGAAAAAGAAGGCAAAGTAACCTTTAAAAGTTAAGGGGGTTCTCTTTTAGACCGATTGAAGGAGTGAAAAGACTAAACACAGAGCACATCTAATACTAATATAAAGAGAACATGGCAGATTCGGGCCTTATTTTCTATGCCGAATCGTCTCTTAGTTTTTCTCTTTTTAGTTTTTAACAAATCAGTAATGCGGTTTTTCTTTTCTCAATTATGGGGAGCATTTTTCTAGATGGGCCTACATTCATTTCTTTTGCGCGTAGAACGTGGGCAGCCCCTAGTGCTAAGAAAAAGAGAAGAACATTGAGGGAATTAAGGGGAGATTCTTAGGAAGAGAGGAGGAGGAACTCCATTGAGACACCTT
The DNA here is from genome assembly GCA_947561395.2 of Buxus sempervirens. Taxonomy (NCBI): domain Eukaryota; kingdom Viridiplantae; phylum Streptophyta; class Magnoliopsida; order Buxales; family Buxaceae; genus Buxus; species Buxus sempervirens. Next base: position 25,081,594 of record OX387190.1, on the reverse strand, counting down.
CTTAGAAAAGAGTTTGAAGAGAAAATTGCAGCACAAGTGGTCGTCCAAAACCGACTGAGAAAGGAAAGACTGTTGTTGACATTGCAAGAGCTTCAATTCCAGGTGGTTTAGTCGTCTCCTTTTCATCCAAATGCTATAAAATTGTTTTTTTTTTTTTTTATCTTCTTAGGTATAGCCAATTAGTATGAGAATGGTTCTTTTGTAATCTGAAATAATTAAAAAAAAAATCTTATGATTCTGAATTCTTGGTTGAATTAACCCATACACGTCCTTAGTGATTTAACGCCAAGCACCACATTTAATTTCTGTCTCATTAAGTTGCTTGGAAGGCATGATTTTTGGGGAGTTTCAAACTGATCAGACCCTTGAAACAATCATTCTAAGTCCATTTTTTGGGCGTCATTAGCAACCCATCCCTTGAGATTACCTGAACTAATTTAGTTTCTTAAGTCACTTGTTTATGAACCTGAGTTGCAAAATGCAGCGGTAACTTTCTTTTCTTCAGTTTGTTAATTTTTTTCTAGTTTGTTATTGAGCCACCAAGGTGGATTCTTTTTTTGATTGTTAAGGGATAAATTTTGTAGCAAGAATACATGTGACAATGGAATTAAAGGAAGAGAGTAAGAAAAAAAAAAAGGAAAAATGTTAAATGCAAAACTTTAAAAAAAAAATTTTTTTTTGATTGAAATGATAGAAATTTTGTGGCCGAACATGTCACTATTTTGTCTCTTTTGGTTTTCTAGCTTTTTATTTAGATTGTACCTTGTTTAATTTGGATCTTTTATATATGTATATTTTTTAAAAATCTTTGTAAGTGTCATCATGTGTACAAGCTGACTTTATTGCATGTAGGATGTAGCATTGCAACCCCCCATTCCTCCGATTCCTTTGTACATACGAAATGATAAAAAATGAAAAAAAAAAAAAAGAAGAAGAAGAAAAGAGATAAGGAAAAATAAGAGAGCATATTAGATGTCAAATCCAATCCATAAGTGGGAACCTGCCATGCGTGATGACCTAAGGTGTTCACATAGTTCCTCTGGTCATAACCAGGTCACTTAGCCAATCTTTGTATGGACTAGTTCAAACAAGATGACTGCCTATACCCTTAAACCAATAGGCAGTGGCTATTCCGAAAGAACCATAAACCGCACTAGACCAAGCCGGTCGAGACACAAAATTAGGGTGCGTACAACCACAACCACTTCCCCGGCCATCTCCGCTACCATCACTACTACCACCACCACCATCACCATCACCAACATCTCCTCCTCCACCACCAATTCCCCAACCTACCATCATCACCACCATCGTTAACTCCAACACCACAACCACAACCACGACCACCTCCTTGTCCGTCCCCATTACAACCATCACCATCACCATTATTGTGACCACCATCACCATCAACTCCCCCGCTATCACCACCACCACCTCTTCCACCATTCACCACTACCATCACCTATCATACCCTCCACCACCATCTCCAACACGCCACCAAAATTACCTCTACAACCACCACTGCCATTGTTGCCACCAACATCACCGCTCCATTTATCACCACTACCACCACCATTAGTAGGAGTGGAAGTTTGGTTCAGGTTGACCTCAATCCAAATAAAATTGAGGTATATGTCTACCAATCCAAAACTGAACTAACCTGAATTGAGAACTGACTATCCCAACTCGAACACCAATCCCCCAAAAAAAAAGATTTATAAAATTAAAACCTGAAGCCAAACCAAGCAACCCAACCTAACTTTCATTCTGTTCAGTTTGGTTGGGGTTAAGCCAATTTCAGCTATTTTCATTAATTTTAATCAATAAATATAAAAATAATAAATTGTAATTGTCAGTCATTTGCTCATTAATACTATGTATATGGCATATATTATATATTATAAATTAATAATAGGTAATATTAGTACATAAGTAGCTACTAAATATATATTGTACAGTATATATTCAGTTCGTTTGGCAATCTAATATATGTAAGTTGGGTTTTGCTTTGATTCAATTTAATCAAGCCTTCAATCCAAACTAGCAGAATTAATTTGGCTTATTATTTTTGGAAACAAAAGTAAACTGAAAGTAATAGAAACCAAACCAACTGAAGTCTGTTTGGGTCGGCCGGTTTTTGGTTTTATCCCACCCAAGTTGCACCCCTTACCATTACAACCACAACCATCACCATCAATATCACCAACTAATACAACTATTATAATTACGGAGTGTTTTTAAAACTTTACCAAGCACATTTTTACTGATTTTTAAAATCGTAATTGATTTTAACTAAATGTTTCCAAGGTTTTTTTTTTCCTTTACTTGTTTCCAAAAACCTAAAAACAATTTAAAAGTTTTTGGTTTTCAAATTGTTTCAATGAAAGAACATTACTTAACTGCCTCTGAAGCTTGGAATATGTAACTTGTCTATTTAGTAGTTTTCTTCCTTTGTTTGCAATTAGTTTTAGAGTAAGTACCATGTCCATTCACACCCCTCCATCAATAGAATGCAATGTATTTCTAATTAATAAGAACTTTCTAATTAATAAGAACCATTATTATCATCCTAATTGAAGATATATTTCTAATTAATAGAAATATATTTTCATTTAACGATATATATACCTTGTGTACTCAACTGTCATTAATCATTTATAAAATGATTTTTTTATGAATAATTAACTCAAATCAAGATTATCGCGATTAAAACAATATGAAAATAAAATGTAATAAGAATATTGATTAAACCAATATCAAAATATCCTAATTTACTAATAAATAACATTATTCAATAAAAATAATTATGAATAAAATATCTAATTACACTAAAACAAAAAAAATGATACAGCAACGCCTCTTATAACGGCACTTGCCATTACAGATGCCTTAATACAGCATTTCAATAAATTATCTTATAGCGGCATTTTTTATAAAATGCCATAATAAATAATCTTATAACAGCATTTTTCTCTAAAATGCCGTAATAAGTATTTTAATAATAATTTGTTATAACAGCATTTGTCTATAAATGCCATAATAAGTTACTCTATAACGGCATTTTTCTATAAAATGCCATAATAACTCATTTTATAACTGCATTTCTTATAAAATGCCATAATACATTATTTTTTACAAATGAAATTCCGTATTAAGGCACTTATTACGGCACTTTTGTATAAGTGCCATTATATGAGGTGTGGCTATATCATATTTTTTTTTGTAGTGTTAATAAGAGTAAAATATGAAGTATAATGGCCATTACATAATTCGGTTTTAGTTTTTTACTTATAAAATCCTACAAGAATTTTATTAATGCCGAGATTTAATTAGTAGATATATGAGATTATTAGTAAGGGATTATTCAAACTATTAGTTAATAACAAAAAATATAATTAATAAGATATTATCGAATTATTAATTAATAAATTAAAAAATAAGATTATCTTAACTAAACCCATATTAAAATAAAATCGAAATAAGATAATTTAATGAAGCAAACATCAAACTAAAATATTTTTGATAATTATTACACGTCTAATTAATAATAGTATATATATCCTAATTTAATAATCAAAACAAGATTATCTAATAAATTCAAAGTAAGATTATTGTGAATAAGCCATTATCAAAATGAAATCCTAATTAAAACAAAAAATTATGAAAAGATATCTAATAAGAGTAAACTATGAAGTTTAATTGCCGTTACATTAGGTGTTGTTTTATTAATGACGTGATTTAATTAGCACATATATTAATTTTATTAAAAAGAATTTTCTTGGGCACTTTTTCTCCTATATTTATCCAACCTGTACTTTGATAAGATTAAAAAAAAAAAGTTAAGAAAAAGGAGGGAATTTAGAGTTGTTTATTTTGCTTAGCATTTGTTTTAACAAAATCCTAAGAATATTATAGGAATTCTCGTTATTGAAATTCCGTAGTTATTAATAATAGATTATTAAAATTATTAATTGAAGACAAAAAAAAAAAGGTAGGAATCTAGAGCTGTTTATTTTGCATAAAGTTTTAGTAAAAAAATCTTAAGAAAATAGGAGTTCTAATTTTCAATTAATAACCAAAATGACAACCCTACCCGTTTCCATCCTTAACTTATGACAGCAAGTGGTTGGTACCTTATTTATATTTTTTTTGAATTTTTGTTAAGCAGCGAAGAGCGTCAATCTCCTAAAGAGTATTTATTCAACCTGTCAATGGTAGGAAACTGTGCTTGAAACTTCTTATACAAGCAGCTTTCTAAACTTCTTATAATTGCGTCTACTTGCTACTAATTTATTGTAAAAAGTTTGTCATTTTCCTTAGAGACTATGGAAGGTTCTACATGGTAATGTATTGCAACCAATTATCCGAGGCAATCTCAAGAGGTTGGGCCTCATTAAATCCTACGGTTCATACAAGCAAATTATCTCTCTTCTCTCTTTCTGCATTGGAAAACGAAAAAGTGAAAAACACTTTTTCAAACAATAAAAGCTTGCCTACTTGGCAAGCCTTTATTGGGTACAGTTGAGCCCATTTACGGGCTCAACCGTAGAGGATCTCAATCTATTTTTTTTTATAGCTGTTAGGGGATAAAACAAGAATAAAAAGCCTTTTATTCACCAAAAAGCAAAAAAAAATAAAAATAATAATAATAATAATTTTTTAGTAATCCAACGGCTAGTTGTTGGTGGACCTGGCATGCTGGCATGGCAGGCCAACTGTTGGGACAGCCTGGCATGCTGAGCTGTGCTCAATCGTGCCATAATCTGATGCCAAAATAGGCTAACAGCTCGGCAAGGCTGTGTGTCATGCCTCGTGTTGGGCCATGCCAGCACATGGGCCAATTTTCTCGTGTGAAATCCATAGCATATGCTAAGTGTCAACTTGACCCGAACATAATTAACTATAAGCAAATTGAATTGGTTAGCAATTCGACCTGTTTAATCGGTCTCTATGGTATAGGGATCACAATGGGTTGGGTTTAGGGTTTAGCCGATATAAAACCTTAACCAGCACATATTGGGTTGGTAATGGGGCGGGTCGGGGTTGACCTTGTTGTACTATAGAATGCATCAAAATATGTTTTTTTAAATAGAATATATAAACTAGTAATGCATTTATTAATAAAATATGTATGTATGTTTTATATATGATATACATGAAAGTAATATTTTTAAACATATGTGATAATATTTTAATAGATTAAATTTGTGGTTGGGGCATCACTAGTTTGGTATGGTTTGCAAAAGGTTGGCTGTATCGGTGTCAATTTCTGTGATTACTTCCTATATTATGGTACAAAGGTATGATATTGTTCAAAATGATAAAAGACATTATCTTTGGCTTTTTCTTTTTCTTTTTTTTTTTTAAATATTAGGGAACGTAATTATTTAGCTAAGAACTAAATTAGAACTCAAAGCCTTACTTAAAATTTTTTTTTTCCATCCTTGCATTTAGTAGCAACTTGCTTTAACTTTTAAATTGAAACACAACTTCATTTATGAAAGAAATTAGTTGAATGCATTAAGTTGCATGCATCGACTAAGCTGATAAGTATTTCTTTCTTGTCTTATACTAATTTTATTTATATCCAGGCTTAGAATATATATTTCCAACAGATGCTTCAAATAGCAGAAGAGAGCAAATGCCAGTCCATGAGTACTCTACTGCACCCCACTTTAACAACAAAACACATTCATGGGTGGAAATCTTATTTTACTCTCTTCAAAAGATTGAAATTAAATTAAAATTTTCTCTCTCTTTTACTGTTCCTTGTTGTTCTTGTTTTTGTTAAGACTTATTTTGTATTCCTTGAATGTTCTTTTCTCGGCATTAAGGAAAAGAAGAAGAACAAGTCCAGAAATGTGTGAGCAGGGTGTCTGTTGGGTTGTACAACAAATTGCTGGGCTCGTGGGGCCTCAGATTTGGCACGAATTTGGTTATTTCCTGAGCTACCACAGCAATATTGAGAATCTCAGAATCCAAGTTAGAACTCTGGGGGGCATGAGAGGTGGTGTTCAAGGCTCTGTAATTGCAGCTAAAAGGAGAGGAGAAGTAATCAGACAGGATGTCGAGCGGTGGCTAATCGATGTGCCTGGGATCATATCCGAAGCAAACACTTTCTTGGCAGATGTCGCTGTGAGCAGGAGGAGTTTCTATGACTGGTCAAGGTACAGCGTCAGTAAAGAAGCAAAAACTAAAACAGAGGTTGTCACTCGGCTCCAAATAGAAGGACAATTTACTACCATTTCCTATCCTCCATCTCCTCCCAGCATAGAATCCATGTCAGCTGGTGATTATTTTGATTTCCAATCTACAAGGATAGCTTTTGATGAGGTTATGAAATCACTGCAAGATGATAGTGTCAACATGATTGGGATATATGGCGTCGGCGGCGTGGGCAAGACGACCTTGGTGAAAGAGATCGGAAAGCATGTTAAAGTGAACAAAGATTTTGATGAGGTTTTAATGGCTGTTGTGCGTCAGACACCAAACATCAAAGAGATTCAGGATCAACTAGCAGATATGTTGGGTCTAAAATTTGATGTAACTAGTGAAACTACGAGGGCAGTAAGTCTGAAAGATACACTAAATGGACTACTGGAGGATAAAAGGATTCTCGTAATTTTGGATGATATTTGGTCGGAACTGAAGTTGGCTGATATAGGCATTCCTTCTAGTGGCAACAATAAGAATCTTAAAATTTTACTCACCACTCGACGGGAACAAGTGTGCAGGGTAATGGGGTGCCAGAAAAATGTAGCACTTGATATGTTATCTGAATTAGACTCTTGGAACTTGTTTAGAGCAAATGCGGGTGACGTTGTTGACTCTGCTACTTTTGACTCTACTACTTTGAATGTTGTGGCAAGGGAAGTTGCTAGCGAGTGTTGTGGCCTACCCATAGCCCTTGTGACGGTTGGAAGAGCATTAAGAAACAATGGCAATCTACAACAATGGAAACAAGCAGCAGAGGAACTCAGAAGTGCTTCACCTACTTATATTGAAGGTGTGGATAAAAATGTGTATGCTTCTCTCAAACTGAGTTATGATTTTTTGCCAGGTAAAGAGGCTAGGGAACTGTTCTTGCTCTGTTGTCTATTTCCGGAAGATCATGATATTGAGATCGAAACATTGGTGCAATATGTGGTGGGAAAGCGCTTGTTTCAGGGGCTTAGAGAAAATTCCATGGATGAGGTAAGAACTAGAGCATATGTAATGATACAGAATATCAAAGATTCTTGTTTACTGTTGGAGAGTAAGGAAGAAAGTTACATCAAAGTTCATGATGTTGTGAGGGATGTAGGCATATCAATCGCATCTGCAAATCATAAATCTGTAGCAAAACCCTCTACTGGATTGAAGGAGTGGCCAAGAAGGATGATGACTGAACATTGTACGTTGATCTCATTAAGTTACAATGATATTCGGGTGCTCCCTCATGGGTTGAATTGTCCAAGGCTTAAGATTTTATTGTTACAAGGAAATGAAAATCTAAGGGAAATCCCAGATGCATTCTTGGAGGGAATGGTATCACTTGAAGTTCTAGATTTGAGTCACACTGGAATTTTGGCATTTCCAGCATCAATCAAGCTATTGAGAAACCTTCGGACATTGCGGGCACAACGTATGGAATTAGATGATATATCTATTTTGGGAGAGTTGAAAAATCTTGAGATACTTGATTTAGAATATTTAAAGACTTTTCGATTACCAAAAGAAATTATTGGATATTTGAGTAATCTAAGGGTGCTGAATTTGAATGATTGCTCTCAATCTCAATTGAGTGATAGTATGTGTAATTCCATATCAAGCCTATCCCAATTAGAGGAGTTGTACTTATTCACAAATAATGCACTGGGTGAAGTAAAGAATATTGAGTGGAAATCCTTATCATATCTAAACATTTTACACATAACGATAGAGGATGTCGAAGTATTACCAAAAGAGTTGTGTGCAAGATTGAAAAAGTTTTACATAGCTAATCCTGATCCATATAGATTTAGATTCATCAAAAGGTCAGAGACAAGATTGCGTCTTTCAACGAAGAATCGTTTTGTGGGTGCAATTAAGGTGTTGTTGGAGAGAACGGAAGACCTAAAATTCGTCGGTCCACAATGTTGGAGGAATGTTATTCTTGACTTGGATGAGCTTGGTGGAAGTTTACAACGCTTGCAATATCTTCGTGTGTATGGATGTGACGGAGTAGAATATGTCATACGTGCAAGTGCAAGGGAAGTGATCGATTATTTTCCTAATTTACTGGATTTATTTATCTATGATTTGCAAGACTTGAAAGAGATTTGCCACGGCCTAATCCCTCAAACAAGATGCTTTTGGAAACTAAGTGCACTGTTTGTTAGTAGTTGTAATAATTTGCGGACCGTTGTTCCCTTCAATCTGGTGACAAAGTTACTAAAATTAGAAAAGCTTGAAGTAACCAACTGTGGAAGAGTGGAAGTAGTTTTCGACTCGAACCATGAAGGGGTTAGTTTCCCCCAAGAAGACGTGCGCTTGCTGTCCACTTTAACGGTCTTGACATTGGCGTCTATGGATGAATTGCAAAAGATATGGAAGGGTCCCACTCAACTTTTCTGCCTTCGCAACCTAAAACACATACATGTATATAGGTGCAAGAAATTGAGGGAGATTTTCTCAGCTACCATATTTCAGACGCTTCTACAGCTTGAATGTGTCTCAATCAAATCATGTGGCGAATTAGAGGAGGTGGTTACAGGGCAAGAGGAAGAAATAACGGTGGTGGATGTTATTATCTTTCCAAAATTAAATTCTATACGACTCACGGAGCTAAGGAATCTCGAATGCTTCTGCTCAGGGAGGATTTCTTTCCAATTTCCGGCTTTGGAAACATTGGTTGTGCAAGATTGTTACGAGATGAAGACCTTCACTTCCGGATCTGTTAGCACTCCAAATCTTAAGTTCCTCTTACTCAATGGTGAGGATTACTCAAGAGCCCCATGGCTGGAAGACGTAAACCACACCATACAAAACTCATACAATACCAAGCAAGGTACGAAATACGAATTACATGTTTTTGCTACTCTCTCCATTGATCTTTATTTCAACTTTGATTTTAGTTTTCTGTTTTTTTTATCGTTCTACGGGTAGTCTTTTGTTTTGTTCTGTAATTCCATTTTCCTCTGTTCGGCCATGGTCGATCAGTAACTGACCTTGGCTTTTCATTTTTCTTTATTTTATTCATTTCAACTGAAAAGCGATACTCAAGAACCTTTTCTCAAAAAATTTGGATATATTTTGGTTTCTGCTTTCTTCTTTATTGATTAAATTATTCATTTTATAGAGTGGGAAGAAGTTTAAGAAGGTGAAGATGATGATCCAATGTAACAATTGGGCATTTACAAGAAGATGATAGGGAGAAAACTTTATTCGCACAAGTGAGTAGTAACTGTTTCATTTTTATATGCTCGAATCTTCAACGGAAGTAATAAATAGCAAAGCTGCTTTTATGAGTTCCATAGATTTATCCCTTTAGCTTTCTGCTTTTATGCATATAGATACATAATTTATGCACTCACATTTAGTGTTTCTTTACATTTATAGTGTTTCTTTAAAATTTCTAGACATTTATTGAAAACATAAATTTGTTGTTTTCTTGGATATGACAGCTAGGAGAAGAGGAAGTTCCAATGCATCAGAAGCTTGCATGAACTTTTCCAGAATGGAGCCCCCATTTTCAGATGCTCGAATTTCAATAGAAGTAATGGATGGTGAAGCTTCTTCTATGAGTTCTGTTGATTTCGTCTGTTAAAGCTATCCATTTAGAAGCAAAGGTAGTCATATTTCTTTGTGTCTCAATTGTGTGCGATGCTTTAACCAAACCCAAAACAGAGATTTTAATTTATTTTGCGCTTTTCACATTTTAATTCTTTGCACTCACCAGTCTTATAGATTTTAATTCTTTGCGTCTCTATAGTGAAGCACCAAGCAAGTATTCAGTATCATACCATTCTCCATCGACAAACTTCAGGAAAACATGATAACGAGCAACATGATCTTCAATAAAGGAAAAATAAAATTTAGCTCAAAATTCGACAGCCAATTGGCTTTTTAAATATGGGTCCCAGAGAACTGTTGCCACGAAAAGATGAGTTGCAGTACCTCTTTATTTCAATTGATCACGTAGTGTCAACTGTTTGAAGGTTTAAGGCAACACCAAACATATCTTCCAATGATATTTTCAATGGGAAGAGGTCCCCTGTGATCAGTTAATATCGAAAATGTGAGTAATGGAATTGTTTTAAGCTCAATTCTAAAGTGCGCAAAACAAAAGAACAAATTTTATGATAGATTATGTTTTATTGAACATAAGAATAAAAATTTTATGATAGATGATAAATGATCATGAACCTCTCAGATGTCAACAACAGGGAGTCAACAGGGCTTCTCTTTTATCATCCCAATCCACGTTTATCATTGATGATAAGGCTCATCTTTCATGGAGAAGTATATGGATGAAATCATCTACCCTGGGAGTTCCAACCCCTTAATGTTGTCAAGAACACGCATGCTACTCGTACAAAGAAAAAAAAAATTCTGTAAAATAAAACAGTAAATGATAATGTGCAGAAAGGAAGTTAGTGATCACACACTTAAACTCATTATGTATGTTGTCTCTTCTGCTATAAAATCTTCATCCTGGGCAACTCCATTGATATAAAGCAACCCATGATGAACCTGCATGGTTGTTAGAATCAGAATGCTTCATGATCGGAAAAAAAAATAAATTTCTAATGCTCAATCTGCTTCTACTTAATTTTCTGTAAGTGTTGAACAGGGGACGAAGGAAAAAATCAAAAGGTTAGCTAGTGCTCCACCATGTTCAATTGAGCTAGTCTCCATACCACTTACATGTGGGTACTGATTCATGAACCGGAAATTAGTTATAAAAATTCTGAAGAAGTAAAATAAAATGGAAATTCAGTTTCAAGATAGCTATTACTGTCAATTCTATTTAATCCTGTGTCTCTGCTAAAATGGGATGGCTGCATATCATGTTTGTTATAAATAATGCATCCACGTTAGAACTGAAAATTCAAGTTGGTTAAGCTCTCAAGAAAATGGTAAACAGCATACATAAAGTTGTGAGAAGCATATGTAACAAAATATGAAATAAAATAAAATAAAGACGTAAATAAATTATTTAAAAAATACAATGATACAGATTGAGAATGCATCAAATACTTCTTCCAGAATAATTTAAAACAATAAAAACTCATATATTTCACATGTTGTACCTCAACAAAATCTCCAGCTTTTGCCACAATTCTTTTAATGAACACATCTTCCTTCTTGAATCCATATTCCTAACCACCAACCAGACATGAGAAGGGAATTCCACTGTAGGAGTGACCATAAGCAGAAAGACATGAGAGCTACTACCAATCAAACCTGTAAACTGATAGGAACTCTGAAAGGACAATATCACGTACAGCGGGACTTTTCAAGTAATATGATACCTGAAGCAGAAGGTTTAAAATATCAAAGGTATCAGTACTATGGGAGTGTAAATACAAAGTATAAAAAATTATGACAAAAGTCTATGGTTTTAAGCAGGAAATTACAACTAAAGACCTCCATGCATGTTCCTGGAATTCATAGATGTTCCTTATTCATAATTTTCCCTTATATGTTTCTGTTTTTGTTTTTTTGGTTTTCTTCACGATTTTATGTTGGCATAGGACTTTAATATGACAATGAATTTACAAGGAATTTTGGAAATCAGTGATGCTTTTATAGAGATAAATATTTTAGTTTCACATTAGATTTTTAAAAATCAAAAGGGTTTTATATCATTGTTAATTCTCAAAACCAAAATTACTTATAAAATTTATATACAAATTTTAGTGGATTTATAGTATTTCATATTATTTTAATTAGTGAATTAAAATTGCTATGTTAAATTACTCTCTCGAGATTGATTTTTATGACATTAAAAGAATTTTCTATTGCAACAGAATTTTAAAATTATATTTATTTGGTAGAATTCTTATTTAGTTCCTCATAAATTTTTATTTAAAATTACACATATTTGCTTAAGGAGCTATTTATGTGCTTATGACACTTGTTGTTCCTTTTATTTAAGTTTTTTTCTTTTGAACCGAAGGTATTATGCTCTGTTGTTTTCTTGAGATTTATTTTCAAGGCTTTAAAAGAATTTTATGTTGTAAGCGAATTTGAAAATTAATATCATTTGAAGGTTGCATGAGCTCTTGCAGCCCAGGGACTTCAATTTCAGATGGTTGAGTATCAATGGAAGTGATGGACAGCAAAGCATCTTATATGCTTTCTCTTTAGAAATGAGAGGTAGTCGTTTTTCTTTGCATCTCTGTTGTTTGCAATGCCTTGAGCAGAGCCAAAACGCAGGATATTGCTTTTACTGTGGATTTAAGTACCCACCATCAGTGCAAAAATTGGGCTCATCATAGGATATTGAGAAGTAGATCATTGCTTCCCAATAATGATTGTTTGCAAAAACTATTTGAAATAGTGTGGGAAAAGGCTCAGTAAAACCATATGGTAACCCACAAGAACAGAGATGGTATTTCCCATATCTGAGTCTTTGTCAACGGCCCCACTTCTCCCTTTCCCAATTTCCTTCTTGGTTTGATGAATTGGGATGAAGTCTCCTGTCAAATTGATTGTACTACACAGTGGTCTAGAGGATGCATAAAAAGATATGGACCTGCTGCTCAAGTGGGTCAATAGAAGGTTCCACTGGCTGAATTGTTTTCCTGTGATGTGTTCTGGTTCATATTTGGCATGCAGAAAAAGATTTCAAATGAAACTGGATACAACTGAAAGATGCATAGCAGATGTTTGGATTGAATTTCAGTACTATATCTGCTCTAGCAATGCATAGCAATGGAGCATGTTCATCTAGCAAACTTGAAATGCTGTAATTGCAAGGTCATATATATCAGATAATTCTCAAACAAGCTTGGTTATTTTTCTCATTAAGCCAAGTAATCTTCTTTAAATTCATGATCGAATGTCTTAATGTGTTCCGAACAAGTTCACGGTAGAAACAACATATAATTTGAAGTTTTGTTTTTAGTAGAGCTGGAACTTGGATGCCACCACTGAAGAACCTTGTAACTTGGTCAGTTGTGTTGCCAAATGCCAATTGCAAAGACGTACCCAATTGAGCATTCTCTCATTTTCCAGGCTTGTTAATATATCCAATTTATGTTCAGGTGATGCTTGAAAGAGCAGAGACAAATCAGTTGCAGTCCAAGACAAAGGCTTCTTAATTATCCATGTAATTAAAGAGCAAACTAATTCTGGACCAAATCATAATCAATTACATTTTTAAAAAATATTTTCTTTTTCTTCATTCTGTTACCATTTGTTAATTTGTATTGGCTGGATTCCAATTTTGATTAAAGTTTTATCTTCTCATATTGTTTTTTCTTTGACTTGTCTGAACTATTAAACGATAATTGAGATTCCTTCTCCAAAAGAGAGAGAGAGAGAGAGAATTGGATTTATATTGATTTGTGCTTCTAAGAGATCACTGCCATGGTTTTCTTTCTTCTTTATATTTTTATTTCTCTAATTAATAAATGAGTAGAACTAGAATTTAAAGAAAATTTTATATTTATTTATCTTGACTTATGTTTAGGTCACAATTTAATAGTAATTAAAGTTATTGTTTAGTTGCCTTTTGGAAGACATATGACTCATTGGTAGTGACCTTTTCGCAAATGGCCAAATAGTCTATATTTTCTCATTTCCCCATCAATGGACTTATAATTTGTATGAGGATGAAATGGTCTATATTTTCTCACTTCCTGACTCATTTGGTCATTTACGAAAAAAGGAACTACAAATGAGTCATATGTCTGCCAAAAGGTAATTAAACAGTAATTTTCCCTTCTCTCTCTCTCTCTCTCTCTCTTTTAAAGTTTTTCCACAGTGATAAGATTTTCACTGCCAATAAAAGCATTTTTATCAGTGGTAAATAACCATAGGTAGAAGCCTTTGTCATTAGCAAGAAGCTCCTATAAAAAACTATCCGCTTTTCACTATATGAATACCATTGGTAATAAGGTTTTGAGACAATCAAGCTTAAGAAAATCTACAAAGAGTAGTGAGAAGCCAACAGAACATCAAATGGTCTTGCAAATTTCGCTCTTGATTTCTACTCATGAAGTGATGCTTTAGATGAAAACTTTGAAAGAGGGAGATTTCACAAATGCTAGAATACTCCCTCTAATTAAAGCAACTTTAAGGGCATTTGTTTCTTTCCCCATTCACAAGTAATTAAAGGTTGTGTGTGTAGCACGCAAGAAAGAACATTGTCTCTTTCAATCAAAGAAACTTTAAAATACCATTAGGCATTTGTTTCTTTTTTCAATCACAAGTTACTAAGGTTATGTGGCACTCAAGAATACTCTTTAAATAAGGCGACAACTTTCGTATATGGTTGTGGCCATTTGATTCTTTCCCCATTCATTAAAAAATTTGTTTTAACTTTTGCTCAGAAATGTAATTAAATATATCAAACACAATGAATTTAAAACCATAATTTTCAAATGCCAATGAAAATTTGGAAATTATGGTTTTAACTTGATGCAGCGGGTTAAACGTGCAAATGGGACAGGCTTGGTATAACCAAACTTGGGGTTAGGGCAAGTTAGGGTTTAGGTCAACCCGCCCCGGCCTTGCCCTTTGACTTCGCCTTATTTATTTTAATTATTTTTTATGTATTAAAAATGTTATGTTTACATGCATTATGTAATAAATTTTTTTTTTTAATGTTTACGTGCATTATGTATTCTATTAATATTTGTATTATTAATTTATATATTCTAATTTGAAAATTAGTTTCTTTTTAAAGTATTATAATGCAACGAGGCAAACCCCGACCCACCCGTTACTGACCTATAAGGGTGGGACAGGGTTTGGCATTACCTAAATCCTTGACACATCGGGTTCAACAAAACCCACCCCGTTGCCATTCCTTGGGTAAAGTTAGATAACCCACTTATTCAACACCAAAAACACAACTTCTATCTTCATAAAACAAAATCCATACTGGCTCCAAATCAATTCTATTAGTTTTGATGATTTCTGGCTTTGTATTTTCCATTTATTTCTATCCAATGTCCATTCCAGTCCAAATATAGGCTTAAAAAGTGTAATTGTAAGGTTATGCTTTGATGGTAAGGAGCTTATCAAACTTATCCTTAATTTATCTGTTTCTTGCAAACTTTTTTTGTGCAGTGGTATGTTAAGTATTTTGTACAATCAAGCTTTCTTTAGAATGTGCTGCAAAATTTTCTTACTAATCTTTTTGACTTCCTTTGCATGAAATCCCTACAGGTCATTGGTGGGTTGGTTGTGATTATAATGCTTCCTCTAGTGACACAACAAACAAGATCTGCCTCTTCTACCCTTTTTCAGACTTAGGACTTTGAGGAAAGGTTTTTACGGATTTTTTTTTACATGAAGGAGCGGAAGAAAGGGGGAAGGAAGAAGGAGGAAGGAGGAGGTGCTCTTGCTGCTGTCCGGTACCTCAAGGGAGCTCGCACACCTGTCATATTCTACTTACAAAAGTGGGAAATCAAAAATTACAAAAAGGGGGCCAATGCCCAGAAGTTCTTCATTCTGCTCATCCTTCTTCATGTCTTGAAGGACCCGCCATTTCTTTCTTCTGCTGGGGGCTGTCGCTTGATTAAGTCTAGGCTCCCCTCCACAAGGCTCTTTTCACTGGGGATTTGTGGAGGAGCCTTTTCCTCTTTTCTTTCTCTGAGACGGGGCTTCTGCCGAGTCAGGGATCATCTTTAGACAAACACTGGGACTCCTTTAGAAAAACATGAGGACTTCTTTTGAAGAGAATGCTCCCCTGGGGATTTATGGGAGCCCTCTTTATCTGCTCAGTTCCATTGTCATGACATTCCTCTCTTGGTATGGTGTTCCACCGAGGATTGGTGGGAGAATGTCACATTTCCTTTATGAGCTCTTCTGCTTGTCCAGTGTTCTTGTCGTTTATTGTCGGCATATTCCTTGTCATCCTCCATTTTCAGATACCACTCTCCGTTATTAAAGAAACTCCACTGGGGATTGAGGAGAGGGTATTTGCCTTCTTTTGAGAGGTCTATCTTTTCCTTTGCCTTTGGCCACTTCTTTTCTTGCCTTGATCATACCTGCGAAGAAGGGAGAGAGATAGGATGTCAGTTGGAGACTTACTGGGGGAGTGTGTGCAAAAGCCTTCTTTCTTTTCTTTTCTTTTTCGAGCCTTCTGCCCATTGCAGCCAGAAATGGTTCCCATCAAGGCTACAGATTTATTAGCTAAGGTTAGTAGCACAATATGAAACTCGATGATAGTTAGGCAGAACAGTTATCGAAAGAGCACAGAGGTGTCAGTGTGTGTCTGTGTTTGCAATATCAAAAGTTGGCTCCCAGGTCAGACAGGACTAGGTGCACTTAGTATTATCAGTAGTATTGTCATCACAAGCCATTGTGAAGTTTTGAGTTAAATGCAACCGGCTGGTTTGGACCCTTCAGATCCGTCTGACTTTCTCAGCTCATTCCTTAGCCTTGTTTTTTGCTCTTTCTGTGTTCACTTTTGCTCAATTTCTACTAAACATGCTCACACGCCCATATCTTGTAATTTAATTCTAATTTAATGAATTATAATCCTATACACCTCATGTGCATCAAACTCCATGTACTCCACAAATAAAATTTAAAATCAAACTTTAAATATTATTTACCTTCAATCTTAAGATCTGACTATTGGATCAACTTCAAATTCCTGATTTCCTTCATTGGGTTAGCTAAAATTGTCTTAAGTAATCTAATATTAATTAATTAATAATCTGAAAAATTCAGGGTTTTACAGTGATGTATCTTTTAGAAGTTTATCACTTCTATCTGTAATATAAATAATTAAATAAATCTTATTGTTGTGAATTATAGAGGTTCACATTGGGAATATAGAAAGGTGTCCACTTTGAAAATAAAGATTCTAAAAAATAGATAATTAAAATTCTTCTTTTATAAGGTAAGTATTGCAATTAATATTCTTTTATTTAGATAATTATTGGAGAAAACTCTATTGAGATAATTATTGAGGAAGAATTCTAATTTAGTAAGAGTTCATTAAAATAACTCCATGTAGCGCCCCAGATTCGGGTCTGCCCTATCACAGCACCAACCTGTACCCGAGACCTACTTATGGGCCCAATAGAACCTGATTGACACAATCAATCCCGGGCAATTACAAAGCAATCATCAGAGTGCATGACTAAAGAAGCATGGAATAAAAGTTTCCATATAATCAAAAGATCATCTATACTATAATCTCCAAAACATGATATACATGTGAACAAAATACAACTAAGGCAACTAACATTTACAAGTTCTCTCCAAAATATACAGACATGTACAAATGATATCTCCCAAGAGTATAAGTCCAAAAATATTATTTACATTCCATTTGCAATTCCCTAACAAAATACAACATCATAAAAAGAGTCCTACTGCAGGTAGTAGTCCTCTGGACAGAACTGAAGCTCACCCTCTATATCTGCCCAGATATACGGCTTACCAAGCGGATCTGAAAACAAATCCGATAAAACAAAACATGCGCGAGACTTAAAGTCCCAGTAAGCAGCAAACATGCATGCAGAAAAACAGTTTATGCAATTTTGTAACATCATGGAAATATTCACAAGTATAAGATACCAAATGTAAACCAAAACATCTCAAACAGATATAAAGTGTAATTCCAGGTCAAATATCTCAATCAGGTAATTCGTGAAATCAAATCAACCATTCCAAGTAAAATGTCTCAATTGAGTAATTGATAAAATCGAATCAACAATTCCAAGTCAAATGTCCAAATCCAATTAATAATCGCTGTCCAAGATTAAGGCCAAGCGGAGTATTTCAACACTGCCGACGCATCAAGGCCCAGTGGAGTACTTCTACACCGCCGACGAAATCAAGGCCAAGTGGAGTACTTCTACACTGCTGACGCATCAAAGCCAAGTGGAATACTTCTTCGCTGCTCGATGAATCAAGGCTAAGTGGAGTACTTTTACACTGCCCGATGAATCAAGGCCGAGTGGAGTACTTCTACACTGCCCCGGTTCATGAAATCCAAAGTCTATCAAAACGAACATCGTAAAACCCTCAAAACACATTTTGGATGAGTGGAGTAGTCTTAGAATTCTCAAATAAGTCATCCTACCAAAAATCAATGGATTCTGAGACAAAAAGTTTTGGACCTCAAAAATATTCTAAGTCTGGATAAAAACGTTGACTTTTCGGTGTAGAATTTTTCTAGATAAATCTACAAGGAATTTCGGGCTGAAATTCTGGTTGTGGTCTATTGGAGAGTAAAGAAATCTTCTAGAATTTGCTGGGCTTTTGAATCCCTCGTTTGGGTATCAAACTCAAAAAGTGGCATTTTTGAAAATCGGGAAAACTGGAAATTTAGGCATGAACTGGAAAGTTGACTTTTTATTGGTTGGGAATTGGGCCTTGAGAGTATTTTTATTGGTTCCAAATGGAGGGTAAAACCTTATTTACATGTAAAGACTTAAGTAAATGGAACACTAAATATACACGACATTTACTTAAATATCTTTCATAGAAATAAGGGTGCTGTGCGAGAGGCTTGGGTTGTTTGGGAAAGGGTTGGAGAGAAAAAAGGGTGAAGATTGTCAAAAACATGGTCCACGAATAGGTCGTGGATTAATTGCCCAGGGGCGATTAGCTTTAGTGTTCGGGCGTTGAGGTTTAAAGTTCAGGCATTGAGATTTAAAACTAAGGCAGCGCGAGCGCGTTGAAGGTTGACGATCGCGCACTAAGGCAATTGCAAGCAATGTTTGCGCATTCCCTTTGAACGTGCACCCGTTAAGGCTCTAGATTAATCGCCCAGGTTAATCCTGATTCGCGATTTAAGATAACAGAGACTTGTCTTTTGGGGGTTTGGCTCAGGATTAATCGTAAATTTTCAGGATTAATCGCAAGGTCGGGATTTTGAAATATTTTGACTATTTTCAACACAAAACTCATGTAAATCATTTCCAACACTTCCAACATCAAATAGGATTATCATAAAACTTCCCAACATGCTTTAAAACACTTTTTAGAACAAAGATCCATCCCAAATCCATCTGAACACAAATCTCAAACCCTAATCTGAAATATAATCAATACAATCAGAAATCTATGGTAAATCAATAGAAAACTCAACAAGATTATCATACCACCAAAACCCTACAAATTTTAGAAATCAAAACCATCATGCAAGATCATTTCATCAAATAAACCAAACACTAGAGAGAAAATACGAAAGTTGGTAATTCATTTTGTTTGGAAAGGTTTGCTACTTACATGTTAATGGAGAAACAACGTCGTCTCCTAGCTCTCCTCTTCTTCTCCTTCTTCTTGAAGTTTTGAAGCAAGTTCCCGCAACTCTCTCTCTTGTTTTATACGATCAAGACAAGAGGAAGTGTTCTCAAAACACTTAAAATAGAAATTAGGGCATCCTTTTATATGCCCAAGTTTTTGGCCTTTCAAATCTGCCTCTAAACAAAGCTTTTATTCAACTAAACCCTAGGGTCTACCTAAGGCATATCAAGGGTACCTTAGTGTTATTCGAGTGGGGTACCTTGGTATTAAATGGAGTACCTTAGTGTTAAGTGGGGTGTTTGCCTTAGCCACTTCAAAAGGCATGCTTTAGGAATGCTTGGGAGGTGTACCTCAGTTAACACAGAAGGGTAACTCAGTTATATAAAGGATACTTTAATTATTTGAGGACATACCTTGATGTTTCAAGGGATTTACCTTAGTTATTCTAAGGGGTAAACTTTAGATAAGCTTAGAGGTGTACCTTAGTCATATTGAGGAGGGTACTTAATTATAGAAGGGGTGTACCTTAGTTATATAAGGGGTTATACCTTAGGCAAAACAATGGGAGTTACCTTACTTATATAGGGGTTATTTTAGTTAGACAAAGAGGGTACTTTGGCTATATAGGGGGTGTACCCTAGGTGAAATAGTGGGGGTACCTTACTTATATGAGAGGAGTACCTCTAGGAAATACAAGGGGTGTACCCTAGGTAATATAGGGGATGTACCTTAGGTATGTTGGAGGTACTTTAGTTATATAAAGGGGGTACCTTAGCTGTATAAGGGAATGCATCTTAGGTAAACAAGGGGTACTTTAAGTAAAATAGTAGGGTACTTTAATTAAAATAAAGGGTTATCTTAGGCAATACAAGTGAGGTACCTTAGGTCTAATTAAGGGATACTTTAGGTATTTGAATGGGGTACCTTAGGCAAAACAGTGGGGTACCTTAGCCACTATGAGTGAAGTGCCTTAGGTAATATAGGGGTTACTTTAAGCATACATGTAGGGTACCTTAGGCAAACACAAGGGGATACCTTAGGCAAACACAAGGGTACCTTAGGCAATTAAAGTAGGGATACAAGTGGGGTACCTTAGGTATAATTGGGGGTACTTTAAGTAACACTTGGGTGGTACCTTGGGTAATACTTGGGCATACCTTGGGTATATAATGAGGGTACCTTGAGTAATACTTGGGTGTACCTTGAGTATAGAAGTGGGGTACCTAGGGTATACTTGAGAGGTTATTTGGGTATTCTTGAGAGATACTTAAGGTACACTTGAGAGGTACCTTGGGTATTCTTAAAAGTTACTTTGAGTATTCTTAGGGGATAATTTTGGGGTATACATGGGTATACACTAGTGTTATCCGGGAGGATACCTAGGGTAAACTTTGGGGTACCCAGGGTATACTTGGGAATTACTTTAGATACACTAAACTCTAATTTTTCAGAATTTGATTTCCAATTCACTAAATTTGATTGGAGAGTATCTTAGACAATTGAAATTTAGAAATAATATTAACTAAGCTTACCTTACTAACCTTCATAAAGTTCAATTGATTTCTCTAAATCCTCAAGAATAATCCACACTTACCTCATCTTCATAACACAAATACTTAATTAGTCTAGCAATTACACTTTAGATAATTAATCTTAATAATTAAATTATAATCTGGGTCAGGGTTTTATACTTCACACACCTGATGTTGGCTAATTAAATGGCACACTTTGAAAAAATAGTTTACTTAAATATTTGAAATTAATGACTATAAGGAAGGATATTTTATAGGTATGTGAAAATAAAAAACACTTAAAGTAGTTTGTGCTTTTAATAGTAGTATAGATACTGATAGATTAATACCATTAGTAAAATAAATATTTATGGGCTATTATAACCGCTAGTAAAAGGTTTTTTTTCTCTCTCTTTCTTTTGAGAAGCAATTCACACCATGACCTATTATACTTTTACCATTGTTTAGTGCTATTACCACTGGTAATGCTGCGTCTGTGAATCACTGGTAAAAGTCCACCTTCTATACTTCTTGCCACAATTAAACCCATGTCTCACCAAGTAAATAAAGATGGTGAGACAAACAAAAATTTATGATTTAGAAAGGAAGAAAAGCAAACAAAACAAAACAAAACAAAAAAATAAAAGAGAGGAAAGAAAAAAAGATTTAATTTAAATGGCTAACCATGAAGTGATGCTTGAGATGAAAACTTTGAAAGATGGGGATTTCACAAATGCTAGAGCCCCACTTCTTATGTACATTTTAACCTCAATTCATATCCCAAGTGTCAGTACAATTAGAATAAATTTAATTGTAATTATAAGAAAACTAAATTAGTTGGCGATTCCATCTGTTTGACTGGTCTGTCCAGTTTAGTTTGCAAAGAATAGTCCCTCTAATTAAAACAACTTTAAGTGCATTTGTTTCTTTCTCCAATCACTAAGGCTGTTTGGCACCCAGGATTACTCTTTAAATAAGGCAACTTTCGCATATGGTTGTGGCCATTTGATTCTTTCCTCATATAAAAAAAATTGTTTTAAATTTTGCTCAGAAATGTAATTGGAGATATCAAACACGATGAACTTAGAACCACAATTTTCAAATGCCAAAGAAATCTGAAAATTATGGTTTTTAATTGGGTATGGTAGCGATGGCAATGGGGTGGGTTTAAACTGGTAACCTGCTCCGCCCCACCCACCCCTAATGGGATGGGTTTGGTATAGCCAAACTCGAGTTAGGGGCAGGTTAGGTTTTAGTCCCCCACCCCCGCCCTACCTTGACTCCACCTTATTTATTTAAAATATTTTTGATGCATGTATTAAAAATGTTATTTTTACATATATTATGTATAAAAAGTACATATTTTATAAATATTTATATTATTAGTTTATATATTCTAATTTTAGAAAATAGTCTTTTATAATCAACCGGGGTAACCTTAAAGTGGAAGTATACTAAATTCTAAAATGTTGGTTCCATTTGCTACGCCGAACTCAAAGAAGGGTTCCGGACTGAATATGGTTTCCACTAAGCAATCTACAACTCATGTTTGGTTTTGATCTGGACTGAACCACAACTCCATTGCATTCCTTTAAAGACCAAAATAGGTATATTCGTGAATCCCATTTTTGTGACGAATTAATTTTATTCTAACTTGTTAATTGTAGACTTATTTGTTGTTTGTGTTTGTATTGTCACTTTCAATCTTGCATATATATATATATATAATGTAGTGTACTTCATCACCGGTAGGAGCGGTGGTTGTGATGGTTATATGTTGAAATTCTTTTGGTTGTGGATGACAATTTTTGGAAAAAGAAAAAAAAGGAGGGCCAGAAATGGGTGTGGATGTTGATATGTTATGTATTGGGTGGCTCTGGTGGCATGGACTTCTTGTTTCCATCATTCTTGAACTATACTCCTCTATTCTCCAGTTGGAATAATTTTAATTAAAAATGATGTCATAATTTATCACTCCATGTGCGGAGTTTGAAAGCGGCTTTTTTATTTATTTATTGTTTTTGAAAAAAAAAACCTAAAATCTCATTTGGTAAGCACAATTTCCAAATTGTTTTTAGAAAGAACAATCCAAAAACCGCCCTGTTTTTAGAAGCTAAAATTTTTCAGTTTTTAAAATAGAGAATCGTTCTTAAAATTTTTTTGATGGCATTTTTGTAACTTTTTGTTTGATTCATCAAATTGTTTGTGGTCCATTGCCAACATCCACTACCATTATTTGCAGGTCGACAAGTTGAAAAGTCTTGGAAAGGAAAAAGGCATGGAAGAAGGATGAGTCTTTAGAAAAGATGGGAAAGTAATCTTTTAGACCGACTGAGAGGAGGAGGAGCTCCATTGAGACACCTTGTTAGAAAGAGTTTGATTCTTTCTTCATTCACCAAAAAATTTGTTTTAACTTTTGCTCAGAAAGCTAATGGGAGATATCAAACACAATGAATTTAAAACCACAATTTTCAAATGCCAATGAAAATCTGAAAATTATAGTTTTTAATCGGGTAGTGTAGCGATGGGAATGGGTGGGGTTAAACAGGTAACCCACTCCGTCCCACCTGCCCCTAATGGGAATACCCTATTTTTTAACCGTATAATATTAATATTATACTGATCAGCCATGCGCGTAATTATTATACTAACATCTATTAAGATTCCCATTTGAATTGGGTATATCCAGGCTGGCTTGAATGGGAAAGCACGTGCTAGGTGACAGCTGTTACGAGCGGAAGGAAAAGTGAAAGGTACTTAAAGGCTCTGGATTCCTCTAAGACAGGCGCGTCAAAAGTCATCCTCAGCTTTTTAAAAAGCAAATTTGGACCCAGATAGAAATGCGTGATTGAAGTGAGTCGTTTTCTTCTGCCACCGACCGTCTTACGAACGGTCTTGCAATCGTGATTGAAGTAGACTCTTTTTGTCTATCATTGATGCGTGATCGAGGTAGATTCTTTTGTCTCTCGTTGATAATAGTTCCACTTAGAAGGAGAAATTGTTCATGGCAATTGTTCATGGCAGAGCTTAATAAGGTTTGGTGAATACCCTCATCAAAGTAGACGTGGACTTATGTGATTCACTCGCAGGTTGTATGGGGATTGCTTAATTAAAAACTTAGATAAGCTTTTTAACTTACTAAAATGCCTTTTTAACATAAAATAATGTTTGGTAACGTCAAATAGATAAGTAAAAACATAGATTTTTATTTATTTATTTATTTTTTGAGTCTTAAGGGAAGGGGGAAATAGGTGGTGAGAGCAGGATTTGATCTGGATTCTGAAGTACAACCTCGCTTTACCGCTTAAGCGGGCGGCATCTTTAAAGTAGATATCTTTAGATTTTAGAAAAGTAAATTT
This sequence comes from Buxus sempervirens, assembly GCA_947561395.2. Lineage (NCBI taxonomy): Eukaryota > Viridiplantae > Streptophyta > Magnoliopsida > Buxales > Buxaceae > Buxus > Buxus sempervirens. Next base: position 25,057,317 of record OX387190.1, on the reverse strand, counting down.
GAATGGTAAATTAAGGTAAAAGGTAAATAAGGCTCTCTTAATTCTACTAAAAATATAAGATGAGATCCACGTTAAAAGTATAATAAAACAGTATTTAGTTATATTCCTAGAATTGTTGTTTGTGTTTGTATCGTCTCTTTCAATCTTGCGTGTGTGTATATATATTGTATTGTCTCTTTCAATCTTGTGGAGGACAATTTTTGAAAAGAAAAAAAAAAAAGAGGGCCAGAAATGGATGTGAATGTTGATATGTCATGTATTGGGTGGCTCCCATGGCATGGAATTCTTGTTTCCATCGTTCTTGAACTATACTCCTCTATTCTCCAGTTGGAATCATTTTTGGTTAAAAATGATGCCGTAATTACTCCATTTGCAGAGTTTGAAAACAGCCTTTTTTTTTTTTTTTGAAAACAAAAAACCTAAAATCTCGTTTGGTAAGCACAAATTTCAAATTGTTTTTAGAGAGAACAATGCAAAAACCGCCCTGTTTCTAGAAGCTAACATTTTTCAGTTTTTAAAATAGAGAATCGTTCTTAAAATTTTTTTATGACATTTTTGTAACTTTTTGTTTGATTCATCAAATTATTTGTGGTCCATTGCCAACAGCCACCACCATTATCTGCAGGGTCAATAAGTTGAAAAGTCTTGGAAAGGAAAAGGCCATGGAAGAAGGATGAGTCTCTAGAAAAAGAAGGCAAAGTAATCTTTTAGACCGACTGAAGGAGGAGTGAAAAGACTAAAGAGAGAGCACACGCTAAGAAAAAGAGAAGAACATTGAGGGAACTGAGGGGAGACTCTTAGGAAGAGAGCAGGAGGAGCTCCATTGACACACCTTAAGGGGAAGACCGTTGTTGACTGCAAGAGCTTCAAATCCAGGTGGTTTAGTCATTTCCTTTCATCTAAATGCTATAAAATTGTTTTTTTTTTTTCATTTTATATCTTCTCAGGTGTAGCCAATTATTATGCGAATGGTTATTTTGTAATCTGAAATAATAATAATAAAAAAAATCATAAGATTCTGAATTCTTGGTCGAATTAACCCATACACGTCCTTAGTGATTTAACGCCAAGCACCAAATTTAATCTATCTTATAAAGTTGCTTCCAAGGCATGATTTTTGGGGAGTTTCAAACATATCAGATCCTTGGAACAACCATTCTGAGTCAATATATTTTTGGGCATCATCAGCAACCCCTCTCTTGAGATTACCTGAACTAATTTAGTTTCTTAATTTATTTGTTTATGAACCTGAATTGCAGAAAACAATCGCAACTTTCTTTTCTTCAGTTTGTTAATTTATTTCTGGTGTGTTCATTTGATGTCTTTGTTATTGAGCCACCAAAGTGGATGCTTTTGATTGTTAATGGATAAGTTTTGGAGCAAGAATTCATGAGATAATGGATTTAAAGGAAGAGAGGAAAAAAAAAATGCTAAAAGCAAAAATTTAAAAAAAAACCCTTTTTTTTATTGAAATGATAGAATTTTTGTAGCCGAACATGTCACTACTTTGTCTCTTCTGGTTTTCTAGCTTTTTATTTAGATTGGACCTTGTTTAATTTGGATCTTATATATATGTATATTTTTTTTAATCTTTGTAAGTTTCATCACGTCTACAGCTGACTTTGCTTTTACTTTATTGCACGTAGGATGTAGCATAACAATCCCCCATTCCTTGGATTTCTTTGTACATATGAAATGATAAAAAATGAAAAAAAAAAGAAAAAAAAGAACAAGAAAAGAGATAAGGAAAAATAAGAGGGCATATTAGATGTCAACACCACCGCAGCTGCTGCCGCCAATACCATCACTCCATTTATCACCATTACCATCACCATTACTAGGAGTGGAAGTTTGGTTCAGGCTGACCTCAATCCAAATCAAAATGAGGTATATGTCTACCAATCCAAAACTAAACTAACCTGAATTGAGAAGTGACTATGCCAACCCGAACACCAACCACCAAAAATAAATAAATAAATAAATAAAATATATAATTAAACCCCCTAAACCCAACCCAACCTAACTTTCATTCGGTTCAGTTTGGTTGGGGTTAGGCCAATTTTACCTATTTTCATTGATTTTAATCAATAAATATAAAAATAATAAATTGTAACTATCATTTACTCTAAGTCATTTGTTCATTAATACTATGCATATGGCATATATATTATATATTATAAATTAATAATAGGTAATATTAATTCATAAATAGGTACTACATATATATTGTATAGTATATATTTAGTTCGTTTGGGAATCTAATTTATGTAAGTTGGGTTTTGATTCTATTCAGTTTAATCAAGCCTTCAATCCAAACTAATTGAACTAATTTGGCTTATTATTTTTGGAAACAAAAGTAAACCGAAAGTAATAGAACCCAAACCAAACCGACTAAAGTCTGTTGGGTCGGCTGGTTTTTTGGTTTTATCCAACCCAAGTTGCACCTCTTACCATTACAACCACAACCATCACCATCACCATCTGCTATAACCCACTAATAAAACTATTATAATAATTGCACAATGTTTTTAAAACTTTACCAAGCACATTTTTTTACTAACTTTTGAAATCAGTAGAGAGGCCTTTTGGGCGTGGGGACAGAGTGGAAACGAGGGGGGGGGGGGGGGGGGGGGGGGGGGGACCAGCTTACAAAGAATGGGGGGTGGAGGCCTATTTATAGGCCTTTTTTCGTGACTGCGTTTGAAATGAGGTCATGCCTTGACCGCATTTCAAACGCAGTCGTGCCTTGACCGCATTTCAAATGTTTGCTTCATCAAACTATTAGTTAATAACAAAAAAAATATAATTAATAAGATATTATCAAATTATTAATTAAAAAATTAAAAAATAAGATTATCTTAACTAAACCCATATTAAAATAAAATAGAAATAAGATAATTTAATGAAGTAAGCATCAAACTAAAATATTTTTGATAATTATTACATGTCTAATTAATAAGAGTATATATATCCTAATTTAATAATCAAAACAAGATTATCTAATAAATTCGAAGTAAGATTATTTTGACTAAGCCATTATCAAAATAAAATCCTAATTAAAACAAAAATTATGAAAAGATATCGAATAAAAGTAAACTATGAAGTTTAATTGCCGTTACATTAGGTGTTGTTTTATTAATGACGTGATTTAATTAGCACATATATTAATTTTATTAAAAAGATTTTTCCTGGGCACTTCTTCTCCTATATTTATCCAACCTATATTTTGATAATATAAAAAAAAAAAGGAGGGAATTAGAGTTGTTTACTTTCCTTGGCATTTTTTCTAACAAAATCCTAAGAATATAGGAATTCTTGTTATTGAATTTCCGTAGTTATTAATAATATATTATTAAAATTATTAATTGAAGACAAAAAAACAAAAAAAAAAGTAGGAATCTAGAGTTGTTTATTTTGCATAAAGTGTTAGTAAAAAAAATCCTAAGAAAATAGGAGTTCTAATTTTCAATTAATAACCAAAATGACAACCCTACCCGTTTCCATCCTTAACTTATGACAGCAAGTGGCTGGTACCTTATTTATATTTATATTTTTAGTTTTTTTTTTTTTTTGAATTTTTGTTAAGCAGCAAAGGAAGAGTGTCAATCTCCTAAAGAGTATTTATTCGACCTGTCAATGGTAGGAAACTGTGCTTCAAACTTCTTATATAAGCGGCTTTCTAAACTTCTTATCATTGCGTTTGATTGCTACTAATTTATTGTAAAAAGTTTGTCATTTTCCTTAGAGACTGTGGAAGGTTCTACATGTTAATGCATTGCAACAAATTATCCGAGGCAATCTCAAGAGGTTGGGCCTCATTAAATCCTACTATTCATAGAGATTGATTAATGAAGTCAAGTTTTTTCTGTGCCAAGAAATTGCATAGGGACCATTTTCTAATTGAATATTAAAAAAAGTAAGTTTAACTAAATAATATAAATAATAAATTTTTAATGGTGATACTCTATATAAGAAAGGTAGAAGGAGAGATTTTTTTTTTTTTTTTTTTTTGGTGTGGAATAAGGTAAGTTTGTATGTATTCCAAAAGAATGATTTCCAAGAACAGTTCACCCAATCCCTCACATTAAGTAATCAGCTGAAACTACACCCCAAAATCAACAATTAAAGAAAAAATTAAGGTCAACCTAAACATGAAGTATTAGAAAGGCAAAAACTTTGCATATAAACCCCAATTTGACATAAAAACCGTGTCGAAAGGGTTGTCTTGTATAAGCTTAACATGTTCATGGAAATTCATCAGTATGTCTCTCGTTATTGAGAGGTAGGAGAGAGATATTTATTTATATAATATTTATAAGGAATTAAATATGTGAAATTTAAATAAGAAAAATACTTCATCTGAAGCCTAAGGCTTGAACAAGCTTCGCAGCTGTTGCTTCAGTCTCTTGTACTATACTTCTCAACTTTGATGTTTGAGGAATTTAATTAAAAAAATTATATATATAAAATTGAAAAAGCTAGAGAATTAAGAGCTTGGATGCCTTAGCAAATAGAAGAAAGGAGAAGATTTATGCGGTTTGGAATGGGAAGGGTTGGGGCTATTTATAGGCATTTGTAATTAGCCTTTTACCGTTTTTACCCTCAAGTATAATTGTTTTTCAGTACGCTAGAAAGGTCTTTTTTCCTATAATTTTACAAATTTGACCTCCTAAAATGGTTTTTTTTATAGCTGTTAGGGGATAAAACAAGAATAAAAAGCCTTTTGCTAACACAAATTTTCGTGTCTAACACAAAAGACAAGAAAAATGTAACAAATAACAATTTTTATTTGAAAAAAAGAAATGGATTACAATCTTTGTGATTCTCCTCTGATTCGATCTCCTTAATGGGTCTTGATCCAAGGGCTACACGAGCTTGATCTTGAATGAAACTTCAATATTCAATTCGAGGGCTGAAAGAGCTTAATCTCAGACCAAACTTCAATCTTCGATTCGGGGGCTGCAGGGCTTGATCTCAAACCAAACTTCAATCTTCGATTTGGGGCTGCATGGCTTGATCTTGAACCAAATGTAGTTGTAGAATGATCTTCTTTTTTTGTGGTTTTGATTTGTCTTCTCTTTTCTCAAAATATGGGTAAGAGAAAGAGAAAACAATATGGATTTGATGTAGACTTGAATGAATTTCTTCAAGTCTTTGAATTTCTGCAGAGTTTTCCCAAGCTTTAGGCAAGTCTTCTAGAGCTTGAAAAGTGTCCTTTCTTCTCATTGAGGTCCTCTATTTATAGGCAAAGGGTATGAGCACTTGCCTTAATATGAGGATATTCTTTGATTGAGAATTTCCTTTTGAGAGTGCGTCTCATTTGGTAGCAATTTGAATTTAATTAAGCATACCATACTAAGAGATTCATTTGCTTTGATTTGGCATTTTAAGTTACTTCTGCCATTTGTGGGGTTGTGACTTTCCTTTTTTGTTTATCACAACTTTGTTACCAAAAGACTTATTTATTTTGTTTTAGTAACAAATATAACTCATATCTTGCTTTGTGGGGCCCATTTGTAGTTAATGGGTTGGATTTGTAAACTGCTTATCTTGACCCATATTTCATAAACGGGCCGAACCATCTTTGTTTAAGCCGGGCTTATTTGTTTGGTTAAGCCCTGGCCTTGGATTTGATCTCATTTGCTAAAGTCAATTATTTGACTTGGTCAACTTTTTAACTTGATGACACAAAAATTTTAGTGTCTACACCTTTTATCCACCAAAAAGCAAAAAAAAAAATAATAATAATAATAATAATAATTTTTTAGTAATCCAACGGCTAGTTGTTGGTGGACCTGGCATGCTGGCATGGCAGGCCAACTGTTGGGACAGCCTGGCATGCTGAGCTGTGCTCAATCGTGCCATACTCTGATGCCAAAATAGGCCAACGGCTCGGCAAGGCTGGTCCAGCATCGTAGGGCCATAGTTGAAGGGGCATGCTGTGTGTCGTGCCTCGTGTTGGGCCATGCCAGCACATGGGCCAATTTTCTCGTGTGAAATCCATAGCATATGCTAAGTGTCAACTTGACCCGAACATAATTAACTATAAGCAAATTGAATTGGTTAGCAGTTCGACCTGTTTAATCGGTCTCTATGGTATAGGGATCACAATGGGTTGGGTTTAGGGTTTAGCCGATATAAAACCATAACCAGCACATATTGTGTTGGTAATGGGGCGGGTCGGGGTTGACCTTGTTGTACTATAGAATGCATCAAAATATGTTTTTTTAAATAGAATATATAAACTAGTAATGCATTTATTAATAAAATATGTATGTTTTATATATGATATACATGAAAGTAATATTTTTAAACATATGTGATAATATTTTAATAGATTAAATTTGTGGTTGGGGCATCACTAGTTTGGTATGGTTTGTAAAAGGTTGGCTGTATCGGTGTCAATTTCTGTGATTACTTCCTATATTATGGTACAAAGGTATGATATTGTTCAAAATGATAAAAGACATTATCTTTGGCTTTTTCTTTTTCTTTTTTTTTTTTAAATATTAGGGAACGTAATTATTTAGCTAAGAACTAAATTAGAACTCAAAGCCTTACTTAAAAAATTTTTTTTCCATCCTTGCATTTAGTAGCAACTTGCTTTAACTTTTAAATTGAAACACAACTTCATTTATGAAAGAAATTAGTTGAATGCATTAAGTTGCATGCATCGACTAAGCTGATAAGTATTTCTTTCTTGTCTCATACTAATTTTATTTATATCCATGCTTAGAATATATATTTCCAACAGATGCTTCATGACAACGAATTAGTAATAACTCTGTCTTTGATGAGGTTCAAATAGCAGAAGAGAGCAAATGCCAGTCCATGACTACTCTACTGCACCCCACTTCAACAACAAAACACATACATGGGTGGAAATCTTATTTTACTCTCTTCAAAAGATTGAAATTAAATTAAAAATTTCTCTCTCTTTTACTGTTCCTTGTTGTTCTTGTTTTTGTTAGACTTATTTTGTATTCCTTGAATGTTCTTTTCTCGGCATTAAGGAAAAGAAGAAGAACAAGTCCAGAAATGTGTGAGCAGGCTGTCTGTTGTGTTGTACAAAGAATTGCTGGGCTCGTGGGGCCTCAGATTTGGCACGAATTTGGTTATTGCCTGAGCTACCACAGCAATATTGAGAATCTCAGAATCCAAGTTAGAATTCTGGAGGACAGGAGAGGTGGTGTTCAAGGCTCTGTAATTGCAGCTAAAAGGAGAGGAGAAGTAATCAAACAGGATGTCGAGCGGTGGCTAATCGATGTGCCTGGGATCATATCCGAAGCAAACAATTTCTTGGAACATGTCGCTGTGAGGAGGAGTTTCTATGACTGGTCAAGGTACAGCGTCAGTAAAGAAGCAAAAACTAAAACAGAGGTTGTCACTCGGCTCCAAATAGAAGGACAATTTACTACCTTTTCCTATCCTCCATCTCCTCCCAGCATAGAATCCATGTCAGCTGGTGATTATTTTGCTTTCCAATCTACAAGGATAGCTTTTGATGAGGTTATGAAATCACTGCAAGATGATAGTGTCAACATGATTGGGATATATGGCATCGGCGGCGTGGGCAAGACGACCTTGGTGAAAGAGATCGGAAAGCATGTTAAAGTGAACAAAGATTTTGATGAGGTTTTAATGGCTGTTGTGCGTCAGAGACCAAACATCAAAGAGATTCAGGATCAACTAGCAGATATGTTGGGTCTAAAATTTGCTGAAACTAGTGAAACTACGAGGGCAGTAAGGCTGAAAGATACACTAAATGGACTACTGGAGGATAAAAGGATTCTCGTAATTTTGGATGATATTTGGTCGGAACTGGAGTTGGCTGATATAGGCATTCCTTCTCGTGGCAACAATAAGAATCTCAAAATTGTACTCACCACTCGACGGGAACAAGTGTGCAGGGTAATGGGGTGCCAGAAAAATGTAGCACTTGATGTGTTATCTGAATCAGACTCTTGGAACTTGTTTAGAGCAAATGCGGGTGACGTTGTTGACTCTGCTACTTTTGACTCTACTACTTTGAATGTTGTGGCAAGGGAAGTTGCTAGCGAGTGTTGTGGCCTACCCATAGCCCTTGTGACGGTTGGAAGAGCATTAAGAAACAATGGCAATCTACAAAAATGGAAAAAAGCAGCAGAGGCACTCAGAAGTGCTTCACCTACTTATATTGAAGGTGTGGAAAAGATTGTGTATGCTTCTCTCACACTAAGTTATGATTTTTTGCCAAGTGAGGAGTCCAGGAAAATGTTCTTGCTTTGTTGTCTATTTCCGGAAGATCATAATATTGAGATCGAAGCATTGGTGCTTTATGCGGTGGGAAAGCGCCTGTTTCAGGGGCTTATTGCAAATACCGTGGACGAGGTAAGAAGCCAAGCATATGAAGTGATACAGAATATTAAAGATTCTTGTTTGCTGTTGGAGAGTTACAACAAAGATCACATCAAAGTGCATGATGTTGTGAGGGATGTAGGCATATCAATCGCATCTGAAATGCATAAATCTGTAGCAAAACCCTCTACCGGATTGAAGGAGTGGCCGAGAAGGATGATGACTGAACATTGTACGTCGATCTCATTAAGTTACAATGATATTCGGGTGCTCCCTCATGGGTTGAATTGTCCAAGGCTTAAGATTTTATTGTTACAAGGAAATGAAAATCTAAGGGAAATCCCAGATGCATTCTTTGAGGGAATGGTATCACTTGAAGTTCTAGATTTGAGTTACACTGGAATTTTGGCATTTCCAGCATCAATCAAGCTATTGAGAAACCTTCGGACATTGCGGGCAAAAGGTATGGGATTAGATGATATATCTATTTTGGGAGAGTTGAAAAATCTTGAGATACTTGATTTAGAATATTTAAAGACTTTTCGATTACCAAAAGAAATTATTGGATATTTGAGTAATCTAAGGGTGCTGAATTTGAACGATTGCTCTCAATTGAGCGATAGAATGTGCAATTTTATATCAAGCCTATCCCAATTAGAGGAGTTGTACTTATTGACAGATGAAGCACTGGGTGAAGTAAAGAATATTGAGTGGAAATCCTTATCATGTCTAAACATTTTACACATAATGATAGAGGATGTCGAAGTATTACCAAAAGAGTTGTGTGCAAGATTGAAAAAGTTTTACATAGCTACTCCTAATCCATATAGAAATAAATTCATCGAAAGGAAAGAGACAACATTGCGTCTTTCAGCGAAGAATCGTTTTGTGGGTGCAATTAAGGTGTTATTGGAGAGAACGGAAGACCTACAATTCGTCGGTCTACAATGTTGGAGGAATGTTATTCTTGACTTGGATGAGCTTGGTGGAGGTTTACAACGCTTGAAATTTCTTCGTGTGGTTGGATGTGACGGAGTAGAATATGTCATACGTGCAAGTGCAAGGGATTATTTTCCTAATTTACTGGATTTATTTATCTATAATTTGAAAGACTTGAAAGAGATTTGCCACGGCCTAATCCCTCAAACAAGATGCTTTGGGGAACTAAGTGTACTGTTTGTTAGTAGTTGTGGTAATTTGCGGACCGTTGTTCCCTTCAATCTGATGACAAAGTTACTAAAATTAGAAAAGCTTGAAGTAAACAACTGTCATAGAGTGGAAGTAGTTTTCGACTCGAACCATGAAGGGGTTAGTTTCGCCCAAGAAGACGTGCGCTTGCTGTCCACTTTAACGGTCTTGAGATTGGAGTATATGGATGAATTGCAGAAGATATGGAAGGATCCCACTCGACTTGTCTGCCTTCTCAACCTAAAACGCATACTTGTATATCGGTGCGAGAAATTGAGGGAGATTTTCTCACCTACCATATCTCAGACGCTTCCACAGCTTGAAGATCTCACAATCAAATCATGTGGCGAATTAGAGGTGGTGGTTACAGGGCAAGAGGAAGAAATTATGGTGGTGGATGATATTATCTTTCCAAAATTAAATTCTATAGAACTCTTGGATCTAAGGAATCTCAAATGCTTCTGCTCAGAGATGATTTCTTTCCAATTTCCGGCTTTGGAAAGATTGCGTGTGCGAGATTGTGACAAGATGAAGACCTTCGCTTCCGGATCTGTTAGCACTCGAAATCTAAAGTTCCTTGAACTCAACGGTGAGGATTACTCAAGAACCCCATGGCTGGAAGACCTAAACCACACCATACAAAACTTGTACAATACCAAGCAAGGTACGAAATACGAATTACATGTTTTTGCTACTCTCTCCATTGATCTTTATTTCAACTTTGATTTTAGTTTTATGTTTTTTTTTTTATCGTTCTACGGGTAGTCTCTTGTTTTGTTCTGTAATTCCATTTTCCTCTGTTCGGCCATGGTCGATCAATAACTGACCTTGGCTTTTCATTTTTCTTTATTTTATTCATTTCAACTGAAAAGCGATACTCAAGATCCTTTTCTCAAAAAATTTGGATTTATTTTGGTTTCTGCTTTCTTCTTTATTGATTAAATTATTCATTTTATAGAGAGGGAAGAAATTGAAGAAGGTGAAGATGACGATCCAATGTAACAATTGGGCGTTTTCAGGAAGATGATAGGGAGAAAACTTTATTCGCACAAGTGAGTAGTAACTGTTTCATTTTTATATGCTCGAATCTTCAACGGAAGTAATAAATAGCAAAGCTGCTTTTATGAGTTCCGTAGATTTATCCCTTTAGCTTTCTGCTTTTATGCATATAGATACATAATTTATGCACTTACATTTAGTGTTTCTTTAAAATTTCTAGACATTTATTGAAAACATAAATTTGGTGTTTTCTTGGATATGACAGCTAGGAGAAGAGGAAGTTCCAATGCTCGAGTTTCAATAGAAGTAATGGATGGTGAAGCTTCTGCTATGAGTTCTGTTGATTTCGTCTGTTAAAGCTATCCATTTAGAAGCAAAGGTAGTCATATTTCTTTGTGTCTCAATTGTGTGTGATGCTTTAACCAAACCCAAAACAGAGATTTTAATTTATTTTGCGCTTTTCACATTTTAATTCTTTGCACTCACCAGATTTATAGATTTTAGTTCTTTGCGTCTCAATAGTGAAGCACCAAGCAAGTATTCAGTATCATACCATTCTCCATCGACAAACTTCAGGAAAACATGATAACGAGCAACAATCTTCAATAAAGGAAAAATAAAATTTAGCTCAAAATTCGACAGCCAATTGGCTTTTTAAATATGGGTCCCAGAGAACTGTTGCCACGAAAAGATGAGTTGCAGTACCTCTTTATTTCAATTGATCACATAGTGTCAACTGTCTGAAGGTTTAAGGCAACACCAAACATATCTTCCAATGATATTTTCAATGGGAAGAGGTCCCCTGTGATCAGTTAATATCGAAAATGTGAGTAATGGAATTGTTTTAAGCTCAATTCTAAAGTGCGCAAAACATAAGAACAAATTTTATGATAGATTATGTTTTATTGAACATGAGAATACAAATTATTGCGGTTGTTGCCCAGCACGAAAACATGCCCTTGAGGCACACACTGAGAATCCAAGATATGCGCAAAAGAAACAAGAAAGGAAAAGGTTGTTATGAAGTAGAAGTATGAAATACTCTCCAAGAGATACACAGATGGGTAAACAGAGAATGGACCAAGTACACTGCGTACCGTCTGAGGCTCATGATGAATCCAGATCCAGATCATATATGATCATGAAGCTCTCAGATGTCAACAACATGGAGTCAACAGGGCTTCTCTTTTATCATCCCAATCCACGTTTATCATTGATGATAATACTCATCTTTCATGGAGAAGTATATGGATGAAATCATTTGCCCTGGGAAGTATATGGATGATAATATATGTTGTCCAAGAACACGCATGCTACTCGTACAAAAGAAAAAAAAAATTCTGTAAAATAAAGCAGTAAATGATAATGAGTAGAAAGGAAGTTAGTGAGCACACACTTAAACTCATTATGTATGTTGGCTCTTCTGCTATAAAATCTTCATCCTGGGCAACTCCATTGATATAAAGCAACCCATGATGAACGTTAGAATCAGAATGCTTCATGATGAAAAAAAAATAAAAATTATAATGCTCAATCTGCTTCTACTTAATTTTCTGAAAGTGTTGAACAGGGGGATGAAGGGAAAAATCAAAAGGTTAACCAGTGCTCCACCATGTTCAATTGAGCTAGTACTCTTCATACCACTTACATGTGGGTACTGATTCATGAACTAGAAATTAGTTATAAAAATTTTGAAGAAGTAAAATAAAATGGAAAAGAAGTATGAAAATCCCTTCAGTTTCAAGATAGCTATTACTGTCAATTCTATTTAATCCTGTGTCTCTGCTAAAATGGGATGGCTGCATATCATGTTTGTTATAAATAATGCATTCATGTTAGAACTGAAAATTTAAGTTGGTTAAGCTCTCAAGAAAATGGTAAACAGCATACATAAAGTTGTGAGAAGCAGATGTAACAAAATATGAAATAAAATAAAATAAAGACATAAATAAATGATTTAAAAAATACATGGATACAGTGAAAATGTATCAAATACTTCTTCAAGAATAATTTAAAGCAATTAAAACTCGTATTTCAAAGACTAATGGTCCCACCGGGCGTCCCAAAAAGAAATGTTGCTCCGAAATTGGGCCGGTGTGGACACGTGTCGGTGGTGATGATGTGTCTCTACGCGGGCGTGCCAGTATCGTTTGATACAAATGATTTCGGGTCGAACCCTGACCCCGGGCACCTGTTCCGAATCTGAACCGGGATCGGTCCAGTCGTACTGCAAGTCACCTGTAATAAAATGGGTCAGGCGATGATATGAAGGCTAGGGGTCCGGTCTTCGTTCAGGTTCTTGTAAGTGTTTGAAAGCGAAAGCGACTAATGGCACACAAATCCTTTATTATAAAATCGGCCGACGAGCCGAAAGCGACAATAGATAATCCTCAAAAGGGAAACAAAAGTAAAAAGAAAACTGACAGGGCTTGCAGGACCGGCCTGTCCTGGTCTTATAGCCGTAATCGGGTATAAGCACAGGAGGAAGGGGGCGGCTGCTAGCAAAGCCAATTCAGGGGGTTCACCTTGGATTGCTGCTTACCCGAAAATACACAAGTCACCTGGCGTGATCAGAGCGAGTCTCGGGACCGGCTGCTCGGGATTCTGTTAACACAGAACTGCGAGTCAGGGGCGGCCTCAACTTACTCTCCGGTGGCAGGATTCTGGTGTTAATCGGAGTAAAGAAGGGTCTAAGATGTCACTGCGAGTAGAAGCAGTGAGAGAGGTCCTAGTTTATCCTTCTGTAGTAGAGGGGATAAAAGATCACGGATGATCAAAATAATATAATAACCGGTTGCGGTTGGGTGGATTGTGTCCTCGAGTTCTTCGAAGTTGTGCCTTTTATAGCCGATCCTTGACGGTTGCTCAACGTCCTACTCTTGCACGATCTTCATGGTGGTTGGCCGTCTTCAGTTTTCTGTTGCATAAAGATAACCGCTCAGCCATGATCTTAAAATAGGTTACTCTTGAACGACCGATGGCACGATCTTCTGATATTTGTGGTTTTGTCGCATTGGCTTGCGTGGCTCGAACTGTATTCTTGGTTCTGTGTGCATGCTGATGTAGCCTACCCAACTATGCAAGGCCTACGTGCTTTGATGCCATGGCCTAAATAAGCCATATAGGCACCACGTGCCCTTTTCTTATTCGTTGGTCATATAGGGTATAAACAATTTCATACGTGCAAGTGCAAGGGAAGGGATCGATTATTTTCCTAATTTACTGAATTTATGTATCTATGATTTGAAAGACTTGAAAGAGATTTGCCATGGCCTACTCCCTCAAACAAGATGCTTTTGGAAACTAAGTTTACTGTTTGTTGGTAGATGTGATGATTTGCGAACCGTTGTTCCCTTTCTGACAAAGTTACTGAAATTAGAAGATCTTAATGTAAACAGCTGTCAAAGAGTGGAAGTAGTTTCAACTCGAACCATGAAGGGGTTAGTTTCCCCCAAGAAGACGTGCGCTTGCTGTCCACTTTAACGGACTTGAGTTTGGAGTTTATGGATGAATTGCAAAAGATATGGAAGGGTCCCACTCGACTTGTCTGCCTTCGCAACCTAAAAGCCATACACGTATCGCGTTGTGGGAAATTGACGGAGATTTTCTCACCTACCATATCTCAGACGCTTCTCCACCTTGAACATCTCACAATCGTCTCATGTGATGAATTAGAGGAGGTGGTTACAGGGCAAGGGGAAGAAATTACGATGGTGGATGTTATTATCTATCCAAAATTAAATTCTATACGACTCACGGTGCTAAGGAATCTCAAATGCTTCTGTTAAAGATAAGTTTTACTATTATAATTGTTGATGAAACTGTATTTGTTAGATTAACCAATTATTGTTATGAAGTTGGTTAGTACAGTTGTATTTTGTGTATAAATACACAGCTGTATGTACAATACAAGATACGATGAATAATATTTTTTCTTACAGATTCAGTCCCAAATTTCTCTCTCTCTCTTCCTCCTAAACTCTCTTCTGTTTTCTATTCTGTCAACATGGGTTTCTAACATGGTATTAGAGATATCTTGATGTGGTTCTCCTGCTTATTCTTGTTGATTGAACGATCGTGTGAGTTCTCGACAGCGTCTTCGCAGAACCGACTGTTTCTTGTTAGCTGCGATTCTGAGAATTCTGAAGATCTCGTCTGTCAGCTCGTTTCCAATCTGTTTCTGTTGCAATCACTAAAAGGCAAGGAAGGATTATCACCATTACTCACTTCTGGTCTGTGCTTCTTGTGACCTTTCTTCTTTTTTCTTGGTTTCTTGCTGCTCTTTGCATTGGTTCTTGGGGCTTCTCCCATTTTTTTTTGGATCGTAGAACATCTATTAAGTCTTGGCGTTCTTGTACACGAGGACTGTCTTGCCATTTCCTGTTCATTAAAAATGACATCCCTGCTGATCAAACATTTTTGTTTCCCTGGTGTGTCGACCCAAAGTTTATAACCTTTAACTCCCTTTGGATATCCCACAAAAATGCATTTGATTGCTCGAGGTTCTAGCTTATCTGTTTTGGTGTGAACATAGGCTGTGCAACCAAAACTTCTCAAATGCTTATAATCAGCAAGCTTTCCTGTCCATTTCTCTTGTGGGGTCTTGAACTCTATTGCTGAAGATGGGCTCCTGTTAATCAAATAGACTGCTGTTTCGGCAGCCTCAGCCCAGAACCCTTTTGTCAATCCTGAGTTTGAAAGCAAGCATCTAACCCTTTCCAAAATGATCCTGTTCATACGCTCAGCCAGGCCATTTTGTTGAGGGGTATGTCTGACAGTTTTGTGCCTTGCTATGCCATCCTTTTGACAAAACGAGTTAAATTCATTTGACAAAAATTCAAGCCCGTTATCAGTTCTTAGCTTCTTGACTTTCCTGCCCACTTGATTTTCAACCAAAGCTTTCCATTCTTTAAACTTTGAGAATGTCTCACTTTTATTTCTAAGAAAATAAATCCAAACTTTCCTAGAATAATCATCAATGAGAGTTAGGAAATACCTTGCTCCACCTAGAGAAGGTACTCGTGAGGGGCCCCATAGATCTGAGTGAATATAGTCCAAGTGGTTGTGTGTTTGATGCACTGTATTTCCAAACTTCACTCTTGTAGCCTTTCCAAAAATACAATGCTCACAGAAGGGTAGATCTGTCAGCTTACAGTTGCCTAGCACCCCTTGCTTTTCCAATTCTTGAAGCCCCCTGTGACTGATATGAGCAAGTCTTTTGTGCCATAACTTGGTAGTCTCCTCATCATCTTTTAACACTGCAGAAGCTTCACCAGCCACTGTTTTGCCTATGAGTGTGTACAGGCCATTCTTAATCATCCCTTTCATCACAGTTTGTGACCCTCTTGCTACCCTTAGATAGTTAGGCTCTGACTTAAAAGTATAGCCAGATTTATCTAACATTCCAAGAGAAATTAGATTCCTTTTCAGTTCGGGTATATACCTGACTTCGTGTAATGATCTTTCAATGCCATCAAAGTGCTTGATTCTAATGGACCCAATACCTTGAATCTTGCAACACTTATTGTTACCAAGAAGTACTTGCCCTCCATCACTGTCCTTAAAATCTTCAAACCAAGACTTAATAGGACACATGTGAAAAGAACACCCTGAATCAAGAATCCATTCTTGTCCCGAATCCACATCTGTCACATTCAACACTTCAGCACTATCATAACCATCCAAGATGACTGCAACATCACCTTCTTCATTCTGTTTCTTGCCAGAATGCTGTCTCTTGTCAGGACAGTCCTTCTTGAAGTGTCCTTCCTTGTGACAAAGGAAGCACTTGAATTTCTTGTTCTTTGATTTTGATCTAGCTCTACTGTTCTGTCCCTTCTTCTCACGCTTTTCAGTTCTTCCCCTTATGTTCAAGATCTCACCAGATTCATCCTTGCACTCTTCCTTCTGTTGTAATTCTCTAGAATGTAGAATTGACTGTACTTCTTCTAAAGTCAAGCTTTCTCTCCCATACATGATGGTTTCCTTTAGATTATTGTACGATGCATCTAGAGAAGTCAATAACAGAATAGCTTGGTCTTCATCTTCTACAATGATGTCAATATTTTCTAAGTCCAATATTATTTTATTGAACTGATCAAGATGCTCTTCCATTGACATACCAGGGGTCATCTTGAAGGTGTAAAGCTTGATCTTCTTGTGGAGTCTATTTGCTAAAGACTTGGTCATGTAGAGACTCTCCAACTTGAGCCAAAGAGCTGCTGCTGTCTTTTCTTTTGCCACTTCCCTTAGAACCTTATCTCCCAAAGAAAGAATTATGGCACTGTGAGCTTTCTGCAAGAGATCAGATTTTTCTTTTGCAGACAAAGAACTGGGCAGATCCTTGTCGCCAAGTAAAGCATCTTGGAGACCCTGCTGTACCAACAAAGCCCTCATTTTCATCCTCCATAACCCGAAATCATTCCTTCCAGTGAACTTCTCAACGTCGAACTTGGCTGTCCCCATTGAACCCGAAGCTCTGATACCAATTGTTGTGATATTCAATCACACACCAAGAACACGGTAAGAACCAGAAGCCTTTTCTGTTATTTCTTTAGAACCAATAATAGAGAAATTACAATCATCAAACCAGAAACTATACTCTGTCACTTCCTCTCTCTAATCACCAGAAGTGGTTCTATATTTCTGTTTACAAGAAACTCTCTCTCTCTCTCTATGAATTACCCCCTGTGCACAAGAAACCACCCCCCCCCCCCTATATAGAGATCTCAAGCCCTCTAACTGAACAAGAAAGATTCCAAGAAGTGGCTGTTACAACTAACTCCACGTCAGCAGCCACTTGATCAGCATAGGCTTGTCACAGGTCACTTAATAGTTGGCAATTACAACATTCAGCAATTGCAAGAGTACTTTTCAGGGTAAACCGTGCACTGGTCACTGCTCAGAGATTTTTTTTTTTCAAGTTTGGCTTGATGTTGTATTATATTAGCAGAGATTTTTTGGGTGCCTCTCTCTCTCTCTCTCTCAATCCAGAGTTTATATTTTGTAATTTTAAAAGTATTTAGAATTTTAAGATTTTTTTCCAAAACATTTTGATTCTATTTTTATGTATAATTTTGGTTGATTGATCACTATCTTAATCCCGTCCTAGAGACTGAAACAAGTAACAGGGTTCACAAATTTCGTTTTGCCAAAGCTTCATTAATGGGTACCCGAGTTACTCGCTGGTTTTAAAACAATAAAATAAATAGGTTTTTTTTAAGCAACTGATGTGGATATCTTGATGTAGTTTATCTTTAAAACGATAATCTAATCTTTAAAAACATATCCTACATTAACTAGAACTATCTTTTTAATTATAGTTTTCCAAGTTTGGGTAGGATTAGATTTTGATTGCAGTTAATTTATATATTGGGCTCTTGGAGAGAGACACCTCTTGTTCTCTATCTTCTCCTACATAAACTCCTCCCGAATATTCTCAGCTGGGTTTTTTTTTTTTTTGGTAGTAAAAGATAAAAACTTTTCTTACTTTAAACAACATTTTACACGTCTGCTGTACATTCCCTGTACACGTCTTAGTTCAACCTGCTGGAAATTCAAAAACATATCATGCGCTTCTGCAACACTGTGAATGATGCTCCAAGGTACATCAGCAGCTGCTAAACCACCTTGTTTCACTCTTTCAAGGATTCTGATCATCAGGGTTAGCGCATCTCCTTCATGAATGATACGAGAGAAACATTTTGATTGAGCTAGACGGAGAGCTTCCAAGACTGCAGCTATCTCAGCTTGGATAGGAGAAGACACAACGACTGAAGATCCAATAGCACCCAGAAATCTTCCCTGCTCATCTCTGGCAATTACTCCAATACCTGCATTTCCAGATCATCTACGGAGAGCTCCATCGAAGTTCAGTTTTATATAACCATTAGGTGGATACATCCATTGGAGTGGAATGAACGTGTTCCTCGTCTTCCGCCTTGAATATACTTAGAACTTCATGACTAAGGTTATTAAAGTGCTTCACAACCTGAAACACATTCGGAGTTAGGTTCTCAAATATGACTTTGTTTCTATGGAGCCAAAGAGTCCAGCCACATATAGCAATTTTTACAATGAAATCAAAATAATCTGGAACAGCAGAAGAATAAAGGACATAAGATAAATTTGAGAACCATTGCCGAAAAGATTGGTATTGACCAAATTGTTGGGAAGCTCCTCCTATTGCCAATAGCCATACAGCTCTAGAAAAGGGGCATTCTAACCACAGATGCTCCACAGTTTCAGGCCATTCCTTACATAACACACAATAATTAGATACATAAGATAACCTGGTTGCAACCACCTGAGCAGTAGGAATTGCTCCTTGGAGACTCTTCCATAGAAAGAAACGAATCTTTGCCGGACACTTCATATGCCATATCCTCAGCCACAATCTTCTTCTTCCTGATTGATTGAACCCATACATAATCTATATGCCGATGCCACCGTGAAGCGCCCAGTTGATGTATGAGTCCAAATCGGGATATCTTCTTTCAGTGAAGGAGTTATTTTTGTTTCAAGAATTTTATTTGCCCATGATAGTGGCCAAAGAGATAAAATAAGTTCAGAATTCCATGTTTGAGAGGAGTTATCAATTAAGTCTCTTACCAGCTTTATCTCCAAGTTTTGCTGAATCATTGGAGGTCTTGTTAGCATTTCTCCATTGCTCAACCATTTATGTTGAAATAGATTGATCGAATCCCCCTTTGCTATTAGCCATTTACTTCCCTCTTTAATATATCCTTTCAATTGTTGAAGTTGCCGCCAGACCCATTAATGGGATGATGATGCTTCAGCCTGAATAAAATCTGAACCTGAAAAATACAAAGAGCGCATCAAAGAATACCAAAGACTGGATTGTTTAGTATGAAGGTGCCACGCTGCCTTTAAAAGCAGTGCTTTATTCATACATCTGGCTTGTTTAATATTTAAACCTCCATTGCGTCTTGGCATTGTAATTCTATCCCACCATAGTAAGGCCATTGATTTCTTATCTTGATTGTTTCTCCAGAAAAAACTCCTGTTTAATCTCAGCTGGTTGATCGAGATTGTAGCTTCTGCCTTAAAATTTATTTGCTACAACACTTTTTCTTTTCATATCCCGTCTCGTTTTATGTTTTAGTTCTTCCTAGCTAGCTTCCTGTTAGAGAGGAAATTAAGAAGCCATGAAGATCACCAACCACAAGGATCAAGATGATTACACAGTCAATACCAACAATGAAAAAGATGATCACATAGTAACCGTGAGTGATCAATCCATCCTAACCACCCACGTCGGATCAAATAATGTTCGTGCATTTTTAACCCTGTGACACTTTGAGTAGAAATCTATGAGCACATTAACCAGAGAAACATCTTTTTCTATTCCAATCCTCAAGACATGAGCATGGATTTGTTTACCCCCCTTCAATAAATTCCAACATTGATCATGCGCTGATCGCACTACATAGAACATATCCATCAGGAAGAACATTGGTTTCCCTCATTTTGCCAAACAATTGCAGTGACTCCTCACTCTGCCCATGTTGCCACTGGTAGACCATCAAAAACCAATCTTGCTTCCTCAATATCTCCATTCTTCTAATAAAAATCATGTAACGAGGTACCCACAAATACATCCTGATCGAAACCTGTCTTAATAGCCTGATCCTGCACTCGGGAAGCTTCATCAACAGCTCCCAATTGCGTGCAAACTCGGATAACAGTAGCTAAGATGAACTCATTCGGATTTTTATGTAAAGATCTTCGAAATTCCGAGAAAAGTACCAGAGCCCGTTCACCATAATCACATTGGGCGTGCATGGAAATCACCGTAGACCACGTGATTAGGTTCCGTTGACCCATTTTATCAAATAGGACTCGTGCACTGTCAATGCAACCAGATTACCAGGAAGAACGCAGAAGAACATTGACCAGAAAAACATCCGATGGAAGCCCTGAAACAATTATCTAACCATGAATTCGCTTGTAATACTTACGGGGTTCGTTGCGGACACATAATTGCAAGAGTTCGACAAATTCAAGCCCAAACCAAAAATAGCTATCGTAGCAGATGTCGCAATGGCAAACTTGTCGTCGCCCTTTCTGCTCATCGCCAGCTCAACTTCACAAGAAATGGCCTTGAAGACACCCCTCTTGAGCTTCTGAATCTTTGCATTGGCTCTCGTTGCCTTGTCTATGAACTGCCTGACCGGCGGTACCGTAGTGCTCCGCGGGGTTATGTCGACTCTATCCCCAGAGCCCTAAAGGACTTCCTCTCCAGTTCTCATACCATCGTTGTTGGGGTTGGCATCGAAGGGGTTGTCAAGAAGCTTGAAGAGGAACAAGACTTGCGACTGGAGAACCCGGTGGAACTGCAAACTGTGGCTGCGGAGCGTCTGCAGAGATCTGATCTTGGCCGGTGCAGTTTGGAGAGGTTGGTGTTAGTGAAATCAGATCATCACTCCGTGATGACCGTGCTGGACATAGAAAGAATGATTCGCATCATTCTCATAATAGCTAGTTTCTGTATACAGCTTTATTCACTTTCCATACTTGTAGATGTTACTATTGTAAAGCTTGTAAACATGTTTATAAATATAATACAAATCTCTCACCACGACAAGGTGAACAGTGAGAGAATTCTTTCTTCTTCCAAAAGGTATCAAACCTTTACATGGTATCAGAGCTTCTCAAGGATTAACCTCCGTCTTCGATCTATCAGTCATGAACAGCACATTTGCTTCTTCTTCTTCCACCACCGCCAATGATCCTCCCCCCTTCAACAACTTGTCTTTCAGCACTCTTGTTCACATGATTCCCATCAAACTCTCATCCACCAACTACCTTCTCTGGCGAAACCAGTTCATTCCTCTTCTTACTAGCCAAGATCTACTCGGCTATGTTGATGGATCTCTCACTCAACTTGTGCACCACACAGACCAATTAGTTCTGAGTTTGCTGTTTTCTTCACTCACAGAGGAGGCTATGGCAGAAGTATTGGGTCTTACAACTTCTCGTGATGTTTGGATTGCATTGGAATCATCTTTTGCTCACAAATCCAAGACTCGAGAAATCCAGTTGAAGGATGAACTTCAACTAATTAAGAGGGGTACACAGCCTGTTGTCGATTTTTCTCGCAAGTTCAAAGCCATATGTGATCAACTTGTGGCTATTGGGAAACCTGTTGATGACACCGACAAAGTACATTGGTTCATCCGTGGACTTGGATCTGAGTTTTCCAACTTCTCCATTATCGTCATGTCTCAATCTCCCTTACCTCCCTTCAGTGATGTTGTCTCTCGAGCAATCAGTCATGCTCTCTTCATGAAATCTCTTGAACCAGACCCTTCTCCTGCTGCTGCCTTTACTGCCCAGCAACACCACAATAATCGCTCCTTCAATCGTGGTGGTAGAACCAGTCGAGGTGGTCGACATTGGCGTTCAAATCGTGGGAATAGAAACTTTAATCCCAATTACAGGTCCAACAACTCCAGGCATCCCACTTCGGCTCCCTCAATCTTCTGTCAGATCTGTGGGGGTGAGCACTCTGCTCGTACCTGTCGTCAACGATATGATAAGGCCTTATCTGTTGCTAATCTTGCTGAGTCCTTTGCTATGTCATCTCTTCATGACGCCCCTGACTCTGAGTGGTATCCTGATAGTGGCGCCTCTTCTCACATGACTTCTGATATTGAGCAGCTGGATAACCACAGCACTTATTCAGGTTCTGACTGTGTCTTTGTTGGTAATGGAGCATCCTTACCTATTTCTCACGTTGGTAACAGCACTTCCTCTAGCTCTCTTCCTCTATTGAATATTCTTGTTGTTCCTGGACTTACTAAAAATCTTATCTCTATTAGTAAGCTAACCAAAGATCTTCATTGTGCTGTCACTTTTTTTTTCTCATGGTTTTGTCATCCAGGACCTTCAGACAGGAACGGTGTTGGGAAACGGGCGATGTAAAGATGGCTTATATGTTCTCAACCGTGGTCACCATACTTTCTTGGCTGCCCTACTTCATTCCACTAGCAGTGTTTCTCGTTCCATCTGGCATGCTCGCCTTGGTCACTCCTCACATCGTGTCCTTGATGCCTTAGTCAAGTCTGGTTACATTGTTACTAATAAGGAGTCCTCTTCTGACTCCCTTATTTGTTCTAGTTGTCAAATTTCTAAAAGTCACAGGCTACCTTATTCAAATGTCTCTCATCGTTGTGACTCTCCATTGGATTTAATACATTGTGATCTTTGGGGTCCCTCTCCAGTTGTCTCTGTTTCAGGTTTTCGTTATTATGTTATTTTTGTTGATGACCATACTCGCTATACATGGTTCTATCCTTTGCGCTTAAAATCTGATTTCTTTGGCATCTTTGTTCAATTTCAAACTATGGTTGAAAATCAATTTACTTGCAAAATCAAATTTTTGCAAAGTGATAATGGAGGTGAATTTATCAATTCTCAATTCAAAGCGCATCTTGCTTCTCATGGCATTCAACAACGTTTATCATGTCCTCACACTCCTGCTCAAAATGGAGTTGCTGAGCGTAAGCATCGCCATGTCACTGAAACTGGCCTTGCCATGATTTCTCATTCACATGCTCCAAAGTATCTCTGGGTTGAAGCCTTCTCTACTGCCATCTACATCATCAACCGTCTTCCCACTCCGAACCTGCAAGGTCTTTCTCCATTTGAAAGTCTCCATGGTAAGTCTCCTTCCTATAAAGATCTTCGCACCTTTGGCTGTTTATGCTTTCCATGCTTGCGTGATTATGCCCAAAATAAATTCTCCCCAAGGTCTCTTCCTTGTGTTTTTATTGGGTACAGTTCTGTGCATAAAGGTTTTCGTTGTCTAGACTTGTCTACTCAACGTGTTTACATTTCTCGTCATGTTATTTTTGATGAGACAATTTTCCCGTTTACTTCAATGGCTTCCTCTTCCAAGGATCCAGCAAGTTCTCTTAATTCCATTGCTACTAATGTTCCCATTTTGTCTCCAGCTTTGTGTTCATCTTCCAATGCAGGTTCCCATGCCACTACCTCTCCGTGTCCCACATGTATTTCAGAGACTCCTATTTCTCAAGTACCTTCTGCTCCTGCTGCTGATGTTTCTCCTACGATTGCTTCCTCTTCATTGCCATCTGCTGCATCCTCTTCCACTCTTCCTGATTTGTCTTCCGAAGTCTCAACTTCTGATACCCCTTTGGCTGCCTCTTCTGGCTCATCACATCGCTCCATCCTTGGCATGCATCCCATGGTCACTTGTGCTAAAGATGGCATCTTTAAACCTAAGGCTCTTTATGCTATCAATGGCCTCCCTGCCACTCCTTTTCATCAGGCTCTATTTGCTCTCAAGGAACCTAAAGGCTTTAAAAGTGCTGCCAAACATCCTCAGTGGTTACATGCCATGGAGGAGGAACTCTCTGCTTTGGATCGCAATCATACTTGGACCTTGGTTCCTAGACCTCATGGGAAGAATGTTGTTGACAGCAAATGGGTTTTTCGTACCAAGCTCCACTCTGATGGTAACGTTGCTTGTTATAAAGCACGTCTTGTTGCTAAAGGATACACACAGCAGCATGGTCTTGACTTCGATGAAACTTTCAGTCCAGTTGTCAAGCACTGCACCATCCGTCTCATCCTGTCCTTAGCTACTACAGCAGGCTGGCCCCTTCGCCAACTAGATGTCAAGAATGCCTTCTTGCATGGCTTACTTAAAGAGGAAGTCTACATGGAGCAGCCTCCCGGTTACACTAATCCTAAGTTCCCGTATCATGTCTGCAAACTTAATCTTGCTCTTTATGGCCTCAAACAAGCTCCTCGAGCATGGTTCCAACGTTTCAGTGCCTTTCTTCTTCGGCTTGGATTTCGTAGTAGTCATGCTGATTCCTCGTTATTTGTCTACAAATCTCAAGGATCCCTTATATATCTCCTTTTATATGTTGATGACATTGTGCTCACTGGCAATCATCCAGCCTTGCTTCACTCCTTTATTGGCCATCTTGCCATTGAGTTTGCCATGAAAGACCTTGGTGATCTTCACTACTTCCTTGGCATCGAAGTCTCACGTACATCATCTGGTCTATTTTTAAGTCAATCCAAGTATGCTCTTGACCTCTTAACCAAAGCTCAAATGGTGGATTGTAAACCAATCTCTACTCCTATGGTTGTTGGTCAGCAACTCTCCACCACCGGTTCTCCATATTCAGATCCTACTTTCTTTCGAAGTCTAGTTGGTGCTCTCCAATATTTAACCATTACTAGACCGGATCTATCTCACAGTGTTAATTCTGTTTGCCAGCATATGCATTCTCCCACTGATGATCATTTTCGAGCTGTCAAACGCATATTGCGTTATGTTAAGGGTACTGTAACTTATGGTTTATCTCTCTCTGCGAATTCTTCTCAAGATTTATTAGCCTACACTGATGCTAACTGGGCTGGTTGTCCGGATACTAGTCGTTCCACTTCTGGCTTTGCTGTATTTCTTGGTCAAAACTTAATTTCATGGTGTGCCAAGAAACAACCAACAGTTGCCCGTTCTAGTGCGGAATCTGAGTATCGTGCCTTGGCCAACACTGCTGCAGAAGTTTCTTGGTTCACTCATCTCTTGCATGATCTTCATGTCACACTACCTCGAACTCCTCTTATTCTCTGCGACAATAAGAGTGCAATTTTCATGGCTTCTAATCCAGTCACGAGACCACGATCCAAGCACATTGCTTTGGATTACCACTTTGTACGTGAACTTGTTTCTACTGGCAAGCTTGAGCTGCAATTTGTTCCTTCTAATCTTCAGCTTGCAGATATTTTTACAAAGAGTCTCTCTCGCTCTCAGTTCTCCTTCCTTCGTTCCAAGCTCATCATCGACACTTCCATGATTCGCTTGCAGGGGGATGTTAGTGAAATCAGATCATCACTCCGTGATGACCGTGCTGGACATAGAAAGAATGATTCGCATCATTCTCATAATAGCTAGTTTCTGTATACAGCTTTATTCACTTTCCATACTTGTAGATGTTACTATTGTAAAGCTTGTAAACATGTTTATAAATATAATACAAATCTCTCACCACGACAAGGTGAACAGTGAGAGAATTCTTTCTTCTTCCAAAAGGTATCAAACCTTTACAGTTGGCGAAGGTGTTTTTGGGTGAGCACATGGATGCTTTAATTCCCAGTAAGGTACCGTGGTGGACAAGAATTCATGGGGAGCTTACAGAGGATAAGTTGAAATATGCCAGTGCTGATGCTTTTCTTGCTCATGAGATTTTTTTTTTTGATAGCTTCTTGCTCATGAGATTGGTTAAAAGTTGAAAGTAGTTCTTCAGTGATGGTGTCTCTTGTCTATTTTTTTTTTTTTTGGGTAGAATGGTGTCTCTCATCTGGTTGGCAGGGTTAGGATGAATCTCTTTAACTCTTTTAACATTTTTTTTTATATTAGGTGAATATGTAGCTTTTTATTTTATTTCAATTGTTGTCCATAGAAGAGATGTTTTACTTTTTTCTTAACAAGAGGTGTACCCTTTTCCTCTCATCTGAATACTCACATCACATTCCAAAGGATGGACCCTCTGGATTATTAACTATACCCTTTTACTTTTGTATAGTTAATTAATAGATACCAAAGCTAACCCTTTCAAGTCCTCTTCTAACAATGGCCCCATGACCTAGATTCTCCCAGAATTTATCTTCAAAAATCTCCTTAAAACATCAGATCAATTGCATTGTCCAAGTGGTTTGGTTTTTTTCTACTTAAGCAGTGATGATTATTCTTTCCACATTGGGTGGCTGTAATGAGGGTTCTGCTTGAAAAGAATGGTTAAGATTGCCTCATTTTCGACCCATAAATTTTTGAAAAGAATGGTTAAGATTGCCTCATTTTCGACCCATAAATTTGAACAGTCGACATTGATTAATAACACACCATTTTGGGAGTTTAAATGATGGAGTAGAGATGCAGAATCGAGATTCCTGTTTGGTGAAGTCTTTGGGGAGCATTAAGTAGAGCTTGAGTGGGAAATTTCTAGCGGTGGTTTCTGCGGGTAGCTCCGAGGGTCTGTAGCTGCTTGGGTTCGTCAGTCCTTCTCCCCTGTGATGTTCTCTCCTCCCATGGCACACTAAATCTCCGGTTCCCCCCCCCCCCCCCCCCACCCCCTGGTTCGCAAAGGAAGGTTGGCGCGGAGTGGTGGTGTGGTGGTGGGTCCATTTGAGGTGTGTTTGGGTGTCGGCCTCCCCTTTCTCCTTCCCTCCCTAACCCATGGAAGATCTCACCCGAAATTTAAAAAAACTCCTTCTTCCTCCTAGATCGGACAAGATCTTTAAGGTCTCGGATGCTAATAGATCCAGACTTGAGTCAAAGTGGAATGCCCTTGTGGTTTGTGAGATATGCGACAAGGACTGCCTCCTTAGTTCCTTTAGAAACACTACTGCCAGATTATGGAAAAACATCCCCATTTCTGATATCCTCAAGGTCTGTCCCCGTAGGTTTCTTGTTGCTTTTGAAAATAAAGACGATAAGAACAAGATCCTTGCTACCCAACCTTGGATCATTAACTCATCCCTCGTCCGGATGGTGGGTATCCATGATGAGAAAGAGGCCAAAAATTGTGTGTTTCCATTCACTACCATGTGGACGCACATCCTCAATATGCCGAAGAAATTCCAAGATTTTGACGTCATTAAGGAGTTAGTCGAGCTCTTTGGTGACTTCTTAGACGCTGAGTTTAAGACTGATGATTTTGATGACCCTTTGGTTGCTGTCAAGGTTAGAATCCCCAATGACCACCCTATCCCGGCGGGGAATCTGTTTGAGGTTTGTTCAGGTACGAATATCTGGCTTGATTTCAGGTTTGAAAACCTCCCTAGCTTCTGTGTCTCGTGTGGTATTATGGGCCATACGTTGTTAAGCTGTGCTAACCCTTTCAATGAAGCTTTGCACAAAAGTGGTGACTCTGAGTGCAGGTTATACGATGGTGATATGGTGGCTCCGATGGGCCGTCGCAGAAATCCCTTGGTGTCCCTTGCAGAGAAGAAGTAAGGGCGCCATGGTAAGAGCTTCGCCCCTGAGTTCCCTCGGGTCAACCCGGTGAATCGTTTGGGCTCGGCTTCGATGACCCAGCCTGAAGCTCAGAGTCCGCCAGGTGTCCTTTGTCCCGTTGCGGAGACGTCTGCTGGCTCAAAGGGTGGTGATGGTTTGATGGCAGAGCCTGCTGTTCTGACTGACGAAGGAATCGAAGTGCAGGCTGATGGGATTGTCGACCGTTCTTCTCTCGGGTCGGGGCCTGCGAGGACAGCGTCTGTTGGATCCTCTCCTAACAGCATGTTGTCCGTTGAGCTTCCTGGGTCTTCTTGGAAGGGCCCAAATCTTTTAGTCTCAAATTTTTTTACTTTTGGAGCCCAAACACACTTCTCCGAGCCCACTCTTACGCTGTCGGCCTCCCCCCACTTAACTTTGTTTGAAAATAAGGCCTCCAGTCTAAGAGCTCAAGCTGATTTCAACCCAAGTTTGCCTATAACCTTCACCAAATCCAATCTTGATAAAGCCCACTAGGCTTCCCGCCGACACCTCCCTAGAACGCATAAACAAAGCCTCAAAGTCCATACCACTCCGTCTGCTGAGCGCATGGAGCTTGACCTCTGCCGGGGGGGGGGGGGGGGGGGGGGGGGGGCGGAGAACTAGTTTCAACTCAAGAAGAAAAGGAAAGCTCCTTCTGTATCTATCTCTGAAATCCCAAGTAGCTCGACCTGGTCGGATAAACAGGCCCACAAGAAAGGTAAGTTGACTTTGGTGGAGTCCTCTCAGCAAGGGGGGACTTACACTCGCTCCCCTGATGAAAATTATTGGGTGGAATTGTCGGGGCATTGGCCGTGCCCCGACGAGTCTCCACTTGCGCCATCTGGTGCAAATGCATAGGCCAAATGTGGTGATGCTCTTTGAAACTTTAATGAACAATAGGAATTCCATAAAGAAAATTCGGAAGTTTGGGTTCCCAAACTGCTGGTGGAGTGAGGCTCATGATCAAAATGAAGGGTTTTGGGTGATGTGGGATCACTCATGTAACATTGATATCCTTATAGTTGAAGCTTGGTTCATCCATTTATGTATTCGCACTACTGCTAATGAAGTTTTCAAAGTATCTTTTGTGCATGCTAGCTCTTTATTGCAGATCCAAGAGCAACAGTGGGAAAAGCTTAAACGAGTAGGGACAAGATGTACCCACCCATGGTGCGTTATGGGAGATTTTAATGTCATGCTCTATTCGAATGAGAAAAGAGGTGGGCTCCCAGCACAGGTGCGTAAAGCTAGGTATTTTAATGAATTTATAAATGCTACTAACCTTTTGCAGATGCCTTGCAAAGGCATGCGATTCACCTGGTCAAACGGGAGGGAAGGTCATGGCAGAATTCGTGAGAAAATTGACCGGGTGTTAGTCTGTGCTGATTGGCTTCAAATGTTTCCTAATGTTCTGCTCTGGCAAGACCCAATTGTGGCCTTGGATCACTCCCCTCTTTGCCTGGCTTTACATGCGAGATCGTCTAGGAGACACAAAGTTTTAGGTTCGAGAAATTCTGGATGGAGGAGCCAAACTGCCAAGAGATCATTACTGGAAGCTGGAACATCAGTAGGGGCCCGATCCCCTCCAAAATGGGTCACCTTAAAAATGTGTTGCAGCAGTGGAATAGACTATCGGTGGGTGACATCAATAAAAAAGTCGACCGGCTGCATAGAGAGCTGAAAGAATGCCAGAAAGAATTGGAATCCAGAGATGATGGTGATTTGGCAGAGAAGGAAAGACTGCTACATAACGAATATTTCCAAGCTCTCAAGGCGCAAGAAACCATGTGGATGCAAAAGTCGCGTATTAAGTGGCTTAAAGAGGGTGACTTGAACACCAAGTTCTTTCACATCACCACTGTAAATAGAAGACACATCAACAAGATCGTGTCCTTGAAAAACGAAGAAAATATTGAAATATTTGAGCCGATTGAGTTGGAGCAAACTGTGGTGGATTACTTCAACGATTTGTACATGTCTTCTAACCGCAGTGTTTCGTTTCCTTTGGAAGAGTTAATCAGGCCTACCATATCCCCTGCTGAAAATGCTATGATTCTCAGACCTATATCCGATGCTGAGATATGGGCTACGGTTAAGAAAATGGGCCCGCTTAAGAGTCCTGGCCCGGATGAGTTCCAGGGACTGTTTATCAGAATTACTGGGATACTATTAGGGAGAGGTCTGCACTATGGTCAGGGATTTTTTCGAGATAGGCCATTTCGACCGCAAGTTGAATGCCACCTTCATCGTCCTTATTCCAAAATGTGATACCCTCAGGAGAATGAATGAATTCCGCCCAATCAGCTTATGTAATTTTGCTTATAAGATCATTGCGAGAATTCTTGTTGATAGACTGCGCCCCCTCATGGTTAAGCTCATCACTCCCAATCAGGGGGCTTTTGTCCCGGGGAGAACGATTTATGAAAACAATTTGGCGGCAAATGAACTGTATCATTCTGTTAAAGGGAAAAAAAGAACTAAACAGGGATTGTTTGCTGCAAAGCTGGATCTGGCCAAGGCCTATGACAGAATCAAGTGGGAGTTTATTGAAAAATCTCTACAAGCATATGGTTTTGATTGTAAACTAATTAATCTGATTATGTTTTGTGTTTCTTCTGTCTCTTACAGCGTGCTTATTAATGGAAAGCCCTGTGGGGATATCAAGCCCTCAAGGCGTATCAGGCAGGGTGACCGCCTATCCCCGTACCTGTTCATCCTTACCCAAAATGTTCTATCGGCTGCCCTGTTAAAGGCTGAACAGCAAGGAATAATCCATGGCATCAAAGCTAGTAGACTATCCAACAAAATTTCTCATTTGTTTTATGCAGATGATATGCTCATCTTTGGGAGGGCTTCCGAAAGGAATGTAAGACAATTCATGTCTATCATTAACACTTTTTGTGATGTGGCAGGGCACAAGCTAAACTTGGGGAAGTCGGAGTTGTTTTTGAGTCCCTGCGTAAAAGGCACAGTTAA
This sequence comes from Buxus sempervirens, assembly GCA_947561395.2. Lineage (NCBI taxonomy): Eukaryota > Viridiplantae > Streptophyta > Magnoliopsida > Buxales > Buxaceae > Buxus > Buxus sempervirens. The sequence goes on along the minus strand of OX387190.1, from coordinate 25,026,782 downwards.
AGGTAGGGTTGCTAGGGCGTTCGGTATCCCATCTTCGAAGTGCCCAGGTAAGTACCTCGGTATCCCTGTGTTTCTTAATGCTCCTAAATGCTCTCAATTTAATGGCTTGCTGGATAAGATTAACAAGAGGCTCTCTGGGTGGAAAGCGCGGTTATTATCTCAGGCGGGGAGGACTACTCTCATTAATTCGGTCATCCTTAGTTTGGCCCAGTACTTCATGGGGAGCCTTCTCATCCCTGCTAAAGTTGTTGCCACTATCGACCGGGAAGCTCAGAGCTTCTTTTGGTATAAACCTCATAAGGATAGATCTCTTCATAACTTAAAATGGGACTGCATTTGTCTGCCAAAGAGAGCAAGGGACTGAATGTTAGAAACAGTGCGAGATTCAACTTGGCTATGTTTGCCAAGGCTGCTTGGAGCCTCGAAATGAAAGAAAATAAGATCTGGGTGAATTTTATTAAAGAAAAATATTTTCCCCATGATGAGTTTGCCCAAGCCCAATCTACTAGAAGGGGCTCCTGGCTGTGGAACCAGCTGTGTAAAGCAAAGGACACGCTCAAAATTGGTAGAAGATGGATCCTTGCGAATGGATGGGATGTTCAAATTGACGATCCTGGATGGAGAACCCAAGTGCCGATGGATATTGAGGTCTACCTGAAAGAGCACAGAGAAATGAAGGTGGGAATCTGATTGACCAGCATACTTGTGTTTGGAAAATGAATACATTAAAGGTTATCTGGACTGAGGAGGTGGCGGAGCAAATTGCCCAAATCCCCATCAGCAAATATGCTATAAAGGATCAGCTCAAGTGGGGTGGTACTACCATTGGTAAGTTTACGGTGGCCTCTACCTACAGGATGCTAAGCGATCTTGAAGAAGAATCCGATCAAAATACCAAATGGCTCAAGGTTTGGAAAATCCCCTGCCCCAAAAAAAATCAGATTTTTCCTTTGGAAGATTATACATGAGGCGAACCCAACTAATGACATTTTCCATGTGAGATTGGGTATCCCTGCAGAACTTTGTGTTCTTTGTCATAAATCTCAAGAATCAAATTACCACCTGTTCTTTGAGTGTGATTTCTCCAGGGCTCTTTGGTTCGGTACCATGGGAGGTTGTTGCCCGTCATCTCAGCAAGGCTCTAATTGCAAGAACTGGATCTTTGATAATTTTCTGCACAAAGGGGGTCCTGGCGACCTGCTGGCTACTGCTGCTTGGGCCAACCACTGTTGGGTGGTGTGGTTGGCCAAGAACCAGGTAATCTTTGACAATATAAAGCCCTCCTTAACGCATGCCATGTTGTTGTTTCAGGCCCTCCAAGGAGACTCTGCAGCACTTCAGGATGCATCAAAGAAAATGGGCAAGGAATGACAAAGGAAATCTTCGTCTAGTGGAAGCGACTGGGACATGGATGGATTAAAATTAATGTGGATGGAGCGACAAGGGGCTCCCCGGGAAGAGCAGCAATCGGCATTGTGGTACGTAATGAAGATGGGACTGTGCTGGGTACGATCTCCCATTGTATTGACATCACTTCTGTGGTTGTGGCTGAGGCATCGGCGGCAAACGAAGGATTGAAGCTGGGGTTGGCTATGGGTGCGACCAAAATTATCCTTGAATGTGATTCACAGGTGTTGGCCAATTGTCTCCAAAACTCGAGTAACTTGCCATGAAGCATTTGTACCATTGTGGAGGAGGCAAGGCACCTTATGGGTCTTTTCGTGGAGTGCCGTGTTTCCAAGGTTTTTAGAGAAGCGAATATGGCTGCGGACTTGCTAGCCAATTTAGCAATTGACATGTTCCCCTGTTATTGGCGTAGTAATTTCCCGCCTCCTCTCATCTGTATTACTAGGGACGACTGCCTGGGGTGTTCTACCTCTCGTGTCGTCCCCCTTTGTTCTGATATTTCTTAATACAAGTTCCCCTTTTTCAATCAAAAAAAAATGATGGAGTAGAGAGTAAAATCCAAGGTATCTTGATATTTGAGTCATGACTGAATCATAGTTCAAGTGAACATGTGTTAGAAGTACAATCAAGATTAATTGAGATAGAACTCTGTATTTAAATTCCTTATGCATAAATTCATGATCCCTCTTTTAATTAAGGTGGAAAAAGAACAGGATGAAGAAAACAAGCATAAGATACAAGTAATGACAACAGTAACACCACAATGAGATTGTGAGGAACATGAACTTGGCAATAGAATTTGGACAGGAACTGAAATTCGCAAGTTCATTCCTGCTCTTAGAGCAGTTAATCAAGATGATGTTAATGAAGGTGACTGACAAAAGGCAAGGATTCAATAGTTAGTCTTGAAGGGCCTATAGACCTTAAGGTCAAGCATTACACCGGCAATTGAACCTGCAGCAACAGCAATCGATACTACTAGACAAGCAATGCTAAGCATTTGGAGGCAAAGCCATGGAGTACTCCATGAAAAACACAGTTTAGACTCTAAATCACCTAGAGGGGGGTGAATAGGTGAAACCGATTGCGGAATAAAAAATCTATCAATTAAAAACAAGTTCTTAATTAATAGGCATGCACAAGTCTGAGCAATATCAATTCATCACACACAATTGCAAAATAGAGAAGAACCAACACAAGCAATTTGGTGACGAAGCGAAAACTCTAAGAGAACTCTCAAAGAGAAAAACCCTCCGGTATACGAGGTGCCACCTCTGGAAATCACTATAAGAAGAAGACTTACAATAGTGGTTCAGACGCCCCAACAAAGACTTCGACTCACAATGTAAATATCTGAAGAACTCTTCAGATTTGCATCCTTGCAAAGATTCAGAACTCTGAATATCTCCTTAGTGAAGTGCCAAACGAACTCGCTCAGCAACCGTAGGAACTCCCACGAGCAAACTCTTCAACCCGGAACTCCAAGGTGGAAAAGAAAGAAGAAGACTGGTTTTGATGGCTCAAAGAAGAAGAAGAAAGAGGAAGAAGATCTCTCTCTCTTACACACGTTTTTAGGGTTCTCTAAAACGTCTTGGGTAACCCTCACAATAGGCTAGACACTCCTTAAATAGGTTAGGAGAAAGAAGGGAACGAAAAGGAAACAAATCAGAAAAGATCGGATTTCTAAAATAGAAGTTTGTTCACGAACGTTCGAACGCTCAGCGAACGCGGCTCGAACGTTCGATATAACAACTCACTTTTCTTCTTCTCGTTCGAACGACCAACGAACGTTCAGCGACTGTTACTCTCTGGTTTCTCTGTGGAACCTCAACGGTCGAACGTGCAGCGAACGTGAAGCGAACGCTACTCTCTGGTTTCTCTGTGGAACACCAACGGTCGAACGTTCGACGAACGTGAGGCGAACGCTGCTCTCGGGTTTGTCTGTGGAACACCAACGGTCGAACGTTCAGAGAACGTGAGGCGAACGCTGCTCTCTGGTTTCTCTGTGGACCCTCAACGGTCGAACGACCGGCGAACGTTCATCGAACGTTGGATGTAACTTTACCAATATGACTCCGATCAAAACCCCGTTTGAACCACACAACCTATAACCTATCCCAAATACATTGACAACATTAATACAACCTTTTTGACACGGAATTGAAGCCAATATAAAATAAACCTTACAAACTCCCCCTTTGGCTATTCCATGACAAAACAAACAAGGGTTATTCTAATTGTTGTGAACCACCAAGCAACAATTTGAACAAGTAAAAAAAAACAAAAAAAAATTGACATGACCTCCCCCCTAAATCAATTACCCCCAAATTTAATCACCTGTACCTGAAACATCAAAAATTGAAAATACCAAGTGAAAAGCAAGGGTAATAGAACAACTAATCAAAAATAATTGAATGAGCTCAAAATTTTCACAAAAAACAAATTTCTCATTCATTTTCTTTGAGCTATGTACATTTGGACATTCATGAGCAATTTTACCATTATATTCAACACAAACTACATCAAAATATATTCATGATACCCAACACATAAACATAAACATATCAACATCCACAGAAAATACAACCATCATCCACTCCAAGTTTATACAACCACAACCACCACAGAAAATACAAACACAACACTACTCCCCCTTTTTGTCACAGGAAGACAAAGGGAGCACACTACGAATTAGATGGCCCAGCACCATCACCCACTCCACTGCCACCACCTCCACTCGTACCCGGAGCCTCAGTAGCAGGAGCATCTTCGGCTTCTTCATCATCCACTTGATTGAAGTAATCTTCCAAGGCAAATTCGAGCTTTCCATATGACTTCTGCAAATTGGATTGTTGAAGCTCAATTCGCTCAAACCGAAGAACCATGTCTTTGTGATGCCTCTGCAAGTAAGAGAGAATCTCGGAGTTTTGCTCTCTGAGGGCCACAATTTCCTCATGCACAGAAGTAGGAGGCTGAGCCTCAGGAGGATCATCGGGAGCAGGAGCCCGGGTGGAGGAAAGATGAGCTCGGCTTTGCTTAAGAGTTGATTCAGAAATGGGATTCGAAGCTTTACACAATTCTAAAGGAGGAAAGGAGATATTCAAGGCACAAACCAAACAGGCAATCAAACACCCGTAAGGAAGACCATAGGTCTTCTTGGAGTTAAAGAAAACATCTAGAATTTTTGAGCAAATGACGGATGGTAAATCAATGGTATGATGCTTTTTCAAGGCATACAAAAACAAACATTTATCAAACGGAACAGAAGATTTGTGGGCAACAGGAAACAAGTTATGGCTTTGAATGCGAAAGATAACAATGGTTTCGGCCGCAAAGAACTTAACTTGTAATGCACCACCCCTAAACACCCAATTCCCCCTACCAAGACGGAACAAGGTATCAACCACCTCATTCTGAAAATCCGGAGTGGGAGGAGGGTAGGGAAACTGAGGATCCGAAACCCTAGGAAGCCCAAACACCGAGGCAATCACCAAAGGACCAACTCTAAAAGGAGTGCCACGAAGGAAAGTAGAGAATTCAGAGTTTTCCAAATCCACATCATGGATGTTGGCAAAAAACTCTCTAACCAACTCGACTGAAGGGAGAACAAAATTCCCAAACATGGGATCCCAACCCCTATCTTTAAAACAGTCGGAGACCTCATCCGGAAGGGTGGCAAACTTCACTTCTCTCTCTATGATAACTGGCCTATCACAAAAATACTCCTCAAAATTTTTGGCAGCCCTCTTGTCCACAAACATGGACTCATCATACCTAGGTTTCTTATTGGAAGTTTTGGTACCTAAGGATTTCTTCCTAGGCATCTAAGAATGGAAGAGAGCCAAAAGAAAGTAAATAAATAAAATAAAATAAAATAAAAAAACAAGGACAACAAAACACCCACAAGTTAGATTGATATAACCTATAAAACATGCTAATTACGCTACATGCTAAGAAAGAAAAAATGCATGAGAGAAAACAAATTAGGTTGATCAAACCAAAAAAAAAAAACACAGTCGAGCAACGTTCAACCGTTCGGCGAACGTTGAAGAGAAAACGAACCCAGATTTTAGGGGTTTTCTACCAAAACTGCAATATTAAACCAATCGACCAAAAAATTGTTTGAAATCAACAATATATGAAGAATAAAACATTTTGAAACTCATTTGAACTCAAACAAACCAAAAATCACGAAGTAATCAAAGATTGAACATGAAAACCCTAGAAAACCTAGCCGATGATGAACAAGGAGAGAAAACCAAAAAATAATGAATGAAAACTAACAAACATACCTTGGATCACGATGAGCAACCACGAATCAAGGAGAGAAGACACCGAAAATAAAAACCCTAAAATCACCAGACGTTCGAACGACTAAAGCTTAAAAAACCCTAATGCCTTTTTCGCATGCGACCTGTTTAAAAAAAACGGATTTTTAAATGAACGTTCGAACGTTCGGCGAACACGGGGCGAACGTTAAACGAGAATTTTGCTTTAAAACCATCGTTCGACACGCGTTCGCTGTACGTGGGAGAGAATCTCCAACGTTTGTTAACGTTCGATAGGCCGTTCGAACGTTCATTAACAGTTCAGAAAAAATTTCCAGAATTCAGCAAGAAAACTCAACTCTTTTCAACCAAAAACACTCCAAACATGTGTAAAAACATGCAAGACATACATACAACTATAAATCAAGTATAAACTCCTGAAAACTCAATTTTTGACATATTTTGAGATCCATTTTGCTCTAAAAATCAGATTTAGACAAATCTACCTTGAAAACTCCCAAATAATGACACAACAACTCAACCAAATTTCCAATTGTGTTTGTGTGCATGTGCAAAGCCAAATACAACAAGATTTGCCTATATGAGAGCTTGGTGAAGAGGAGTTGGCCATTTATCAAGAAATCCAAAATTAGCCAAGCCTCTCTAGAATTGAAAAGAGCCATTTTCATGACCTAAGCATCAAGTTTTTGAAATTTTCTCCCCCTGTTTCTTACAATTCTTTTTGCACAAAGAGTAGTGTTCCTTAGAATATCTGGGTTTACAGCTTATGCCATGGTTATACTCCTTGTGATTCTCTTTCTTTTTGAACTCAATATTGCTGGGGTATACATTTCATCCCAAAGTTCTTTTCATATACTTTTTCTTTTTAAACAAAAGGGAGAAATCTCTTTTTAACACAAGATCATATGCTTTGGTCTTTTCAACTTAAGAGAGACAAGAGTAAACCCAGGATTGCCTATCCACACAACACCGAAAATAAAAAATAAGCTTCCTCAAGTGTATTTGGTATGTGTATGTGATAAACAAACCACAAAGAGAGTTTAGCAAGATGATTGTGAGATTATTAGAAACTATTGAAATCACATTTGAAAAATCATCTTTGAAAAGTTTATAGGGTCTCAAAATATATCAAAAGATATATATTTTCAAAACCTTATACTTATCCTATAGTTGCCATATGTCAAGACAAGAACTCATACAAAAACGAAAACACCACACACAAAAAAAAAACAAAAGCAAAATACAAACAAAACAAAACAACAACTAAGCATGCTAAAGAAAAAAAAATGCATGAACACCCTAAAGCATGCTACAAAGTCCTTCTTAATGAAGAGGACCAATACCAATAGCTTTCCTAAGAAACTCAAACCTAAGAGCATCTAAAGGTTTGGTAAATAGGTCAGCTAATTGATTTTCAGATGAGATGTGTTCAAGAGATATTACATGATCTTCTACCAACTCTTGAATAAAATGATGACGTATATCAATGTGCTTGGTTCAAGAGTGCTGAACAGAGTTTTTGGAAATATTAATAGCACTTGTATTATCACAATACAAGACAATAGTCCCCTGTTCAATCCCATCATCACTCAACATTTGCTTCATCCAAAGCAATTGAGTGCAACCACTACTAGCTGCTATGTACTCAGCTTCAGCTGTGGACAAGGAAATAGAGTTTTGCTTCTTGCTCATCTATGCCACAAGATTGTTCCCCACATAGAAACAACCTCCAGTTGTGCTCTTCCTATCATCTGCATTTCCAGCCCAGTCGGCATCAGAATAGCCTGCTAGAATTGCAGAAGTGTCTCTAGAGAACCATATACCATGATCAACAGTACCGTTAACATATCGTATGATACGTTTAACAGCAGACAAATGAGACTCTCTATGATTTGCTTGGAATCTAGGACATACTCCTACACTAAAGGCAATATCAGGCCTACTAGCTGCAAGATACAAAAGACTACCTATCATGCTTCTATAGAGAGTGTTGTCTACACTCTTTCCAGATAAATCAGAATCAAGTTTCAAGGTAGTGCTCATAGGGGTTCTAGTGTGTTTCTTGCTATCCAACCCAAATCTCTTCACAAGGTCTTTAGCATACTTAGATTGAGATATGAAAATCCCATCTATAGATTGAGAAATCTGGAGACCCAAGAAAAAATTCAATTCTCCAACCATACTCATCTCAAATTCATGTTGCATAGCTTTGGCAAAACTTAAAGCGAGAGAATCAATTGGAGAACCAAAAACAATGTCATCCACATAAATTTGAACAACAGTGAAACTGCTCTTATCCTTTCTAATGAACAAGGTTCTATCAACTCCTCCTCTTGTGAACTTGTGATCTAAGAGATAAGCAGTAAGTCTCTCATACCAAGCTCTAGGAGCTTGTTTCAAACCATACAAAGCTTTCTTAAGCCTAAACACATGATGTGGGAACTTTGGATCAACAAACCCCTTAGGTTGTTCAACATATACCTCTTCATGAAGTATCCCATTCAGAAAAGCACTTTTCACATCCATTTGATGCAATTTAAAGCCCAAGTGACATGCTACAGCAAGTAAAATCCTAATTGATTCAAGTCTAGCTACAGGGGCAAAAGTTTCATCAAAATCAATACCCTCAACTTGGGTATATCCCTGTGCAACCAACCTAGCCTTATTTCTCACTATAGTACCATGTTCATCTGACTTGTTCTTGAAAATCCATTTGATTCCAATAACATTATACGTTTCAAGTCTAGGAACAAGATACCACACATCATTCCTAATGAATTGGTTTAATTCATCATGCATTGCATTAATCCAACACTCATCAGCAAGTGCTTCTTCTACCTTCTTAGGTTCAAAAGTTGAGACATAGGATGCAAAGGACATCTGATTTAGGAATTTCCTACGAAGTCTCATCCCTTCATTCAAATCACCAATCAACAACTCTTTGGGATGATTCAATTTCACTCTAGAGGAAGGTTCTTTTGTAGGACCTGGAGTTAAGGTAGGACCCTCTTCAAAAGTTGAAGAAGATGACTCAGGATTTTGATTTTCAATAGACAAGTCATTCTCTCCTACTTCTAGACTAGTCTCCCCCTCAACTTGAGACTTCTCACTCCCTTCATCCACAACCACATTTATGGATTCCATGACAGTGTTTGTACGTAAGTTATACACACGGTAAGCCCTGCTATTCTTAGAGTAACCTAGGAAGATTCCTTCATCACTCTTGGCATCAAACTTAGCCAAATTCTCCCTATCTCTCAAAATAAAACATTTACTTCCAAAAACACGAAAGTACTTGACAGTGGGCTTTTTACCATACCAAATTTCATAAGGAGTCTCAGTACTCCCAGGCCTTAAATACACTCTATTTATCACATGGCAAGCTGTGTTAATAGCTTCTCCCCAGAAATACATGGCCACACCCTTGGCATGTATCATGACTCTTGCCATCTCTTGAAGAACCCTGTTTTTCCTCTCACCTACTCCATTTTGCTGTGGAGTGATAGGAACCGAAAACTCACGATGAATTCCCTCTTCAAGACAATAGTTTTCAAGGATTGAGTTCTCAAACTCTTTCCCATGGTCACTCCTCATCCTAACAACCTTAGACTCTTTTTCATTTGAAAGTCTTCGACACAAAGACTTAATCAATTCACTTGCTTCAGATTTTTCTCTTAATAGCTCAACCCAAGTAAATCTAGAGAAATCATCCACAATGACCAAGATGTACCTCCTACCACCAAGACTTTCAGTCCTAGACGGACCCATAAGGTCCATATGCAACAATTCAAAAGGTTTGTTGGTTAAACACTCAGAGATCTTTTTTTGACTAGATCTAGTTTGCTTTCCCAACTGACATGGCCCACACACATTTGGTTCAACTTTGGCAAGCTTAGGAAGGTCTCTAACAAAATCATGCTTGGACAATTCATTCAAGTTTTTAAAATTCAAATGACCAAGCCTTTGATGCCACAATTCATGCATATCAACTTTGGAAGAGTTACACACAGCATGAGAATTAGTAATCACACCATAACAGTTATCCGGCGTTCTTTCTCCTTGAAGCACACACAAACCATTAGCATCAAACACAGAACATATATCTTTTGCAAATTTAACTTCCATGTTTGAATCACACAATTGACTTATACTAATCAAGTTAGCTTTCAAGCCATCAACAAATAGAACTTCACTCAAAGTAGGCATACCAGAAATTTCAACAATACCCTTACCTACAATAGGAGCTTTACTTCCATCACCAAAAGTAACAGTGCCACAAGAATAATCCTCAAAAGATTTAAACAAAGATTTGTCACCACACATATGACGAGAGCAAGCACTATCAAGATACCACATAAGACTATTTCTAGCCTTCAAAGCAACATGAACTACATGGCAAGTTAATTCACTTCTTTTAACCCAGATTTGCTTAGGCTCAGTGGTTTTCTTGGTTATTGAAGCTAATTGTTGACTTAAGAGCTTTGTCTGATTTGAAAGTTCTTTCACTTGTTTAGACAAATTCTCTTGAGGTTTTCTAGGTGAGGATATCCTAGAGTTTTGGTTCAAGTCCCAACAATTTGGTCTAACGTGTCCAGAGATACCACAATAATGACAAGTAGGGATAAAATTCTGAGATTTAGAACTCTTGGTTGGAACACCCCTAGGTTTTGACCAATTAGATTTTTGACCACGATTTCTACCTTGGTTTGTCTTACCCTTGGAAGAATTTGATCTATTCTTTCCTTTGGTATTCACAACTTGAGTCTCAGAAGACGATGGATTATCATTTGAGACTTCCTTGTATCCTAAACCCCTTTTATCAGTTCCTAATTGACTCATCCCTAGCATATTGTCCAAATTTGCAGACCCTGTAGAAAATTTCTGGAGTTGAGATTTGGTTCTTTCAAGCTCTTCCTTAAGAGACTTATTTTCAGATTCTAGGGATTCTATCTTCAATTTGTGTTCACCTAGACGAGAAGTAGACTCTTCAAATTTTGCTTGAAGATCTTCTTTCTTGAGCTCTACATCATTTAGCCTTTTGAGATTTGACTTCAACTGTTTCTTTGCTTTCAAACACTCTCTAAACAATTTATCATATGCCTCTTGAATGCTTCCCTCATCATCATCAGACTCATAATGAGAATCAATTGCCTTCTCACTTGGTGGAAAGTCTTCATAATTGCTTGAGTCACCACTCCCAACAATAGAGGTGAAAGCATGTAATTTTGACTTTCTTCTATTTTGGAGTCCTCACTATCCTTATCAGATGCACTCTCATCAGAAAGAGTAGCATTCATGGCTTTCCCTTGAAGCTTCTTAAATGTGGGACACTCCGACCTAATGTGACCAAAACCCTTACACTCATGGCATCTGATTTGTTGGAGTTTTTGCAACCTAGAGTCCTTCGGATGTTTGGACTCCCTAGATTCAGATTTGATTCTTGACTTTTGATCTCTACCACTAGAACTCCCCTTGGATTTATATCTCTCATTGTCAACCCTTGGTTTCCTCCTTCTAAACATTATCCTAAAATTCTTCACCAACAGGGCAATATCTTCATCTCCCATGTATTCCTCACTCGAATCATTATAAGCCTTTTCTTTACTGGATTTGAGAGGTATTGACTTATTTTTCTTAGTAGGAGGAAGAGTGAGTTCATAAGTTTGAATTGATCCTATGAGATCTTCAACCTTAATACCATTGATATCCTTACTCTCTTCTATAGCAGTCACTTTGGGTCTATATTTTTCAGGAAGAGACCTAAGGATTTTTCTAACCACTCTATTTGGAGGAATTCTTTCACCAAGATTAAAACTAGAGTTCACAATATCACTTAGTTTTGCATAGAAGGAATCAAAAGATTCATCATCTCCCATTTTTAGTTCTTCAAACCTAGTGATAAGCATTTGTAATTTTGAATTTTTCACTAAGACAGTTCCCTCATGAGTGGTTTGGAAAATTTCCCAGATTTCTTTGCTGGTTTGACAAGTGGACACTCGTTTGAATTCATCAGCAGAGATTGCACTAAAAAGTGCATTGACACCCTTAGAGTTGTAGTTAACATCAATTAACTCTTCTCTAGTATAGCTATCTGGGTCTTTGGTTTTTGTCTCACCATCTATAATCACAGTTGGAGGATTCCATCCTCTCTCAACACTTCCCCAAACTTTTTCATCAATAGCCTTCAAATAGGCTCTCATTCTAACTTTACAGTAGGCATAATTGCTGCCATCAAAGAAGGTTGGGGCAGTGGAGGACTTGTCCATGACTAGCAGAGTCAAGGATCTGGTTACCCGCTCTGATACCAATTGAAAAACACAGTTTAGACTCTAAATCACCTAGAGGGGGGTGAATAGGTGAAACCGATTGCGGAATAAAAAATCTATCAATTAAAAACAAGTTCTTAATTAATAGGCATGCACAAGTCTGAGCAATATCAATTCATCACACACAATTGCAAAATAGAGAAGAACCAACACAAGCAATTTGGTGACGAAGCGAAAACTCTAAGAGAACTCTCAAAGAGAAAAACCCTCCGGTATACGAGGTGCCACCTCTGGAAATCACTATAAGAAGAAGACTTACAATAGTGGTTCAGACGCCCCAACAAAGACTTCGACTCACAATGTAAATATCTGAAGAACTCTTCAGATTTGCATCCTTGCAAAGATTCAGAACTCTGAATATCTCCTTAGTGAAGTGCCAAACGAACTCGCTCAGCAACCGTAGGAACTCCCACGAGCAAACTCTTCAACCCGGAACTCCAAGGTGGAAAAGAAAGAAGAAGACTGGTTTTGATGGCTCAAAGAAGAAGAAGAAAGAGGAAGAAGATCTCTCTCTCTTGCACACGTTTTTAGGGTTCTCTAAAACGTCTTGGGTAACCCTCACAATAGGCTAGACACTCCTTAAATAGGTTAGGAGAAAGAAGGGAACGAAAAGGAAACAAATCAGAAAAGATCGGATTTCTAAAATAGAAGTTTGTTCACGAACGTTCGAACGCTCAGCGAACGCGGCTCGAACGTTCGATATAACAACTCACTTTTCTTCTTCTCGTTCGAACGACCAACGAACGTTCAGCGACTGTTACTCTCTGGTTTCTCTGTGGAACCTCAACGGTCGAACGTGCAGCGAACGTGAAGCGAACGCTACTCTCTGGTTTCTCTGTGGAACACCAACGGTCGAACGTTCGACGAACGTGAGGCGAACGCTGCTCTCGGGTTTGTCTGTGGAACACCAACGGTCGAACGTTCAGAGAACGTGAGGCGAACGCTGCTCTCTGGTTTCTCTGTGGACCCTCAACGGTCGAACGACCGGCGAACGTTCATCGAACGTTGGATGTAACTTTACCAATATGACTCCGATCAAAACCCCGTTTGAACCACACAACCTATAACCTATCCCAAATACATTGACAACATTAATACAACCTTTTTGACATGGAATTGAAGCCAATATAAAATAAACCTTACACTCCACTTGGATATCTTCTTTTGAGCAATGTACATCTCAATGGGGAAGTATACTGTTAGCGGCCAAAAGCCAAATGCACCGAGGATTCCAACCGCGCTGATAAAGAATGGGAGGAGAATTGATAAGATGGTGGTCAAGACCACAATGCAGATCGCCAAACCAACCGGAAGAGGCTGAAGTTATAAGGACAGAATCCTGGAATTGGAACTCTGATTTCTTTGGTGATACACTCACTCTCAGGCCATCTTTTTGATGCCCATTTCTCAATGAACTCAAATAAGGGCTGTCAGTAGACTTGGTAAGCTCCAACAAGGTGGATTACAATGGCGGCATTCGCAATGTCTAGTAGCCAAAATGGGTTGTAGAAGCCGAAACCAGTGAGGAGGTTTCCAGGGGTTAAGTCCCCAAATGCAGCATAGCCAAAGCAGCCACAAAGCATATAGAAAGCTGTGGTCACTGCAACACTCAAAAGGGTAGCTTTCTTCATTATCTTTGCTTCTGATGGTGGGGATTTGATTGTGTCCTGTTAAACACAATTTCAAGTAATCAATCATTAACCACTTTATATGAAAATCTTAGTCCCAGTAGATTTTGCAAGCAAAGGATGTAAAGAGTCAGAATTAAACCTGAATTTCAATGAGGATATTTGAATCTTGTAGGCAAAAGCAATGTCACCAAGTGCTTGGAAGCTCCTCCATATCTTTTGGGTGCGGATGACAGTGTTGATACTTACTCCAGCGAGGCTACCTCTGAACTTTCCCATCTCTAATCATCAATCAAGAAGATAGTGACTCCAATCAGACTAAACAGAAGTTTCTGAGAAGAGACCACAAAAGAAAATACAAGTAGCAATTCAGACCCGCAACTTTAGCAATTCCAAGTCCAAGACCAATGGCAGAGTAGGTGAAGGACATGACAGCGGCAACAATGAAGAGCCACGATATCTGGTCAAAGTTTGGGATCTGAGACAAGAAAATTTCTACCACACCAAAGGCGATCGTGTATGGATTGCTCAAAATGTGACAAGGGTTATCTCCACCACTTTCATGGAAACAATTAGACCTTTTTATTGCCCTATCAATTAAAATCCAAAAGATCCCATTATTGCACAGATTGTTAAACAACATTGGAATATAAGACAGAGATCAAAAGGCACTGTTTGATTTATAATTCAGCTCACATCATGCTTATAGATGCTGCAATGGTGTATCCAATGGCAACACCAAAGAGGTTCAGATACTGAATTAGCCCACATATCTTGACCTTCACACCACCTGTGGGAGATTAAAGGAGAGATTGATCTTTAGTACTTCTAAAAATAATTGATCTGTTACGTTGAGTTAAAAAAAAGTTGTTATTGTGAAAATTGACCAAGATTTGACCGAACAGCATCCACATAAGTGTAGTTCCTTTCCCCGCTGACAGGGTTGCCGGACCTGTAACAGTCGGCAAGGAGAGCAGAAGTGTAGTAGATTACAAAGGAGAACAAGAACATCGCAGTTGGACCAGCAATCCATCCCAGCTGAGCTATAGCCCATGCCAAGGACAGTACCCCAGATCCAATTACAGCTGTTATAATGTGAGCACTTGCAGTCCATATAGTTCCTAATTGGAGAAACAAGAAAAACTGGCAATTAGAGCAGCTGACAACAGAACAGAACCGTTTTATGATGGAGTTGGAGCTTCTTGTTTCATTTTATCTTTTCTTTTTAAGTACCTGTTCTATTGGGACGGCCATCATCATCAAGGCCTTTGCATCCTCCCCATGAAGGCAGGTCTGCTGAAAGATCAAAAACCCCGGAGGGGAAGATGGTGGTGATGGTGTTGCTGCTGGTTCCTTGTGCTAGAGTTGTCACCGATCTTTGTTTTGAAAGACCAACAAAAGGAAATTTTGTGAGAAAAAGGAACTCGAAACAGTTTAATAAATTAGCTGGAAGTTCTTGTATCATAAAGAAAATAAATTTCTTTGAATGTATGGAAGTGAGTGAAAGAGAAGCAGAAGAAGCAGAAAGATAAAGACTGTTATGAGGAGATGGACATTATCTAGTGCTTCTCTGTCCAGCACCTTTATCTGACTGAAAACTGAACTAATACAGCCCAAGAATAACAAAATCCCGGAACAGACCAGAAAGTTTGGCAAGGTGGATATGGCTCAGTTATATTCTACACTGACCCCAGATACCAAAATCAACCAAAAAACTAGGAGCAGTTGTAGGATGGCAGAAAGAAAATGAGTGGGAGCTCTTATGAATGTTGAATGTTGTGTGTATCTGAGACGCCCAGAAAGAAATACAAGAAGAAAGGATGGTTGAGGTGAGTGGAGTCTCTAAAAGAAAAAGGCTTGGGAACCCACATGGTCTATCGACACAAGACAAGGCAAGGGCTTATTATGTTAACAATCAATTGGTTAAGTTCGGAAAACAGATTAAGCTAGTTACCTTCATTATTCACCTCTTCTTTAGCTGATCAAATCAAGCTCACACACAAGGAGTTACTAGAACAGGTGGGCAAAGCACTTTGGTGTTGTTTCTGACTTTGGTTCATGTCTCATGTTTATATAGATCTAGTGTGAGCAACTAGACTAACATCTTACTGGTTCTCTTTTATTAAATGTGTAATGCATTTTAGAGTGATGGAATAAATTAACAATTATAAGGCTGCAGGGGATGAAAAATAATAAAGGGAAGCAAAAAGAGAAAACAAAAAAAAGAAAAATGAGAGCACTCAATTACTTATGAGTGAAAACACAAGCTATCTCCATATATTGACAGGAAAATAGCATTGGTTCTCTCATCTTTTGTTCCCAAATAACATGGAAAGGATTATTGATCAAAAATGGCTCAAAGTCTATAAAGTTTAAATTCTCCTTCTTGGATTAGTAATGAAATTTTTTTAGTTTATTTTGCTTTATTAAATGGCAGATGGGTTTTTTTATTGTTGGGGGGAGCGGGGGCGTTGAGTGTGTGTGTGTGTTGGGGGTGGGTGGGTGGGGTGGGGTGAGATGGGAGGAAATCTGCTTATGATTGGAAGAGATAAACAGAAATCCGTCAGCTATTCTAGCTTAATCTTGTTTGCATGATTTTAATATCCCATTAAGGATTGTAATGTGAGACCATTGCTTCTACAAAGTACACAAATATTGATGGAATTTATGTTATCTTTTTATGCAGAAATGTCTTTTACAAAAAGACTTTCCTTCAAGATATTACTAGTAATGATCGCGCGTGAATAATGAGCAACAGAATGTAACAAAGAAAAAGAAGTTATGGATTTGCCGTAAGTGTGCTGCCATTACAGTTCATTCAATTTAGCATTAAATCCCACATACATAAAAAAAATACATTTTTTATGGCCCCAATTCTCAGACATGTTTATATAGAACTTACATAATTAGAAAACAGCTTCTTATATGAATTGGATCTTACACGCTACATGTTAATTATAAATTTACAACATATCCATGGCATCAACCTAAAAATGTACACATCACATAAATGCTTTGCTCCTATAGCCGACAGAAAGAAATATATAAATTCCACTATAGAACATTTGAGCAATTTACTTACTCAAAGCTTGAGTCACTCTCCTTTGATCAGGTGTTATAAATTTACTTGGTCTTACAATCTTTGCAAGTCCACAAGTATATCCAGGTCCTGGTGCTTTCAGTGTGAAGTTCTTTGGCACTCTGACAGTCTTGTTGGAGGTTCCTGCTGCACCCACACTAACCTGGAATGAGTTTAATGCAGTCGCTGGATCCTGCACCCATGAGTTGATTACTCCTCCTTTGCAACAATTTACAATCTGCTGATTGTAAGGAGTTCCTGGCAATAAATCCACTACTGTTGGATCCTTTTTACAACAATGCGGGACATTCCCTTTGTATTTTGAACAGTCCCCTTGCTCTGTGGTTTGGCCTCCCATCATGCTCCAGATCACTTCCTTCTTTGCCCATGTCCATCCTAATGTCCACCTTGGTGCTTGAATATGACGGTATTGCTGGAAATTGTAAATTCTAACAACAGCTTGTCCAATTAAAAATGACAAAATTTAGGCCTTCAAGCGAAGAAAGATCAGATGGCATTAACAAAAAAAATTTTGTTTCACATAATAAGGCCAGGAAACCAAGCAGAATGATGTTATTGCTGGAGATATAATGATATCCATGATCTTCTCGCAAGCAAGTAATTTTTTTGTGAAACCAGAGTTTTGTAATGGAATAGTACACACAGTCTATTAGAGCAACAATTAACCAATTACACTGGTTGAGTTCAGTGCTTAGGCCAAAGAAATGGGGAAGTGAAAAATTAAATACCATAAGGCCTTGAAGCAGTTTATTGGTTTCATCAAGAACCTCCACCGATAATGAAATATGTTGAGCACCCAGTAAAAGGTATAGGTGTGGTCACTTTGTAGGCTTCAAAAATTTGAGACACATTCAAAATTTCTTGAAAAAAACTTAACTCATAATCAAAAAGTTAAACTTGAGAGGATTAATCCAAACCAATTGGCTCATGAGGAGAGAATGCAAAGTAGTACTTGGTGACATTGATCAAGTACTTGATGTACTTGTGAACCAGCTCAAATAAAAGCTACAAGCCACAACCAAAAGATGTATCATAGAGAGCAAGAGAGGGAAATATATCTGGATTTCCCACTGTCCTCTAGCATAAATAAATACATAGATACACTGATACTTACTACATAGCCATGTGGAGTCCAACTCATAATATCCCACTTGGTTGTGATATTTCCATTTGGATCAAGAGCATCATAAGCTTCTGCAGAAAACAAACAAGCAGAGAATAAAAAAAGCTTGTCATTTCTACAGAACAGCAGGCAAAACCTAAGAGAAGGAGTTTGCATGCCAATTTACAATGGCTTGTTAGATTTATCTCTCTAAATGATGAGAGTCGAAAAATGTAGAACACTCATACAATAAACTACCATGTGGAAGGAAAGCATAATATTTTAAATTTAGGTTCCACACCACTTTCTCGTTCTGCCATATCCCAAATTTCGTAATCTACATAGAAAAGCGAATACATGAGTCACAATTATGGATTTTTTTTTCAGCTAACAACTATCATTTGTCATAGCAATTTTTTTATAGAACTAAAACTTCAACGCAGAAAATACTAATTAAGCATTTCTCAAAACAACTATTGAGCATGTTCACTGGGATTACTTCAAAAAGATTGCTGTTTACTATTTACTTGAAACAAACAAATCTAATGACAACAAAAACTATTTACAGAATAGAATAACCCACTGAAAAGTGCAACTAACAGAAAAGAATAGAAATGTATTCCAAAGGATGTGGATGACCAAGCAGCAATCAAAACAATAACATGTCAATTATAACAAAATAGAATAACATGAAAACATAAATCTTGACTATTTAAGATGAATCAATGTCATACTTTGGCATTGTGAGCAGTGATAGAGTGTGTGATATATATATAAGAGTCAAATCTAAGTATATTACCGATCTCAATTAGCTGAACAAGACTCAAGAACAAGGTTTGGATGCATAAAATTTGATATCATACTGATCTTAGTGAAGAACTCCATACTTCCTTGGCTAGATTCGGTAGATATTGATTTAACAACTACTTGGGTTCCATACCTTAATTGTACCACTCTCCTACAACACCGACATCATCATGATTTTAAGTTAGATTGTTGGTTTAAGTTATGATTTGACATTAATACATATTGGATTAAGTTTTACAAATGACTGTATAACTTGATGTCTACCAAGTACCAACCTTAGCCTTTCGCAAAGTGAAGAGTTCGTTCCCCAAGCTTTAATAACAAAGGTTAAAGTCCGCCTATTTGTCTAGGAGTAAAGAATGTGGAGTAAGTGCCGAAGATAAATATTGCACAGCTTGTTGAACAAACCACGTCTATTTTGCTGATGATCTAGAAGAGGTAGAATAGGACTAACAAAAAAATAAAAAAAGTGAAGCAAAAGTTAAACCTTTTTTGGGCTTCGTTATTTGCTAGCCAAGAACAGTCTGATTAGAGACACTGTTTTAGGGGTATACTAACATGGAAGGTGATGCATGAGAAGGTATGACTTGTGCTTTTCCATCTGACATGTTATTCTTTTTGGGGGGAAAGGTGCACTTCTTCTTACATTTGAAAAAAGGCACTCACAACCCTTCACATTTGAACAAGTGTGCAGATAGTACCCTCCCATCAACATTGGGCTGGACGACGATAAAATATAGTCCAAAAAGACCAAAATATCTTCTCTTTTAAAGCCTTTTTGGTTATCTTCTAATTTCCATTGGAATGTGTCCTTATAAAATGAACTAAAAGAAGAGTTTGCTTAAATTTGCATCATCATAATTGCCAGTCTTTTAATCCATCATAACCACCAAAATCACCATCACCACTCAACTTCGTTGCAATCTCCAAGAAATGGGGCTATTTTTGGTTAAGTAGAAAACTGTCGAAAGAAAAAGAAAAGAGTACTTCCTTTGTGTTCCCTTCATTTTGAGAGGAAAACATTGGGAGCCTTTAAGTAGAAAAATTGGGCTTTTTGGGAAAATTACTTTCTGATGATCCCACATTTTGCTATGAACTAAATACACAAACTGCAATGGAAAGTTCAAATTTTTTTCCTATAGATTCCATATAACAAAATGTAACTTGAGGGAACCTAAGAAATAAAAAAAACAGGTATGGTGCTGCAATCCTCAACAAAAATGAGACATTTTGAATTAACCTCCCACTAGCAAGATCATGACTTTTCGATCTTTTCATCCCTAGAAATCCAACAAACTCTCATACTAACTTCCAAACACCCTCCAAATCATTTCTATGACTTTCTCTGGTTCCCAAAATAGGTAGACCTGTCCTTTTTTTCTTTTGGATCATTTAATCGAACATTCCATCAATTACTCATTTGATTAATTGATCAACTTCAATTACAAAACTTGAGAATGGGCTTTTGTAGTCAGGTTCCCTTGATTAATTTTGCTGATTACTTGAGGTTCCCTCGATTTCATTTTCCAAAAGTGCATTTTTACTCTAGAATTTCCACAGTAATCAAGGAGACTTCCTTGATTAATCGATGTTGTGAAATATGCAATGTAACGCCCCGAACCCGGGTCAGTGCAAACCAGCACCCAACCCGAACCTAGTTTGCAACTGTAACAACCCAAGTCCGGTTCAACAACCAAACTCGAGGTGTTACCACGAAGCTAGGGTCAGATACAAACTAAGATTCACAATAATTTTTAAACTAATTAATTACATCAGAGTTATGGTGGAAAATAAAACAATTCTTTATTTAATAATATCAATTCAGTTTACAATAGGGTTATCTAATCAACATGTGACATTAATACCAAATTACAATTCTACCCATCAAATTAAAACCCCATCTTCGCGATCTCTCCAAGCAAACCTGAAAAATAAGCTAGGGAAAACGGAGTGAGATTTACTTCTCAGCAAGTAGTAGGTGCATGCAAGTAAACGGTCTCATTTAGGCAAATAGTCATGAGGTATACGATTAATCAATGATAAGGCGATGAATTCAAATCAACATGGCCAATTCCAAATAAAGCAATAGGATATGCAATCATACGTAAATACCAGTAAAAAGATGTTATCGATAGATAAAACCGAAGATTAGCGATAAAACATGTATTCATAATTAATGGTCCATCTCACAAATCTGATAGTAACATTCTCCCATGTAGGATGCAAATACGTAGTATTCACATCTCCCCTACATGAGGTTCCTCCCGCAGGAGCTAACACATCTCACCCGCAGGTGGTAACACACACATCTCCCCCACAAGAGGTCTTTCCCACAGGAGTTACACATCTTACCCGCAGGTGGTCTCATATCTCCCTTGTAGGATGCAATCACATCGTGATTACATCTCTCCCACAAGAGGTCACATCTCTCCCGCAGTAGGTCACATATCTCCCCTATGGGATGCAATCCAATAAGGATCACATCTCCCCCAACAGGAGGTCTCATCTCACCCCGCAAGTGGTCATATATCTCCCCTGTGGGATGTAATCCAATCAGGATTACATCTCCCCCAACAGGAGGTTTCATCTCACCCGCAAGTGGTCACATATCTCCCCTGTGAGATGCAATCCAATCAGGATTACATCTCCCCCAACAGGAGGTCTCTCCCGCATGAGTTACACTTCTCACCCGCAGGTGGCCATATATCTCATCCGCAGATGGTACAAATCTCTTATTGCCATCATGGCATTTAATCCACAGTCCAAATAAAACTCCTGAACATAAGTTCCATTGCAATCAGAATTAATGCAATTTCCAGAAATTCAGTATTCATATTTAAAGCTCAAATAAAACTAATTCAAATCTTGCTTAAAGTTTTCCTTATTAATCCCTTATTTATCAACCAAGTTCCCATCTTAATACCTAAGATATTTTCTATTTAAGTTTTCTGTATTTTAATTCTCCAGCACGTCCTACAGACCTAGAATGAAGTTTAGGAGATGTTTTTACCCTTGGAATTCAAGTAGAATTATTTTTATCAATCTCCCATACCATTTAGACCCTTTTATGCACACCCTTTCATTATAACCTTCAATTTATTGATTGATCTTTCCAATTTAATTTTATAACTTTTATACCTTAATTAAGTCCTTATAAAAATGCTAACATGCTTAACTAATCAAAAAAATTATTGAATATTTATTCATATTATAAAATCCCCAAAATCTGTAAATTTTACATAGAGCGCCGACCTCTACAGGGCTAGGTGATCCTAGGCGCTCGTGCAAAATTAAACAGAATATTTCCAGATTTACAAAGTTCGGATTTTTATGCTTTTGCTATATGTTTCTTTGGTCTAAATTAATCTAATAACATTCTAAAACATTCCTAAAGCCTTCTAGATTAATTCTTGTTAATAAAATACCCTCCTACCTTTATTTACATAATCAAACTAAGATTTATTCATTATTTTAGCAAATCCTTCAAGAACACAAAACTCTAAAATATAAACCATACGATTCCATGTAAAATCCTTTCCGGCTAATCAAAATAAACCATAATAAATCACAGAAATCAAAATCATGCAGTTCCTCACGTTTTCCAAGGTTACTACTTGCCTTATACGCTAAAATCCTTCTTCCATTGAAACTTCTAATTCTGGACCTCAATTTTGCTCCCAAACGCACCAAGTCAGAGTTCTCCAATTCAAATCTTCACCGTTCACATTGTAGTTCCATTAGTCATGAACAAAATCTCCAAATTTGAAGGCAATCCACCGTACGGATTTTCCCCGATCGCGATTTGATGATGGCTAGTCAAACATGTTCATGAGCAGCCTTCTTCCTTTCTCTCCCTCTTTTCTCTCAATATGAAACCCACGAAAATTCTATCTTCTCTAACCTTAATCTCCTATTTATACTAGGCTTTAGAAATCCTAAACCAACCCTAATAGGCTCCTTTAATTTGGGCTAACCTAACCAAGGTCTAGTTAAAGTCTAACACCTTCTAATTTAAATCCTACTTTTTCTCCACCTTCTATTTTTCAATTTAAACATTACTAATCAAATCTCTTTTTATTTAAACTCCACCTTACACCTATTTTCGTGCATAACATTCACTTAAATACTAAATATTACCAAAAACCCAAATTAAGTTACTTTTCTCCCAATTAAGACTTGAAATCTCCAAACTACCATTTTTCCTCATTTAGGCTTTTATTACTTTCTTTTAATTTCTAACTTGTCTAAATAAATTATTTTCTTCTATTTTTAAATTCTAGTTATTATTTAATGATCTATTTATTAATTACTCTTTTCTGAAAATTACCAAAATACCCTTTTTACTCTTTTAGGCTAATTTCATTAAAAATTCTTTCTTTATTTACAACTTATGACTTATTCGAATTAATTATCCTCTAAATCTTTACTTTTTATTTTAACTAGGACTTAACTCATATTTTCTTTTATTTATTATTTATTTATTTATTACGTGAAAATTCGTGGTTTTACATGCAACCCATTGCTTTTTTATTTTTTATTTTTTTCAATTTTTTTAATTTTCTATCTTTATAATTCTTATATGTGTATGTAAACCATTCATCATAATAAACATTAAAAATGTACAAATAACATCCTACATGATTTTATACAATCAATGCACTCGAACATATAAATATAATACCCAGATTATATCCTCATGTTTTCACATGTTCATTACAATATATACTTATCTATGGTGATAATCATATGGTTATAAAATACTATAAACATTTAAAGCTATTTAACATGCATCTATAATCTATTCCACAGTTCATATAGGGCTTCAACATGATATCTTTCATGAAAAACATATGTAAGCACAATGATCATTTATAGTAGTATTACATCCAATAAGATATAGAAAATACGGTTGAAGCATGAAAATCCAATCTAAGGTTGCCAAACAGAAGGCAAATAGGCAATGCTATAGATCCACCTACCTTTATCGCAAAAGCTCTCTGTTGCAGTTGATCTATACAAATGCAAGATTTCCAAAATTTTCTGGTAAGTCTTTTCTTCTTTCAATGTCACACATCCAGCTCTCTCAATTTAAAAATATTAAAAGATAAATTAATAACATGACTTATGTTATAGTTAGGGTTTATTTCATTTAATGTATATAGCTATATACCCTAGGCTCCATAATGGACTGAGCAGTAGACTACTTGGGCTTAAGTTGTGATCCAACCTATTTGTCACTTGAGTCCTTAGGCCCAATAATCCCTTAATTCATTATTAGTTGATATAAAGAATTATTAAAAGACTGAAATATCCATAGGTGAGATGTAGATCATCACAATGGTAAAACAATCCTACCCCCCACCCAATGCCCCGACAAGTGTTATTAGTCTAAGTGGCATGAGCAAAAATGAATTTGCTATGCTTATTTCCAAGCATGCCCTTGAAAGGACCAATAGTTTCATCCATACAACTATATTCATGTTCAAAAATAAACCTCAGCCCAATCATCCTCTTAGTCTCTATGGTTATGGTTTTATGATGTATGATCCCATTAACCCAAAAAAAAAAAGGAAAGAAAAACTGTGCAGGTTGGAGAACCATTGACAGCATCAGAATTTAGCATATATATAATCTTTCAGCAGACTTAAACTCCAGTACTTTACGTAATTATTTTACATCCATAAAATTCAAAATCAAAATGTAAAAGAATAATGAAGGGAAAGAACAATATTAAGATATTTGATGTTCTATATAACAAAAGTGAGTTTTCAAACAACCACTCCCCTCCTCCCTAACCCACCCACCTACCCCTTCTTCCCCATTTATGTCTCCCTTGGAAATTTGATAAAGACATGGTGTTGGGCATCAGGTAAATCTGATGAGATGAAATTTGGTATTCTCTTCCAAGAGCATGTTTTTACGCTTATTTTATTTTATCTATTCTCTTGCAAGAACCTTTTTTTTTTTCGTTTTGGTTCTTTGCAAATGTTGGTTGACTATTTTTTGTTTCACAACTCTATGAGATGCTAGATAATCTCAAGTTTCTCCCCAGAAGATGCACTTTGGGCATTGAGGATTTCATTGAATGGTTCTGCGAACCAGCTGTCAAATTGGAATACAAATCTTGTTAATCCATGCACTTGGTCTAATGTCGATTGTGACTCTAACAATAATGTTATTTCTCTATGAGTTATTATCTGATGCTCTTTTCCTGTTATTTTAAACATGGTACAGAAATTAGAGACTGATTTCTATTGCAGTTAGATTTATTAAATCAAGTAACTATTGTCCATTTGCTTTACAGTGGGTAACGTAGCAACCTTAATACAGTAATGTTTTTTTTTCTTTAGAACTTTGTCATACATGGGATTCACGGATCATATATTGTCGCCTAAAATTGGAGTTCTGACGAGCCTATCTACACTGTATATATTGGGGGTAAAGCAGCAATTAGTCTAAAATTCTGGTTCGGGTTTAATAACTTAAATTCTTCTTTTCAAGTGAAGAGAATTAATATTTTCAAGAAGAGCAGATACTACATATGTATGAAATGGCTCTCTTTAATGATCTTCCAATTTTAAAAACTGTTCAATGAACTATGATTGTTCAAATTGTTTTCCTATAGATTCTATACACAAAATGTAACTTGAGGGAACCTAAGAGAAATAAAAAAAAAACAGGTATGGTGATGCAATCCTCAACAGAAATGAGACATTTTGAATTAACCTCCACCAGCAGGATCACTTTTCGGTCTTTTCATCCCTAGAAATCCAACAAACTCTCATACAAACTGCCAAAGACCCTCCAAATCATCTCTCTGACTTTCTCTAGTTCCCAAAATAGGCAATGAAGAAATTCTAACCCTTCAAATCCACATCTCTCAGCAATCTATAGCTCCAAATTCAGCAAAATTCAACCGTGAGAATAACGACAGAACAGATCATGCCCCCTAAAAAGAAAAGGCGCAGAAAACAAAGCTATCAACCAAATTTGATCACATTTAACCATACCAATTAATTGCTATTTGGGCAAAATTTTACAGCTGCAAAAAAATATATATATATCTGAATTACGTAAACTCAAACCCGAAAATGAAAAGGACTGAGGAAGGAGAAAACAAACGAAATACTAGAATCAACAAAGCAATCCCAATAACTATGGACATCACTCGCAATTCCCCAAAAATGTTGAAGCAGAATCGATCATAACCCAAAAAATATGTAGCAAATCCTAAACCGAAAACTATAAACAAAACAGAATAAAAATAAATCAAAACTCACAATGGAGAAACACAAACCCTAGAAAAAAATATTCAAACATCTCCTTGAAAATCTGCAAGCAACTTGAATTACTATCACAGGTAAAAGAAAAGGAGAAGATAGAGGAATCTGTTTCAATAGATGATATCATTTCTACATTCTAAGAAATGGAAAATAATCCTTACCTGGAAGTCGATCTCCTCAATTGGCACAACGCAAACCAAGAACGGGAACAAATGCAGCAAGTCGACTGAAGAAAAGCGTTGGTATCGAATGGAATAGGGAAAAAACCACATCGTGATGTCTGAACAAGTAAACTGGTGAAGTTTGAATAGGGTAAACTGCAATCGATTCGTTCATAACGAAATAAGGAGGAAGACATAATGGAAGAAGGTGAGCAGCTCTCCATCCGGCCGTTACGAAACGGGTAATAATCTGCGTGACGATTGAAGAAGAAGAATGGATTGAAGAAGAAGAAGAATGGAGAATGGATTGAAGAAGAAGAAGAATGGGTTCTGTTCGTTTGCAAAGAAGAAAGAATGACGTTTTGTTTCCACCCTTTTTTTTTAAATTCCCCCAATTAGGGACGATTAGTGATATGCTTTTGGGTAAATTGGTTTTAGTGATAATTTATCAAAATAATTCAGATTTAGTTATCCAAATCTTGGTAATTGATTTTTAGTAATACTTTTTTTAAAATAATTAAGAATCGGTATCAATTTACTATTCATTAACAATTTCTTTAAAAAATGCCCTCAAAAGACTTTAAAAACCTTTTCACTCATTTTGTTAGAAATGAGGTTCGCAAGTCTTTGAGGGCATTTTTGGAAGAAAGCCTTAAGGAACAGTAAATTGATATTGATTCTCAATTATTTTAAAAAAGTATCACTAATCATCAATTACCAAGATTTGACCAACTAAATCTGAATTATTTTGATAAAGTATCACTAAAAACCAATTTTCCCTATGCTTTTTGATTGGACAATTGGAGGTGTAAGGTTTTTCTGAAAGAACGTTTTGTAAGGTTTTTTGTTGATTTTTGTTAATTAGGAACGTTTTGTTGATTTTATGTTGATTTTTATATGCTTTTTGTTTGGACAATTGGGATGATCAATCCACTTTTATATTTATTTATTTTTTTTTAAATTCCTATGTTTAATGAAAGAACATTTTGTTGCCTTTTGTTTGCAATCAATACTTTTATAAATTTTTTTTTTTTTGGATAAGGATCAATATTGAACGTTTTGTTGCTTTGCAATAAATCTACTTTTATATTAAAAAAAAGTAATGAACGTTTTGTTGCCTTTTGTTTGCAATCAATCCACTTTTATATTGATTTTTTTTTTAAAAAAAATTCCCCTCATTAGGGACGACCAAAGAAAAACCAATCCACTTTTAAGTAGTAGGATAGGATTGGAGGAAAAAACTGACGAAGATATTTCCAAAAGTGACTAGTATTTGGATTGACACAAAGTTCATTAGTGGGCTGGATGTTGGCAATTAATAAAGGATTGCAACATGGATTTCTTACATACAAACAGATGATTCTGAAGATCAACTTGATTGAAATATTCAACACGGTTTTGTAGATTATGAAGCAAAGGTACTTTTATGGGATGGTTTAGGACTGGAAGATCTCCTAACTGAAGCTTAATGATAGGTTAGCTGTCTATTTGTATACTGTTGACTAGTATAACATTTGGTATTTTGGCAAGATTCGATTATCTTGATGGATCTTGTCTTTTAAACTGAAAATGGTTTTTAAAGTAGACAGCTCAATTTTAAGGCCCCAATTGCACCATAAATAATAAAATAAATCAACTTGGAGATCTAAATCTTCAAAACTAGAACCTTAATCCTTTAGAAATTTAATTAATGATTAGATTAGTGAAATCCTGGGGATTTCCAAGCTTCATATTCCATGAAAGAATAACCCAACTAGTGGAAGATCCAAGATGACCATTTACTGGGGTACTTTTTTTTTGGTAAACGACTTAGTTCCATTTACTTTTTGAAAACAAGACACAAAGTTGTCGATTGAGAGTTCAGCATGTGCGGTGTTTGAAAACAACGTTCTTCTTTTTTAATTGTTTTTGAAAACAAAAATCCTGAAATCTTATTCGCTATGAACAATTTTCAAATTGTTTTTAGAAAGAACAATCTAAAAACCGCCCTGTTTTCAGAAGCTAAAATTTTTTATTTTTTAGAAAAGGAATGTTTTCAAAAATTTTTTATGGTATTTTTATAACTTTTTGATTGGTCCATCAAATTATTTATGACTTCATTTACTATGGCTTTCATTGCCGACAGCCACACACCCCAAAATACATCCGAGCCGCCGGATGTATTTTGGGGTAGAGAGAGAGAGCGAGAGAGAGAGAGAGAGAGCAAGGTAAGACAGAGAGAAAAACGTTCAGGGAATTAAGGGGAGACTTTTAAGAAGAGAGGAGGAAGAGCTCCATTGAGACATCTGCTTAGGAAAGAGTTTGAAGAGAAAATAATAGCACAAGCGGTCGCCCAAAACTGACTGAGAAAGGGAAGACTGTTGTTGACCCTGCAAGAGCTTCAAATCCAGGTGGTTTAGTCATTTCCTTTCATCCAAATGCTATAAAATTGTTTTCTTTTGCATTTTATATCTTCTCAGGTGTAGCCAATTAGTATGAGAATGGTTCTTTTGTAATCTGAAATAATAAAAAAAAATCATAAGATTCTGAATTCTTTGTCGAATTAACCCATATACGTCCTTAGTGATTTAATGCCAAGCACCACATTTAATTTCTGTCTTATTAAGTTGCTTGCGATGCATGATTTTTGGGGAGTTTCAAACAGATCAGACCCTTGGAACAACCATTTTGAGTCAATTTTTTGGGCGTCATCAGCAACCCCTCTATTGAGATTACCTGAACTAATTTAGTTTTAAGTCACTTGTTTGTGAACTTGAGTTGCAAAAAGCAGCAGCAACTTTCTTTTCTTCAATTTGTTAATTTATTTCTAGTTTGTTCATTTGATGTCTTTGTTATTGAACCACCAAAGTGGATGCTTTTGATTGTTAAGGGATAAATTTTGTAGGAAGAATGCATGAGGCAATGGAATTAAAGGAAGAGAGTAAAAAAAAAGTTAAATGAAAAACTTTAAAAAAAATTTTTTTTTTGATTGAAATGATAGAATTTTTGTGGCCGAACATGTCACTATTTTGTCTCTTTTGGTTTTCTAGCTTTTTATTTAGATTGGACCCTTGTTTAATTTGGATCTTATATATATGTATTTTTTTTAAATCTTTGTAAGTTTCATCATGTGTATAGCTGACTTTGTTTTTACTTTATTGCATGTAGGATGTAGCATAGCAATCCCCCATTCCTCTGATTCCTTTGTACATATGAAATGATAAAAAATGAAAAAAAAATGAAAAAAAAAATGAAAAGAAGAAAAGAGATAAGGAAAAATAAGAAAGCATATTAGATGTCAAATCCAATTCATTGATGGGAACCTGCCAATCTTTGTATAGACTAGTTCAAACAAGATGACTGCCTACACCCTTAAACCAATAGGCAGCGGCTACTTCGAAAGAACCATAAACCATGCCGGACCGAGCCAGTCAAGGCACAAAAGTAGGGTGCGCACAACCACAACCACTTCTCCGTCCATCTCCACTACTATCACTACTACTACCACCACCACCACCGTCACCAAAATCTCCTCCTTCACCACCAACTCCCCAACCTACCATCATCACCACCATCGTTAACTCCACCACCACAACCACAACCACGACCACCTCCTTGTCCATCCCCATTACGACCACCACCACCACCATTATTGTGACCATCATCACCACCATCACCATCAACTCCACCGCTATCACCATCACCACCTCTTCCAACATTCGCCACCATCATCGCCTATCATACCCTCCACCACCATCTCCAACACACCACCAACATTACCTCTACAACCACCATTGCCACTGCTGCTGCCAACACCACCACTCCATTTATCACCACTACCACCACCATTAGTAGGAGTGGAAGTTTGGTTCGGGTTGACCTCAATCCAAATCAAATTGAGGTGTATGTCTACCAATCCAAAACCGAACTAACCTGAATTGAGAACTGACTATCCCAACCCAAACACCAACCCCCCAAAAAAATTATAAAATTAAAACCTAAACCCAAACCAACCAACCCAACCTAACTTTCATTCAGTTCAGTTTGGTTGGAGTTAGGCCAATTTCACCTATTTTCATTAATTTTAATCAATAAATATAAAAATAATAAATTGTAACTGTCAGGCATTTGTTCATTAATACTATGTATATGGCATATATTATATATTATAAATTAATAATAGGTAATATTAATACATAAATAGCTACTAAATATATATTGTACAGTATATATTCAGTTCGTTTGGGAATCTAATATATGTAAGTCGGGTTTTGATTCGATTCAGTTTAATCAAGCCTTCAATCCAAACTAGCGGAACTAATTTGGCTTATTATTTTTGGAAACAAAAGTAAATCGAAAGTAATAGAACCCAAACCGAACCAACTAAAGCCTGTTTAGGTCGGCCGGTTTTTGGTTTTATCCAACCCAAGTTACACCCCTTACCATTACAACCACAACCATCACCATATGCTATAACCGGCTAATACAACTATTATAATTACAGAGTGTTTTTAAAACTTTACCAAGCACATTTTTACTGATTTTTAAAATCATAATTGATTTTAACTAAATGTTTCCAAGGTTTTTTTCTTTCCCTTTACTTGTTTCCAAAAACCTAAAAACAATTTAAAAGTTTTTGGTTTTCAAATTGTTTTAATGAAAGAACGTTACGCCTTGAAGCTTGGAATATGTAACTTGTCTATTTAGTAGTTTGCTTCCTTTGTTTGCAATTATTTTTAGAGTTAGCACCATGTCCATCTAATATACATGCTCGTATTCACGCCCCTCCATCAATAGAATGCAATGTATTTCTAATTAATAGAAATATATATTTATTTAACGATATATATACCTTGTGTATTCAACTGTCATTAATTATTTGTAAAATGATTTTTTTACGAATAATTAACTCAAATCAAGATTATCGCGATTAAAACAATATGAAAATAAAATGTAATAAGAATATTGATTAAACCAATATCAAAATATACTAATTTACTAATAAATAACATTATTTAATTAAAATAATTATGAATGAAATATCTAATTAATAAGAGTAAAATATGAAGTATAATGGCCATTACATAATTAGTTTTTAGTTTTTTACTTATAAGATCCTATAAGAATTTTATTAATGCCGAGATTTAATTAGCAGATATATGAGATTATTATTAAGGGATTATTCAAACTATTAGTTAGTAACAAAAAATATAATTAATAAGATATTATCAAATTATTAATTAATAAATTAAAAGATAAGATTATCTTAACTAAACCAATATTAAATTAAACCGAAATAAGATTATTTAATGAAGCAAACATCGAACTAAAATATTTTTGATAATTATTACATGTCTAATTAATAAGAGTATATACTAATATTAAAATATCCTAATTTAATAATCAAAACAAAATTATCTAATAAATTGAAAGTAAGATTATTGTGATTAAGCCATTATCAAAATAAAATCCTAATTAAAAAAAATTATAAAAAGATATCTAATAAGAGTAAACTATGAAGTTTAATTGTCGTTACATTAGGTGTTTTTTTTTATTAATGACGTGATTTAATTAGCACATATATTAATTTTTTTAAAAAGAATTTTCCTGAGCACTTCTTCTCCTATATTTATCCAACCTATATTTTGATATGATAAAAAAAATAAAAAAAAGGAAGGAATTTAGAGTTGTTTATTTTGCTTAGCATTTGTTATATAACAAAATCCTAAGAATATAGGAATTCTCGTTATTGAAATTCCGTAGTTATTAATAATAGATCATTAAAATTATTAATTGAAGACAAAAAAAAAAAAAAGGTTGGAATCTAGAGTTGTTTATTTTGCATAAAGTTTTAGTAAAAAAATCCTAAGAAAATAGAAGTTCTAATTATCAATTAATAACCAAAATGACAACCCTACCCGTTTCCATCCTTAACTTATGACAGCAAGTGACTGGTACCTTATTTATTTTTATATTTTTAGTTTTTTTTTCTGTTTTGAATTTTTGTTAAGTAGAGGAAGAAGAGCGTCAATCTCCTAAAGTGTATTTATTTGACTTGTCAACGGTAGGAAACTGTGCTTCAAACTTCTTATATAAGCGGTTTTTTAAACTTCTTATAATTGCATCTGATTGCTACTAATTTATTGTAAAAAGTTGTTTGTCATTTTCCTTAGAGACTGGGGAGGGTTCTACATGGTAATGCATTACAACCAATTACTAATCTTCTCTCAGTGAAGTGCAAATCGCAGAAGAGAGTAACTATTCAACACTATATCCTTGGATTTCCACTAAATCTATGCCAAGACTTCACCAATACTAAACTAGGTATAGATGGAAGTTTCATTTCTTTTTTCTTTTCTCTTGAATAAATTGAAACCCAAACTTGAAACTACTTTGAACTCTCTTTATATTGTTACTTGTGGCTCTTCTTTTTTTTAACTCAAAATGGTACATATATATATTCCAAGTGTATTTTGTACTTTTTTCAGCAAGATCGAAGAAAAGGAACAAGTCCATATATTATGGCTGTGGAAGTTGCTGTTGCTGTTGCTGCAAAAATTGCTGAGTACTTGGTGGCTCCTATCGTGACTCCGATTGCGCGTCCATTTGGTTATTTACTATACTATCACAAAAACATTGAGGATCTCAGAATCCAAGTTGGAAGTCTGGAGGATGTGAAAAATGGTGTCCAAAGATCTGTTGAAGCTGTTACGAGGAGGGGAGAAATAATCAGATCTGATGTCAAGAATTGGCTTGACAGGGTTACTATGATCACAACAGAAGCACACACTTTCCTGCAAAATGATGCCATAGTGAGCAGGAGGTGTTGGTCGCGTTATAGATTGAGCAAGCAAGCAAAAACAAAATTGGAGGTCGCCACTCAGCTCAAAAAAGATGGAGGATTTGATCATGTCTCCGACCCTCCACCTCCTCCCAGCATAGAATCCATGTCAGCTGGTGATTATTTTGCTTTCCAATCTACAAGGATGGCTTTTGATGAGGCTATGAAATCACTGCAAGATGATAGTGTCAACATGATTGGGATATATGGCGTCGGTGGCGTGGGCAAGACAACCTTGGTGAAAGAGATCGGGAAGCATGTTAAAGTGGACAAACATTTTGATGAGGTTTTAATGGCAGTTGTGTCTCAGACACCAAACATCAAATCAATTCAAGATCTACTATCCGAGATGTTGGGACTCAACCTTACTGAAACTAATAGTGAAACTACGAGGGCAGTAAGGCTATTAGATACACTAAATGGACTACTGAAGGAGAAAAGGATTCTTGTAATTTTGGATGATATTTGGTCGGAACTGGAGTTAGCTGATATAGGCATTCCTTCTACTGGCAACAATAAGAATCTCAAAATTGTACTCACCACTCGACGGGAACAAGTGTGCAGGGTAATGGGGTGCCAGAGAAACGTAGCACTTGATGTGTTATCTGAATTAGACTCTTGGAACTTGTTTAGAGAAAAAACGGGTGATGTTGCTGACTCTACTACTTTGAATGTTGTGGCAAGGGAAGTTGCTACTGAGTGTTGTGGCCTACCTATAGCCCTTGTGACAGTTGGAAGGGCATTAAGAAACAATAGAGACCTACAACAATGGAAACAGGCAGTAGTTGGACTCAGAAGTGCTTCTCCTACTTATATTGAAGGTGTGGATGAAAAGGTGTATGCTTCTCTCAAGCTGAGTTATGATTATTTGCCAGGTGAGGAGTCCATGGAAATGTTCTTGCTTTGTTGTCTATTTCCGGAAGATCATAATATTGAGATCGAAGCACTGGTGCTTTATGCGGTGGGAAAGCGCCTGTTTCAGGGGCTTATTGCAAATACCGTGGACGAGATAAGAAGCAAAGCATATGAAGTGATACAGAATATTAAAGATTCTTGCTTGCTGTTAAAGAGTGACGAAGAATATTGCATCAAAGTGCATGATGTTGTGAGGGATGTAGGCATATCAATTGCGTCAACAAATAATATATCCATAGCAAAAGCCTCCACCGGATTGAAGGAGTGGCCGAGAAGGATGATGACTGAACATTGTACATCAATCTCATTAATGTACAATGATATTCGGGAACTCCCTAGTGGGTTATATTGTCCAAAGCTCAAGGTTTTATTGTTACAAGGCAATGAAAATTTAAGGGAAGTCCCAGATGCATTCTTTGTGGGAATGGAATCACTTGAAGTTTTGGATTTGAGTTACACTGGAATTTTGGCATTTCCAGCATCAATCAAGCTATTGAGAAACCTTCGGACATTGCGGGCAAAAGATATGGAATTAGATGATATATCTATTTTGGGAGAGTTGAAAAATCTGGAGATACTTGATTTAGAATATTTAAAGACTTTTCGGTTACGACCAATAGAAATTGGACATTTGAGTAATCTAAGGGTGCTGAATTTGAACGATTGTTCTCAATTTAGTGATAGTATGTGCAGCTTTATATCAAGCCTATCCCAATTAGAGGAGTTGTACTTACCCACATATGACCTGTTGGATGAAGTCAAGAATATCGAGTGGAAATCCTTATCACGTCTAAACATTTTACACACAATAATAGAGGATGTCGAAGTATTACCAAAAGAGTTGTGTGCGAGATTGAAAAAGTTTCACATAGCTACTGCGGGATCTTGGGATACTTATATTGCGGCTGTAATGCTTAATATGACAGCTAGACGAATGTCACTACGTCCATCTTGGTTAAGCATATTTGGAAATTTAGATGCAGCCTTGACTCTTTTTGCGGAGGTTCGTTTTGGGGATGCAATTAAGGTGTTATTGGAGAGAACGAGAGTTCTACGATTCTGCAGTCGACAATTTTGGAGGAATGTTATTCTTGACTTAGATGAGCTTCGTGGAGGTTTGCAATGCTTTCAATATCTTAGTGTGGGAGGATGTGACGGAGTAGAATATGTCATACGTGCAAGGGAAGTGGTCGATTATTTTCCTAATTTAGAGAGTTTAGCAATTTATTACTTGAAAGACCTGAAAGAGATTTGCCACGGCCTACTCCCTCAAACAAGATGCTTTTTTAAACTTAGTGTACTGTTTGTTGGTAGATGTGATAATTTGCAGACCGTTGTTCCCTTCAATCTGATGACAAAGTTACTAAATTTAGAAAATCTTCATGTAGAAGAATGTAAACAAGTGGAAGCAGTTTTCGACTCAAACCATGAAGGGGTTAGTTTCCCCCAAGAAGAAGTGTGCTTGCTGTCCACTTTAACGGACTTGAGATTGGAGAGTATGAATGAATTGCAGAAGATATGGAAGGGTCCCACTCAACTTGTCTGCCTTCACAACCTAAAACGCATATTTGTATACAGTTGCAGGAAATTGAGGGAGATTTTCTCACCTACCCTATCTCAGACACTTCTACAGCTTGAAGATCTCACAATCTGGATTTGCGCAGAATTAGAAGAGGTGGTTATAGGGCAAGAGGAAGAAATTACGGTGGTGGATGATATTATCTTTCCAAAATTAAATTCTATACGACTCTTGGATCTAAGGAATCTCCAATGCTTCTGCTCGTGGAGGATTTCTTTCCATTTTCCAGCTTTGGAAACATTGATTGTGCAAAATTGTGACAAGATGAAGACCTTCACTTCCGGACTTATTAGCACTCCAAAGCTAAAGTTGCTCCAACTCAACAGTGAGGATTACTCACATGCCCAATGGCTGGAAGATCTAAACCACACCATACAACACTTGTACAATACCAATCAAGGTATTACAATTTTTTTTTTTTGTTAAATTTGTATTTGCGAATTTCTACTATGATTTTCGTTCTATGTGCAATCTTTTGTTTTGTTCTGTAATTCTATTTTACTCTGTTCGGTCATGGTCGATCAACACTGACCTTGGCTTTTCATTGTTTTTTTTTTAATCATTCATTCCAATGTTACTATAGCATTTAGGAGCCTTTGGCATATAGATACATAATTTATGCACTTACATTTAGTGTTTCTTTAAAATTTCTATGCACTTAATTTTATTGAAGCCATCAATTGGGTGTTTTCTTGGACATGACAGCTAGAAGAAGAGGAAGTTCTAGTGTATCAACTTAGAAACTTCTTCTATGAAGAATCCTCATAATTTTCCAGGAGCATAAGCAGTGACCTAACTTCAGAAAGAAGAGTGAGTTTCGTGGAGGATGAATTTTTTTTCTCATAAGAAGATTGCACGAACTTTTCCAGAATGGAGCCCCCATTTTCAGATGCTCGAGTTTCAATAGAAGTAATGGATGGTGAGGCTTCGTCTTTGAGTTTTGTTGATTTCGTCTATTAAATCTGTCCATTTAGAAGCAAAGGCAGTCATATTTCTTGCATCTCAACTGTTAATGATGCTTCAACAAAACCCAGAACAGAGAGCAATGCTTTTTATTTTGCGGTTTTCACATTTTAATTCTTTGCACTCACTAGTCTTAGATGTTTTGATTGCTCATGTTATCTACTCCAGTAACCTATAAATGTTGTTATTGCTCTCGTGGAGCTTTGAATTAGTTAAATCACTTCTTTGTATGTTTCCATTTAACAATTTCGTGGTGTATGTAAATGACTTTGCTAGCTAGTATGGATAGGTTGTTGTAAGTTTCCATTTTCAATTTTTATTTCTGCTGAAAATATTGTAATAAATTAGATTACGAGCATTCAATACAGGTAATTGGACCATGATTCAGACTTAAATGATATACCAATATTATTTGTTAGGCTTGCACATCATCTGCATCATGCTGCACCATGCCGCAACACACAGACGCGTGGGCCCCACACTTGGTGCACTGTGCAGCACGCTGCAGACAATGCGAACTGATTTGTTAGTGCTTAGTAAGATCATTGATTTAGAAACTTTTGTAATATTATTATGGAGATTTCATATCCTATATCTAACAGAAATGTGATATGGTATTGGTTTGAATCTATGCATCTTTGATGACATGGATGCAATGTGTTGGCCATGTTTGAACTAGCAATATATTTGAGCCAGATTTATTTTCTGCCCCAGTAAATTTCAAATAGGATTCAAGCTGAACAGACCAAAGAGGTGAAGAATATTAGAAGGTAAAAGAGCCTATCCAAAGAGAATACAAGGGAAGGCCCAAGGATTCCACATCCATTAATGAACAGAAACAGAAAAGAGACTTGCAACTATCTAATAGTGAATCCAAAATGATAAGCCCTATGGTCAAGAGGCAAAGGCCAATCTGGAATTGGAGGAACTTCAATATCTCCTTCCAACATCTTTAATGCATTCAAAATTGTAGGCCTTGAGTCTGCTATTACATGAGCACACAAGATACCTCAAGCAAGAACCTCTTCACGATCCCGATGAAATTGGGACTGTTGGCATTCCCATCACAGAGTAGTGATTGGTCCAGTCCCTGTTTTATCTGTCCTGATTTTACCATTAATCAAGCCCAAAGCTGTAAACATCACTCTTCTCTGTCAGGTGCCCATAGAGGGCATACTCAGGGGCCAAGTACTCATGTGTGCCTGCCACTCTGTTGGTGAGGTGAGACTTCTCTTCTCTGCTCTCCTTGGCCAATCCAAAATCTGCTACTCTTGCATTCATATCTGCACCCAGTAGTATATTGGTGGCTTTGATGTCTCTGTGATATATTGCAGGTTTAACTCTATGGTGAAGATAGGCAATGGCGGAACCAGGCTATGTCTAGGGGGGCAACCGAACCAGGCTATGTCTATATTTTTTAAATGAAAATTATGTTTTGCGCCACCCCCACCCCCTAAAATTTCTGGTTTGCCCCTCTATCTCCATGAAATTTCTATATTTCATGTGTAAGTGTTAATTGAAATTTTTTTTTGCCCCCTTAGATTTGGAGTCCTGGTTCTGCCACTGAAGATAGGCAATACCCTTTGCCACATCTAGGATTATGCTCTTCCTTTGAGTCCAAGTTAGTGGTTTCTTGTTAATTTCACTGCAACTGCTCGAGTTAGAATAGATGATCACCAAGGTTCCCATTTGGCATGTAATCATACACTAGAAACATCTATTTTTCTTCCCCTTCATTGCTGATGTCACTGTCTACTACACAGCAGCCTGTAAGTGCTAAAACACTCCGGTGCTTCAAATTGCGAATTATCTCCACTTCTTTTCAGAACTCCATGTCACCTTGCAAGTTAGATTCTATCATCTTCTTCACAGCAACTGGGGTTCCATCAGATAGAGTGTCCTTCTATACAATCTGGTTTGAATCTCCAAGCTAGAAATGACACAGGCACCACAGGAAGTGGGGTTAGACAGGTCAGGCTGACGGACAGAATCGTTGGAACCAAGCTTGTCAACCCAGTCTATCTTGGTTTGGATACAAGCACAAACATTCTGTTGCAAACCATGCCATTCAGCAATTTCAAGAGCAGTTTATTAGCAGAGATTTTTTGGATGCCTCTCTCTCTCTCTCTCTCTCGCTCTTTTATGTAAAGATCTTCGAAATTCCGAGAAAAGCACCAGAGCCCGTTCACCATAATCACATTGGGCGTCCATGGAAATCACCGTAGACCACGTGATTAGGTTCCGTTGACCCATTTTATCAAATAGGACTCGTGCACTGTGAATGCAACCAGATTTCCAGTAAGAACGCAGAAGAACATTGACTAGAATAACATCAGACTGAAGCCCTGAAACAATAATCTGACCATGAATTCGCTTGTAATACTTACGGGGTTCGTTGCGGACGCATAATTGCAAGAGTTCGGCAAATTCACGCCCAAACCAAAAATAGCAGTCGTAGCAGAAGTCGCAATGGCAAACTTGTCGTCGCCCTTTCTGCTCATCGCCAGCTCAACTACACAAGAAATGGCTTTGAAGACACCCCTCTTGAGCTTCGGAATCTTTGCAGAAATACCCTTTTACTTATGTACAGTTAATAGATACCAAAGCTAACCCTTTCAAGGCCTCTTCTAACAATGGTCCCATGACCTAGATTCTCCCCAGAATTTACCTTAGAAAATCTCCTTAAAACATCAGATCAATTGCTTTGTCCAACTGGTTTGGTATTTTTCTACTTAAGTGGGGGTGATTATTCTTTTCACATTGGGTGCTGTAATGAGGGTTCTGCTTGAAAAGAATGGTTAAGATTGCCTGATTTTCGACCCATAAATTTGAACGGTCGACATTGATTAATAACACACCACTTTGGGGAGTTTAAATGATGGAGTAGAGAGTAAAATCCAAGGTATATTGTCATATGAGTCATGACTGAATCATAGTTCAACTGAACATGTATTAGAATTAAAATCAAGATTAATTGAGATAGAACTATAATCTTGAGATAGAACTCTGTATTTGAATTCCATATGCATTAATTCATGATCCCTCCCCTTTTAGTTAAGGTGGAAAAAGAACAGTTAGAAGAAAACAAGCCTAGGATACAAGTAATGACAACAGTAACACCACATTGAGTTTGCGAGGATCATGAACTTGGCAATAGAATTTGGACAGGAACTGAAAGTCACACGTTCATTCCTGCTCTTAGAGCAGCTTATCAAAGATGTTAATGAATGTTGGGCAAGGATTCAATAGCTAGTCTTGAAGGGCCTATAGACCTTAAGGTCAAGTATGACGCCACCAATTGAACCCGCAGCGGCAGCAATCGATACTACTAGACAAGCCATGCTAAGCATTTGGAGGCAAAGCCATGGAGTGCTCCACCGGGATATATTCTTTTGAGAAATGTACATCTCAATGGGGAAGCATACTGCTAGTGGCCAAAAGCCAAATGCACCGAGGATTCCAACCACGCTGTTAAAGAATGGGAGGAGAATTGATAAGATGGTGGTCAAGACCACAAATGCAGATCGCCAAACCAATCGGAATCCTGGTATTAATCCAAAGCCCTAAAACCCCATATGAGTAATTAACAATCCAACTAAAGTAAATACCGCGATAAGATAGAACGCAGAGAAGATTACAGAGTTCAGTCAAAAAAAAAAACCAGCTTTTGTGGAAGACCTTTCGCCAAGGACAACCCAGCCTTTGTGGAAGAGCTTTTGCCAAGGAGAATTACAGCATCAGTACATTACTTGAACATGAAGTTCATTCCATTCACTAAATCATCATAAAGTACAATTTGATGCCAGGTAATATAATTACTAAAAAAATGAGGCATCATTAGTGATAATTATGTATTGCATGATTTCATGACCTTAAAACAGCGACTTTTACATCAATTACAGTAAGAATACCTTATGTGCCTAGATTTGATTAATAGATCTGCTGAGAGAGACTTCCATCTGTCTAAGATGTTTTATATTGTTGATTTTATATAGATTGGTCCAATAGCCGAAAAAAGGCAATATAATGTTAAGCACATGGATTACTGCCATTATAGAGAAAGGTACTTGAATGCTAAATGTGGGCCAAAAAATTCTATGGGAAAGGATAACATGACAATGTCTAGACGCCAACCCCACTACTACTACAACAACCAAAAAATCCTGACCCCAAACAAGAGAAATAAAAAAAGGACACTTGAACTACAGAAGGCTTCAAAAAGATACCTCAACCTCTGATGTATTTATGAAAGTTGGGACTGGAGTAGCCTAGATTGATTAGTCAATTCCTGCCCAAAGAGTGTGTACTGAGCTGCTGACATTGAAGAAGAGAAGAAAACCATGAAAGAACAAGTAGCACCTGTTACCTGCAATTTGATGACAAAGATCAAGTGATAGCCAATTAAAGAAGCTAAAAGATCAGAGAAAGATTTAAGATACAATTCAACACTGGATCAGTAGTTGGTAGCTAACTCTGTACTTTCTTCACTGATAGTTGAAAATAGTTAAGAAGATTAATTCATTGTTTAGGTGCAAAAGAGCCAAGAGAAATTACCTCAGGTGGGATTCTGACCTCAAGAAGAAAGAGACATAAGTGAATAACTAATGCTCTTATGTAGAATCTAGAGAAAGAGACAAAATAGAAAATAAATAACTAATGGTTTTAACACCATGGTTACCATCTTGAGAACCCTCAGAACAGCCAATGCTTTCTTCTGGTTGTTCTACTGGGAACATCTGCAAATACATAAGTGAAGGTTGGGTGTCACACTCCTTGGCAAAATTGTGGAAGTATGATCAATAGATCAAAGAAAATAAACAAGTCTTAGATATGAAAATAAACACAGCAGAAAATGAGAAAATGAGAACCTCCAAAAACTATCATTAGTACTTCTTATCTTGTTGCCTTTTGGCCAAGAAATCTTATACATGAAGCAAGTCTTAATCCTCAAGTAAAAACCAAACAAAAGAAAAAAAAAGTTAAAAAGAAAAAATGCAAGAAAACAAAATCTAGCTTCTGGACTACAGCAACAAGCACTATCATCCAAGTTGCAGGTATACCATAGAAAATACTTAAGTGAATTCCTCTCTCTACATATGTATTCCATGGTAAAAAAGTACGTAAATTAAGTATATCTTGAAGTGCAACAATAAGCAAAGGTCATAGAACAACCCAGAAAGCAGTTACAGATTTTTGTTTAGAAACATATCAAGCAGCTCTAACTTCTGCCTATCTCAGAAGCATTAATCAAAAATTGCTTCAGATTTTTGATTGCCATGTGTGAAAAGGACTTAGAGAAAACAAAAAAGAAAGTCAATCCAGGTAATAACAGATGGAACATTACCTGAGAATTAATATAGCTGACACCCTGGATGGCCCCCTGATGAGCAATGTGCCAAAATTTGTTCCCAGAACAACAGAAAAAACACTGTTAGCAAGTATAGAGATTTAATTGTGTAAAAGCTGTCTGATTCATGTACAGAACAAACGAAAATTAACATAAGACAAACTAAGAAAGGAACAATAACACTTGACCTGGGAACTAGGGCCTGTCTGAACTGCAATTGCATCCTTTTTAACAGATCCATCTCCACTTTTTGCGGATACCTTGGTATCACCTTGCACCAAAGAAATATTCGCCAATTCCATCAGTGGTCAATCTATAGAACAACATAGGTCAGGTAAAAAAACACAAATCAAAAAAAAGTCGAAAGTCACAAGTGAAAATTTTAATTACCTACTTCCGCCTACGAAATCAGATTCATCCCAACGAATCATGCAATAGAAAAACATCAAATTATCAGTTTATACTGACACAAGAAGGAACTCATGGTTCAATAAATGAACGAATCAATAAGTCAACCTGACATATCAAACATCTTATTGCAATAAATTGGATCAAAGAACTAAGAGGCAAAATTACCTCCCTGTATCGATTAAGGTACACCTTGAGCGGATCAATATACTCCTCAAATCCTAATGTCGCCATTGCCCACAGCAGATCGTTGCTCGATCGTCTTTCTCTTCTCTCTGGCATTTATCACTCACCCTGCACAAGACGATTCCAGAACACATTAACAACAAAAACCCAATCAACGAATTACAGACAAACTCCAAAAGTCCATACTCGCTTCTAATGAAATTGATGAACTCAGACACGCATTCCTACACAGTCTCCTTCGCATCCTCAGCGACTTTTCCATTGGCCATACTTGCTACCATACTTAAGAATCAACAAGAGAGGCATGAGTGAGAAAACCTATCCGGCTGCAAATGGGACTGAGATCGATCGACTTGTCTTGCTCTTCTGTTCCAATCAAATCTGTGGTGACAAATGGAAAGAAGAAATGAGAAGCAAAAGCAAATTAAGACAAAAATAAAGGCATGAGTGAGAAAACCTAGTCCGCTGCAAGTGAAACCGAGATCGATCGACCTTATCTTGTTCGACCTTATCTTGCTCTTCTATTCCGATCAGAACAGAGAAGCCTCAAGGCTGAAAATCAAGCTTACAAAAGTAATTCGATTAGGCTCTCTACGAGATTTTAGGGTTTTCCGCTTTGTTATTGTTAATGGAAAACGCAAGACCTTCATTCTATTCCTCCATTCGATTTGGAGAGGAGAATAAGGGTTTTGATGAAGTATCATCGGCGGCCTCCTAAAATTATTTACGGCGCTTCACTAAATAACTGCCGTTAAAATGGCGTCTGAAATGTGACAATAGTGGGCTTTCGGGCGCTCGGGTGAGGAGCGCCCCTGTACACATTATTACATGCAGTTTCGTGAAACCACAGGTAATAAATCGCCCCTGATCCTCCAAAATTTTGTAGTGCTTTCTCCCTCTTTTCCTCCTAAAAAATAGTGATAAATGATCAGTTCCATTCTCCTTATTTAGTCAGTTAGTGGGAGTAAAGAAAATTATCCGAAATATGAGTATTTAAATCCTTATAAAGGCCTTTAATATGAATCCAGAACTCTCAATTGAACCATCTTTAAATTGTGCATATTTTACTCCTTTTCACCAATCAGATAGAGCAGAACATATGTCTTTTATCATCCTCCCCTTATCCAAATTAGCATATGTAATAGTGTTGCAGGGATAATTTGATATGTACCTGTTTACACCCTATATGACCGACGAATAAGAAAAGGATACGTGGCGCCTATGTGGCATATTTAGGCCACGGCATCAAAGCATGTAGACCTCGCATAGTTGGTTAAGCCACGTCAGCATGAACACAGACCAAGAATACAAGTTGAGTCACAACAAAAACCACGAATATCAGAAGATCGTGTCATCGGTCATTCAAGGATAAACCAGTTGAAGATCGTGGCCGAGCGGTTATCGTTTTGGAACTGAAGACTGAAGAAGACCAACCACCATGAAGATCGTGCAAGAGTAGGACGTTGAGCAACCGTCAAGGATCGGCTATAAAAGACACAACTTCGAAGAACTCGAGGACACAATCCACCCAACCGCAACCGGTTATTATATTATTTTGATCATCCGTGATCCTTTATCCCCTCTAATACAGAAGGATAAACTAGGACCTCTCTCACTGCTTCCAGTCGCAGTGACATCTTCGACCCCTCTTTACTCCGATTAACACCAGAATCCTGCCACCGGAGAGTAAGTTGAGGCCGCCCCTGACTCGCAGTTCTGTGTTTACAGAATCCCAAGCAGCCGGTCCCGAGACTCGCTCTGATCACGCCAGGTGACTTGTGTATTTTCGGGTAAGCAGCAATCCAAGGTGAACCCCCTGAACTGACTTTGCAAGCAGCCGCCCCCTTCCTCTTGCGCTTATACCCGATTACGGTTATAAGACCAGGACAGGCCGGTCCTG
Source organism: Buxus sempervirens (assembly GCA_947561395.2). Lineage (NCBI taxonomy): Eukaryota > Viridiplantae > Streptophyta > Magnoliopsida > Buxales > Buxaceae > Buxus > Buxus sempervirens. The sequence goes on along the minus strand of OX387190.1, from coordinate 24,982,561 downwards.
CAAGCCCTGTCGGTTTTCTTTTTGTACTTTCGTTTCCATTTTGAGGATTATCTGTTGTCGCTTTTGGCTCGTCGGCCGATTTTATAATAAAAGGATTTGTGTGCCATTAGTTGCTTTCTCTTTCAAACACTTACAATAACCCAAACGAAGTCCGGACCCCTAGTCTTCATATCATCGCCAGACCCGTTTTATTACAGGTGACTTGCAGTACGACTGGACTGATTCCGATTCAGATTCGGAACAGGTGCCCGGGGTCAGGGTTCGACCCGAAAATCATTTGTATCAAACGATACTGGCACGCCCGCGTAGAGACACATCATCACTTTCAACACGTGTCCACACCGGCCCAATTTCGGAGCAACAGTACCACAGCACAAGTGATCATCTATGATCCACTATTCCAATTTTTAGAATATGTACAAAAGTTTTAATTAGCAAAAAAAAAAAAAAAAGTCTGCTAATTAGATTATTAGAAGTAATTGAGAAGTGGATATCCGATATTTTATTTGAAAAAAAAAACAGAAAAAAGTTGTTCATGCCAGAACATCTATTGAAGAGGATAGGTAGATGCATAGGATCGGTACGTCCAAGTTCACATCTTCCCTAATGTCTCCTACCACATAAGATGTCATAGGATCGATGACCCATAAAATCTTTTTTAACATTATTTCACTGTTCTTCTTAGCCATCTTTATTCTTTTGATTAAGTTGACAAGAATACATAAAATTTAATTCTGAAACCAACTAGATTTTATGCTATTTCGGGTTATCGTACAAGGAGAAAATTAGGTCATTTTCAATAACGTAGCATTTCGTCATTAGGCAAATCTAAAACCTATAGGCCAAATAAAAATGCTTTGGTATTATGTATGGGCATTCTGCTAAGTCATTGAATACAGTAAGGGGACATGAGCCACCAAAGGAGAAAAGGCTACCACTGGGTTAGTGTTGGGCTACCATCAGACCAGTGTTGATGGAGTGGGCTGCCGTGGATGTCGGCTACGGATGTCTGGTAGAATGTTACTATCCTAAACGTTAAGTGCTTAACCAATGAATTCTCTTGGTGCTCTTGGAGCAACAGTTAGGCACTTAAAAGACTGATTCAACTACTAATCCAAAATTTTCAACATGTAGGCTCCTTGAAATTCATTTTTGAGCCAGAATATCAACTGAATTAGATATTACTATGTTAAACAGGTAGATAATTCTTGGACAGTTAAAAGCACTAGAGCAATGCCCTTCACAAAGAGGTCCATTTATGATAATTTTGGAATCAAACAGGTACCATATTTATTAGTCATTTTGACTACCAAAAAAAAAAAATTTTATTAGTCATTTTGTGGTCTGATTTGATGCTTAAGTACAGAGATGGGAATTAGTATTGCTAATCAGTTGTGCAATTGTCTAACTAAAATCTGCCAACATCAGGTCTTCAAGTTTTATCTTTCATCAATTTTCCCTTGAGATGGCAGTGGCATTGATAATATTTCATTTGCCGATCTTTGTTAGTGCTTTAACTGCCTGTTGCATCAATGTAGGTGGAAGTAACAGTATCTGACATGGCCCAACGGTCCTGTAGGTAGTTAGGAAGTTGAGGTAGGGTTAGTCTAAAAGTCTCAAACCAAATTCCCCTGCGGAATCATTGCATACTGGTGGTGTTGCGGTGACGGTCCAGTGATAGTCCATTCGCCCCAAGCAAGGATGTGTGCTAGCTATAGCTCAATTGGAATGTCAGCTACGCTGGTAGCTCCCTTCCTCCCTTACTTGAAAAAAAAGAAAAAGAAAAAACAGAGAGTAGTTGCAGCACTCAGAAGAACCTCTTGGATTCACCTTATTTTATAGTGTAGTAACTTCATCTAGTACGCCAGCGGACGTAGGCATTTACGGTCGAATGACATAAAACTGTCTTCTCGTCTTGTTCTCTTTTCATCTATTTCCCAACAAATAAATGCTTTAGCAGAGTCCACTGCAAGTTTTTGTCAGAAGATTTTGAGATGTATTTCATGGGAAGGCTGATTATACCCAGATGGTTATAAGTTAGAAGTAATGGATGATCCTCTTTTGAAAAAGAAAAAATGGAAAAGAAACAAACAGGATTAAATAACAAGAAACAATCAACACAATCCACAAGATAGTAGAAATACCAAGCATAGCATAGTGAAGCACCAAGCAAGTATTCAGTATCAGACCATTCTCCATCGACGAACTTAAGGAAAACATGATAACGTGCAACATGATCGTCAATAAAGGAAAATTTAACTTGTTAATAAAACAGTTATAATAACCGCAAGCCCACCAAAAGAAGCAAAGAAATCAACCTCCATTCAACCACAGAGTAAGGGGCTTCTGGTATGCTTCCTCTTCTGCTTCCGCAAAGTAATAAAACAAACTTCTGCCAGCCTTCTCGTCCACATCAATGTACCCCGAAAACTGCCTGAAATTAACCTTTGGTTGACTAGGCAATCTCAACACGAGATCCTCAACTGGATACCCGTCAGCAGCACACATTAACAAAGTCAGCCCCAACAAAACTGTCCCACCAAACCACCACTTTTCCATTCTCACAATTTCAAAGTAGAACCAGAGAAACGGAGGGAATTACCAATCTGATCTCTGATTTCAATAATAATGATTAATAGTGCTCTCCGAGAAGGTTTGCAATTTCAATGTCGACGGACGTGCTGGCCCTTAAAAAAAACGACACATCGGCGAAAAATTTTCAAAACGGCGGAAAAACAGCATGTCTGAATTTTATCCAAAATCTCTTCAGCATTGGCATGCCGCGAAATTTTGAGAAAACGCAATTTTTGAACGTTGTTTGGTAAAAAATGCAGTTTTTTTAGTTTTGACGAAATTTCGTCGGCACACCGATGCGTGTCGTGTCATTTTGGGAAAACACACTTTTTGAATGTTGTTTGGCAAAAAAATGCAGTTTTTGAATAATGTTTAATTTTTAGCAAAAACAAAAAAAAAAACAAAAATATCTGCGTGCCAACAAAATTTCGACATAAATCAATTTTTTTGCTTTTTTTATTACAAATAAAAAATTATTCATAAATAAGATGATTAGAACATAAAATTTCTAATCACTGAGCATTTCATGTTCTAATCATTGAGCATTTGCATCAGAACCTGCACAGACTCATTTTGTTCATTGTGAGGAAAGAGATGGTATGTACATTAGTGGTTTGATTTTAGTTATTTGTAGTTTTTTCCCCCTTTTCAACTTACTTTTTTTCAGATTACTGCATCTTAGATATGGAATTATGTTTTATTACATCCTAATTTCATCATTCTCGTCCTTGCATTAGTGATCACCAGGATCCATTTACGTTATTTATCTTAATGAGTTGCAATTAACAAGATACATACTCTTAGGCCTCCTGAACCAGTTGTAGCTATAAAATAGCACTCAATGACTAAATGAGGCATGAGTCATTACTGGAACAAAAGAGCTACTAGCCTACGAAAAGCCCAACAAAGTCCAGCAATAATGTCGTTGCTCCAAACATTAACAGCATGATAACACAACTCAAACTAAAGGACGCCATGCGTCCATCTCAGATTTTGTTGTGTTCAGGAACTAAAAGCAATCTCCAAAATACATGAATTGTTACAATTAATCTAGACAAATCTCACAGGAAATTACATAATGAAAAAAAAGAAATTTCCACCAATCATTAGAAATGCAGACCAATTAAAATATTATAACAAAACAAATAAACAGAATTACTTGAGACAATTCAAGCACTTATACTGCAAGCTTGAACTTCCCAATAAAAAACAAGATATTATAAAATCTCCCAAATCACTTCAAATCATCAGATAGGAACTAAATTGAGAGTTGATTAATAACAGCTAATTGATCTAAGAAAAAGCCATTAGGACCCAAAATAGCATAAGTTAAGCACCACTAGGTCTAAAGTGACATACCATTCAAAGTGCAAAGCGCAAACAATAATAAACAATTAACATAGCATTCAAGTAGTACAATAATCATACCACGCATCAATAATGGAATGAGTGACGTCCTGACTGGATCATGGGAGGCTCAAACCCTGCCTGCTCCCCAATGTAGTGACAAAAGCGCTTCTATGACATCCGATACATGTACTCTTTCTTGAACAACCTTACATGGTATTTGTATTGCTCTTGAGACATGTGTCTAATAATACCAACGGGAGGAAAATCAGGATAATAACTGCACAAGCTATCTGCCTCTGTATCTGACTCTGGCTCAGGCTGAGGCGGTGCCGGTGGTGGTGGTGGAGGATAAGCAATAACACCATATCCAACGGGCATCACACCACCCAGTTCGGTGTAGTATCCATATGGATACGGGTTCATTGGATATATCCCAAAAGGATCGACACTGCATATGCTATAAGTCAGGATATTCGTAGGACCCATAGCTACTGGTGTCTGACGACTTTGCTGGACCAGGCTGCTGAGGATAATAATCGTCATCTGCGTGGCATCATCATCGTCATCGTTTGAACCATCACTATCATCATCATCAGATGACTCATCATCATGTGCTCATGAGAATGAGGCAGGAGCAAGGGCTGAGGCTGCCTCTGATGGTTTGGCTGAAACTGAGGGGCGAACAATCCTAAGCAGTCGATCGAACGAGTCTCCACTATGCTCCCCCCTCTCCTCCTCCATCAACATCTATGCCCATATCTGCAGCTGCATGGGCGATGACTGGGTTAGGTCCACCATCTGGCTCATCCATCTCAGAAATATATCTAATCCACTCTGAAAATAAATCCTCCTCGTCAATCTCATTGCTGAATAATACCTCCATAGGATCTCTGATGGGCATAGTACGATGCTCAAGTTCTAGCTGTTTCGTCCGTAGTTTCGTATTATAGTGACAAAATATGAGCTTTTGCAATCTAGTGTACGTCAATCTGTTCCTCTGCTTCGTATGAATAAGAGCAAATGTGCTCCAATTCCGCTCACATGCGGAAGAAGATGTCGTATGAGCTAGGATCTTAGCTGCCAGCTTGCGCAAAGTTGGCGCATTGTACCCTACATCGCCCACCACTCACCTGTGGTCCAAAAAAACAATAATAGTTTATCAAAATTTATTCATATAAAGGTTAATGACATCATTTCATTTATTACGAAGTTACTTGCATGGCATCATTGTATCTCTCGATGCAATCGCCGTGGTTGTTCCAAATGACCCCAATGCATCTCTAAACATTATCAACTGGAAAATCAAACTTAAATATTAGTATTTATTAAATAATAAATACTAATTACATTGAGGAAATATCCTATTCCTAACGTAACTCATTTCCGAACCGGCCAGCTGCATCCAAATTAGGATCTAACTTCATAAATACTTGGTGCACTACACTACATAACTCAGGAATTTTGCTAAGCTGGTGCTTGTAGTGATACTTAGGGTTCAAATAATATGTTGTATGAAAGGAAAATTTTAGTATAATGACAATTAAAAAACTATAACATAAATGTAACAAAGCATAAAATTTATTTATACTTACCAACCGTATGTAGCAGATGCAAGAAAGTCTTGGTCCATCTCGCATTAATAATCTTATGCAACCATTGGTACGAGTCAGGCTGTGCAGCTGCAATCTAGTCCTTCATGACTCTCATACACTCATATATGGACCCTATCGTGGGATAGGCATCCATATCAACAATCCTCAATACACGGTACATAGGCTCCAAGTATCCCACAATGGCGCGGACATCATCCTAAAATATACTAGACAATATAATGTCCTCGACTTCCTGCCTAATGCCGTTCTATTATGAGAAGAACTACACCATGTTTGACTAATAAAAAGTGTCCTCAGTCCAGTTTGATGCTTCAAAATACTCTCTAGGGCAATGTAGTTTATGTCAAATTTAGAAAAACAAGCCGAACTGTTTCCATCACGTATCTCTCTCATCTGCTAGCACAAAGTTGTGGTTGTAGACAAATATCATCATGGCTTGGGCATCTCGTAGCACATCTGATACTGTGTTCTTCTTCGCAATTGCTTCCAACATCAAGTCGATGCAGTGTGCCACAGATGGTGTCCAATATATACTATATTTCTCCTGTATGATCTACCCAGCCTTCTTATAATTGCTTCCATTATCTGTGACAATCTGGACCATATATTGTGCACCGACCTCAGCTATGACCTCCTCAAGTAGCTGTGCTTTATACTCTCATTCCTTTAGGCGGTCTGATGCGTCCACTGACTTTAAGAACACTGCCTTCCCTCTACAATATACCACGAAGTTGATGATGGACAGTCTAGTAGGACCTGTCCAACCATCACACATAATGGTCACTCTGAACTGCTCCCAATGAGGTCGTAGCGATGCAATAAATTCTCTTGTCTCCTTCTCCTCATCCAAATATTTACCCATAATGTTGCGGGCTGTAGGGGGCTGCACTCCTAAACCCGCATCCTAAATAGTGTCTACCATGTTCTTAAAATGAAGAGATGCCGCTGCATTTACTGGGATGTGATTAAAAATCAAAAAATTTCGAAATATATTTTCCCATTCTCCTTTAGTGATCCTTTCCTCCAAACATCTCTAAATCTCTTCTATCTCGGTCCAGAAGAACGATATAACTAGGGCTCCGTAGGGTAGTCCAGTATCCTCGTACTCTGTGTCTGCCCTAAACCTCAACTACGGCTACCATGATCACCTCCCGAGTAATCACCCCTCTCCAAACCCAATTTGTGGCTCTCCCTCCTCTCGTACTCATCCCGTAAAGACTTTCGACCACTAGCTTGAAATGCGGCCCTCTCTGCCTCAGTCACCATATTAGCAGGGTAAACCATGTCATCATCTAAATCCTCATCCCCAACGGAAAGTCATGCAGGCTCCCCTAGCTTGCGTCTGATCTCGTGCTCTATGACCCTCTTCTCCTGTCGGCCAGTCGTACCTATATGTAGATGTTCTTGTATTTGTCTTTTTACATCTGGAGATACTTTTGGACAGTTGACTACATTTCTATAGCCATGTGCTAGGTGTTACTTCAACCGTGAAATCCCACCAACCTTAAATTACTGGCCACAGTAGTTGCATTCCATCTTATTTCTATCCCCATCCTCTTTCTTGCAATGCCTCCAGCCAATATATACCCTACGACCCTGCTGGTCTCCTCCACTACCAGTGCCAGAACCAGAAGCCATACCAAATCAATATAATAACAATCAACAATCACCTGCACAACATACAAATAAAATACCAGCAATAGTTTAGTCACAAAACAAGCTTATAATGTTAGATGCGAATACAATACAAAACAAATTAATAATTAATTTTTTGAGAACTAATTACAAAAATTAATTTTTATGCAAATAATTATCTGTAATCATGCATGGAATTCATAGTAACTATTATAAAAATATAACATGATTTTTGCATTTTTTTATTTTTCCTTATTTTTAATTAATTTTCATGAGAAATAATTAAAAAAATTAATTTTCATGCAAATAATTATATATGGCATTCACAGTAATTATAATGTTATTGTATTTTATTGTTCCCTATTTTTAATTAATTTTTGTGAGAAAGAATTAAAAAAATTAATTTTCATGCAAATTAGTATAGATAATTATACATGGCATTCACAGTAATTATTATAAAATTATAACATGATTTTTGTATTTTTATTTTTCCCTATTTTTAATTTATTTTCATGAAAAATAATTAAAAAATTAATTTTCATCCAAATAATTATTGATAATTATCCATGGCATTCACAGTAATTATTATAAAATTATAACATGATTTTTGTATTTTTTTTATTTTTCCCTATTTTTACTTACTTTTCATGAGAAATAATTAAAAAATTAATTTTCAATCAAATAATTATAGATAATTATGCATGGCATTCACAGTAATTATTATAAAATTATAACATGAATTTTGTATTTTTAATATTTTCCCTTTTTTATTAATTTTTGTGAAAAATAATGAAAAAAATTAATTATACTGAAAAATAATTACAAAAATTTATTTTCAAACAAATATTTATAGAAAATAATACATCCTATTCACAGTAATTTTTATCAACTATAACATAATTTTTTGTATTTTTGTATATTTTTACTATTTTTAATTAATTTTCGGCACAAATAATTAAAAAAATTAATTTCAAACAAAAAAATTAAAATAACGGCACCCATTGATAGATAGAGTGCCAAAGCATAACATCTCAATAGAATTACTTAATCTAACATGTTTAAGGCCATAAAATAGAAGAAATGAAGTTATGAGCATTTACCTTCTTCAAGATGGATCACCAATGTCGTATGAGCTCAAATCCCACTCCAAATCATGTTTATGTTGTATCTGGAAGCAAGATCTTGAAGAAATTAAGATTTTGGGACAGATTTCACCCAAGCAAGATTTGAGAGAGAAAATCACAAAACCCCCGTTTTCCCCTTTCTGTTCGTCTCTGTCGAAGTGTCGCCGATTTAGGTGAAAATTTCACCCAAATCGAGGATGCATTTGGGCGAATCACGTGCGCATGCGATTCGCAAGAAATCGAGTTTTTCACGCATGCGTGTCATTCGCATGCGCGCGAAGCAAATTTTTCAACAAAAAAAAGGGACCCTCGAATTTTTCATGGTGAATCATAAGATGTGGCATTTGGCTAGCGAAACGTGCCGCTAGCCAGATGAATACCAATTTTTTGGTAGCACCCCGCAACGTGCTGCCGAAACTGCAAACACTGCTCTCCGCAAGAGAGGAGAGAAAGGCTCCTCAATCCCACTACTCACAATTTCAAAGTAGAACCAGAGAAACAGAGGGAATTACCAATCTGATCTCTGATTTCAATGAGAATGATTATTAGTGCTCTCTGCGAGAGAGAAGGAGAAAGAGGCTCTTGAATCCCACTACTATTTTACCGAAAGGGGTGTTTAGAGCTTGAGGAAGCTTTAATTTTTCTTGGGTTGAAGAGAATATCCTACTAGTAGAAGTGGGATACAACTGAGAGGAATTAATACAAGTAGAATTAATTATTTGGATCATGAGATGGTTTGAGAAATGGTCAGTGATGCGTCCAACTAATTAGTATAATCTCGTGAGGTCACGATGGAATACCTAGACAAGATTTAGTTGGACTTAACAGTGGAACAAAATTTCAATCAAGTAGATTAAAATAACCCTAATTAAGAAAGGATATGGTAAATGAACACTTTGTTCTCCTTCCCTAATCAACTTAATTTTTAGGGTTCCCAAGTAAGTCCTATAATTTGAACACAAAAAATCCAACTTCAATAAAGTGACTAAATGCACATGCTCCAGTTGCTTTAAACATACCTATCCATGATATGGTGTTAAGTATACTCAGCTAAGGTTCATTGATCATTGTTAGAGCCCTCCTAAAAAGTATTTTAATTTACTAAATAAAAAACATAATAAAGCCTAAAGTTAAACTAATAGTCTATTGATATCTAATAATAACGATTACCTCATTTGATCCCCCCCTGGTTCTGTAGGAGCCTATTGTCTGCTAAAATGTTCACCAACCTACATAAAAGGATGCTAAGACATTATTTGGCTATCAAAGTTTCATCCTAAAGTATCTTTGGGCAAACTATAAATAAAATTAAAGAAAAAAAAAATACCTGTCTAGATAAGCTTTGAACTATGTTCCTAAGCTCCAGCATCTTAGCATCCTTTTGTATCAAACCATCTTGTAAGTATTTAACTTGGTCCTTCAACTTACATATTTCGGACTGACTAGATGAGTAATCAGAATAGGCTGAAGATGACCCCCAAAGTTTGGTGGGGTTAGGGCCTAATCCACAACCACGGTCACGACCACGTCTCTCAGGTCCCATGACCTAAGTGAAGATATCATAGCAGCCCGTGCTATCTTGAGAGCCCTCTGGCATCTCTGCCTTCAACTCCATCTGTTGCTGCAAAATATGTTGAAATATTTGTTAGTAATTGGAATTGGCATTTAGTACTATAAAATACCAAAGCAAATCTAAAATTAAATTATTCAACTTACAGTTGTTTCTTGTGACAATGCGTCAACAACTGAACCATCTTTCCGAATGTGGGTCTTAATAAAAATCAGCTCTACTTGGCAAAGCTTGATTGGCACTATTTAGTTGCTATTGATAACACAGTATATAGATTAGTAAAGCATGTGTTGACATACAATATGAAATAGAACAAAAAACAAAAAATGAGCATACTACATGAAATCATAAAACAGGTATACCTCTTCATGCCTTATGCTAGCAAAGCTTTTTGTCCCTGAGATATGAGACATTACTTGGTGTGAACGATTTATTTTATTTCTATCGCTCATTTTCTGCATTATATAAATTTTAGAGTTGGTTAGAACATAAGGTGGATAAAATCATGCAAGAGATATTATTTTCTTTATAGAAAAATATACCTGGCTTTCCTGAGAAGTCCAAAATTGCAATTACGCCATTGGTTGTGCAATACTCCCTCGGGGTAACAGGCATATAATGTTGGAATAGCCATCTCAGGGTCCTAATACTTCCTCTTTATACCACACTTAAAATCCCTCCACTTTTTGCTCATTGATTGTAGGATGAACTAGTGACCCTATTCCTCAATATCAAATTTCATCTACATAAGATAATTAGAGCAAGTTGTTATAATCATAACTTTTGTATTTATCAAAAGAAAGTATTATACAATTTTACCTTTACTGTAGCCAACACGTGTTTCTTTGTGTCTTCATCAATGTCCCTCTAACTCGGACAATCAAGATGTAATAATTGGCCATCACATGCCAAGATGCCGCAGTAGCTTTGAAGTTTAGCGGCATTTTCCCCTATAAGCTGTCCCATATCATTGAGGTATACTTTAAGCTTCTACCCTTGTGGGAGCTGTAATGCCCCGAACCCGGGGCAATGCAAAATCGGCAGCCAACCCGAATCCGAAGTGCTATTTTAACAACCCGAATTCGATTCAACAACCAAACTTGAGGTGTTACTGAAAAATTAGGGTCAAAATAAAACTAAGATTTACAAAGAAATTTAAAATTAATTATCTACATTAGAGTTATGGTGGGAAATGAAAATTTCTTTCACTTTAATTCAAGTAAAGTTACAAGGAGAATCTATATATTCTTGATGTGGACTACAATAATAATTACAAATCTACGCATGGAAACACTACCCAATATTCACGACCTCTCCAAGCAAAACCTAAAAAATAGGTGAAAACGAAGTGAGACATACATCTCAGCAAGTAGCATATGCATGAAAATAAAAACAGTCTATTTTTAAAGAAATAGTCATGAGGTATGCGATTAATCCACACTAAAACAATAAATCCGAGTCAACTAGAGACAATTTCAAATAAAGCAATAACATGCACGGACAGACGTAAAAAACCAGCAATAAGATGTTTTTGAGAAAATAAAATCAATAAAAGTGATAAAACACTTGTGTCACTGCAGAACTCATGAAGCTAATATACCCTTTTAGGAAGACTACTCTCCATTCACTACGCCATCGTGCGTCTTATGGGCGAAGATACTAAGATACTCAAACCCGAGTCTTATTCTGACAATAAGAGCTGTAGTCATCGACTTATTGCGCACGTACTCATAGAGTTGGCATGTACCACCAGCATGCAGCCCCTGAATCAATACATGGAGATGGCCGCTAATCCGCATGTATAGGAATCACCAGCGAGGCTCGAAATGACCCTATAGGCACGGGACCTCCCAGATCAAACCAAATTTGCAAAGGAAGTGTGAATGCAAATTTAGAGTAGGCAACTCAAAACAAATATCCCTTCACTGTCTAGCTTAGCCTATGGATCCATACACAGCAATGCCAACTAGACACGAACCATAAGAAACCAACACATGGGAGGACACACTTCTACTGTAGGAGGCATACATGCCTTTATCATAAAGGATTACACATCTTTACGTAGAGGATTACACATCTCTACAACAGAGGATTACCCATCTCTATCGTAAACGCTAGTATCAACTTAATCACAGGAAGCATTATCATTCAACCGTACTAAAAGGAAAATCAACACCATACCATAATCCAAGACCATAGACTAGAAACCATGAAATCAACCAAATATCCAATTCTATGAGAAGTCCTTGTCCCAATTCCAAAAGATCCTTAAATCAAACCATTTTCGAGAAAAACACATTCAATTCTCAAAATATATCCATAATAGGATTCATGAATGTGAAGACAATAGAAAATAGAGTTATTAAAATTCTCGACACTTAGTATTCACATTTTGAGCACAAGCAAGGTTCTTTATGACTTTGCCTAAAATTTCCTTCATCATCCTATTATTAAAATCCAAGTTCCTATAATTGAAACCTAAGGTATTAAATTTTATATTTTCTGTTATTTTTCAATTTCAGCACATTCCACAGACCTATATTGAAGTTTTAAAGACAATTCCAATCTACTAAAACAAGCTTAACTTAGTCCCATTCCCCGTTTCCAAAATCATGACTCATTGTACACCCTCTTGTGTTTATAATCCCAATTCTTTTTTTTTTGGTACTAAATTAAATTTAATTAATTTCTATACCTAAATTTGACTCTCATAAAGGTGTTACAATAACAAAAATTACTAGAGGAATTACCAAACATTTATTCAATTTAAAATCCCTAAATTCTGAATTTTCTGTACATACCGCCTAGCACATGTCGCCTAGGCAATCCCTAGGCGCCTGTACAATTCCGGCAGATTATGTAAATTTTACAAATTCAAATTTTTGTGCTATATCTTTGAGGTTAATTGGTCTAAATTAATTCCTTAACATTCTAAATCATACTTACAACACCCTAGATTAATTTGTGTCAATTAATTACTATTTTATGATTATCTACCAAATCAAATCTATGTTCTTTGATACTTTTATGAATATTTTCAAGAATACAAAACTCTACGAATAAAACCAAATGATTCCATATAAATTCATTTCCGACTAATCAAATCAAACAATATTAAATCAGAAAAACTAAAACCATGCAATTCCTCCAATTTTCAAGGGGTTGCTACTTGCCTCAATACGCTAAATCCATCTTCTCGCGAAATCCCGAATCTGATCCTACTTCTACTATTTTTCGTACCAACCTATGGTTCTCCAAACCAAATCTCCACCGTTCAGATTATAAATATACCAGTCATGAACTAAATCTCAAAATTTGAGGTCAATCCAACGGCTGGATTTTTACCGATTGAGGTTTGATGGTTACTGGTCGGACATCTCAGTAGCAGCACCTTCTTCCTTTCTTCCCTATCTTTACCCTCATTTTCTTCCACACAAAAATTCCCTCGTTTTACCCCTTCCTCTTCTATTTATACTGAGTAGGAAAAATCCTAAACTAACCCTAATTACCCCTTTTAAATAGACTAATCCTCAAGAAGTCCAATTAGGATTAGACACTTTCCAAATAATTCCTACTTTTTCTCCACCTTCTAATTCTCTAATAACACTATACCCATTAATTGGCTATCTAAACTCCTCTTGCTAACTAATTTTCCTGCATATTATTTATTCATTTCCTAAATATCATGTAACACCTAGTGAAGTTGCTTTTTCTCCAAATTAAGGCCCGTAATTACCTAATTGCCCTTTTTCATCTTCTATGCTTTAGTTATTATTATTTTATTTCAAACTCAACTCAATAAATTATTTTCTTCTATTTTCTAATTCTAATTATTATTTAATGATTTATTTCCTAAATTGTCCTCTCTGGAAATTACCAAAATACCCTTTTTACCCTCCTGGGTTAACTTCCTTGGAAATTCTTCTTTATTTACCAATTATTACTTATTTGAATTAATAATCCTCTAAATTCTCACTTTTTAATTCCACTATATTTTAAACTTATATTTTCTTTTATTTATTTATGCCCTAATTTATTTTAAAAAATTTTCAGGGTCTTACAGAAGCTTATACAAATCTATACATCTTGTACGACTTTGGACTTTTGTTGAAGTCCCCGCACTACTAGATGCTTCTGTCGAATCCATCTATTATGTCAAATAAACCATTAGCTAGGTATAACATGCTATGTCCCCACTAACCTTATCCTATGAGCAAAAATTTCATTACTTAACAGAAAAGATTCCAACACCATGACTTTGAATCTTGTTTCAAATGTGCTGGTCTAAGTAGATTCTACTCCATTATCACTAAAAAAGAAGAAGAACCTCTTACACCTAACAGATTAATTAAGAACCCATCCTTTGACAGTACATAATTCTAAGCTTAGTGATATTTACTATGACCTATGCATAAGTATAGGATCCTTTATCCTCAGGATCATGTAATGAAAAAGAACAGAGATTGCACTACTACTTCATTTAGGACACACAAAAATAATGCAAGGACTCAAAGAAAAGGAAAAAGAAACGTGTTATTCAAAATGCAAAACACAAAGGCAGGATCATTGTTTGGAACAGATGAGTAGTTTGGAAAGGTAAAACTAGCTAGCTAATGAATCAGTTTAATAGGGTCATTGTTTTGTGGTGGTCATTAAAAGACTGCTGCTAAATGTCCACTACATAACCATCGCACATAACAGCTAAATCGACTAAGACCTAGAGTAATCCATCAAATTTCAAAGAAAGTGTTATTGTCGTGTATTAGTCGCTAAATACGACAGAGAACACTGTGAAAGAAAGAATAATAAGAATTACCTAGCATGTAAGCAAACTAAATATACGTGACAATTTTGCTGTAATATCTAACATTAACAATAAATGAAGCCAATAAGCATATAAACAATGACATCTAGTATTCTGACCATCATGTATCAATTCATCTATCATGTGGCGTAATATAGAATAAAAGAGGTTTCGATAAAATTAATTTATAGCTAAAAAAAACATAATCAAGAAATTAACTTGTGGCAAAACAATAGAAAACAGTAAAAGGGTTGTGACAGGACCAATTTGAGATCAGAAAAGGCGAATGAAATCTTCTGTGGCGTTTCCCTGAGACTGTCCCTGATGCAACCATGAGATGTTGCCATGTGGGATATCTCATGGCCAATGTTTTTTCATGTAGGTCCCACTTAAAAACATTTAAAACAATAAAAAAATTCTGTCCGTGAGATGCTCCACATCGTAGCATCAAGGACCGTTTCAGGGAAAGGTGGCAGACGATGTCTTCCCCAAAAAAGGTAAACGGAATTTTTAGTATATTAAAAAATTTGGGATGGGTACTTCTAAAAGGTTCTGCACGACAGGTTTTAAAATAGCAAAATTGCTACTTCTCAAGAGATTTAGGCTGCGTTTGCATTGCTTTTTTTCTTATTGCTTCAAAAAGTAAGAAAAGCAATTAGATTACTTTTGCTTCTGTGAAGATCTTTTCATAAAGCAAAACTACTTGGTTTACATTTGCTTTTGTTAAAAAAAATTATGTTTGGTAAAATCAAAACCACAAAAATTACTTCTTGGTTAGTATCATGACAAATGTATTGTTATGGTAAGGATGGGTGGTAGTGGTGGATATATAGTGGGTGGTCGTAGTAATGGTGGTAGTGATAATGTAAGTGGTTATGGTAATGGTGGTGGTACTGGTGAGGTGTCCTGGTGGGTGGTAGTGATTACGGTGGTAGGAGTGGCAGGTGCATGGTGATAGTCATGGTGGGGCTATAGGGGAGGTAGGTGGAGGTGGAGGTGGTATAGGTGGATGGTGGTAGGTAGTGGTGGGAATGTTGTGTAAGACTTCGAATTTTACCTAATAAAATTAGAGCATAAATAAATAAATAAAATATGAGTTAAAAAATTTGGTAAAAATAAAAAGTGCGAAATTTAGAAGATTAATATCCCAAATGATTAATAAATGGTAAATAAAGGAAAATTTTTAAGGAAATTAATCTAGAGGGGTAAAAAGGTTATTTTGGTAATTTTCAGAAAGTGTAATTTATAAAATAAATCATTAAATAATAATTAGAATTAGAAAATAGAAGAAAATAATTTATTTAGTCAAGTTAGAAATAAAATAGTGATAATTAAAGCACAAAAGTGGAAAAAGGGCAATTAGGTAATTACGGGCCTTAATTTGAAGAAAAAGCCACTTAATTGGGTTTTAGGTGATATTTAGGAATTAAATAAGTATTATGCACGAAATTTACTTAGAAGAAGGAGTTTATATAGCCAACGGTTTAATTGGTATCATATTAGTAAAAAGCAATTAGAAGGTGGAGAAAAAGTAGGAATTAATTAGAAGATGGTTGAACCAAATTAGACGACTCTAAGGTTAGCCTAATTAAAAAGGGTTATTAGGGTTGGTTTAGGACTTTTATAGCTTAGTATAAATAGAAGAGCAACGGGTGAAATTAGGGAAATTTCGTATGAAAAATAAAAAAAGAAAATAGATGGAAGAAAAGAAGAAGAAGGCTGCAGAGATGTCCAACCAGTCTCCATCAAAACACGATTGGGGAAAATCCATCTGTTGGATTGACCTCAAATTTGAAGGTTTTGTTCACGATTGGTGGATCTATATTTTAAATGGTGGCGATTGGAAATGAAGAATCCTAAGTTGGTGTGAATAGGAGCAAAACTTCCGCCCAGATTCGGAAACTTTAAAAAGAAGATGGATTTAGCGTATGAGGCATATAGCAACCCTTGAAAATTGGAGGAATTGCATGGTTTCGGTTTCTGTGATTTAATATTGATTGATTTGATTAGTCAGAACGGAAAATACATGGAATCAAATGGTTTGTTCTATAGAGTTTTGTATTTTTGAAGAAATTTACAAAAAAGTGTGGAATAAACATGGATTTGATCATGTAGATAATTATAGGAGGGTAATGATTTGATACAAATTAATTTAGAGTGTTTTAGGTATGATTTAGAATGTTAGGGAATTAATTTAGACTAACTAAACCCAAAGGCAAAGCACAAAAATCAAAACTTGGCAAACTGGAAAAAAAAAATAGCTGGATTTGTACTGCTGCTTAGGGGCGTTTAGGTGATCAGAGGTAGGCGCCCATACACATAAATTCAGAAAAATTAGATTTTCAAATAAGGAAAGATGTTTGATAATTTTTCTTGAAATATAATCATTCTAAAATCTTTATAAAGACCTAATTGAGGTGTAGAAATTTATAAAATTAAATTTGGTAAATAACCAATTAATTAGAAGCCATAATGGTAGGTTAGTGTATGAAAAGGGCTAAATTATAGGGAACAGTGATAGGAATAATATTAACTTGCATTTATGGGTTAAAATCATTTTCTAAACTATGTTTTAGGTTTATGGAATGTGCTAGAAAATTAAAAATACAGAGAATTGGGATAGATGTTACCTTAGGTATTAATTATGGGAACTTGGAATATAATAAGAGGATTAATACGGAAACTTTAGGCAAGTCTTGAATTACTTGTGCTTGTGCTCTACATATGAATACTGATTTTCTAGAATTATAATAATTCAGATTTCCATAGAATTTATGTTTAGGTGTTTTATTTTGGATATATTTTTAGAAATTGCATATTTTACCTCGCAAAAGGCTTCATTTTGGTTATAGAGATTGAGTCATGAATTTTCATATAGAAACTTGATATCTTGATTACGACATGAATTTTTAGATATGTTTATGGATTGGATTGTAGTATGATGTTATTCAGTTTTCTTTTACGGTTGAGTGATATTGCTTCCTGTGATTGATTTGGTACTAGCCTTTATGGCAAATATGGGTAATCCTCTGTTGTAGAGATGTGTAACCCTCTACGTAAAGATGTGTAATCCTTTGCGTTAAAGGTGTGTATGCCTCCTACAGTAGAAGTGTATCCTCCCGTATGTTGTTTTATCATAGTTTGTGTCAATGGGCTTAGCTAATATTCATAGTTTTGCAGGATAGCTAAGGGGTATTTCTTTTGAGTTGAGTTACTCCCTAGTGCAAGTACGCTTCCTTCGCAAGTTAGTTTGCTCTGTAAGGTCCTATGTCTGGAGGAACACCCCGATGCGTTTCTGGCGATTCCCTGTACATATAGATAAGCGACCATCTCCATGTATTGAGTTCGGTGTTGCATGCTGGTGGTACATGCCAACTCTGTTGAGTTCGTGCGCAATAAGTTGATGACTACAACTCTTGTCTAAGGAGATGTCTTGGGCTTGAGTGTTTTAGTAGCTTCGCCCATAAAACGCACAGTGGTATAGCATTTGGTTGAGTGTCATCTCAAAAACTTATTATCGTTGTGAGTCCTGCAGCGACACGTGTTTTATCGCTTTCGTCGGTTTTATTTATCAATAACATCTTATTGCTGACATTTACGTATTATTACATGTTTTGTCGCCTCAATTGGATTTGGTTCTGTTGACTTGAATTTATTACTTTATCATTGACTAATCGAATACCTCATGACTATTTGCTTAAAATTAGATAGTTTTATTTGCATGCACTTGCTACTTGCTGAGATGTTTTTCTCACTTCGTTTTCGCCTATTTTTCATGTTTGCATTAGAGAGATCGTGAAGATGAGGTTTAATTTTGATGGGTAGAATTATAATTGTAATTTTAGATCACATTTATGAATGTATATGCTTCCTTGTAATTTTACTTGATATTAAATTGAATAAAGAATTGTTTATTCCCACCATAACTTTGATGTAGATAGTAATTTTAAAATTTCCTAGCTGATCATAGTTTGATCTGACCCCAATCTTTTGGTAGCATCTTGAGTTTGGTTGTTGAACTGGATTCTGGTTGTTATGGTAGCGAATCGGGTTCGGGTTGGGTGCCGGTTTGCACTGACCCGAGTTCAGGACGTTAAATGTTGTTGGTGGTTTTAGTGGTGGGGGTGATGGTTGGTGGTAGGTGGTGGTGGTGGATGGTGGTGGTAGTGGTAGTGGGTGATAAGTGGTACTAGTGAAGGGTGGTGGTGGGCGCTGGTGGTGGGTGGTTGTGATATTGGTGGTGGGTGATAAGTGGTACTAGTGATGGTGGACGGGGTGTAATGGTGGGTAAATCGGTGGTGTTCGTAGTGGTGCCCGTTGTGGGAAGTAAGGGTGGATGGTGTTGGTGCGATGGTGGGTGGAGGTGGTGGCTGGTTTTATATTGGTGATTGGCAATGGTAGTGAGTTGCAATGGTGGCATGAGTAGGTTTTTGGTATTAATTTAGTAACAATAAGCATAAGAAGCAAAAGATAAAGAACGAGAAACAAAAAAATTTTGCTTCTCATGAAAGGCAATTAGATTGTTTTTGCTTCATCATGAAAAGCCAAAGCAAGCAAAAACCAAACATGCTTATTTCTTTAAAAAAGCTTAATTTTTTTTAAATAAGCAAAAAAGCAAAGTAAAAAAGCAATGCCAAATGCAGCCTTACACTTCAGCCAGGAAAATTGCTCAAATACAAAATATCAAGTGAACATTTCTCTTGCATGAAATTGAAGAAGGAATCAATGATTAACCCACACAAAAGGCAAATATGGTAAGTCATATAGAAAGTCTAACAACATTTTCAAGATAGAAAATTGGCCTTGATTACGAGGGAGGTTTTTTTTTTTTGGTAAACAACCAAGTTAAGCCCTTTGATGGACGGTAATCCATGATTGCATAGGGAATAATTTGTCCAATATTCTAAGAGATAGAAGCTTAATTAATTTTGGTCTTCTATTGTTTACACCCTATATAGACCGACGAATAAAATAAGGCCACGTGGTACCCAAATGGCCTACTTCAGTTAGAAAGGACACATCAGCATACATGTAGACCAAAGCTTCCGTTAAAGCCACGCAAGCACATACGACAAACCATCTTCATAATGATCATGCTACCGATCGATAGAGAATAAACAACTGCTTTGAGATCGTGACCGGACAGTTATCTTTCACAAACAGAAGACTGCGAGTGACTAGCTTCCATGAAGATCGTGCAAAAGTGGAACGTTGAGCAACCGTTAAGGAGTGGCTATAAAAGGCACAAATCCGAAAAGCTCTAGGACACAATCCATCCAACCGCAACTGGTTATCATAATGTTATTTTGATCATCCGTGATCTTTATCCCGTCTCCTACACTGTAACCAGAAGGATAAACTAGGACTTCTCTCACTGCTTCCTGTTGCAGTGACACTCTACGCCCATGTTTACTCTGATCGACGTTAGAACCCTGCCACTGGCGAATAGCTTGAGGCCGCCCCTGACTCGCAATCCTACAGGATTCCAAGCAGCTGGTCCCGAGACCTGCTTCGATCAAGCCAGGTGACTCACGTACCATCGGCTAAATAGCAATCCTAGGTGAACCCCCCGAGTTTACTGTATTGGCAACCGCCCCCTGATTCCGTCCCCTTGTCGATGTTAGAACCCTGCCACCGGTGAGTAGGTTGAGGCCGCCCTTGACTCACGATCCTATAGGATTCCAAGCAACCTGTCCCGAGACCCGTTTCGATCAAGCCAGGTGGCTCACGTACCATCGACTAAATAGCAATCCTAGGTGAACCCCCGAGTTTACTATATTGGTAGCCGCCCCCTGATTCCGTCCCCTTATACCCTATTCACGGCTATAAGGACGGGAAAGGCCAGTCCTGTTAATTTTGGTGGCTTTCTCTTTTTATTTTATCTTTGTTAAGGATCATCGGTTGTAATCTGCGGTTAGGTCTAATTCTGGCCGATTTTATAATAAAAGAGTTTCATGCCATTAGTTTCTTTCACTTTCAATCACTTACAAGAATCCAAACGAAGACCGAACCCCTAGTCTTCACACTATCGTCTGACTGATTCTATTTCAGGTGACTTGCAGTACGACTAAACCAACTCCGGTTTAGATTCAGAACAGGTGCACGGGGTTAGGACCTGACCCGAAATCATTGTATCAATCGATACTGACACACCCGCACAGAGACACATCAGCAACATCACCACGTGTCCACACCGGCCCAATTTCGGATGAACATCCCTTTTTGGCACGCCCGGTGGGACCCTTTGTTTTTGAAAGAACAACAATGGCAGCAAGGAGGATTACTTGGCATGCTGAAAATACAATACCTGAGGAACCATCCGAATCTCAGGTAAATCCTCTTCCTATCCCGGAGGTCCCAGACGAGGGATCGTCTAATGCATAGCCGGATCTAAATGAACGGCTTATTCAGGCCATATAAAGTCTTAGTGTAAGAACCTGAAATTTTAAATACGAGTAAATAAAGACTTAATAAGTTAATTGGATTAATTGGAAAAAAAATCATAATAAATAATATAATAATAATAGTAAAGCCAATTGGGTTCAATATATTAAATGGGTTATTGTTTTAAGGGTTATAAGTTTAATGGGTTGGTTTGATTAGTGGGTTAAAGGGGTTTTGGTTCAATGGATTGGTTTGGGTTCAATGGATTCATGGTTCATGGTTCATTGGTTAAGAAAAAAATAAAAATAAAAATAAAAACCAAAACCCATTGACGATTTGAGCAATTGGGGTTTTGGGGTGTTGGGTCGTCATTTTGAGCAAGTGGGATTTTGGGGTGTTGGGTCGTCAAGGGTGCGGCAAGGAAGAAATTGCAGAAGAAAGGGGAGATTTGCAAGAGGAAGAAGACGTGGAGGAGAGGAGGAAGAGAAGGGGAAAGGAGGAAGAGAAGAAGAAGAGGTAAAAAGAAAGAAGAAGAGGGAAGGGGCGTCCTTGTTTGTGCTGTTGGGGTTTAACAAGAAAAAAGAAAAAGAAGAAGAAGGAAGAAACGAGTGGAAGAGGAGAAGAAGAGAGGAGGAGAAGAGAGGAAGAGAACGTGGGGAAGAAGAGGAAGAAGAGAAAAGAGAAGAAGGAAGAAGAAAGAAGAAAAGAGGAAGAAGAAGAAAGAAAAAGGAGACAGAGAAAAAAAGGGTTGGGCGTGGGATTCTGCAAAAATCGGTAAGTAGCAATTTTTCTGTTTGATCGACTAATGCTTGGTTTTTTTGCTTTGCTTTTGATTTATGTTTCATCGATTCATTATTGTTGATTTCAATCAATGATTGTTGAGTTATATTGGGTCTCTATTTGGTTTCCGTTGTGAGTCTGTCTGCGTCTGACAGCGTCTATCTGCGTCTGACAGTGACTGTCTGCATCTGTCTGCTTTGGTATCATTAGTGAAAACCAACATACAAACCAAATCTATCGGAATTAGATGTTGCTTGCTGTAGGTAGTTGGAATTCTCAATTAAACGAATTCTCAAATAGATGAGAAACCAAATTGACTTATTTCGGCTGTTCCATTACTTTTCCCCAATCAGATTATCGTAGTTCCTGTCAGTGACTGATTGTGGAGTATCAGGTCCTGTTAGTTCTCTGTTGCATAGGAAAAGTTCTCCAATCGAAGGTTATTTTTCTCTGAAGGTAAATCTGGCAGCAACTCCAAAGTAACACCACCAGCAGATTTGCTTGAGAAATCAGTAGCTGAAATTGTCTATTTAGGTTATGATTTGGATTTACCATGAGAATTGTAAATTGGGTTTAAATTTTAATTTAGGTGCAGACTTTTATTTTTGAACTATGGTTTCTTATTGTTGGGGAGTTGTAGGGATTCCATAAGTAAAGAATAGTCTTAGTCTAGAATGATTAAAGCATGGTGAGAATGGTTAGGAAATCTGATTTTAGTACTCCTATGCTACTATATATGAAGTATCCTGGTGGTTATATAAATCAGAAAATTCAATCATGAAAAGGGAATACAAGTTGGCATTTATAGAGGTTCTAACTAAAGTTGGGTGTTTGAAGATTTGTTATGGATTTGGAGATGACTATCCTAAGTCCCATCTTTAGAAAAGGTGTGGGAATGATAAGCTTAATAATAAGTAATGATAGTTTTGGGTTGAGGTAGGTGGATACAAGTTGGAGGTATTAGGTAGTGCTTAAAGTGTTTTTGGACTGCACCCAAGTTCCTATAAAAGTGAATTTGTGGAGTTAATAAATGATAAATTTAGATGTGATGGTCTCTATGGAAATTTTAGGGTGTTGAGTCTAGATTCTTTTAAAAAAGATATTTCTAGTATAAGGCTACTGTTAGGTCCTTCAAAATATAATTTCTTTGTGCACTTTTCTGCACAGATTTCATCAAAGGTTACCTTACTTCATTCTAGCAACCTCTAGGTGATTACTATATGTGAGGGTTCAAGAGATCAATGTAGAGTTATTCCAAGAACTTCTTGAACTCAAATGCTTTCTAATATTGCAGATTTGAACTCCCATAAATGATGGATTTAGTGGTTGGATTTAGTGTGGACATTAATGATAAAATTATTATGTTTGGAATCAATTGGAAGGATTTCATATTTTGGATTTGTGAGAGGAAAGAAAAAGTGTTTAGCCAAGGTGGATTTGGTAATGGATGTGAATGGTTATTTACGATTTTATACGAGTCTAGGCCGCATAGAGAGTCGTGGATCCACAGTCAGTCTAGAAAGTGCATTAGTGTTGGCTTGTCGTGTTAATACCCCGGGCCACTTGCGTACCACCGTGTGGGATCGGTGAGGCCTTCGTGTAGGATCGATGAGCTGCAGCGTGCCAGCCCATGCGTGGGTGCTCCACTCGTACGATGACCGTGCGCGGCTTCGAAGGCGAGTAGTGAGGTGGCAAACCGGGTAAGGGTGGTTAACTCGATTTATAGACACGATAATTCATGGATCTTGCACACACTTTATTCTCTGAAATTGTATTGTTATGGGAATTGCTCTTTGATATATGTGAATTACTCTTTGCATGATTTGCTGGAATTAATCGTATAATATGTAGCATGTTAATTTATTTATTAAAACTGTATAAACTGTTTATCCCATGCATTGTGCTACTTACTGAGACATTAGTCTCACGCGAGTATTCGTTTTTACCGGTTTTGTTTTCAGATCCAGTGGGTGAGAAGCGTAGCGGGGCTGAAATAGACGATTATCCCGAGTATAGGCCGGAGGACTACTTCTATCCAGGCTAGTGATAGAAAAGGGCACTTTTTTTTTGATAATTGTATATGTTTTTTTTGAATTGTACATATTGTAAACATTGTAAATGAAAAGAGAGAGAGAGAGAGGGAGAGAGAGAGAACTTAGTGAAATTTATTTTGACCTGTGCATATGTGATGGTTTAGTTTTTGAATGAAGATATAAACTGTGTTTATCAGGTGATGGTTTTGTGGTTTGAAGGCTTAGCCCATACTCGTATATACAGACGTTATATAGCAGTTTTTCCGAAAATTTTAGGATTAGATTATAATTGATTTGGTTAGTTTCTTAAGTTAGTTTTCATCACAATTTTGACCCTAAAAAATAGTGCTCGGGAGCCAGTATAAAACCGGCACGTGTTGACCCGGTTCCGAGGTGCTACACTTAACCACCAAATGGTAGGATTTGGCTGCTAGCGTGCTCTCGAAATGTCGTTTAATTCCTCGATGCCTTGGACAGTATGCCCAGATACACCGAAACTCAAAACTTTGCTTCAGAGTGAGATTCATTTGGTGCCGTCAATGGTACAGTTAAATGTCACTTTTCAACCGGGGCTACATACCCCAAAATACATCCCCCGGTGGTTTTAGTGAAACACGAGACTTTGGATCCAACATAAATGCATTCCTTAAAATTAGGTAGGCACGATCAGTGGTATAAGCGTAAAATGTGCAATTGGATGTGACTTTCCAACAGGAGCTCTACACCCCAAAATACAGCCAGTCGGTCGTTTTAACGAAACATTGGATTTTGGATCAGCATAAATGCTTTCCTTCAAATTAGGTAGGCACGGTCAAAAAACATTGAATGAGTGAAAAGACTAGAGTGTGAGCACATGCTAAGTAAAGAGAGAACGTTGAGGGAGCTCCCTTGGGCATTGTCTCAGTCGTGCGCCCTCTCATGTATGGCGTGAGGCTCCCGAAATGAATGGTAGGGCCTCTACATATAGTGGGCCTCCACTAAATGTGAGGGACACGGGTGATGAAAATCCCTTGGTCGATTCACTTTCAATGTTACTTCTCCTCTGAATATGAGGGACTGTATGCAGCACATGCTGCAGGGGATAAAATCCCTTGATCGATTCACTTTCACTTGCCTTCAAAGTGATGTCACAAAGTTGTCGATTGAGAGTTCACCATGTGCGGTGTTTGAAAACGGCCCTTTTTTTTTAATTGTTTTTGAAAACAAGAACTTAAAATCTCATTTGCTATGTACAATTTTCAAATTGTTTTTAGAAAAAACAATCCAAAAACCGCTCTGTTTTAAAAATTATAATGTTTCAATTTTTAGAATAGAGGACGTTTTCAAAATTTTTTGATGATATTTTTATAACTTTTTATTTGATTCATCAATTTTATTTATGCTTTCATTTACTATGGCTTTTTTAGCCGACACCCACCACCATTATCCGGAGCATTAATCGTCTACAGCGTAAGCTGTAAACACCCCCTCACATTCAGTGGGGGGGCCCACCATTCATTTGATGGGCCCCACCATTCAATGTGAGGGGCTGTCTACAGCTTACGCTGTAGACGATGCCCATTCTTTCATTTGATGTTACTCAATGGTAGCAGGGTAAAACGGATAGTTAGATGTCACTTTTCAGTATGGACCCATACACCCCAAAATACATCCCAGCCGCGGGATTTTAGATCCAGCATAAATGCGTTCCTTCAAATTAGGTAGAGAGAGAGAGAGAGAGAGAGAGAGAGAGAGAGAGAGAGAGAGAGAGAGAGAGAGAGAGAGAGAGAGAGAGAGAGAGAGAGAGAGAGAGAAGTACGTTGAGGGAATTAAGGGGAGACTCTTAAGAATTGAGGAGGACGAGCTCCGTTGAGACACCTTCTTAGGAAAGAGTTTGAATTCTTAGGAAAGAGTTTGAAGAGAAAATAGCAGCACAAGTGGTCGTTCAAAACTGACTGAGAAAGGGAAGACTCTTGTTGACACTGCAAGAGCTTCAAATCCAGGTGGTTTACTCATTTCCTTTTCATTCAAATGCTATAAAATTGTTTTCTTTTGTATTTTATATCTTCTCAGGTGCAGCCTTAGTATGAGAATGGTTCTTTTGTAATCTGAAATAATAAAAAAATCATAAGATCTTGAATTCTTGGTTGAATTAACCCATACACGTCCTTAGTGATTTAACACCAAGGATCACGTTTAATTTCTGTCTTAGTAAATTGCTTCCAAGGCATGATTTTTGGGGAGTTTCAAACAGACCAGACCCTTGGAACAACCATTTTGAGTCAATTTTTTGGGCATCATCAGCAACCCCTCTCTTCAGATTACCTGAACTAATTTAGTTTCTTAAGTCACTTGTTTATGAACCTAAGTTGCAGAAAGCAGCGGCGACTTTCTTTTCTTTAGTTTGTTAATTTAGTTCTAGTTTGTTCATTTGATGTCTTTGTTATTAAGCCGCCAAAGTGGATGCTTTTGATTATTAAGGGATAAATTTTGTAGCAAGAAAAGGTGTTCACAGAGATAAGGAAAAAGTAAAAGAAAAACTTAAAAAAAAATTTTTTTTTTGATTGAAATGATAGAATTTTTGTGGCCGAACATGTCATTATTTTGTCTCTTCTGATTTTCTAGCTTTTTATTTAGATTGGACCTTGTTTAATTTGGATCTTATATATATGTATATTTTTTTAAATCTCTGTAAGTTTCATCATGTGTATAGCTGACTTTGTTTTTACTTTATTGCATGTAGGATGTAGCATAGCAATCCCCCATTCCTCCGATTCCTTTGTACATATGAAATGATAAAAAATAAAAATAAGAAAAGAGATAAGGAAAAATAAGACAACATATTACATGTCAAATCCAATCCATATTTGGGAACCTACCATGTAGGATGACTTAAGGTGTTTACAGAGCTCCACAGGTCATAAACAGGTCACTTATCCAATCTTTGTATAGACTAGTTCAAACAAGATGACTACCTACACCCTTAAACCAATAGGTAGCGGCTACTCCGAAAGAACCATGAATTGCGCCGGACTGAGCCGGTCGAGGCACAAAAGTAGGGTGCACACAACCACGACCACTTCCTCGTCCATCTCTATTACCATCACTACTACCACTATCACCAACATCTCCTCCTTCACCACCAACTCCCCAATGTACCATCATTGTTAACTCTACTACCACAACCACAACCACGACCACGACCACCTCCTTGTCCATCCCCATTGCAACCACCACCATCACCATCACCATTACCATTACCGTGACCATCATCACCACCATCACCACCATCACCATCAACTCCACCGCTATCACCACCACCACCTCTTCCACCATTCACCACCACCATCGCCATCACACCCATCTCCAACACACCACCAACAATGCCTCTACAACCATGATCGTCGCTGCTACTACTAACACTACCACCACCATTACTGTGACCATCAATTCAAATCAAATTGAGGTGTATGTCTACCAATCCAAAACCGAACTAACCTGAATTGAGAACTAACTATCCCAACCCAAACACCAATCCCCCCAAAAAAATTATAAAATTAAACCCTAAAACCAAACCAACCAACCCAACCTAACTTTCATTCAGTTTAGTTTGGTTGCGGTTAGGCCAATTTCACCTATTTTCATTAATTTTAATTAATAAATATAAAAATAATAAATTCTAACTCTCATTTACTGTTAGTCATTTGTTCATTAATACTATGTATATGGCATATATATATATATATATATATATATATATATATATATATATATATATGTATGTATTATAAATTAATAATAGGTAATATTAATACATAAATAGCTACTACATATATATTGTACAGTATATATTCATTTCGTTTGGGAATCTAATATATGTAAGTCGGGTTTTGATTCGATTCAGTTTAATCAAGCCTTCAATCCAAACTAGCGGAACTAATTTGGCTTATTATTTTTGGAAACAAAAGTAAACCGAAAGTAATAGAACACAAACCAAACCAACTAAAGTCTGTTTGGGTCGGCTGGTTTTCGGTTTTATCCAACCCAAGTTGCACCCCTTACCATTACAACCACAACCATCACCATACCATCAATATCACCATCTGCTATAACCAGCTAATACAACTATTATATTACAAAGTGTTTTTAAAACTTTACCAAGCACATTTTTACTGATTTTTAAATCATAAATGATTTTAACTAAATGTTTCCAAGGTTTTTTTTTCCTTTACTTGTTTCCAAAAACCTAAAAGCAATTTAAAAGTTTTTGGTTTTCAAATTGTTTTAATGAAAGAACGTTACTTAACAGCATCTGAAACTTGGAATACGTAACTTGTCTATTTAGTAGTTTTCTTCCTTCGTTTGCCATATGAAAATAAAATTTAATAAGAATATTGATTAAAACAATATCAAAATATCCTAATTTACTAATAAATAACATTATTTAATAAAAATAATTATGAATAAAATTTCTAATTAATAAGAGTAAAATATGAAGTATAATGGCCATTACATAATTAGGTTTTAGTTTTTAACTTATAAAATCCTACAAGAATTTTATTCATGCCAAAATTTAATTAGCAGATATATAAGATTATTAGTAAGGGATTATTCAAACTATTAGTTAATAACAAAAAATATAATTAATAAGATATTATCAAATCATTAATTAATAAATTAAAAAATAAGATTATCTTAACTAAACCAATATTAAAATAAAATCGAAATAAGATTATTTAATGAAGCAAACATCAAACTAAAATATTTTTGATAATTATTATATGTGTAATTAATAATATTATATAACTAATATCAAAATATCCTAATTATATAATCAAAACAAGATTATCTAATAAATTCAAAGTAAGATTATTGTGACTAAGCCATTATCAAAACGAAATCCTAATTAAAACAAAAAATTATGAAAAGATATCTAATAAGAGTAAACTATGAAGTTTAATTGCGGTTACATTAGGTGTTGTTTTATTAAAGACGCGATTTAATTAGCACATATATTAATTTTATTAAAAAGAATTTTCCTGGGCACTTCTTCTCCTATATTTATCCAACCTATATTTTGATAAGATAAAAAAAAAAAAAGTAAAAAAAAAAAAGAGGGAATTTAGAGTTATTTATTTTGCTTAGCATTTTTTTAACAAAATCCTAAGAATATAGGAATTCTCCTTATTGAAATTCCGTAGTTATTAATAATAGATTATTAAAATCATTAATTGAAGACTAAAAAAGTAGGAATCTAGAGTTGTTTATTGTGCATAAAGTTTTAGTAAAAACAATCCTAAGAAAATAGGAGTTATAATTGTCAATTAATAACCAAAATGACAACCCTACCCATTTCCATCCCTAACTTATGACAACAAGTGGCTGGTACCTTATTTATATTTATATTTTTAGTTTTTTTTAATTTTTTTTTTTTGAATTTTTGTTAAGCAGTGGAGGAAGAGTGTTAATCTCCTAAAGAGTATTTATTCGACTTGTCAATGTTAGGAAAATGTGCTTCAAACGTCTTATATAAGCCATTTTTTAAACTTCCTAGTGAAGTGCAAATACCTACACCAAGACTTCACCAATACCAAACCAGGTACAGATGGAAGTTTCTTTTTTTTTTTTTTCCTTTTTCTTTTCTCTTGAATAAATTTAAACCCAAACTTGGAACTACTTTGAACTCTCTTTATATTGTTACTTGTGGCTCTTCTTTTTAGTAACTCAAAATGATACATATATATTCCAAATGTATTTTTTATTTCTTTTTCAGCGAGATCGTAGAAAAGGAACAATTCCATATATTATGGCTGTGGAAGTTGCTGTTGCTGTTGCTGCGAAAATTGCAGAGTACTTGGTGGTTCCAATTGGGCGTCAATTTGGTTACTTACTACACTACCACAGAAACATTAAGAAGCTAGAGGAAATGAAAAGTGATGTCCAAAGATCCATTGAAGTTGCTACAAGGCGGGGAGAAGTAATCAAATCTGAGGTCAACAATTGGCTTGACACTGTTGCTGCGATTACAACAGAGGCAAACATGGTGAGCGGGAGGTGTTGGTCACGTTATAGATTGAGCAAGCAAGCAAAAGAAAAAAGACTGGAGGTCATCACTCAACTCAAAAAGGATGGAGGATTTTATATTGTTTCTGAGCCGCCACCTCCTCCCAGCATAGAATCCATGTCGGCTGGTGATTATTTTGCTTTCCAATCCACAAGGTTGGCTTTTGATGAGGTTATGAAATCATTGCAATATGATAGTGTCAACATGATTGGGATATATGGCATCGGTGGCGTGGGCAAGACGACCTTGGTGGAAGAGATCGGGAAGCATGTTAAAGTGAACAAACATTTTGATGAGGTTTTAAGGGCTGTTGTGTCTCAGACACCAAACATCAAATCGATTCAGGGTCTACTAGCCGAGATGTTGGGACTCAACCTTATTGAAACTAATAGTGAAACTACGAGGGCAGTAAGGCTATTAGATAGATTAAATGAACTACAGAAGGAGAAAAGGATTCTAATAATTTTGGATGATATTTGGTCGAAATTGGAGTTGGCTAATATAGGAATTCCTTTGAGTGGCAATAATAAGAATCTCAAAATTGTACTCACCACACGACGAGAACCAGTGTGCACGGTAATGGGTTGCCAGAAAAAAATAGCACTTGATGTGTTATCTGAATCAGACTCTTGGAACTTGTTCAAAGCAAATGCGGGTGACGTTGTTGACTCTGCTAGTTTGAATGTTGTGGCAAGGGAAGTTGCTAGCGAGTGTTGTGGCCTACCCATAGCCCTTGTGACGGTTGGAAGAGCATTAAGGTTTAATGGCAATCTACAACAATGGAACCAGGCAGCATTTGGACTCAAAAATGCTTCACCTACTTATATTGAAGGTGTGGATAAAAAGGTGTATGCTTCTCTCAAACTAAGTTATGATTTTTTGCCAAGTGAGGCGTCCAGGGAAACCTTCTTGCTTTGTTGTCTATTTCCAGAAGATTATGATATTGAGATCGAAACATTGGTGCATTATATGGTGGGAAAGCGCTTGTTTCAGGGGCTCATAGCAAATAGCTTTGACGAGATAAGAAACAGAGCACATGAAGTGATAGATAATATCAAAGATTCTTGTTTGCTGTTGGAGAGTTACGACAAAGATCACATCAAAGTGCATGATGTTGTGAGGGATGTAGGCATATTTATCGTTTCTGCAAATGATACATCCATAGCAAAATCCTCCATCGGCTTGAAGGAGTGGCCGAGAGGGATGGTGCTTGAACATTGTACATCAATCTCATTAATGTACAATGATATTCGGGCGCTCCCTCATGGGTTGAATTGTCCAAGGCTTAAGATTCTATTGTTACAAGGCAATGAAAATCTAAGGGAAATCCCAGATGCATTCTTTGAGGGAATGGTATCACTTGAAGTTCTGGATTTGAGTTACACTGGAATTTTGGCATTTCCAACATCAATCAAGCTATTGAGAAACCTTCGGACATTGCGGGCAAAAGATACGAAATTAGATGATGTATCTATTTTGGGAGAGCTGAAAAATCTGGAGATGCTTGATTTAGGATATTCAAAGACTTTATGGTTACGATCAATAGAAATTGGACATTTGAGTAATCTAAGGGTGCTGAATTTGAACGGTTGCCCTCAATTGAGTGATAGTATGTGTAATTTTATATCAAGCATATCCCAATTAGAGGAGTTGTACTTATTGACAGATGAAGCACTGGGTGAAGTAAAGAATATTGAGTGGAAATCCTTATCACGCCTAAACATTTTACACATAACGATAGAGGATGTTGAAGTATTATCAAAAGAGTTGTGTGCAAGATTGAAAAAGTTTTACATGGCTACTCCTGGTCCATATAGAAATAAATTCATGATAAGGACAGAGACAAATTTGTGTCTTTCAGCGAAGAATCGTTTTGTGGGTGCAATTAAGGAGTTATTGGAGAGAACGGAAGACCTACAAGTCTTCGGTCCACAATGTTGGAGGAATGTTATTCTTGACTTAGATGAGCTTGGTGGAGGTTTACAACGCTTGCAATATCTTGTTGTGGATGGATGTGACGGAGTAGAATATGCAAGTGCAAGGGAAGTGATCGATTATTTTCCTAATTTACTGGATTTATTTATCTATGATTTGAAAGCCCTGAAAGAGATTTGCCATGGCTTACTCCCTCAAACAAGATGCTTTTGGAAACTACGTCGGCTGAATGTTTTGAGTTGTGGTAATTTGCGAACTGTTGTTCCCTTCAATCTGATGACAAAGTTACTGAAATTAGAATATCTTAATGTAAACGTCTGTGAAAGAGTGGAAGTAGTTTTCGACTCGAACCATGAAGGGGTTAGTTTCCCCCAAGAAGACGTGCGCTTGCTGTCCACTTTAACGGACTTGAGATTGGATTATATGGAGGAATTGCAGAAGATATTGAAGGGTCCCACTCAACTTTTCTGCCTTCACAACCTAAAATGCATATTTGTATATAGTTGCGGGAAATTGAGGGAGATTTTCTCACCTACCATATCTCAGACGCTTCTACAGCTTGAAGATCTCACAATCGATTATTGTCGCGAATTAGAGGAGGTGGTTACAGGGCAAGAGGAAGAAATTACGGTGGTGGATGATATTATCTTTCCAAAATTAAATTCTATACAACTCATGGAGCTATGTAATCTCAAATGCTTTTGCTCAGGGAGGATTTCTTTCCAATTTCCGGCTTTGGAAACATTCTTTGTGCGAAATTGTGACGAGATGAAGACCTTCACTTCCGGATCTGTTAGCACTCCAAATCTAAAGTTCCTCAAACTCAACGATGAGGATTACTCAAGAGCCCCATGGCTTGAAGACCTAAACCACATCATACAAAACTCGTACGATACCAAGGAAGGTACGAAATACGAATTACATTTTTTTGCTACTCTCTCCATTGATCTTTATTTCAACTTTGATTTTAGTTTTATGTTTTTTTATCGTTCTACGGGTAGTCTTTTGTTTTGTTTCGTAATTCCATTTTCCTCTGATCAGCCATGGTCTATCAGTAACTGACCTTGGCTTTTAATTTTTCCTTATTTTATTCATTTCAACTGAAAAGCAATACTCAAGATCCTTTTCTCAAAAAATTTGGATTTATTTTGGTTTTTGCTTTCTCTTTATTGATTAAATTATTCATTTTATAGAGAGGGAAGAAATTGAAGAAGGTGAAGATGATGATCCAATGTAACAATTGGGCGTTTTCAGGAAGATGATAGGGAGAATACTTTATTCGCACAAGTGAGTAGTAACTGTTTGATTTTTATATGCTCGAATCTTCAACGGAAGTAATAAATAGCAAAGCTGCTTTTATGAGTTCCATGGATTTATCCCTTTAGCTTTCTGCTTTTCTGCATATAGATACATAATTTAAGCACTTACATTTAGTGTTTCTGTAAAATTTCTAGACATTTATTGAAAACATAAATTTGGTGTTTTCTTGGATATGACAGCTAGGAGAAGAGAAAGTTCTAGTGCATCAGCTTAGGAACTTTGTCTATGAAGGATCCTCATAATTTCCCAGGAGCATGAGCGGTGACCTAAGTTCAAAAAGAAGAGTGAGTTTAGTGGTGGATGAATTTTTTTCTCTCATAAGAAACTCGCATGAACTTTTGTAGAATGGAGCCCCCATTTTCAGATGCTCAAGTTTCAATAGAAGTAATGGATGGTGAAGCTTCTTCTATGAGTTATGTTGATTTCGTCTGTTAAAGCTGTCCATTTAGAAGCAAAGGCAGCCATATTTCTTTGCATCTCAATTGTGTGTGATGCTTTAACCAAACCCAAAACAGAGAGCAATGCTTTTTATTTTGAGCTTTTCACATTTTAATTATTTGCACTTACCAGTCTTAGATGTCTTGATTGTTCATGTTATTTAATCCGGTTAATCTATAAATGTTGTTACTGCTATCCTGGAGCTTTGGATTAGTTAAATCACTTCTTTGTATGTTTCCATTTAGCAATTTCATGGTTTATGCGAATGACCTTGCTATCTAGTATGGATTGTTTGTTGTAAGTTTCCATTTTCAATTTTTATTTCTGCTGAAAATATTGTAATTAATTAGATTATGAGCATTCAATATAGGTATTTGGACCATGATTAAGACTTAAGTGATACTAGTGTTCATTGCAGGCGACATGTATTGGGATCAATGAGAGAGACTGCAGAAATTAATGCAAAAGGGAATTATTTTACATTCTTTAGCTGAAGGTAGATACATACTTCCAAATGACAAATGTACATGGATTGTACTGTCAGGTTGCAGTCTAATTCTAATTCAATCAGGCCTAATCCTGTTCTGTTTTAGCATTTTGGATTAAGAAGTTTCAAGAAAGTTTTTAACAATAACGGTTAGAGATAAATGCTGGGTCTATATTGTTTTAGAATCTCTTACTAAGAGTTCTTATGATGCAAGAATCTTTTTATTGACATTCTACTCTGTACTTCCTTGCAATATACATCCAGTAATATTAAGCTTGAAACAATAAACTTGAGTCCTGAGAGATTAAATTCACACCTCAACAAAAACTGGAATAAGTTCAAACTCATTTGCAGAAATTTGATCAGTAAAACCTCCAACAATAAATAGAGAGGTTATTCAAATATATCAGAGATGGATCATTGCTAAATACATTTACCTAGTTATCTGAAGGCAAATTCCATAATATTAAAATCAATGTATCAAACCATCAACTTGACAAATAATAAAGCAAGAAAAAGTGGCATACCTCTGCCATCAATACTACAACAAAATGAAATCGTTTAAAAAAAAAAAACTTTTTTTAAATAAATCCTTAATATTATACCATTTAAACCAGATTCCTCAATTGTTCTAATTACTCAAGTAAATGATCTTGGAAAGGTGAACTTTTGCCTCTTAATAAGAAATAATGTAATCTATTTGCTCCTATGGTAAACTTGTTCAAATGATAGGACAGCTATTTAAAGAGTTTGATTGATTGCGTAGTGGAAGAAACTGGGCCTTAGACAAAATTAATTGTTGAAAGTTTGATATCACTGTCATGACTGGTTTTGTGACAGTATGCTTAGAATCCTGTCCTGTTTAGGCTCTGACTTAGCCACGAACTTACAGGGATGCAAGAAGATAACTTGGGCTAGATACAGGAACAAGAACCAAACAAAAGTTCATCACGTAGTCAAGTGAGTGAGTTCAGAAAAATGTGCATAATTTTTTTTTTCATTTTTTGACAACAAGAGGTGATTTGAACCTTTGACATTGCTCATCCCCAGGGGATGGGTTGCAACACAAGGACTTCCTACTAGGTCTCCCATCCTAGTACTACGCTCTCCAAAATACGCTGAACTTCGGAGTTTTGATGGAATCCAATGCATTAGTGCTGGTATAATCGCACTCAGTTAAATAATATAATGTTGAGCTAAGATCCTATTCCTAGGTAAGCCCATGAAAATTTTCATACAAAAGCAAAAAATCAATCCTAGGTGAACCCATGAAAAATTTCATACAAAAGGAAAAAATTAATAAATTCATAAAATATTCCCAAGTAAAAATATCACTAGGAACTTTGGAATATGACTGCAAACCTTCTTCATTCCAATTGGAAATCAAGTAACTCTCTTTCTTGCTCTTGTACAAAGATGTCTGAGATTAGGAATAGTTAAAATAAAGATTATATCAAGGTATAAAATATAATAATTTCAGACTATTGAAACATAAATATCAACTTAATTAGCATCAATATATAACATAATTACAAAATAATTCAACAAAACTTAATTAAATATTAGAAGTTCAAAAAAAGACCAACACCTATGAGGAACTTCCTACATAATTTAATAGACCATCATGACACCAAAATAAGTTAATCAAGGGAGAGGTCCTGCTGAAAACAAATTTAGGGGGATTTAAAAAGTTAAAATAAAATTAATGTACAATGATGGTAACATTGTGAACTATAATCTAACTATGGGAAATCTTGAGCTATTATCCTCTAATTTTGGATGCATTAACAGTGATTCATTGGGCATTCCTTCATTCAAGATTGGATGCATTAAACAGGAAGCCTGGAGCAAGCTCAATTCAGATAAGCTCGTTTAAAATTCATTGATGATTGTTTTGTTGCAAACCATGCCATTCAGCAATTGCAAGAGTACTTTTCAGGGTAAGCCGTGCACTGGTCACTGCTCAGAGATTTTTTTTCAAGTTTGGCTTGATGTTGTATTATATTCGAAGAGATTTTTTGGGTGCCTCTTTCTCTCTCTCTCTCTCTCTCTCTCTCTCTCTATCTTAATCCAGAGTTTATATTTTGTAATTTTAAAAATATTTAGAATTTTAAGATTTTTTTTTCCAAAACATTTTGATTCTATTTTTATGTATAATTTTGGTTGATTGATCACTATCTTAATCCCGTCCTAGAGACTGAAACAAGTAACAGGGTTCACAAATTTCGTTTTGCCAAAGCTTCATTAATGGGTACCCGAGTTACTCGCTGGTTTTAAAACAATAAAATAAATAGGTTTTTTCAAGCAACTGATGTGGATATCTTGATGTAGTTTATCTTTAAAATGATAAATCTAATCTTTAAAAACATATCCTACATAAACTAGAACTATCTTTTTAATTATAGTTTTCCAAGTTTGGGTAGGATTAGATTTTGATTGCAGTTAATTAATTTATATATTGGGTTCCGGGAGAGAGAGACCTCTTGTTCTCTATCTTCTCCTTTCTTTATTTTTACGATGTCCTAATCTTCAAAAACATATCATGCGCTTCTGCAACACTGTGAATGATGCTCCAAGGTACAGCAGCAGCTGCTAAACCACCTTGTTTCACTCTTTCAAGGATTCTGATCAGGGTTAGCGCATCTCCTTCAAGAATGATACGAGAGAAACATTTTGATTGAGCTAGACGGAGAGCTTCCAAGACTGCAGCTATTTCAGCTTGGATAGGAGAAGACACAACGACTGAAGATGCAATAGCACCCAGAAATCTTCCCTGCTCATCTCTGGCAATTACTCCAATACCTGAATTTCCAGATGATCTACGGAGAGCTCCATCGAAGTTCAGTTTTATATAACCATTAGGTGGATACATCCATCGGAGTGGAATGAACGTGTTCCTCGTCTTCTGCCTTGAATATACTTAGAACTTCATGACTAAGGTTATTAAAGTGCTTCACAACCTGAAACACATTCGGAGTTAGGTTCTCAAATATGACTTTGTTTCTATGGAGCCAAAGAGTCCAGCCAAATATAGCAATTTTTACAATGAAATCAAAATAATCTGAAACAGCAGAAGAATAAAGGACAAAAGATAAATTTGAGAACCATTGCCGAAAAGATTGGTATTGACCAAATTGTTGGGAAGCTCCTCCTATTGCCAATAGCCACACAGCTCTAGAAAAGGGGCATTCTAACCACAGATGCTCCACAGTTTCAGGCCATTCCTTACATAACACACAATAATTAGATACATAAGATAACCTGGTTGCAACCACCTGAGAAGTAGGAATTGCTCCTTAGAGACTCTTCCATAGAAAGAAACGAATCTTTGCTGGACACTTCATATGCCATATCCTCAGCCACAATTTATCTTCTTCGATTGATTGAACCCATACATAATCTATACGCAGAAGCCACCGCGAAGTGCCCAGTTGATGTATGAGTCCAAATCGGGATATCTTCTTTCAGTGAAGGAGTTATTTTTGTTTCAAGAATTTTATTTGCCCATGATAGTGGCCAAAGAGATAAAATAAGTTCAGAATTCCATGTTTGAGAGGAGTTATCTCCAAGTTTTGCTGAATAAGTGGAGGTCTTGTTAGAATTTCTCCATTGCTCAACCATTTATGTTGAAATAGATTGATCGAATCCCCCTTTGCTATTAACCATTTACTTCCCTCTTTAATATATCCTTTCAATTGTTGAAGTTGCCGCCAGACCCATGAATGAGATGATGATGCTTCAGCCTGAATAAAATCTGAACCTGAAAAATACAAAGAGCGCACCAGAGAATACCAAAGACTGGATTGTTTAGTATGAAGGTGCCACGCTGCCTTTAAAAGCAGTGCTTTATTCATACAGCTGGCTTGTTTAATATTTAAACCTCCATTGCGTCTTGGCATTGTAATTCTATCCCAACATAGTAAGGCCATTCATTTCTTATCTTGATTGTTTCTCCAGAAAAAAACTCCTGTTTAATCTCAGCTCGTTGATCGAGATTGTAGCTTCTTTGCCTTAAAATTTATTTGCTTCAACACTTTTTCTTTTCATATCCGTCTCGTTTTATGTTTTAGTTCTTCCTAGCTAGCTTCCTGTTAGAGAGGAAATTAAGATGAAGATCACCATCCACAAGGATCAAGATGATTACACAGTCAATACCAACAATGAAAAAGATGATCACATAGTAACCGTGGGTGATCAATCCATCCTAACCGCCCACGTCGGATCAAATAATGTTCGTGCATTTTTTACCCTGTGACACTTGAGTAGAAATCTATGAGCACATTAACCAGAGAAACATCTTTTTCTATTCCAATCCTCAAGACATGAGCAAGGATTTGTTTACCCCCCTTCAATAAATTCCAACATTGATCATGCGCTGATCACACTACAAAGAACATATCCATCAGGAAGAACATTGGTTTCCCTCATTTTGCCAAACAATTGCAGTGACTCCTCACGCTGCCCATGTTGCCACTGGTAGACCATCAAAAACCAATCTTGCTTCCTCAATATCTCCATTCTTCTAATAAAAATCAAGTAACGAGGTACCCACAAATACATCCTGATCGAAACCTGTCTTAATAGCCTGATCCTGCACTCGGGAAGCTTCACCAACAGCTCCCAATTGCGTGCAAACTCGGATAACAGTAGCTAAGATGAACTCATTCGTATTTCTATGTAAAGATCTTCGAAATTCCGAGAAAAGCACCAGAGCCCGTTCACCATAATCACATTGGGCGTACATGGAAATCACCGTAGACCACGTGATTAGGTTCCGTTGACCCATTTTATCAAATAGGACTCGTGCACTGTCAATGCAACCAGATTTCCAGTAAGAACGCAGAAGAACATTGACCAGAAAAACATCCGACGGAAGCCCTGAAACAAATATCTAACCATGAATTCGCTTGTAATACTTACGGGGATCGTTGCGGACGCATAATTGCAAGAGTTCGGCAAATTCAAGCCCAAACCAAAAATAGCAATCGTAGCAGATGTCGCAATGGCAAACTTGTCGTCGCACTTTCTGCTCATCGCCAGCTCAACTACACAAGAAATGGCCTTGAACACACCCCTCTTGAGCTTCTGAATCTTTGCATTGACTCTCGCTGCCTTGTCTATGAACTGCCTGACCTCCGTGGGGTTATGTCGACTCTATCCCCAGAGCCCTAAAGGACTTCCTCTCCAGTTCTCATACCATCGTTGTTGGGGTTGGCATCGAAGGGGTTGTCAAGAAGCTTGAAGAGGAACAAGACTTGCAACTGGAGAACCCGGTGGAACTGCAAACTCTGGCTGCAGAGCGTCTGCAGAGATCTGACTTGGCCGGTGCTGTTTGGAGAGGTTGACGAAGGTGGTTTTGGGTGAGCACATGGATGCTTTAATTCCCAGTAAGGTACCATGGTGGACAAGAATTCATGGGGAGCTTACAGAGGATAAGTTGAAATATGCCAGTGCTGAAGCTTTTCTTGCTCATGAAATTTTTTTTCATTTTTTATAGCTTCTTGCTCATGAGATTGGTTAAAAGTTGAAAGTAGTTCTTCAGTGACGGTGTCTCTTATCTGGTTGGCAGGGTTAGGATGAATCTCTGCAACTCTTTTAACATTTTTTTTTATATTAGGTGAATATGTAGCTTTTTATTTTATTTCAATTGTTGTCAATAGAAGAGATGTTTTACTTTTTTCTTAACAAGAGGTGTACCCTTTTCCTCTCATCTGAATATTCACATCACATTCCAAAGGATGGACCCTCTGGATTATTACCCTTTTACTTTTGTATAGTTAATTAATAGATACCAAAGCTAACCCCCTTTCAAGTCCTCTTCTAACAATGGCCCCATGACCAAGATTCTCCACAGAATTTATCTTCAAAATTCTCCTTAAAACATCAGATCAATTGCTTTGTCCAACTGGTTTGGTATTTTTCTACTTAAGCAATGATGATTATTCTTTCCACATTGGGTGGCTGTAATGAGGGTTCTCCTTGAAAATAATGGTTAAGATGGCCTCATTTTCGACCCATAAATTTGAACAGTCGACATTGATTAATAACACTCCATTTTGGGGCGTTTAAATGATGGAGTCGAGAGTAAAATCCAAGGTATCTTGATATTTGAGTCATGACTGAATCATAGTTCAAGTGAACATGTGTTAGACGTACAATCAAGATTAATTGAGATAGAACTCTGTATTTAAATTCCTTATGCATAAATTCATGATCCCTCTTTTAATTAAGGTGGAAAAAGAACAGTATGAAGAAAACAAGCATAAGATACAAGTAATGACAACAGTAACACCACAATGAGATTGTGAGGAACATGAACTTGGCAATAGAATTTGGACAGGAACTGAAATTTGCAAGTTCATTCCTGCTCTTAGAGCAGTTAATCAAGATGATGTTAATGAAGGTGACTGACAAAAGGCAAGGATTCAATAGCTAGTCTTGAAGGGCCTATAGACCTTAAGGTCAAGCATTACGCCGGCAATTGAACCTGCTGCAGCAGTAATCGATACCACTAGACAAGCAATGCTGAGCATTTGGAGGCAAAGCCATGGAGTGCTCCACTTGGATATCTTCTTTTGGGCAATGTACATCTCAATGGGGAAGTATACTGTTAGCGGCCAAATGCCAAATGCACCGAGGATTCCAACCACGCTGTTAAAGAATGGGAGGAGAATTGATAAGATGGTGGTCAAGACCACAAATGCAGATCGCCAAACCAACCGGAAGAGGTTGAAGTTATAAGGAGGGAATCCTGGAATTGGAACTCTAATTTCTTTGGTGATACACTCACTCTCAGGCCATCTTTTTTGAAAAACACAGTTTAGACTCTAAATCACCTAAAGGGGGTGAATAGGTGAAACCGATTGCGGAATAAAAATTCTATCAATTAAAAACAAATTCTTAATTAATAGGCATGCACAAGTCTAAGCACTTAACAATCCATCACACAAAATTGCAAAATAAGGAAGAGACAACACAAGCAATTTTGGTGACGAAGGGAAAACTCTAAGAGAAAAACCCTCCGGGCGATAAGGTGCCACCTCAGAAAATCACTATAAGAAGAAGACTTACAATAGTGGTTCAGACGACCCAATACTGACTCTGACTCACACTGTAAATATCTGAAGAACTCTTCAGATTTGCATCCGTGCAACGATCCAGAACTCTGAATATCTTCTTAGTGAAGCACCAAACGAACTCGCTCAGCAATCGTAGGAACTCCCACGAGCAAACTCTCCAACCCGGAACGCCAAGGTAGAAAAGAAAGATAAAGAAAGGTTTTGATGGCTCAAAGAAGGAGAAGAAAGAGGAAGAAGAAATCTTTCTCTAACACACGTTTTTAGGGTTCTCAAAAACGTCTTGGGCCACCCTCAGAATAACCTAGATACTCCTTAAATAGATTTGGAGAAGTTAGAAGAAGAAAAGGAAAAAAATCAAAAAAGATCGGACTTCTAAAACTGAAGTTTGTTAATGAACGTTCGAACGCTCAGCGAACGTGGCTCGAACGTTCAAGGCAAAAACTCACTTTTCTTCTTCTCGTTCGAACGGATAGAAAACGAGAGGCGAACGTTGCTCTCGGGTTTCTCTGTGGAACTTCATCGGTCCAACGGTCAGCTAACGCTCAGCGAACGCTGCTCTCGGGTTTCTCTGTGTGTCACCACCGGTCGAACATTCAGCTCACGCTGCTCTCGGGTTTCTCTG
This sequence comes from Buxus sempervirens, assembly GCA_947561395.2. Classification (NCBI taxonomy): domain Eukaryota; kingdom Viridiplantae; phylum Streptophyta; class Magnoliopsida; order Buxales; family Buxaceae; genus Buxus; species Buxus sempervirens. Next base: position 24,940,770 of record OX387190.1, on the reverse strand, counting down.
TGTGTCACCACCGGTCGAACGTTCGGCGAACGTTCAGCGAACCTTGGTCATAACTTTATCAAATTTACACCGATCATAACCCCGATTGAACCGCAATACCTCTAACCTATCCCAAATACTTTGACAATATTTTTAAGACCTTTTTGACACGGAATAAAGCCAAAACAAAATAATCCTTACAAACTCCCCCTTTGGCTATTCCGTGACAAAATTAACAAGACTTATTCAATTGTTGTGAACCACCAAGCAACAATTTGAACAAGAAACAAAAACATAAAAAATTTGACATGACCTCCCCCTAAACCTATTAACCCCATACAATTTCACCTGTTCCTGAAACATCAAACAAAATGAACATACCAAGTGAAAAGTAAGGGTAATATAAACAACTAAACAAAAGTAATAAAATGAGCTCAAAATTATCAAAGTACTAATTTCTCATTCATTTACTTTAAACGATTACATTTGGACATTCATGAACCACCAACAAAAATATTCAACACAATATACATTCATGATGAACAACAAACCAAAATATTAACATCCATGTTCCATGTTCAATACATCCACCAAAATTAGTCTTATCATTCAAATTTAACACAATTACAACTAAGACTTCTCCCCCTTTTTGTCACAACTAGACAAAGGGGTCAACCCACTAACTAGATGGCCTAGCACCATCACTTACTCCACTGCCACCACCTCCACTCGAACCCGGAGCCTCAGTAGCAGGATCTTCATCGTCTTCTTCATCATCCACTTGATTAAAGTATGCTTCCAATGCAGATTCGAGCTTTCCAAAAGACGATTGCAAATTTGATTGTTGAAGCTCAAGTCGCTCAAACCAAAGAACCATATCTTTATGGTGCCTCTACAAGTAAGAGAGAATCTCGGTATTTTGTTCTTTGAGGGACAGGAGTTCCTCATGCAAAGAAGCAGGAGGGTGAGCCTCAGCTGGATCATCTGGATTTGGAGCCGGAGTGGAAGACAAGTGGGCACGGCTTTGTTTAAGTGTGGATTCGGAGATAGGGTTTGAAGCCTTACACAACTCTAAAGGAGGAAAAGCAACATTCAAAGCACTAACCAAACGGGCAATCAAGCACCCGTAGGGAAGACCATACGTCTTCTTGGAATTGAAGAAAATATCAAGGATTTTGGAGCAAATAACCGAAGGCAAATCAATAGTATGATGCTTCTTCAAAGCATAAAGAAACAAGCATTTATCAAAAGGGGCAGAGGATTTATGGGCTACGGGAAACAAATTGTGACTTTGAATACGAAAAATCACAATGGTTTCAGCCGTAAAATATTTAACAGATAAGGCACCACCCCTAAAAACCCAATTTCCTCTTCCAAGATGAAGAAGAGTATCCACAACCTCATTTTGAAAATCAGGTGTAGGAGGAGGGTAAGGAAATTGAGGTTCCGGAACCCTAGGAAGACCAAACACCGAAGCAAGAATATCCGGTCCAACACGAAATGGAGTGCCTCTAAGAAAAGTGGAGAATTCAGAATTTTCAAAATCAACATCATGGATGTTGGAGTAGAATTCCCTAACCAGCTCTACAGAGGGAAGAATGAAGTTTCCAAACATTGAATCCCAACCCCTATCCTTAAAGCAATCAGTGACCTCATCAGGAAGGGTAGTAAACTTAACCCCTCTCTCTAGGATGACAGACCTATCACAGAAAAACTCTTCAAAATTTTTACCAGCTTTCTTGTCAATAAACAAGGACTCATCATACCTAGGTTTCTTATTTGAATTTTTGGTACCCAGAGATTTCTGCCTAGGCATCTAGGAATAGAAATGAACCAAGAAAGAAAAAATAAAAAAAATAAAAACAATACAATAAACACATGTTAGAATAAGGTAACATGGAAGAACAAGGAAATTAAACTACATGCTAAGAAGAAAAAATGCCTGAGAAAAAAAAAACAATTGTTCAAACCAAGAAAATTCCAAAACGTTCGAACGTTCGGCGAACGTTGAAGAAAACGAACCCATATTTGGGGATTTTCGATCAAATCATCAACTTCAACAAAAACGGCCAAATAATGACTTGAAATCAACAATAAAACAAGAATACAACCTTTTAAAACTGATTTGAACAAAGATAAACCATAAACCACGAAGAAATCTAAGATTTAGCTTGAAAAACCCTAGAAAACCCTAGGCGATGATGAATATTGAGAAAAAAGAGAAAATAATTAACGAAAACTAAAAAACATACCTTGGATCACGATTGGAAAGCACTAATCGAAGAGAGAAGACACTGAAAATCGGAAGCCCTAAAATCTCCAGACGTTCGAACGAGTGTCGTTTCGAACGTTAAAAAAAACTTAAGGTCTTTTTCGCACGCGACCCTTTTAAAAAAACAGATTTTTAATTGAACGTTCGAACGTTTGGCGAACGCGGGGTGAACGTTAAACAAGATATTTGTTTTGAAGGCAACGTTCGACACGCGTTCGCGGAGCGTTTGATGAAACGACCAACGTTTGTTTAACGTTCGATAGGCCATTCGAACGTTCATCAAAAGTTCAGAAAAATTTCCAGATTTCAGCAAGAAAACTCATCTCTTTTCAACCGAAAACACACCAAACATACGTAAAAACATGCAAGACATACATACAACTATAAATCAAGTATAAACTCTTGAAAACTCAAATTTTGACATATTTTGAGAACCATTTTGCTCTAAAATTCAGATTTGAACAAATTTAACTTCAATACTCCCAAATAATTACACAACTCAACCAAATTTCCAATTGTGTTTGTGTGCATGTGCAAAGCCAAATACAACAAGTTTTGCCTATATGAGAGCTTGGTGAAGAGGAGTTGGCCATTTATCAAGAAATCCAATATTACCCAAGTCTCTCTAAAAATTGAAAAGAGCCCTTTCATGACCTAAGCATCAAGATTCTGAATTTTTCTCCCCCTGTTTCTTACAATTCTTTTTGCACAAAGAGTAGTGTTCCTTAGAATATCTGAGTTTACAGCTTATGTCATGGTTATACTCCTTGTGATTCTCTTTATTTTTGAACTCAATACTGCTGGGGTTTACATTTCATCCCAGAGTTCTTTTCATATAACTTTTTCTTTTTAAACAAGAGGGAGAAATCTCTTTGTAAACACAAGACCAAATGCTAGGGTCTTTTCAACTTAAGATAGACAAGAGTAAACTCAGGATTGCCTATCCACACAACACCGAAAATAAAAAATAGGCTTCCTCAATTGTATTTGGATGTGTATGTGATATACAAACCACAAATAGAGTTTAGCAAGCTGATTGTGAGATTATTAGAAACTGTTGAAACCACATTTGAGAAATCATCTTTGAAGAGTTTGTAGGTTCTCAAAATATAACCAAAAGATATATATTTTCAAAACCTTATACTTATCCTATAGATGACACATTTCAAGACAAGAACTCATACAAACACCGAAAAACCAAAATACGAAAGAAAAAAAACAAATACAAAAACAAAATACAAAATAACAAAAACAAATAAGCATGCTAAAGAAAAAAAATGCATGAAACACCCTAAAGCATGCTACAAAGTCCTTCTTAATGAAGAGGACCAACACCAATAGCTTTCTTAAGAAACTCAAACCTAAGAGCATCTAAAGGTTTGGTAAAGAGGTCAGCTAATTGATTTTCAGATGGGAAGTGTTCAAGAGATATCACATGATCTTCTACCAACTCTCGAATAAAATGATGTCGTATATCAATGTGCTTGGTTCGAGAGTGCTGAACAGGGTTTTTGGAAATATTAATAGCACTTGTATTATCACAATACAAGACAATAGTTCCCTGTTCAATCCCATAATCACTCAACATTTGCTTCATCCAAAGCAATTGAGTGCAACCACTCCCAGCGGCTATATACTCCGCTTCAGCTGTGGACAAGGAAATAGAGTTTTGCTTCTTGCTCATCCATGCCACAAGATTGTTCCCAACATAGAAACAACCTCCAGTTGTGCTCTTCCTATCATCTGCATTTCTAGCCTAGTCGGCATCAGAATAGCCTGCTAGAATTGCAGAAGTGTCTCTAGAGAACCATATACCATGATCAACAGTACCGTTAACATATCGTATGACACGTTTGACGGCAGACAAGTGAGAGTCTCTAGGATTTGCTTGGAACCTAGCACACACACCTACACTAAAGGCAATATCAGGCCTGCTAGCTGTAAGATACAAGAGACTACCTATCATGCTTCTATAAAGAGTGTTATCTACACTCTTTCCAGATAAATCAGAATCAAGTTTCAAGGTAGTTCTCATAGGGGTTCTAGTGTGTTTCTTGCTGTCCAACCCAAATCTTTTCACAAGATCTTTAGCATATTTAGATTGAGATATGAAAATCCCATCTGTAGATTGAGAAATCTGAAGATCTAAGAAAAAATTTAATTCACCAACCATACTCATCTCAAATTCATGTTGCATAGCTTTGGCAAAATTTAAAGCAAGAAAGTCAATTGGAGAACCAAACACAATATCATCCACATAAATTTGAGCAACAGTGAAACTGCTCTTATCCTTTCTAATGAACAAGGTTCTATCAACTCCTCCTCTTGTGAACTTGTGATCTAAGAGATAAGCAGTAAGTCTCTCATACCAAGCTCTAGGAGCTTGTTTCAACCCATACAAGGCTTTCTTAAGCCTAAACACATGATGTGGGAACTTTGGATCTACAAACCCCTTGGGTTGTTCAACATATACTTCTTCATTAAGTATCCCATTAAGAAAAGCATTTTTTACATCCATTTGATGCAATTTAAAACCCAAGTGGCAAGCTATAGCAAGTAAAATCCTTATAGATTCAAGTCTAGCTACAGGGGCAAAAGTTTCATCAAAATCAATACCCTCAACTTGGGTATATCCTTGAGCAACCAAGCTAGCCTTATTTCTCACTATAATGCCATGTTCATCAGACTTGTTCTTGACAATCCATTTGGTTCCAATAACATTATAATTTTCAGGTCTAGGGACAAGATACCACAGATCATTCCTAATGAATTGGTTTAATTCAACATGCATGGCAATAGTCCAGCACTCATCAGTAAGTGCTTCTTCTACCTTCTTAGGTTCAAGAGTTGAGACATAGGATGCAAATGACATCTGATTTAGGACTTTCCTACGAAGTCTTATCCCTTCATTCAAATCACCAATTAACAATTCTTTGGGATGATTTAACTTCACTCTAGAAGAAGGTTCTTTTGTAGGACCTGGAGTTGAAAAAGAACCCTCTTCAGAAGTTGAAGAAGATGACTCAGGATTTTGACTTTCAACAGACAAGTCATTTTCCCCTACTTCTAGACTAGTCTCCCCCTCAACTTGAGACTTATCAACCCCTTCATCCACAACAACATTTATGGATTCCATGACAGTGTGTGTACGTAAGTTATATACACGGTAAGCCCTGCTATTCTTAGAATAACCTAGGAAGATTCCTTCATCACTCTTGGCTTCAAACTTAGCCAAATTCTCCCTATCTCTCAAAATAAAACATTTACTTCCAAAAACACGAAAGTATTTGACAGTGGGCTTTTTACCATACCAAATTTCATAAGGAGTCTCAGTACTCCCAGGCCTCAAATACACCCTATTTATCACATGGCAAGCCGTGTTAATCGCTTCTCCCTAAAAATACATAGCCACACCCTTGGCATGTATCATAACTCTTGCCATCTCTTGAAGAACCCTGTTTTTCCTCTCTACTACTCCATTTTGCTGTGGAGTAATAGGAGCAGAGAACTCACGATGAATTCCCTCTTCTAGACAAAAATTTTCAAGGATTGAGTTCTCGAACTCTTTCCCATGGTCACTCCTCATCCTAACAACCTTAGACTCTTTTTCATTTGAGAGTCTTCGACACAAGGACATAATCAACTCACTTGCTTTAGATTTTTCTCTTAATAGCTCAACCCAAGTAAATCTGGAGAAATCATCTACAATAACCAAAATGTACCTCCTACCACCAAGACTTTCAGTCTTAGAAGGACCTGTGAGACATGGATTTGTCATCTCGGATGACTTCCGATATCGTCACGCGGGGATCGATAAAAGCTAAGAGTCGCCACCATCCATTTTAGGGTGTGAATGGACACCAAATGGTTCATGAAAGCCAAATAGAGCCAAAGTAGCTCTAATATATGGAAAAATCCAGAGATTGGGTAAGGGGAATTATTTATGAGCAGGGGAAGGTGTTAGGCACCCCCACTCATCCGTCTAAGACAGTTGCCACATGCTTGCTTATGATAGAAATTGTTTGCTAATGTAATGGACAAAAAGGTGCTTATAACAAGCACAATGTGTGTGACCATTCCACATGAGAAATCTAATGAGCTTAGACTCTCTTCGTGGATTCATCACTCCTAAGACTTCATGAGTGAATAGAAATCAGGGTAAAAACAAAGAAAATCAAGCTAAGGTAAATCTGGAGAAATTAAGTCAAAAGAGCTTGAAAGCTTCGATTAACCATAACTCACTCAATTTAAATCCAAATCCAATGAAACTAAAGCCATTTGAAAACTGGTATATAGTAGAGTATACAGTAAAAAATTCAGCTCAATCCGATTTAAAACGAGAGAGAAATCCACATCTGAAATCTGCTGTTTATACTTTGGAAAAAGTGTTAAGTAGGCATTTTCAAAATCCTATTCGTGGAGTTTGGCTCAATAAAAATCCATGAAAATTGGTATGGAAGAAGTATGTAGTGCCATCTTTCCAAAGAAAAAAAACCTCACACCAAACTCTATCCGGATGTGACTTGTGTGCTCTCTTGAACAGGCCTAGAAGACCATAGATTAGCTCTGGACTATGCCAGTGAGCATCTCTGAGTCAATTGAGCACCCAAGACACAAAACAGATCAAAATCTACTGAAACCAGTTGGAAATGAAAATATACTTCTTAAGGAAAACTCAGAAATAAGAATCACTCAAAACGGATTAAAATTGAATAAATGGTGCACCATCAAAGCGGCAAGTTCAGCAATCTGGACTGAACTGACTTACAAACTTTGAACAGATGGTGTCAAAAATTGGCTACATAAAAGTGGACGAAATTTTCCAGATAAGAAATAGGCACATCCATCTATCACATGACTTTGGAATCACTCAAAAATTCATCCGGAGGATGAAGTTATAACATTCCCAAGACAGGCCACAAATCTGCCCTGTTTTGAAGATTTTTGGATAGAAAAGCCAAACTAGTGTATGTGTGCAAGTGAATTCGACAAAACTCTTAAAAATCAACAAAAACTATCTCATGAAGTTCTAAAATTCATTCTGAGGCCTGGGATCTCAGATTTTCCATATTGAACATGGAAAGTCCAAGATCTAGCCTATTTGATGTAAAAAGTGAAAAGTGTGTGAAGAGGTGTGGAAAATCACATTTCTAGGAGAAGATTGGGATCCATTGCTATTGAGAGCATGGATCCTTGCATCCTCTCCATATGCAAATCAAAATCACATCAAGCACAAAATTATCATAAGATCAACATGCCATTCAAAGTAGGTTCTAAGCCTAGAGGGTCCATTCCAACATCTTTTTCCCCAGGCTCTCTCTTCACGTTTTACGGCTAGAGAGGATTCCCAGGTACTTTGGATGTGGTTTGGGGCTACAAGCAATCACCAAGGCCTTACACTACAGAAAGGTAGAAGGAGAGATTGCTGGAAAAGTAAAGAGGAAGCTAGAAAACCAAATGGAGCTTTACCTTTGGTAGCTTGAACAGTTGAGGCAGCAATCCAGCAGAGTTTTCCCTCTTCTTCCAGAGCTTCCAAACTTCAAATTCTCAGCCATTTGCAAGAGGAGGACCCCTCTATTTATAGACCAAGCCAAGGGTAGAAGAGTCCCAAGGGTAGGCCTAAAAAGCCTTCTAGATTATTCCAATTCTCCTCCAAGGCTTGAATTGGAGTAATACTAGAAGTTTCAGAGGGTGAAATAGGGAGTTCAAGTCCCTGAGAGAGAGGTAATATGCGTAAATAAGGCTAAGAGATCGAGCCATTTCGCAAATCCTCGAAACAGCCAAAACCGCATACACAGTGCGGTTTCTACATAACCGTCACTATATGTGCGGTTTCTATGCAAATTCAACCAAACTGCACATACAGGGCGGTTCAATTTAGTTACGCTCGTCATGATTGCTGTCGACGTGTCCCAACGGCCGAAGCTTCCGGAAGCCACGTGGCAACCCGCGCGATAAGCATGCACCTCAACCGTGCTGTGTATGCGGTTCCAACCGTACATACAGGGCGGTTGAGACCAAATTCTCAAAAACCGCACATATACTACGGTCAGCACATTTTTGGTTGGTTTTGAGCCTTAGCTGCACAGGCCAGGCTTATTTACATGTAAAATCATTTAAGTAAATGTCCTCGTATTTTTTAATCTCCATTTACTTAAGATATTACATGTAAATAAGCAAACACCCCCCCCCCCCCCCATTTGAATCCATTAAAAATATTTCCAAACCCAAATTCCAAGTGAATAAAAAGTCAACTTTCCAGTTCCAGGCTAAATTCCGGTTTTTCAGGTCTGGTAAAAAGATTCAACAAGTTAATACCAAGGTATTCGTCAAGATTTAAAATCTCAAAAAATTCATTTATGCAATAACATTGCTAAAAACCTAATTACCGGGAAAAATTATCTTCAAATCTTGCTTTAAAAAATATTTCATTTTCTGGGGTCAAAAGTCAACAAAATTCAACCCTAAAAAGTTTGACTTTGCATAAAAGATTGAATTCGGGCCTTTTCCTTTGCGGCTTTGGATTCGAATGGATTAAAGATCTCAAATCCAATGCTAAGAATTGAAATTCCCAATAAAATATTTCTCTCCTTCAAGACTTATCAAAAATCGTACAATTTTGGGGTGTCTACAGGACCCATAAGGTCCATATGCAATAATTCAAGAGGTTTGTGGGTTAAACACTCAGTGATCTTTTTGTGACTAGATCTAGTTTGCTTTCCCAACTGACATGGCCCACACACGCTTGGTTCTACTTTGGCAAGCTTAGGAAGGTCTCTAACAAAATCATGCTTGGACAAATCATTCATGTTTTTAAAATTCAAGTGACCAAGCCTTTGATGCCACAATTCATGCATATCAACTTTGGAAGAGTTACACACAGCATTAGAATTAGGAATCACACCATAACAATTATCTGGAGTTCTTTCTCCTTGAAGCACACACAAACCATTTGCATCAAACACAGAACACATATCTTTAGCAAATTTAACTTCCATGTTTGAGTCACACAATTGACTTATACTAATCAAGTTAGCTTTCAAGCCATCAACAAATAGTACTTCACTCAAAATAGGCATACCAGAAATTTCAATAACACCCTTACCTACAATAGGAGCTTTGCTTCCATCACCAAAAGTAACAGTGCCACAAGAATAATCTTCAAAAGATTTAAACAATGATTTGTCACCACACAGGTGACGAGAGCAAGCACTATCAAGATACCACATGAGACTATTTCTAGCCTTCAAAGCAACATGAACTACATGGCAAGTCAATTCACTTCTTTTAACCCAAATTTGCTTAGGCTCAGTGGTTTTCTTGGTCATTGAAGCTAATTGTTGACTTAAGAGCTTTGTCTGATTTGAAAGTTCTTTCACTTGTTTAGACAAATTCTCTTGAGGTTTTCTAGGTGAGGATCTCCTAGAGTTTTGGTTCAAGTCCCAACAATTGGTCTGATATGTCCAGAAATACCACAATAATGACAAGTAGGGATAAAATTCTTGGATTTTGAAGTCTTGGTTGGAACACCCCTAGGTTTTGACCAATTAGACTTTTGTCCATGATTTTTACCTTGGTTTGTCTTACCCTTGGAAGAATTGGACCTATTCTTTCCTTTGGTATTCACAACTTGGGTCTTAGAAGAAGATGGAGTATCATTGGAGACTTCCTTGTATCCTAAACCCCTTTTATCAGTTCCTAATTGACTCATACCTAGCATATTGTCCAAATTTTCTGAACCTATAGAAAACTTCTGGAGTTGAGTTTTAGTTCTTTCAAGCTCTTCCTTAAGAGACTTATTCTCAAATTCTAGGGATTCAATCTTCAACTTGTGTTCACCTAGACGAGAAGTAGACTCTTCAAATTTTGCTTGAAGATCTTCTTTCTTGTGCTTTACCTCATTTGGCCTTTTGAGATTTGACTTCAATTGTTTCTTAGCTTTCAAACACTCCCTAAACAATTTATCATAAGCATCTTGAATACTTTCCTCATCATCATCAGACTCATCATGAGAACCAATTGCATTCTCACTTGGTGGAAAGTCTTCATAATTGCTAGAGTCACCACTCCCAACAATAGAGGTGAAAGCCATGTAATTTTGACTTTCCTCTGTTTTGGAGTCCTCACTATCCCTATCAGATGCACTCTCATCAGAAAGAGTGGCATTCATGGCTTTCCCTTGAAGCTTCTTAAATGTGGGGCACTCCGACCTAATGTGACCAAAACCTTGACACTCTTGACATCTGATTTGTTGGAGTTTTTGCAACCTAGAGTCCTTAGGATGTTTGGACTCCCTAGATTCAGATTTGATTCTAGACTTTTGATCTCTACCACTAGAACTCCCCTTGGATTTATACCTCTCATTTTCACTCCTTGGTTTCCTCCTTCTAAACATTTTCTTAAAGTTCTTTACCGAAAGGGCAATATCTTCATCTCCCATGGATTCCTCACTAGAATCATTATAAGCCTTTTCTTTACTAGATTTGAGAGCTATAGACTTATTTTTCTTAGTAGGAGGCAGAGTGAGTTCATAGGTTTGAATTGATCCTATGAGATCTTCAACCCTAATACCATTAATATCCTTACTCTCTTCTATAGCAGTCACTTTGGGTCTATATTTTTCAGGAAGAGACCTAAGGATTTTTCTAACCACTCTGTTAGGAGGAATTCTTTTACCAAGATTAAAACTAGAGTTCACTATATCACTTAGTTTAGCATAGAAGGAATCAAAAGGCTCATCATCTCCCATTTTTAGTTCTTCAAACCTAGTGATAAGCATTTGTAATTTTGAATTCTTCACAAGGACAGTTCCCTCATGAGTGGTTTGAAAATTTTCCCAAATTTCTTTACTGGTTTGACGAGTAGACACCCGTTTAAATTCATCAGCAGATATTGCACTAAACAGTGCATTGACACCCTTAGAGTTATAGTTAACATCAATTAACTCTTCTCTAATATAGTTATCTGGATCTTTGGGTTTAGTCTCACCATCAATAATCACAGTTGGAGGATTCCATCCTCTCTCAACAATTCCCCAGACTTTTTCATCTATAGCCTTCAAATAGGCTCTCATTCTAACTTTCCAGTAGGCATAATTGCTGCCATCAAAGAAGGATGGGACAGTGGAGGACTTGTCCATGACTAATAGAGTCAAGGATCTGGTTACCCGCTCTGATACCAATTGAAAAACACAGTTTAGACTCTAAATCACCTAGAGGGGGGTGAATAGGTGAAACCGATTGCGGAATAAAAATTCTATCAATTAAAAACAAGTTCTTAATTAATAGGCATGCACAAGTCTAAGCACTTAACAATCCATCACACAAAATTGCAAAATAAGGAACAGACAACAAAAGCAATTTTGGTGACGAAGGGAAACTCTAAGAGAACTCTCAAAGAGAAAAACCCTCTGGGCAATAAGGTGCCACCTCAGAAAATCACTATAAGAAGAAGACTTACAATAGTGGTTCAGACGACCCAATACTGACTCTGACTCACACTGTAAATATCTGAAGAACTCTTCAGATTTGCATCCGTGCAACGATCCAGAACTCTGAATATCCTCTTAGTGAAGTGCCAAACGAACTCGCTCAGCAATCGTAGGAACTCCCACGAGCAAATTCTCCAACTCGGAACTCCAAGGTAAAAAAGAAAGATAAAGAAAGGTTTTGATAGCTCAAAGAAGGAGAAGAAAGAGGAAGAAGAAATCTTTCTCTAACACACGTTTTTAGAGTTCTCAAAAACGTCTTGGGCCACCCTCACAATAACCTAGACACTCCTTAAATAGATTTGGAGAAGGTAGAAGAAGAAAAGGAAACAAATCAGAAAAGATCGGACTTCTAAAACTGAAGTTTGTTAATGAACGTTCGAACGCTCAGCGAACGCGACTCGAACGTTCAAGGCAAAAACTCACTTTTCTTCTTCTCGTTCGAACGGACAGAAAACGAGAGGCGAACGCTACTCTCGGGTTTCTCTGTGGAACTTCATCGGTCGAACGGTCAGCTAACGCTCAGCGAACGCTGCTCTCTAGTTTCTCTGAGTGTCACCACCGGTCGAACGTTCAGCTCACGCTGCTCTCGGGTTTCTCTGTGTGTCACCACCGGTCGAACGTTCAGCTCACGCTGCTCTCGGGTTTCTCTGTGTGTCACCACCGGTCGAACGTTCGGCGAACGTTGGTCGTAACTTTATCAAATTTACACCGATCATAACCCCGATTGAACCGCAATACCTCTAATATATCCCAAATACTTTGACAATATTTTTAAGACCTTTTTGACACGGAATAAAGCCAAAACAAAATAATCCTTACATTTTTTATGCCCATTTCTCGATGAACGCAAATAATGGCTGGCAGTAGACTTGGTAAGCTCCAACAAGGTGGATTACAATGGCGGCATTCGCAATGTCTAGTAGCCAAAATGGGTTGTAGAAGCCGAAACCAGTGAGGAGGTTTCCAGGGGTTAAGTCCCCAAATGCAGCATAGCCAAAGCAGCCACAAAGCATATAGAAAGCTGTGGTCACTGCAACACTCAAAAGGGTAGCTTTCTTCATTGTCTTTGCTTCTAATGGTGGGGATTTGATTGTGTCCTGTTAAACACAATTTCAAGTAATCAATCATTAACCACTTTATATGAAAATCTTAGTCCCAGTAGATTTTGCAAGCAAAGGATGTAAAGAGTCAGAATTAAACCTGAATTTCAACGAGGATATTTGAATAAGAGTAGGCAAAAGCAATGTCACCAAGTGCTTGGAAGCTCCTCCATATCTTTTGGGTGCGGGTGACAGTGTTGATACTTACTCCAGCGAGGCTACCTCTGAACTTTCCCATCTCTAATCATCAATCAAGAAGATAGTGACTCCAATCAGACTAAACAGAAGTTTCTTAGAAGAGACCACAAAAGAAAATACAAGTAGCAATTCAGACCCGCAACTTTAGCAATTCCAAGTCCAAGACCAATGGCAGAGTAGGTGAAGGACATGACAGCGGCAACAATGGAGAGCCACGATATCTGGTCAAAGTTCGGGATCTGAGACAAGAAAATTTCTACCACACCAAAGGCAATCATGTATGGATTGCTCGAAATGTGACATGGGTTATCTCCACCACTTTCGTGGAAACAATTAGACCTTTTGATTGCCCTATCAATTGAAATCCAAAAGATCCCATAATCGCACAGATTGTTAAACAACACTGGAATATAAGACAGATGAAAAAGCAGTGTTTGATTTGTAATTCAGCTCACATCATGCTTATAGATGCTGCAATGGTGTATCCAATGGCAACACCAAAGAGGTTCAGATACTGAATTAGCCCACATATCTTGACCTTCACACCACTTGTGGGAGATTAAAGGAGAGATTGATCTTTAGTACTTCTGAAAAGAATTGATCTGTTATGTTGAGTTAAAAAAAGTTGTTATTGTCAAAATTGACCAAGATTTGACCGAACAGCATCCACATAAGTGTAGTTCCTTTCCCCGCTGACAGGGTTGCCGGACCTGTAACAGTCGGCAAGGAGAGCAGAAGTGTAGTAGATTACAAAGGAGAACAAGAACATCGCAGTTGGACCAGCAATCCATCCCAGCTGAGCTATAGCCCATGCCAAGGACAGTACCCCAGATCCAATTACAGCTGTTATAATGTGAGCACTTGCAGTCCATATAGTTCCTAATTGGAGAAACAAGAAAAACTGGCAATTAGAGCAGCTGACAACAGAACAGAACCGTTCTATGATGGAGTTGGAGCTTCTTGTTTCATTTTATCTTTTCTTTTTAAGTACCTGTTCTATTGGGACGGCCATCATCATCAAGGCCTTTGCATCCTCCCCATGAAGGCAGGTCTGCTGAAAGATCAAAAACCCGGAGGGGAAGATGGTGGTGATGGTGTTGCTGCTGGTTCTTTGTGCTAGAGTTGTCACCGATCTTTGTTTTGAAAGACCAACAAAAGGAAATTTTGTGAGAAAAAGGAACTCGAAACAGTTTAATAAATTAGCTGGAAGTTCTTGTATTATAAAGAAAATAAATTTCTTTGAATGTATGGAAGTGAGTGAAAGAGAAGCAGATAGATTAAGACTGATATGAGGAGATGGACATTATCTAGTGCTTCTCTGTCCAGAACCTTTATCTGACTAAAAACTGAACTAATACAGCCCAAGAATCACAAAATCCCGGAACAGACCAGAAAGTTTGGCAAGGTGGATATGGCTCAGTTATATTCTACACTGACCCCAGATACCAAAATCAACCAAAAAACTAGGAGCAGTTGTAGGATGGCAGAAAGAAAATGAGTGGGAGCTCTTATGAATGTCGAATGTTGTGTGTATCTGAGACGCCCAGAAAGAAATACAAGAAGAAAGGATGGTTGAGGTGAGTGGAGTCTCTAAAAGAAAAAGGCTTGGGAACCCACATGTTCTATCGACACAAGACAAGGCAAGGGCTTATTATGTTAACAATCAATTGGTTAAGTTCGGAAAACAGATTAAGCCTGTTACCTTCATTATTCACCTCTTCTTTAGCTGATCAAATCAAGCTCACACACAAGGAGTTACTAGAACAGGAGGGCAAAGCACTTTGGTGTGGTTTCTGTCTTTGGTTCATGTCTCATGTTTATATAGATCTAGTGTGAGCAAATAGACTAACATCTTACTGGTTCTCTTTTATTAAATGTGTAATCCATTTTAGAGTGATGGAATAAATTAACAATTATAGGGCAGCAGGGGATGAAAAATAATAAAGGGAAGCAAAAAGAGAAAACAAAAAAAGGAAAAATGAGAGCACACAATTACTTATGAGTAAAAACACAAGCTATCTCCATATATTGACAGGAAAATAGCATTGGTTCTCTCATCTTTTGTTCCCAAATAACATGGAAAGGATTATTGATCAAAAATGGCTCAAAGTCTATAAAGTTTAAATTCTCCTTCTTGGATTAGTAATGAAATTTTTTAGTTTATTTTGCTTTATTAAATTCTCCTTCTTGGATTATTGATCAAAAATGGCTTAAAGTGACTAGTATTTGGATTGACACAAAGTTCATTAGTGGGATGGATGTTGGCAATTAATAAAGGATTGCAACATGGATTTCTTACATAAAAACATATGATTCTGAAGATCAACTTGATTGAAATATTCAACATCGTTTTGTAGATTATGAAGCAAAGGTACTTTTATCCAATGTGGATTTGTCTAATCAAGTCAAGGTCTTAACTCAACAAACTAGGCTTCTTTCTAAACAATTAGTTTCCTTGACCAAGAAATCCTCTTCTAACCGACAAGGTTGGGTGAAGAAGAGTGATTTGACTCCTTTTCCTTGATTGAGATTTTTGTTGCATGCATTGGCCTTGTTTTTCATGCTTATCTTATCCTTTGCATGCACATTTTCTTTTTGTTTTTATTTTTCTGGTTTTGGTTTTTATTTTAATTGTTTTTGATTTAAAATTTTTCAGAAAAATACAAAAAGATTTTCTATTTTTTGTTTTTTGGTAATTTGTGTTATGAGCATGTTTTTGTGAAAACAATACATTTTTATATTGAGAGAACTAATTGCTTAAAAGAATTGTTTTGCAAAATTTATTTCAATTATCTCATATAAATGCACAAAGGTTGATTGATCTCTTAGTGTGTATTTGCACTTCATTTACACACACCAAATAAAATTAAGCAAGCTTAATTTTTCTTTTTCGGTGAGTGTGTGGATAGGCAATCCTTGATTTACTCTTGTCTATCTTAAGTTAAAAAGATCCTAGCATGTGACCTTGTGTTAAAAAGAGACTTCTCCCTTGTGTTTAAAGAAAAAAGCAATATGAAAAGAACTCTGGAATGAGCTATAAACCCCAGACATCTTGAGTTCAAAAAGAAAGAAAAATACAAGGAGTACAACCATGGAATAAGCTGTAAACACCAGATATTCTAAGGAACACTACTCTTTGTGCAAAAAGAATTGTAAGAAACAGGGGGAGAAAGTTTCAAAAATAGAGTTTTTTTTTAAGGTCTCAAAACTCATGAAGGGAGTTCTTTTTAATTCATAGAGAGACTTGAGTAATATTGTGATTTCTTGATAAATGGCCAAATCCTCTTCACCAAGTTCTAATTTAGGCAAACTTATTTGTGTTTGGATTTGCACTTGCACGCAAGCATACTTGGTGATTTAATTGCATCATTGTGTAGTTATTTGGGATTATTGGTTTTGATTTTGTTAAAACTTGAATTTTGGATGAAAAAGTTCTCAAAAATATGAAAATTTTGGGTTTTTATGAAATATTGCTTGTGGCATTTTTCATCATGTTTTTAGTGTGTTTTTTTTTTATGTGTTTGAGTTGGTTTAATAGGCAAATTGATGTTTTGGGTTGAAAACTGGAAATTTTTATGTTTTCCGTCTCTTCCAGATGTGTTTAAATTTTTTTTTTTTTTGGTTCAGTTTTGCCTAAGTTGTTTCGAGTGTGTCTTCCTTAAAGTATTTCCAGCTTTATTCTCTATTCTAGCCATTTGAGTTCATGCTTGTGCTTCTTCAAGACTTTGTCAAGTTTTGAGGGGGAGTTGGTATTTCTGGCTTCTCTATTCCTTTTGTCTATTTCTGTGACAAAAAGGGGAGTAGTTGTAGACACCCCAAATTGCACAAACAATCATCAAAAATCATCATCTCCTGGAAAGCCAGCACAGAATTTGAAGAAAATAAATTTTTGCCAGTATCCGGATACTCAATCCGGATACAAGTGCTCCTCCCCGTATCCGGATACTCATACCGGATACATGTGAGCCTTAGTGTATCCGGTACCATGTACCGGATACCTTAAGGCCCTTTGTTATCCGGTCTGACATACCGGATACCTTAAGTTTGCTCAAAATTAGGGTTTTCCGAGAGCTTTTCACTTTTACCATCATGTCCCTCATTAAATGAGGGGAAATCGCGGAAATAACCTTAGGGTTTAGGTTGGAGGGGTTCTAGACATTAAGTTGTGTCTACCAATGACCTTAGCCCTTTCCTATAAATAGGAGCCTCCTCCTTGAGCAAAGGACACACAACTCTTGTTTTGAATTCTCGCAAAGAAGAACTCCAAGAGAAGAAGAAAACCGCTGTGGAATCGCCTCCAGCACTCAGGTAAGCCTCAACTTTTCTTTTTATTTTCTGTCTTTACATTCCTAGATCTAGATCTCTTCTTCTACCTTTCTGTAGTGTAAAGCCTTGTTTGTATGTGTGGAAATCCTTCCCTGGCTCAAAGTATCTCAAGACTCCCCTAGCCGTAAAACGTGAAGGCGGATCTAGGAGAAACGAGACTAGGGATTGACCCTAGTGCTAGAACCTATGTAGCATAAGGCCTTTTGAATGTTTGAAAACCGTTCCATATTCAAAGTACCCTTGATTATCTTAAAGAGAACAAAGGGAAACGATAATGGAACGGAACCCTAGGCTATGTTAGAACCTATTTTGTTGAATCTATATGCATGTGTATGGATCTTGCTTGGTTTTTTTCACTTTTGCACACATATCACTATTTTGGCGGGATAGGCTCATATTTGGGGTTTATTGCATTTATTGTGATAAAACTCAAATAAATGGCCTCAATCAAATTCTGGAGTGTTTTTAAATGTTTTTCAAAGGTTTTGGATTCATTTCACACGAATCACACACTTTTTGTCAATTTTCGGATTTGGTTTTCTTCAAAAGTGGCTTAGCTTGACAGCACCTGTACCCTTACTTCGGACGTCCGTAACTTCATCATCCGGATGAATTTTGGGGCGATTCCAGAACCATGGGAAAGGTGAGGCTGTCTAGTTTATGTCCATAAAATTTCATGAATTTCTATCCAGTCGATTTTTGACACTTCTCCGTCGAAGTTAAGTGGACAGTTCAGGTCCAAGTACAGAACTTGTCACTTTGACGGACCGCCATGTGTTCGTTTTAAGTCCGATTCGAGTGGTTTTTATTTCTGAGTACTCCTTTTTGAGTCTATTTGCAAATCCAGTTGGTTTCATAATTTTTGGATTCCATTTGAATTATTGGTAGCCGATTTACTCAGAACTGCTCATTTGCATTTTTCTGGGTAAATCTGTGATCTTCGGGGCCTGTTCGGGAGACCACCCAAGGCACATCCGAAGGGATTTTTGTATGAGGCTAGTTTCTATGGAAAGATGGCCATACAAACTTCAATCACACCAAATTTCGTGGACTTTGGTGTAGTGGATTTTTCTAGACAATTTTCCAAAGTTGCCCACTTACCACTTTTAAAAATCCCCAACAGCAACTTCAAAGGAGCATAACTCCTAGATTTTTCATTGGAATGAAGTGAAATTTTGCATGAGACTCTTATTTACCCTAATCTTTCAAATAGATTTGGTTTGGTTCAATTCAGAATTGGATTTGAATGATTTTAAGGCAAATGGCATACTTTTTACCGAATTTTCCGGATTTGATTTAACTTGGTTTTATGCAACCTCTATTTTGATTTCCATCTTTTGAAATACTTCAGAAGTGATATTGACATAAGAGAAGATCTAAAATCCATTTGGATCTTCATGTGAAAATATCATACATTGTTCCTTTTTCAAGGTTTTTCATGATTTTTAGCAAGCTTTCTTACTTTGTTTTTTGCATGAATATACACTTGGCAACCACTTCGTGTGGATGAATGGGGGTGCCTAATACCTTCCCCCGTTCATAATCTAATCCCCTTACCCATCTCTGGATTTGATTTTCAAGTAGGGTTATTTTTACCCTAGAATGTTTCTTTTGGCTATTTTTGCCCACTTTTAAACTTTTGGTGTCCATTCTCACCCCAAAATCATGAATGGTGGCGACTCTCCCAATTTTTGCGTTGAGCCCGTGTGTTGACGGAGGGACGATCACTCCGGTGATTTTTTCCCATGTCTCACAACTGGCGACTCTGCTGGGGACTTGTGGATTTAAGCCTATTTGTGTATATTCATGCTTTTTCTTCACTTTTGAATGCTTGCTATTTTGCTTTTTGTGAATATTGTTGTATCTTAAATCTGAATGGGATGCTTAAAATTTTTTAAAGGCATAAGTATGTTGCTTGATTTTTGTTGAAAAGAAAACCCATATTGTGATATGAATTGGCTATATTATGTGATAGCATGTGTTATTTTGGGGGCTTGAAGGCCATGAGCTAAAAAAAAAATACAATATTTGAAATCTGGAAATTTTATGTGTATTTTGGGTATTCAAGCATGTTTTGCCATGAATAAAGTTTTTTTGTGCCTAATGTTTGTATGATGCCATGCCTTTGATTTGGGGGTATAGTAGGACTTGATTTGAGCATGAAAGTAAAGAAAAAAATCTGGAAATTTAGTGCATATTTTGGGAGTTTTAAAGCATGCTTTTACCATCAAAACTTTTCTTGTATCATGTCAAGTAGTGCTAAATTTTTAGGCTCCAATTTGGGTAGAAATGGTACACTTTGAGCATGAAAAAGAGCATGAAATCTGGGATTTTAGGGTATGCTTTTGAGTTTCAAGCATGCTTACATGATTTAATGGTTGTTTGTACAAATGACATGTTTTGTATAACACTTTTTGGGCATGTAATATTTTTGTGCACATTTGGTGCTTGCTTGCTTGTATTTAGCTTCATTATTTTTGTCATATGTACCTTGGCTTGAAATTGAATGCATGGCTACGAAAAAGAGTGGCAAGGGGCTGGGACGTTGTGAATGTTACCACAATTTAAAATTGCACTTGAGCACTTGAAACAATTTGCACAGCCTACCCTTTACCTATTAGGAAGTTGAACCATGAATGTGTGTAGCTTGGCGCACCGAGGTCGTGACTTCGGAAAGCGAAAGTGAAAACATTTACCTTAGAATTTGAGTCAATGATGTGATGACAATGGGATCTGTGATTCGATTCCGGGCATCACTAGACTTGAGTTCTAAGTTGCCAATTAAGCCAAAACCCAAAAACCATACGCTTGAAGGTGGAGAAACACGTTTTCGGCTAAAAGCACACAATTGCGTTTGGGGAATTGGGTGTAAATGTGGGAAGGCCGTTTGCATGTTTTACAGGTCAAGGTATAATGTGAATACCATATGGAATGAAGGTAATACAAGGTGGCAAGGTAAAGCCATGTTCTTTTCCTAAGTTTAGGGAATTTTGCAAGTATGATGTCCAAGCCCAATTTGGGGCAAGTTTTGAAGATCAAGTTAAGGTGAACACCAAGAGGGAATGAAAAAAAATCAAATCTAGTGAAAAAATGAGTCAAAAAGGGCCATTTCGGCAATAACCGGCAACTCAGGCCGGTTAATAACAACTCTAATCATATCCGGTATGTATTTCCGGATATAAAGGCATATGCGTGAATCCGGTTATGATGACCGGATACAATAAGGCATATTCTTATCCGGTATATTATACCGGATACATTCAAAAATGCACAAATTTTCTTTTCAGCCCAAATTTTCAGAATAAAATGCCTAAAACACTGTGGATAATCCTTAGGCACCCCGAAAAGAACATAAGAAATGTTCCCAAAAATACAAAAAAAAATACAAAAAAAAAAAAGAAAAACAAAAAAAGAATAAAATAAAATATTCTTTCAGGATTTAACCTAAGTTTGAAAATCAAAGAGGAAACCAAGGTGTCATATTTTTTGACACCAACTCAACTCAATCATGTGTCAATCGAGCTTTAGAACTTGAAAATCTTCTAAAATGCATCAAATCAAATAAAAAAAAAATGAAAACCTTGGTTGGTTATTTTTATCAATCAAATAAAAAAAAATCAAAAAATTGGGACCCTTGGAAGCCCTAGAATATTCCATGAAACCTTGGTTGGTTATTTTTATCAATCAAATCAAATAAAAAAAATCAAAAAATTGGGACCCTTGGAAGCCCTAGAATATTCCATGAAACCTTGGTTGGTTATTTTTATCAATCAAATCAAATCAAAAAAAAAATCAAAAAAATTGGGACCCTTGGAAGCCCTAGAATATTCCATGAAACCTTGGTTGGTTATTTTTATCAATCAAATCAAATCAAAAAAATTGGGACCCTTGGAAGCCCTAGAATATTCCATGAAACCTTGGTTGGTTATTTTTATCAATCAAATCAAATCAAAAAAAAATCAAAAAATTGGGACCCTTGGAAGCCCTAGAATATTCCATGAAACCTTGGTTGATTATTTTTATCAATCAAATCAAAACATTTGTGGGATACTTGGATAGAGTAGTCCAAGACACCTTTGGTTGATTATTTTTATCAATCAAATCAAAACATTTGTGGGATACTTGGATAGAGTAGTCCAAGACACCTTTGGTTGGTTATTTTTATCAATCAAATCAAAACATTTGTGGGATACTTGGATAGAGTAGTCCAAGACACCTTTGGTTGGTTATTTTTATCAATCAAATCAAAACATTTGTGGGATACTTGGAAGCCCTAGAATATTCCAAGACACCTTTGGTTGATTATTTTTATCAATCAAATCAAAACATTTGTGGGATACTTGGATAGAGTAATCCAAGACACCTTTGGTTGATTATTTTTATCAATCAAATCAAAACATTTGTGGGATACTTGGAAGCCCTAGAATATTCCAAGACACCTTTGGTTGATTATTTTTATCAATCAAATCAAAACATTTGTGGGATACTTGGAAGCCCTAGAATATTCCAAGACACCTTTGGTTGGTTATTTTTATCAATCAAATCAAAACATTTGTGGGATACTTGGAAGCCCTAGAATATTCCAAGACACCTTTGGTTGGTTATTTTTATCAATCAAATCAAAACATTTGTGGGATACTTGGATAGAATATTCCAAGATACCTTTGGTTGGTTATTTTTATCAATCAAACCAAAAAAAAAAAAATGAAAACCTTGGTTGGTTATTTTTATCAATCAAATCAAAAAAAAAATGAAAACTTTGGTTGGTTATTTTTATCAATCAAATCAAATCAATCAAAAAATTGGGACCCTTGGAAGCCCTAGAATATTCCATGAAAACTTTGGTTGGTTATTTTTATCAATCAAATCAAAACATTTGTGGGATACTTGGATAGAGTAGTCCAAGACACCTTTGGTTGGTTATTTTTATCAATCAAATCAAAGCATTTGTGGGATACTTGGATAGAGTAGTCCAAGACACCTTTGGTTGGTTATTTTTATCAATCAAATCAAAACATTTGTGGGATACTTGGATAGAGTAGTCCAAGACACCTTTGGTTGGTTATTTTTATCAATCAAATCAAAACATTTGTGGGATACTTGGATAGAATATTCCAAGATACCTTTGGTTGGTTATTTTTATCAATCAAATCAAAACATTTGTGGGATACTTGGATAGAGTAGTCCAAGACACCTTTGGTTGGTTATTTTTATCAATCAAATCAAAACATTTGTGGGATACTTGGAAGCCCTAGAATATTCCAAGACACCTTTGGTTGATTATTTTTATCAATCAAATCAAAACATTTGTGGGATACTTGGAAGCCCTAGAATATTCCAAGACACCTTTGGTTGGTTATTTTTATCAATCAAATCAAAACATTTGTGGGATACTTGGAAGCCCTAGAATATTCCAAGACACCTTTGGTTGGTTATTTTTATCAATCAAATCAAAAAAAAAATGAAAACCTTTGGTTGGTTATTTTTATCAATCAAATCAAAACATTTGTGGGATACTTGGATAGAGTAGTCCAAGACACCTTTGGTTGGTTATTTTTATCAATCAAATCAAAAAAAAAAAATGAAAACCTTGGTTGGTTATTTTTATCAATCAAATCAAAAAAAATTGGGACCCTTGGAAGCCCTAGAATATTCCAACTCAAAACAAAAAAAAAAAAACAAAAACAAAAACAAAAAATTTTTTTCTGGATTGGTGTTCACCTAACCTACTGGTTTACATATATAGGGGTGTGACTCAAGTTAAATGGAAGCTAACATGTTCTATTCACTTTTATTCGCCAGGTACATTCAACCCAGGTACACTTGCAATCATTGCTCCAGTAACCAGATCCAAAGCAAGAGCCATGAATCCTGAAGAGAACCAAGCCCAAGCTACTGTCCCCGCTCAGGACTTCACTCAACTGCAGGAGCAAGTGGCCGGTCTGGCCAAAATGCTGGGGGACCTATTGGCGGCTCAGGCCCAACAGGCCCAAGCCCCGAACCAGGCATCTACTTCCCATCAGGCACCACCACCTCAGGCCTACATTCCGCCTCCGGTTCAGCCCATGCCTGAGCCCATTTTTGAACCAGTCCCTGAACCCATTCTGATCAGGGAAAATATGGCGGAGTCTGAGAAAGAGCTGGAGAAAGAAAAGGCCCGAGATGAGATGGAGAAGAAAATGCTGCTGAGGATAGAGAGGATCCAGGCAGAGCTGAAGGAAGTGAAGGGGGAGGCAGCCATGCAGGCACCACTTTCGAGGATCTGTGCATGTATCCTGACGTATGTCTACCGGCCAAGTTCAAGTGCCCGGACTTCGACAAGTTTGATGGCACGGGCTGCCCATTGAGCCATCTCAAATTATACTGCGGGGCCCTGTGCCAGTTTGGCCGGGATGATGGCATACTGATCCAGCTCTTCCAGAGGAGTCTAACCGGGTCAGCCCTTCGGTGGTTCGCTACAGTGGACCATGGAAGGATCAGGAGGTGGAAGGACCTAGCAGACGCTTTCTTGGACCAGTACAAGTTCAACTCTGAGATCGTGCCGGACCGGTACGACATGATGAGGATGACCAAGGGCAAAGATGAGCCAGTACGGCAGTACGCCAAGAGATGGAGAGAGGCCGCCTCCCAGGTCAGGCCACCTATGCAAGAGCCGGAGATGATCTCCACATTCATGGGCACACTGGGGCAGCCCTTTTACAACCATCTGGTGGGCCAGATCACCACCAACTTTGCTGCCTTGGTACAAGTGGCGGACCGGATCGAGGAAGGGGTCAGGTCAGGAAGGCTGATAGACTACTCTACTCTGACTGGGCAGTCTGATTCCTCTGCCTCCATGGCCCAGAAGAAAGGGGCCGGATTTAAAAAGATGGGGGCCCGAAAAGAAGGGGAGGTGAACCTGGTCCAGGCTCCTCCAGCCAAGAAGCCACTTCATGTGAACATCTCGGCACCCCAACAGGCCCAACAGGCCCAGCAGTCGTACCAGACCCCGATGAATGTCAACTTCTCTCCGTCTGTGCCAAGTAACACAAGGAGGACTTTTTCTAAGGAGGAGCGGGATGCCTGGTTCGCAGCAAGAAAGAACCGGGTTTTCACCCCTCTACCCATATCTCTTTCCCAACTATTGCCAACCCTGCTGAAAGGGGAATATTTGACTCTGAAAGAGCCCAACCCGAATGCCACCAGGGGGAGAAATTTTGACACATCGGTCACCTGTGACTTCCACATGGGTGCACCGGGGCACTCTACTGATACATGCTGGGTATTGAAGCATGCAGTCCAGGATTTGTTGGACCAGAAGGCCTTGGTGTTCAACACTGCTGCACCGGCCCCGTCCGGGAATGATATTGGGCAGAATCCTCTGCCTTACCACAATGGGGCAGGCCCATCCAACTCCATCACTGCCATATCCACCACCAGAAGGGCCTTTGACCCATCACAACTTATAGCACCAGTAGGGACCACTGTCCAGGTCCATTTTTTCCCAGAGGAGGACGAAGAGGAGATCAACATGGTCTCCCAAAAAAATAATAATCTTGCTGCTGAGGACATAAGTTCCTCTTTAAACCGGGTCTCTTCACTCATGTCCCAGATGAATACTGCAAGACCCCCATTGGTCTTCAATTGCAGTCCATCCACTTATTCCCCATCCAAGCCGTCTAAGGCTCCACTGGTCATCAATCTTGACCCCACCACTGCTTCCATCACTTCTTCTGTCCCCACCAAATCCAAACTTCAACCCCTGGTTGTAAATGTGCAGCCAGCCCAAACTATCCCTAAACCGGCCCATACATCCCGGTCCAGACTCCAGCCATTAGTGGTTAACATCCCTAAACTAGCCTATTCAGAGGCCGCTGTACCATGGAATTACAGCGAGGGAATCACGGCTACGGTTCCAATGGTCAGGAACCAGAACCAGGAGGAGGTGAACCTCATGACGAGGTCGGGGAGATGTGCAGGGGGTGAAGAGAAAGAAAAGGAGACAGAAACAGAAAAAGAAAAAATAGAAAAAGAAAATGAAGAAAAAAGAAAACAGAAGGGAAAAAACAAAGTGGGAGAAGACACCCCCCAGGGTGCAGAAAATGAGGCAGCAGACCTCATAAAAATAATAAAAAAAAGTGAATTTAATCTTGTGGATCAGCTGAACAAGGTCCCGGCCCAGATTTCAATACTGGGCCTTTTGCTGAATTCCGAAAAGCACAGGGATGCATTGTTAAGGGTGCTACAAAGTGCACACGTATCCCAGACAATTGATCCGGACCAGCTTGGTAAAATGGTTGGTCAAATCTTGTCACATAATGTGATAAGTTTCTCGGAGGGTGAGATCAGCCCAGGTGGGTGTTACCATGTGGACCCTTTGCACATCACTGTGCTTTGTAAGGGCTGCATGGTTGCACGGGTTTTAATTGACAACGGGTCGGCGTTAAACGTTTGCCCGTTAATCACTTTTACCAAGCTGGGCCTGGACCAGTCAAGGATCAAACGAAATGGGCGGATAGTTAGGGCTTTTGATAGCTCCAAGACCCACTCCCTAGGGGAGATTGAACTGCCGGTCACAATTGGGCCGAATATCTTCAACATCACATTTGAAGTGATGGATATACCTGCAGCTTTCAATCTGCTCCTAGGAAGGCCGTGGATACATTCGGCTAGGGCAATACCATCCACGCTCCACCAAAGGGTGAAATATATAAGAGGGCAAAGGGTGATAACAGTCCTAGCCGAAAACTTGGTGCCGCCCATCGTGTCACCTGATGTACCCTTGATAAATGTGGACTTGACTGTTGACAAGATTGCATTCCACTCATTTCAATTTGAGGCGGTCAATTACATACCTGGGGGGTGTGAGAAAAAGAAGGAAAAGGGGACCACTGCAGAAAAGATGGTCAAGAAAGTGATGGAGAAATACCACTTTCACCCAGGGAAAGGCCTGGGGATCAATCTGCAGGGGATGGTGGAGCCAATCACGGCTAAGAAACTGATCCCCAAGGTAGGGTTGGGCTTCAAGCCCAGAGGCTGGAGAAGAATGAAGCACGAAGAAGGGGAGAGTAGAAGCAAAGGAAAACTCCCTCATCTGAGGGTGAACTTCCCTAAACCCTCCTATATAATCCAAATTTCTACTCCCATAGACCAGTCCAAGCCTCCATACCGAAACATTAACCCATTTCAGAAGCCCGTTGTTTCGGCCTTGCAACCATACAACCCATCTCCAATACTGGGAGCAGTCGATGGGCCTGGGCCACAGCCCGAGCAGCAGGTGGACTTTTTTGAAGATGTTGGTGCATTCTTCGCCATGACTGAAGGCGAAAAGACAGGGGCAGACATGGAACTGCCATTCATTGATTGGGCCGCAGTAAAGGTTCCAGACAAGGTCATTTCTGGATCGGACCCCGTAGCAGAAAAGGGCAGTACCCACCCGGTGATGATGGCATCGGATTCTGGGTTTGAAGAGCAGGCTTTCCCTATTTCCCCTGCTCCCCAAAATTTTGTACTAAACAATTGGGAGGAAACTCCCCTTACCTTTGAAGCAGCGTCTGTGTGGCAAACTGACGCGGCTTCCAAAAAAAACTCCAATAGTGGAATGCCATTTCCCTGAAGGTTCTAATGGGCCTTCGTCTTCAGGGGAATTATGTTTAGAAGGCCCACAAAAAACCCAAAAAGATTTTTCTATTTTTTCTAGAAAATTTAAATTTTTCAAAAAGGTCCAAACCACTTATGAACCATATAATCAGACCGAATTGGACCAGGTTGAATATGACTTCGACCTTGAGCTCGACTTTGATCTCATGGGGGTCGAAGAAGAGACCGAGGTCGAAGAAGAAGACGTTCCAAAAGAAATTGAATACCAATTGGAACGTCATGAAAAGGGGGTCCAACCTAATATTGAGGAGACCATAGCCATAAATCTTGGGACCGAAGAGGACCCAAAAATTGTGAAAATCGGGTCATGCTTGTCTGATGTGCAGAAAAATGAAATGTCACAGTTCTTGGCAGATTACAAGGATGTGTTTGCTTGGTTGTATCGGGACATGCCGGGGTTGGACACTGACATGGTGGTGCACAAGTTGCCAATTTTGCCAGGGGTTAAGCCAATTAAGCAGAAACTGAGAAGATTGAAGCCTGAATGGACCTTAAAGGTCAAGGACGAAGTGGTCAAACAATTTCAAGCCAGATTTTTGGCAGTCTCTACGTACCCGGAGTGGCTCGCAAACATAGTGCCAGTACC
Organism: Buxus sempervirens; assembly: GCA_947561395.2. NCBI lineage: Eukaryota > Viridiplantae > Streptophyta > Magnoliopsida > Buxales > Buxaceae > Buxus > Buxus sempervirens. Next base: position 24,913,180 of record OX387190.1, on the reverse strand, counting down.
AAAGAAGGATGGGAAAGTCCGAATGTGCGTGGATTATAGAGACTTAAACAGGGCAAGCCCAAAGGACGATTTTCCGCTTCCACACATCGACATTCTAGTCGATAATACTGCGGTACACAGCCTGTTCTCTTTCATGGATGGGTTCTCGGGATATAATCAGATCAAGATGGCTAAGGAGGATCAAGAAAAAACGGCGTTTATCACACCTTGGGGTACATTCCACTACACAGTCATGCCATTTGGGCTTAAAAACACTGGGGCAACATACCAGCGGGCCATGACTGCACTATTTCATGACATGATCCATAAGGAGATGGAGGTCTACGTGGATGATATGATTGCCAAATCATGCAAAGAGGAGGACCACTTGATCAATCTGAAGAAAGTGTTTGATCGGCTCAGGAAGTACAGTCTACGGCTTAACCCGGCTAAGTGCGTCTTTGGGGCTACATCAGGGAAGTTACTGGGGTTTATAGTGAGCCGAAGGGGAATTGAAATTGACCCGGCTAAAGCCAAGGCCATAATTGAAATGCCAGCACCCAGAACCGAGAAGGAGGTCAGGGGCTTTCTTGGAAGAATTCAGTACATAAGCCGGTTCATAGCACAGCTCACTGCTATCTGTGAACCAATTTTCAAACTTTTGAGAAAAGATAACCCGACGGTCTGGAATGAGGACTGCCAACAGGCATTTGATACAATAAAGAGGTATTTGCTAAACCCACCTGTGCTAGTGCCACCAACTCCAGGAAGACCACTGATCCTGTACTTGTCAGTGTTGGAAACGTCGATGGGATGTGTCTTGGGGCAGCATGATGAGACTGGTAGAAAAGAAAGGGCAATTTACTATCTGAGTAAAAAATTCACGGAATATGAAGCTAAGTACTCATCATTGGAAAAGACTTGCTGTGCTCTAGTGTGGGCCACTCAGAGGCTAAGGCATTATTTCCTTAGTCACTCCACACTATTGATATCCCAGATGGACCCGCTGAAGTATTTATTTGAGAAACCGGCACTGACTGGCAGGACGGCAAAGTGGCAACTGCTACTGTCCGAGTTTGACCTCACATACATCACCCAGAAGGCGATCAAAGGTCAAGCCATAGCTGATCACCTGGCTGCACATCCTCTGCCAGAATATCAACCCTTGAAGACCAACTTTCCAGATGAGGCAATTCTGTACACTGAAGAGGAGGACAGTGAGAGTTCTTGGCAGATGTTCTTTGATGGGGCCGTCAATATGAATGGGAACGGAATAGGGGCAGTCTTGGTTAAACCAGATGGTTCACACATCCCGATTGCAGTAAAGCTGAGATTCCAGTGCACCAATAACATAGCAGAATATGAAGCATGCATAATTGGATTGCAAGCAGCCATGGATCATGGAGTAGAGGAACTTGACGTATACGGGGATTCGAGTCTTATCATCTTCCAAACAACTGGTGAGTGGAAAACCAAGGATCACAAATTGATCCCCTATCACCAGTATTTGGAAGAAATAAGCACAAATTTTACTCGAATTTCCTTCAACTATATGCCAAGGGCTAAGAATCAGTTTGCGGATGCTCTAGCAACCTTGGCTTCAATGGTCAGCATACCAGAAGGAGTAGACATCAGACCACTGGAAATTGAGGTTAGAGATGAACCGGCTTACTGTCTCGTTCTAGAGGGAGCACCAGAAGAAGAAGCACCATGGTTTCAAGATATCAAGAATTTCTTGAATAATCGGAGTCTGCCAGAAAATGCCACTGCTACTGAGAAGAGGACAATACAGAGATTGGCTGGTCAATTTCTGCTAAGTGGTGGACATGTGTACAAGAGGTCACATAATGACATTCTGCTAAGATGCGTAGCCAAGGCTGAATCGGAAAGGCTGATTGAGACTGTACACGGAGGAGTCTGTGGGCCCCATATGAGTGGGCACATGCTGGCTAAGAAGATCCTGAGGCTGGGATACTACTGGACAACCATGGAGCATGATTGCTGTATACATGTCAGGAGGTGCCACCAATGCCAAATCTATGCAGATAACAAGCATGCACCCCCAGGTGAGCTGCACAACATGACATCACCCTGGCCCTTCTCTATGTGGGGCATAGATGTTATTGGCATGATCTCACCTAAGGCATCGAACGGACACAGATTCATCCTGGTGGCGATTGACTACTTCACTAAGTGGGTGGAAGCAGCATCATATGCAAATATCACAAGCAACCATGTGATTAAATTTTTGAAGCACAATATCATTTGTCGCTATGGACTGCCAAGTGCCATAGTATCAGACAACGCTTCAAATATTAAGAACAAGGACATGAAGAAAATGTGTGAACAGTTTCAGATCACCCACCACAAGTCAGCTCCGTACAGGCCAAAGATGAATGGGGCAGTAGAAGCAGCAAACAAAAACATAAAGAAAATCATTCAGAAGATGGTAGTGAGCTACAAAGATTGGCATGAAATGCTGCCACTTGCTCTACATGACTACAGAACCTCGATCCGGACTTCAACGGGGGCAACCCCGTACTCCCTAGTCTATGGGATGGAAGCAGTCTTGCCCGTGGAAGTAGAGATCCCCTCACTCCGAGTGCTCATGGAAGCAGAACTAGATGAAGCCGAATGGGTCCAATCAAGACATGATCAACTTAACCTGATAGAAGAAAAGCGGTTGAAAGCACTTTGCCATGGACAGTTGTACCAGAAGAGAATGGCCCGGGCTTACAATAAGAAAGTGAGGCCCAGAACTTTCCAAGAAGGAAACTTAGTGCTAAAGAAAATTCTACCATTTTTGGAAGATCCTCGTGGTAAGTTCAAGCCCAATTGGGAAGGCCCATATGTCGTCAAGAAAGTCCTGTCAGGGGGAGCACTCATCTTAGCAGAAATGGATGGGTCAGATTTTCCTGAGCCCATTAACTCTGATGCGGTAAAAAGGTATTTCCCTTGAGTGAATATTTCTAGGAAATGATCCGAGGCCATTTTTCTTTATTTCCTTCAAAAAAATTTTAATCCCTAGTCTAGCCAAGTTGAGCCGGTTCGTTTCTTTGATAAACCCAAACCGGATTTACAGTCTTAAATTGGGGCAAAGTAAGGAAAGAAAAAGAAAAAGAGAGGAAAAGCAATGGAAATGGCAAATGAAAGCCAAGTGTGAAAAAAAGAAAAATGCAAAAAAAGCAATTTGGGGAAAAATGGGTAAATCTATCATGACTGTAAATCCGGTTGACCTATTTCCACACTTGAAAATTTTTGGGCCTTTAATACCCTTTCTTTCATAAACTGAGCCTAGCCTTTATTTCGTCCTATTTTTAAGCCCTCGGTGATCTTAGCTTGTTCATTTAAATATCAGAGTAAGATGGGTGATGACGGAATTCAGAAGCCGGCCCTAGTGAAAACCGTAACTGGCGCTAGGGGCAATATTGGCAAAAAGAAAAAAAATAAGAAAAATGAAAGAAAATCAGAGGTTGAGTTGATCATGGGGATCTGAGCTTCAAGCAAAGTTGGCATGAGCAGAATGGGGTCAGTTTTGGCATTTGGGGATGACTCTAAAGGTCCTAAGATGGACGGTTATGATCCCTCATTATTTTTTGGACTACCCTTTTCATTATTTAACCTGGTTCTAATTCCTTTAATTATAGGTGATTAAGTGCATGGACCAAATTTCAAAAAAATACAAAAAAAAATATATATATATAAAAAGGAAAAATTATACTTTGGCCAGTGATGAGAAATCAAATACTTTTCATAAAACCTTTGTTTTTACAAGCATCTGAGCATTCTGAGGCCAATAATATAAAAACTTTATTTTGAATTAAATCCTTTGTATTTCCACTATTGGAGTTCAATTTTGTACAAAGGTATGAAAAATGTGCAGGAAATAAAGCTAATCTCTATCTCCTAGCCGCTCCTCAAGCTCCCGAATCCGAGCTGCCTGAGCTGCAATGACTCCTGAAGCCCCCTCTGCAGCAGGATCACTCAGGAAGGAAATGACCTCATCTGAAAGGGCCTGCTTGATCCTCATACTCCTAAGGCTGGCCAAAGTATCCTGGTACTTCTGCCGGATCATACGGACCTCAAAGCAATGAGCCTGCCTCTGCTCCTCCAGCTTTTCTTCCACGGCAATACGGCGGGAGATCTGCTCCTCAAGCTGCCTCTCCAGATAAGCGCCCTGTATCCTGAGCTCCTGGGCCTCCCGTACCCATATCTGCTGAAGCCGCTTATGAGAAGCCCGCTCAGACTCTAGAATGTCCTCATAGGTGGGAGCCAAGACTACAGGAGGATCTTCGGGTACTGGGGCCTGAGTCTGTATCTGTTCCTTGATCCAGAAGAGATAATCATTCACATGGGCTTCCGAGAAGACTGGACCATGCATAAAGCGGACATAAGACCACTCCTTCATCAACCAGGCATTCAGCTTCATAGAAAGAGGCCCAAGACGATCCTCATATCCACAAGGGATGATAATCCCCTGGGTCACTCGGAACTGACGAAGGACCCGCAGAGGAAGATAAAGCACTGCATGCCTCAGGCCAGCCAGAATCAGAAAGTTGCGGTCTCGGAAGCTAATCACTGTCTCCGCATTAGGCTGATAAGTACCAGGCCATCTCACCTGGTCATCCTGAAGCGAGCCCAAGAAAATGAACCAGCCCTGTTTGCCCCCTGGAATATCAGGGCACCCCCTGTTGCTCATCAAGAAGGGGACTTTCAGACTCGGGAAGAAGTGTCGATTGATTTCTTCAATTTGACTCAAATGATCAAGTAGCCAAAGCTGCAAAGGAAGAGAGATATGTCAGCACATTGTAAAAAAATAAAAAAAAAAAAGCAAGAAAAAAGCAAAAAAGGCAAAAAGAAAGCCAAAAAGCAAGAAAAAAAAAGAGAAAAAAAAAAGAGAGAAAAAAAAAAGAAAAAAAAGAGAAAAAAAAAGAAAATAAAAAGAAAAAAAGAAGAAAAGAAAAAAAGAGAAAAAGAAAAAAGAAAAAAGGAAAGAGCAAAATTGTGCTACAACTTCTATTTTCTCAAAATCCCTATTTTGCCTTAAAATCCACCTCACAGCCACGAGAGCTCAGTGGGATTTAGGGCAACTTTGGGAAATATGCTGGTCAAAAGGATGATGTCCACTCAACTTTTAACTTGGTTTGATAAAAAAATCAGTTTTTCAAAAAATCCTATTTTTGGGTTTAAAAACCACTTCACAGCCACAAAGGGCTCAGTGGAATTTAAGAACTCTTGGAGAGATGCCCCCTTAAAGTGAGGGCCTTTTGGCAAATCTCCACTCAAAAATGGTTTTCTACAGAAATTGAATTGAACCGAGCAAATCATGCTCAAGGGAATGCAATTTGGGCTTGTCTACTCTTTGCAGCTCACTGCTTCGCAGCTCCCGCAAAGAGGGGCAGTTGTAGACACCCCAAATTGCACAAACAATCATCAAAAATCATCATCTCCTGGAAAGCCAGCACAGAATTTGAAGAAAATAAATTTTTGCCAGTATCCGGATACTCAATCCGGATACAAGTGCTCCTCCCCGTATCCGGATACTCATACCGGATACATGTGAGCCTTAGTGTATCCGGTACCATGTACCGGATACCTTAAGGCCCTTTGTTATCCGGTCTGACATACCGGATACCTTAAGTTTGCTCAAAATTAGGGTTTTCCGAGAGCTTTTCACTTTTACCATCATGTCCCTCATTAAATGAGGGGAAATCGCGGAAATAACCTTAGGGTTTAGGTTGGAGGGGTTCTAGACATTAAGTTGTGTCTACCAATGACCTTAGCCCTTTCCTATAAATAGGAGCCTCCTCCTTGAGCAAAGGACACACAACTCTTGTTTTGAATTCTCGCAAAGAAGAACTCCATGAGAAGAAGAAAACCGCTGTGGAATCGCCTCCAGCACTCAGGTAAGCCTCAACTTTTCTTTTTATTTTCTGTCTTTACATTCCTAGATCTAGATCTCTTCTTCTACCTTTCTGTAGTGTAAAGCCTTGTTTGTATGTGTGGAAATCCTTCCCTGGCTCAAAGTATCTCAAGACTCCCCTAGCCGTAAAACGTGAAGGCGGATCTAGGAGAAACGAGACTAGGGATTGACCCTAGTGCTAGAACCTATGTAGCATAAGGCCTTTTGAATGTTTGAAAACCGTTCCATATTCAAAGTACCCTTGATTATCTTAAAGAGAACAAAGGGAAACGATAATGGAACGGAACCCTAGGCTATGTTAGAACCTATTTTGTTGAATCTATATGCATGTGTATGGATCTTGCTTGGTTTTTTTCACTTTTGCACACATATCACTATTTTGGCGGGATAGGCTCATATTTGGGGTTTATTGCATTTATTGTGATAAAACTCAAATAAATGGCCTCAATCAAATTCTGGAGTGTTTTTAAATGTTTTTCAAAGGTTTTGGATTCATTTCACACGAATCACACACTTTTTGTCAATTTTCGGATTTGGTTTTCTTCAAAAGTGGCTTAGCTTGACAGCACCTGTACCCTTACTTCGGACGTCCGTAACTTCATCATCCGGATGAATTTTGGGGCGATTCCAGAACCATGGGAAAGGTGAGGCTGTCTAGTTTATGTCCATCAAATTTCATGAATTTCTATCCAGCCGATTTTTGACACTTCTCTGTCGAAGTTAAGTGGACAGTTCAGGTCCAAGTACAGAACTTGTCACTTTGACGGACCGCCATGTGTTCGTTTTAAGTCCGATTCGAGTGGTTTTTATTTCTGAGTACTCCTTTTTGAGTCTATTTTCAAATCCAGTTGGTTTCATAATTTTTGGATTCCATTTGAATTATTGGTAGCCGATTTACTCAGAACTGCTCATTTGCATTTTTCTGGGTAAATCTGTGATCTTCGGGGCCTGTTCGGGAGACCACCCAAGGCACATCCGAAGGGATTTTTGTATGAGGCTAGTTTCTATGGAAAGATAGCCATACAAAACTTCAATCACACCAAATTTCGTGGACTTTGGTGTAGTGGATTTTTCTAGACAATTTTCCAAAGTTGCCCACTTACCACTTTTAAAAATCCCCAACAGCAACTTCAAAGGAGCATAACTCCTAGATTTTTCATTGGAATGAAGTGAAATTTTGCATGAGACTCTTATTTACCCTAATCTTTCAAATAGATTTGGTTTGGTTCAATTCAGAATTGGATTTGAATGATTTTAAGGCAAATGGCATACTTTTTACCGAATTTTCCGGATTTGATTTAACTTGGTTTTATGCAACCTCTATTTTGATTTCTATCTTTTGAAATACTTCAGAAGTGATATTGACATAAGAGAAGATCTAAAATCCATTTGGATCTTCATGTGAAAATATCATACATTGTTCCTTTTTCAAGGTTTCTCATGATTTTTAGCAAGCTTTCTTACTTTGTTTTTTGCATGAATATACACTTGGCAACCACTTCGTGTGGATGAATGGGGGTGCCTAATACCTTCCCCCGTTCATAATCTAATCCCCTTACCCATCTCTGGATTTGATTTTCAAGTAGGGTTATTTTTACCCTAGAATGTTTCTTTTGGCTATTTTTGCCCACTTTTAAACTTTTGGTGTCCATTCTCACCCCAAAATCATGAATGGTGGCGACTCTCCCAATTTTTGCGTTGAGCCCGTGTGTTGACGGAGGGACGATCACTCCGGTGATTTTTTCCCATGTCTCACAGTAGTATTTCTGAGGGGGAGCTTTATGTTGGTTATACTTTATGATGATTGTATATATCATGTGAATTGTGATATTGATATTGATGCATGAATGTGAATTGCTTATTGTTATTTTTTTTATTCCTCATGCGTTTCACAAGGTATTTGTTTTCTTTGAGTTGTTTTGTTACAGGTAACAGGTTCCCATTCAAGTAGAGTCTGTCTAGATTAGGCTTGATAGGATTTTATTTGAATTTTTAAGTTCTAGATGTTGCTTGGTGGTTCACAACATCTTGGAATGTTAATTTTGTTTTGTTTTTAATGGTTTTGTCATTGAATAGCCAAAGGGGGAGTTTGTTAGGTTTAATATTTTAGTTCGGCTTAATTTAGTGCCAAAAAGTGTGTTTAAGATGTTTAGTTTGAGTCCAAGAAGACATGGTTCAAACGGCGTCAAAATCGGAGTCAAATTGAAGAAGTTATGCCCAACGTTTGATCAACGTTTGATAAACGTTTGAACGTTCAATTTCTAGAGAGTGGCGTTTGACCAACGTTCTCTCGTCGTTCGAACGTTCATGTTCTGCAGAGAAACCCAAGGCTAGCATTTGACCAACATTCTCTGGCTGTTCGAATGTTCATGTTCTGCAGAGAAACCCGAGGCTAGCGTTCGACCAACGTTCTCTGGCCGTTCGAACTTTCATGTTCTGCAGACAAACCCGAGGCTAGCGTTCGACCAACGTTCTCTGGCCGTTTGAATGTTCATGTTCTGCAGACAAACCTGAGGCTAGCGTTCGACCAACATTCTCTGGCTGTTCGAACGTTCAATTTTTAAAAAGTGGCATTTGCCTCGCGTTTGCTGAGCGTTTGAACGTTCAAACAGCAAAATTTCTGAAAAGTTACGAAAAATTACATAACTTACCCATTTCAATTCGGATTGACTTCAAACTTTTTGGGAAACCTTTAAATAGGATTAGAGACCTTATAAACCTAAGAGAGCCACATTTTAGAAGCCCCAAATATCCTTTTCTCTTTTGAAAACCTTTCTTCTAGGTTTTCATCTTTTGAGCCATAAAACCTTTCTTTTTTTCTTCCTTCCTCTACCTTGGATTCTGGGTTGGGGAGATTGATCGTGGGAGTTCCTATGGATACCAAGCGAGTTCGTTTGGGAGATCGTGTGAGAAGATCTTCAGAGTTCTGAGGTGTTGCTGTGGAGCAAATCTGAGGAGTTCTTCAGATACTTTCAAGTCTGTGAGTTGCAGAGTCTAGCATAGGGATGTTGAGTCGTCTGAACTACAAGATATAAGTCTTCTTTTCATATTGGATCTTTTAGGTGGCTCCTACATAGCCCAGAGGGTTTTTCTCTAGTGAGAGTTCTCATAGAGTTTTCCCTTCGTCACCAAAATTGTTTGTGTTGTCTCTTTACTTTATTTGCAATTTTGTGTGATTGGTTATTAATTGATCAAGACTTGTGCATGCCTATTAATAAAAAACTTGTTTTTAATTAGTAGAATTTTATTCCGATGTGCTACACCTATTCACCCCCCTCTAGGTGTATTTAGAGTCAAAACCCTATTTTTCAAGTTTAATAGATTATCTGGAAGTTCTTGTATTATAAAGAAAATAAATTTCTTTAAATGTATGGAAGTGAGTGAAAGAGAAGCAGAAGAAACAGATAGATTAAGACTAATATGAGGAGATGGACATTATCTAGTGCTTCTCTGTCCAGCAACTTCATCTGTCTGAAAACTGAACTAATACAGCCCAAGAATCACAAAATCCTGGAACAGACCAGAAATTTTGGCAAGGTGGATATGGCTCAGTTATATTCTACACTGACCCCAGATACCAAAATCAACCAAAAAACTAGGAGCAGTTGTAGGATGGCAGAAAGAAAATGAGTGGGAGCTCTTATGAATGTTGAATGTTGTGTGCATCTTAGACGCCCAGAAAGAAATACAAGAAGAAGGGATGGTTGAGCTCAGTGGAGTCTCTAAAAGAAAAAGGCTATGGGAACCCACATGGTCTATCAACACAAGAAAAGGAAAGGACTTATTATGTTGTCAACCAATTGGTTAAGTTTGGAAAAGAGATTAAGTCTGTTACCTTCATTATTCACCAACGAATAAGAAAATGACACGTGGTGCCTATGTGGCTTATGTAGGTGTTTACACCCGCTGTAGCCCGACGGTAGTGTTTTACGGTCACGTATATCTTTTGACCGATCTGTGTCCTACAACATACGGGTCAAGTGAAACCCATGTTTACACCCGCCGTAACCCGGTGAAATCTAAGTAAACAAGGCTCTAAGTATAATATATATATATATATGTTTATTGGGTAAATGATGGTGACTGATTTTGCCATTAAAGCCATTAAAGGAGTTATCATGGCATGTGCTACTTTATTGGGTTTGAGGAAATTTGCTGGACGCTTGATCAACCCCATGATACTTTTATTTGATAAAAGGTATGTTCAGTTGCCTTTTATTTATGAAAAGGTGCATTTGACCAATTATGCCTTTTGGCCGATTACGGTTCATTGAAGATACTGCGGTAATTCTCTAAAGATGTGGAGAGTGGGGTCCCCCACTTTCTAAAAACGTGGAGTGGTTATATAAGGTGGGTTCAACTTCCTAAAAGTGGGTCGTTGAGAGACTTTATGGTAAAGCAAAACGGACCTGCAGACATGGGAAAGAGGTTCCTCGAAGATCGTGCAAGAGTAGGACGTTGAGCAAACCGTCAAAGATTGGCTATAAAAGGCACCAATTCGAAGAACTCGAGGACACAATCCACACAACCGCAACCGGTTATTATATTATTTTGATCATCCGTGATCCTTTATCCCCTCTAATACAGATGGATAAACTAGGACCTCTCTCACTGCTTCCAGTCGCAGTGACATCTTCGACCCCTCTTTACTCCGACTAACACCAGAATCCTGCCACCGGAGAGTAAGTTGAGGCCGCCCCTGACTCGCAGTTCTGTCCTTACAGAATCCCGAGCAGCCGGTCCCGAGACTCGATCTGTTCACGCCAGGTGACTCGTGTATTTTCGGGTAAGCAGCAATCCAAGGTGAACCCCCTGAATTGGCTTTGCTAGCAGCCGCGCCCTTCCTCCTACGTTTATACCCGATTACGGCTATAAGACCAGGACAGGCCGGTCCTGCGAGCCCTGTCAGTTTTCTTTTTTACTTTTGTTTCCCTTTTGAGGATTATCTGTTGTCGTTTTCGGCTATTCGGCCGATTTAATAATAAAGGATTTGTGTGCTGTTAGTTGCTTTCGCTTTCAAACACTTACAAGAACCCAAAACGAAGACCGAACCCCTAGTCTTCATACCATCGCCTGACCGATTTTATCACAGGTGACTTGCAGTACGACTGAACCGACCCCGGTTCAGATTCGGAACAGGTGCCCGGGGTCAGGAATCGACTCGAAAATCATTGTATCAAACGATACTGGCAAGCCCGCGTAGAGACACATCATCAACACAGACACGTGTCCACACCGGCCCATTTTTGGAGCAACAATGTGATGGTTTAGGACTGGAAGATCTCCTAACTGAAGCTTAATGATAGGTTAGCTGTCTATTTGTATATTGTTGATTAGTATAATATTTGTTATTTTTTGGCAAGATTCGGTTATCTTGGAGGATCTTGTCTTTTAAACTGAAAATGATTATTAAAGTAGACAGCTCAATTTTAAGGCCCCAGTTGCACCGTAAATAATAAAATAAATCAACTTGGAGATCTAAATCTTCAAAACTAGAACCTTAATTCGTTAAACATTAAATTAATGATTAGATTAGTGAAATCCTGGGGATTTCCAAGCTTCATATTCCATGAAAGAATAACCCAACTAGTGGAAGATCCAAGATGACCATTTACTGGGGTACATGCTTTATTATCATGACTAGTTCCATTTATTATGAGTGACAAATCAGTTCAGTGGAGTGTTCTTGTTGCAAGTTGTATTAATAAATCAATGTCTGTTAGAATAAATTTTGAGAGAAGTAAATCTTGCTAATTCAATATGCCATCTAAGTAGAGCTGACATGTTTGAATGTGTGTTAACCTGATCTCTCCCTCTTGTACTCATAGAATAATAAAGAAAAGTTGTACCATGTGAGATTACTTTCTCCCTCTTTTCCTCCTAAAAAATAGTGATAAATGATCAGTTCCGTTCTCCTTTATTTAGTCAGTTAGTGGGAGTAAAGAAAATTATCCGAAATATGAGTATTTAAATCCTTATAAAGGCCTTTAATATGAATCTAAAACTCTCAATTGAACCATCTTTAGAGTGTGCATATTTTACTCCTTTTCACCAATCAGATAGAGCAGGACATATTTCTTTTATCATCCTCCCCTTATTAGCATATGTAATAATGTTGCAGGGATAATTTGATATGCGAACCCAAAGCACAAATGATCATCTATGATCCACTGTTCCAAGTTCACATCTTCCCTAATGCCTCCTACCACATAAGATGGCATAGGATCGATGACTCACTTTTATTTGGCACGTCACGGTCGAGTGATTCGTTTTTCTGGTTATAAATTTGTTCATGCCAAAACATCCTTTGGAGAGGATAGGTGGATGCATTTGTGGTGACCCGGAGAAATGTGTCACGCGTCTCACATCGCAAGGTCTCATCGTGCACTTGACAAAATGTTGACTTTGTATCAGATTCCTCTTAATCACATCAACCCTCATAAGTTGACATGAATACATAAAATTCAATTCCGAAACCAACTAGATCTTATGCTATTTCAGGGTACTATATAAGGAGAAAATTAGGTCATTTTCAATAGCGTAGTGTTTTGTCATGAGTAGTTTATCATTGGTAATTTTAAAATTATTTATAAATTTAAGTTTTTTTCCCAGAACATTTTGATCCTATATTTCTGTATAATCCGGTATAGAGATTGAAACAAGTAACAGGGTTTGCGAATTTCGTTATGCCAAAGCTTTAATAATGGGTAACCCGAAGTAAAATGGGTTTGGATATGGATTCAGATTAATTCATGTGGGGCATAATATTAGAAATTTTCCAAAGAACCTGTGCTGTTTAAAAACTCGGATGGGCCTAGTAACTCGGTAAGTGTACAAGTGTACCTATCCTTGTAAGTCCCTAGTTAAGCTTGTCGTTACAAAATTAAAATTAGTATTTTTAAAATAAATAACTAATGAATGTTCAAAAGAATAGTTTTATTAGATTTAAGGAGTATTTGTTCGCTCCACGAGGAAAAGGATTCTTCATAAGAACTAATGAAGGATCCTAATCAACTGGGACGTCATCATCTCAACCGGGAACACAGCTTTAAGAGAATTTAAGTAGAGACTTGTAGTTTAGCTTTAAAAAGATAACCTAATCTCTAGAAATATATCCTACATATAAACTAGAACAATCTTTTTAATTATACTTTCCAAGTTTGAGTAGGATTAGATTTTGATTTCAGTTAATTTATATTGGATTCTTGGAGTGAGACACGTCTTCTTCTCCATCATGTCTTTCTTTATTTTGCGTCCCTTAATTTCTTCTTGACTCCTCCCGAATATGCTCATCCAGTGTTGATTGAGATTGTAGCTTCTTTGTCTTAAAGAACACTTATTCTTTTCATATCCTGTCTTGTTTTATGTTTTAGATCTTCCTAGCTAGCTCCCTGCTGCATAGAGGAAATTAAGAAGCCATGAAGATCACCATCCACAAGGATCAAGGTGATTACACAATCAATACTTGTCACGCCCTCAATCCATACATAGCGTGTAATAATACACATATAGGATGGGACGTAACCTTCCTCGTAAGAGAATCCCAAAATAAATTTATTCTTCAATAAATGCCTGACAATTTCATTCAATATTTTACCAACCAAAGTTATAACGGAAATTAAACCAAATAAAACAATCCAAACCAACATTAAACCAACCCGAACCATGGTTTAATAGTTTAATCAAATACAACCAATCACAATCTAGAAACCCAAATAGTTCATAAAACAACATTCACTCTAAATTTCTAACCAAACAATAACGAACTCAAATAAAGTATTTCATCATTCAAATCATCATCTTGTCACTTCTTTCCATTATTTGTGGATTGCTGGTTTCTTACAAAAATATAAGGGTTAAGTCTCCACAAAACTCAGTATGTGAGGCTGATACACCTCATATGATAAAATGCATATTATCCCTTTACTTAAACAATATATGTACACCAAATAAATATATAAAAATAATACTAATAAACATTTAATGTTTCCCTATGTTTGATTCATAACATATTTATATATACATATTTTACTATTAATAATTTCTACATAAAAGGGTTCATGCAATCTAAGATAAAACAATAATCATGGAACTATTATAACAAGATTACAAAAAAATAAAAAATAAACCTTAACCTATTGGGTTAGAGATACTTACCTATAGTTTTTATAAAGATATATCTTACAAAAATATAAATGATAGAATATAGTAACTAGCGCTTATAACCAGCGTGTAAATAGAGAAATAACCATCCAATAGCATCACAACATCCTAATTTGGTAAAAAAAAAAAGAAAAAAGAGAAAATTAATTTTTAATGGTGATTTATAAAAATATTTAAGATTTAGTCGGTAAAATTATTTTGAATTTACGCCTTTATCAAAATAATTAATTTTAAATACCATTTAACTATTACAAATAAATTCTTCCAAAAATACAGTTATACAACTTACTTGTACAAACAATAAATTAACTTGTACAAGTCATTTTAAACTTGTACAAGTAATAAAATGATTTGGATAAATCAATAAATTAGTTTGTACAAATTAATAAAATGATTTGTACCTTGAATGAATGATTTGTACAAGCCATTTGAATGAGTGATGTAAGGGTATTATTGGAATAGTTGATTTGTAATAGTGAAATGATTAATTATTTTGATAAAGGTGTAATAAAAGTTAAAATTCAAAATTTTACAAACTAAATTTTAAATATGTTGATAAAACACCACTAAAAATTAATTTGCTCAAAAATAAAAAAGGTATCAGGTCTCAGTTTCACGTCTGAAACAAGAAGCATTGATTTCCATGCGGCTGGCAAGGGTCGGCTTTCAATGTTACGTCAGATCTGAAACAACAGCCATTGATTTCCATGCTGCTGGCAGGCTTTCAATGTTACGTCAGATCTCAAACAACAAAGCATTGATTTCAATGCTGCTAGCAAAGGGGTAGGCTACTCATTAATGCTACGTCAGATTTGAAAGAACAAGCATTGATTCCAATGCTGACAAGGGTGGACTTGTCATTTTCAATGTTACGTCATAAAGCAACATCTGAGAAGAGTAAAATAAGTGTTAAATTCATGGAGTTTTAAGTTTATTAAATTGCGCGTAAAAGCAGAAGCAGAAGCAGTAAAGTAACTCTTTCTTGGCTTGACAGCTTAGCAATAAAAGTGATTTTCACTTTTTCAAGGGGTGTGTTTGCCTGCTTGGCAAGCAACCAATAATATAGTTGAGTTGAGTCCGTAGATGATCTCATTCCGTTTTTGGATTTTTTTTTTTTAAAACGATTTGAAAATTGTACTTAGCAAATGAGAATGAGATTTTAGGTATTTTGTTTTCAAGAACAATTAAAAAAGAAAAACGCTGTTTTCAAACACCGCACATGCTGAACTCTCAATCGACAACTCTGTGTCGTCATTTTTTAGGCAAGTGAAATGCAAGATCTTTCATTTATTTATTTTCTTCAAAAGCTGTCAAGTAAATTTTAGGTATGAGATGTTGATCATCTATGCAAGATCTTTCAAAATCACTTTTTTAGGAATGAGATCATCTATGCAAGATCTTTCAAAATCACTTTTTTGTTTTCCCATGCAAGAGAGAGAAAGAAGAGGGGTGTTGCTTGCCTACTTGACAAGCAACCATTAGATACGGTTGAGTCCATTTGAGGATTCAACCGTAGATGATCTTATTCCTCCAAGTCCATTTGAGGATTCAACCGTAGATGATCTCATTCCTCCAAAAACCGTCATGTTTTTAGGAGCTAAAATTTTTCAATTTTTAGAATAGAGAATGTTTCCAAAATATTTTGATGGCATTTTTTTTTTAATAACCTTTTGTTTTTTTCTTTTTTTGGATAACGATTATAACCTTTTGTTTGATTCATCATATTATTTATGTATTCATTTAGTATCGCTTCAATTGCCGACAACCACCATCATTACCTTCAAGTGAGACAGTTTCATTTGGTGTCACTTAATGGTAATGGTAAAACGTGTAGTTATATGCCACCTTTCAATGGGACCCAACACACCCCCCAAAATACATCCCAGCCGCTGGATTTTGGATCAACATAAATGCGTTCCTTCAAATTATGTAGAGAGAGAGAGAGAGCATATGCTAAGAAAAAGAGAAGAACGTTGTGGGAATTAACGGGAGACTCTTTAGAAGAGAGGAGGAGGAGCTCCATTGAGACAGCTTCTTAGGAAAGTGTTTGAAGAGAAAATGATAGCACAAGCGGTCGCCCAAAACTGACTAAGAAAGGGAAGATTGTTGTTGACAGTGCAAGAGCTTCAAATCCAGGTGGTTTAGTCATTTCCTTTTCATCCAAATGCTATAAAATTGTTTTCTTTTGCATTTTATATCTTCTCAGCTGTAGCCAATTAATATGAGAATGGTTCTTTTGTAATCTGAAATAATAATAAAAAATCATAAGATTCTGAATTCTTTGTCGAATTAACCCATATACGTCCGTACTGCTTTAACGCCAAGCACCACATTTAATGGCAACTTTCCTTTCTTCAGTTTGTTAATTTATTTCTAGTTTGTTCATTTGATGTTTTTGTCACCAAAGTGGATGGTTTTGATTGTTAACGGATAAGTTTTGTAGCTAGCAAGACTGCATGAAACAATGGAATTAAAGGAAGAGAGTAATAAAATAAAATAAAAAGTAAAAGCAAAACTTAAAAAAAAAAATTTTTTTTTGGATTGAAATGATAGAATTTTTGTGGCCGAACATGTCATCATTTTGTCTCTTTTGGTTTTCAATCTTTTTATTTATATTGGACCTTGTTTAATTTGGATCTTATATAAATATATATATATATGTACTTTTTTTAAATCTGTGTAAGTGTCATCATGTGTACAGTAGACTTTTTTTTTACTTTATTGCATGTAGAATGTAGCATAGCAATCTCCCATTCCTCCGATTCCTTTGTACATATGAAATGATAAAAAAAAGAAAAAGAAGAAAAGAGATAAGGAAAAATAAGAGAGCATATTAGATGTCAATCCAATCCATAGATGGGAACCTGCCATACAAGATAGCCTAAGGTGTTTATAGAGTTCCTCTAGTTATAAGCAGGTCACTTAGCCAATCTTTGTATAGACTAGTTCAAACAATAGGCAGCAGCTACTTCGAAAGAACCATAAACCACGTCAAACCGCGCCGGACCGAGTCGGTTGAGGCACAAAAGTAGGGTGCGCACAACCACAACCACTTCTCCGTCCATCTCCACTACCATCACTACTACTACCACCACCACCACCACCACCATCACCAACATCTCCTCCTTCACCACCAACTCCCCAACCTACCATCATCACCACAATCGTTAACTCCTCCACCACAACCACGACCACGACCACCTCCTTGTCCATCCCCATTACAACCACCATCATCACCATTATTGTGACCATCATTGTAATGCTCCAAACTCGGGTCAATGCAAACCGGCACTTGACCCGAATCCGGTTCGTTACTGTAATAACCTGAATCCAACTCAACAATCGAATCTGAGTTGCTACTGGGCCCATATCAAATAATCATCAATTAATTAACCAGACTGAAGAATTAAAATAATCCATTTACTATCAATAATCAGAATGCAAAATCATCAATGTGCGGAAGTGTAGTCTAACATCCTCATAAAAGAAATAACTAAACCATTAAATCCAAGTAATCAAATCTAGTAATAATCAAAGGGTCACTAAAGCTCTCAATTTCTCTAATACATCAAAACCAAATAAATAATAAAATCAAACTGTCAAAGTCTCAAAACTAATCTTTCCTCGACCTCAGATCAAGTCAGGATAATACTAATCCTATGGTGAAAAGTCAGCAAGCTCACTCTGATAATCCCCACTAAGATCCCCCTCTTGCGTATCAGCTGAAAAATGAAATAAAGAAGTAGGGTGAGACATGAATATCTCAGTAGGTAACATAAGCATGCTATAAACAGTTCATAAGTATTAAAGTAGATGCTCATGCATGAATAAGCAGTCTCGTGTAATCAGGCTCGTATAAACATTCATAACAATTATGGAATACAAAACAGCTTATAAAACAGTTTAAGTATCAACGAACAGTATCATGTATATCAAAGATCATAATTCAGAAATCAACAACAGAATCCAATATAAAAACTGGGATATACTAAACAGTCGCATCCAACCATAAGTACCATATACATGCTTCCAGCATGTTCCCAACAATAATATTAAGTGTACATGATTTCAATGTTATTGTAGAACTCACCAAGAAAAAAAAATACACCTTTGAGATGACTCTCAACCGTATGCTATACCATTGTGCGGCTTAAGGGCGACGCTACTAATGATACTAAAACTCGTGAACATCACCTTAGATAAGAGCCGTAGTCATTGACTTATTGTATACGACTCAACCGATTTGGCATCAACCATCAGTATATAGTACCGAAATCAATACATGGAGATGATTGCTTATCCACATGTACAGGGAATCACCAACGGAACACCGGGGTGTCCCTCCAGACATAGGACCCTTAAGAGCAACCCAATTTGCAAAGGAAGCGCGTTCGTACAAGGGAGTAACTCAACCCAAATGAAATATCCCTTAGCTATCTAGCCAAAACTATGGATCCATAACCAGCTATGCGCACCTAAAATCATATTGCACGCGAGACGCACGTGGTATCGTGCGTGCCTCAGGACTTTTGGAGTCACCACGGCCTAAGAAGTGCAGGCAAACACTGGGATTGCCTATCCAGGTCTAAGTCTGGTATGTGACTTATTAGAGATCTAGCTAAGTCCTCGGTTACGTCCGAGGAAGTCTAAAGACACCCCGGCACGCCTCGTCAGTCTGATGGGTCCCTCGAGTTTTCCTGGTTTTGAATTAGTTTTCACCCTTCCTAAACCAGCATGTATCTTTTTGGGTCTGGCGGGGTCCTCTTGAAGGTGTGGACCCCTTTTTATTTCATTTTTTATCTTTTTATTTTAGTGAAGTAGGTCGGGTACAGGCCCTGTTGGAAGGCCTGCAGGGTGTCAAGATTGGGCCTGGACCCAGTAGGGTTATTGGGTAACCCCTATTGGTTTAAGCTGTTTATTGAATTGGTTAAACATTTTAAAGGTTTAGTGGGCTTGGATTTGGCCCAATAGTACTTAAGCAAATGGCCTTGGGCCCGTTTGTTTAAATGGGTTTGGTTGAGGCTGGTCAAAGGTGGGTCCCATAAGTGGGCCCAGGAGCCTTGGTGAGCCGAGTTGGGCCCATTGTCCACAAATGGGATTGGAATAGCCCAAATAACTTAATGAGTCGAGTCTTGTCGGTTCGGGTCGGATCGAGTCCAACCAGGTCAAAAAATCAGACTTTTTAATTCTTTAATGGACTGACCGCACTTGCTATCCAGTTTGAGCTAAACCGCACATGTAATGCTGTTTAGGCCTGACCGCATATCAAGTGCGGTTACGGCTCGATTTTGCAACTCTGAAGCGATTTTTATGGGGATCACTTCGGTTATCCTCCAAGGGATGTCCGGCAACTCCAGTTGGGATTTCCAGCTCCTTTTCCATGGTGCAAATGTTTTATCCTTGCTTCAAAACTTCCTTTTCATCTTTGATGCTTCGCCATTTACGAACCTGCATGCATGGGGATTTAAGAAGGGAAAGAGGGGGAAGTTTATGGGGGTACAAAAGATATCTTAGGAGGACAAACCCTCCTTAATGACCAATTAAAGCGAATTTATTAAAAAAAATTGATGATAACTTAAGTTCCTTGACTTCTAGAAAGTCACCCTCTTCCCATTTCACATGGAGATTCTCACTTTCGTGAGGTCTCTCTCGCAACGTGCAAAAGAGAACAAATGAGGTTAGAGATAATGTAGTAGGAATAAAGTGAAAAGAAACTTAAGACGAGAGATGCTGAAACTAAATGATTTTCACATATGTTGAATATAAAGTGATGGAAATGCTTACAATTCTGTTACCTTCTTGTTTATATGTGTCTTGGTTCTCTGAGAGGTTTGGGTAGCGCTTCCGCACTCCCGTTGATTTCCCGAAATAGACTTGAAAAGGGGTCTCCTTCTGACTTTGGGTTGAAAGGGATAGAAGGTGGAAATGAGCAGATAGGGTCTAGGGGCAAAACAGGAATTTGGACTGGGTGTAGGGAATGAGGCCTTTTGGGCATGGGGACAGAGTGGAAACGAAGAGGGGGGACCAGCTTACAAATATTGGGGGGTGGAGGCCTATTAATAGGCCTTTTTTCGTGACTGCGTTTGAAATGCGGTCATGCTTTGACCGCATTTCAAATGCGGTCGTGCCTTGACTGCATTTCAAATGCGGTCGTGCCTTGACCGCATTTCAAATGCTTGCTTCATCAAACTATTAGTTAATAACAAAAAAATATAATTAATAAGATATTATCAAATTATTAATTAATAAATTAAAAAATAAGTTTATCTTAACTAAACCCATATTAAAATAAAATAGAAATAAGATAATTTAATGAAGCAAGCATCAAACTAAAATATTTTTGATAATTATTACATGTCTAATTAATAAGAGTATATATATCCTAATTTAATAATCAAAACAAGATTATCTAATAAATTCAAAGTAAGATTATTGTGACTAAGCCATTATCAAAATAAAATCCTAATTAAAACAAAAATTATGAAAAGATATCTAATAAAAGTAAACTATGAAGTTTAATTGCCGTTACATTAGGTGTTGTTTTATTAATGACGTGATTTAATTAGCACATATATTAATTTTATTAAAAAGAATTTTCCTGGGCACTTCTTCTCCTATAGTTATCCAACCTATATTTTGATAATATAAAAAAAAGTAAAAAAAAAAAAGGAGGGAATTTAGAGTTGTTTACTTTCCTTAGCATTTTTTCTAACAAAATCCTAAGAATATATGAATTCTTGTTATTGAAATTCCGTAGTTATTAATAATAGATTATTAAAATTATTAATTGAAGACAAAAAAAAAAAGTAGGAATCTAGAGTTGTTTATTTTGCATAAAGTTTTAGTAAAAAAACTCCTAAGAAAATAGGAGTTCTAATTGTCAATTAATAACCAAAATGACAACCCTACCCGTTTCCATCCTTAACTTATGACAGCAAGTGGCTGGTACCTTATTTATATTTATATTTTTAGGTTTTTGAATTTTTTTTGAATTTTTTTTAAGCAGCAGAGGAAGAGTGTCAATCTCCTAAAGAGTATTTATTCGACCTGTCAATGGTAGGAAACTGTGCTTCAAACTTCTTATATAAGCGTCTTTCTAAACTTCTTATAATTGCGTCTGATTGCTACTAATTTATTGTAAAAAGTTTGTCATTTTCCTTAGAGACTTGTGGAAGGTTCTACATGGTAATGCATTGCAACAAATTATCCGAGGCAATCTCAAGAGGTTGAGCCTCATTAAATCCTACGGTTCATAGAGATTGATTAATAAAGTCAATTTTTTTCTATGCTAAGAAATTGCATAGGGTCCATTTTCTAATTGAATATTAAAAAAATTAAGTTTAACTAAATAATATAAATAATAAATTTTTAATGGTGACACTCTACATAAGAAAAGTAGAAGGAGAGATTTTTTTTTTCTTTGTGGAATAAGGCAAGTTTATATGTATTCCAAAAGAATGATTTCCAAGAACAGTACACCCAATCCCTCACATTAAGTGATCAGCTGAAACCTACACCCCAAAATCATCGATAAAAGGAAAAATTAGGGTCAACCTAAACATGAAGTATTAGAAAGGCAAAAACTTTGCATATAAACCCCAATTTGATGTAAAAACTGTACCGAAAGGGTTGTCTTGTTTAAGCTTTACATGTTCACGAAACTTCATCAGTATCTCTCGTTATTGAGGGGTAGGAGAGAGATATTTATTTATATAATATTTATAAGGAATTAAATATCTGAAATTTAAATAAGCAAAATACCTCATCTGAAGCCTAAGGCTTGAACAAGTTTTGCAGCTGTTGCTTCAGTCTCTTGTGCTACACTTCTCAACTTTGATGCTTGAGGAATCTAATTAAAAAAATTATACATATACACACACATAATTGAAAACGCTAGAGAATTAAGAGCTTGAGTGCCTTAGAAAATAGAAGAAAGGAGTTTGTAGGCATTTGTAGTTAGCCTTTTACCCGTTTTACCCTTAAATATTCTTGTTATTAGGATAGAAAGGTCCCTTTTTTTTTTATTTATAATTTTACAAATTTGACATCCTAAACTAGTTTTTTTTTAATTATTATTATTATAGCTGTTAGGTGATAAAACAAGAATAAAAGCCTTTTATTCACCCAAAAGCAACAAAAAAAATTAATTTTTTAGTAATCCAACGGCTAGTTGTTGGTGGACCTGGCATGCTGGCATAGGCTAGCGGCAAGGCTGGCCCAGCGTCGTATGGCTATAGTTGAAGGGGCATTGCTGTGTGTTGTGCCTCGTGTTGGGCCATGCCAGCACATGGGCCAATTTTCTCGCGTGAAATCCATACCATATGCTAAGTGTCAACTTGACCCGAACATAATTAACTATAAGCACATATTGTGTTGGTAATGGGGCGGGTCGGTGTTGACCTTGTTGTACTATAGAATGCATCAAAATATGTTTTTTTTAAATAGAATATATAAACTAGTAATGCATTTATTAATAAAATATTAGGGAACATAATTATTTCTGTGATTACTTCCTATATTATGGTACAGAGGTATGATATTATTCAAAATGATAAAAGACATTTTTTTTGCTTTTTCTTTTTCATTTTTTTAAATATTAGGGAACATAATTATTTAGCTAAGAACTAAATTAGAACTCAAAGCCTTACTTAAAATTTTTTTTTCCATCCTTGCATTTACTAGCAACTTGCTTTAACTTTTAAATAGAAACACAACTTCATTTATGAAAGAAATTAGTTGAATGTATTAATTTGCATGCATCGACTAAGCTGATAAGTATTTCTTTCTTGTCTTATACTAATTTTATTTATATCCATGATTAGAATATATATTTCCAACAGATGCTACATGGGTGGAAATCTTATTTTACTCTCTTCAAAAGATTGAAATTAAATTAAATTTTTTTCTCTTTTACTGTTCCTTGTTGTTCTTGTTTTTGTTGGACTTATTTTGTATTCCTTGAATGTTCTTTTCTTGGCATTAAGGAAAAGAAGAAGTAGAAAAAGTCCAGAAATGTGTGAGCAGGGTGTCTGTTGTGTTGTACAAAAAATTGCTGGGCTCGTGGGGGCTCAGATTTGGCACGAATTTGGTTATTTCCTGAACTACGACAGCAATATTGAGAATCTCAGAATCCAAGTTAGAACTCTGGATGGCATGAGAGCTGGTGTTGAAGGATCTGTAAATGCAGCTACAAGGAGCGGAGAAGTAATCGGACAGGATGTCGTGCGGTGGCAAGCCAATGTGTCTGAGATCATATCCGAAGCAAACACTTTCTTGGCAGATGTCGCTGTGAGGAGGAGTTTCTATGACTGGTCAAGGTACAGCGTGAGTAAAGAAGCAAAAACTAAAACAGAGATTGTCACTCGGCTCCAAATAGAAGGACGATTTACTACCATTTCCTATCCTCCACCTCCTCCAAATGTAGAATCATTTTTAGCAGGTGATTTTTTTGCTTTCCCATCCAGAACTTCTGCTTTTGATAAAGTCATTGAAGCATTGAAAGATGATGATGTGAAAACTATCGGGATATGGGGCATGGGCGGTGTGGGCAAGACGACCTTAGTGAAACAAATTGGGGAGCATGTTAAAGTGAACAAACATTTTGATGAGGTTTTAATGGCTGTTGTGAGTCAGAGACCAAACATCAAAGAGATTCAGGATCAACTAGGAGATATGTTGGGTCTCAAATTTGCTGAAGAAACTAAGAGGGCAGTAAGGCTGAAAAATAAACTAAATGAACTACTGAAGGATAAAAAGATTCTCGTAATTTTGGATGATATTTGGTCGGAACTGGAGTTGGCTGATGATATAGGCATTCCTTCTAGTGGCAACAATAAGAATCTAAAAATTGTACTCACCACTCGACGAGAACAAGTGTGCACGGTAATGGGGTGTAAGGAAAAAATAGCACTTGCTGTTTTATCTGAATCGGACTCTTGGAACTTGTTCAGAGTAAATGTGGGTGACGTCGTTGACTCTGCTACTTTGAATGTTGTGGCAAGGGAAGTTGCTAGCGAGTGTTGTGGCCTACCCATAGCCCTTGTGACGGTTGGAAGAGCATTAAGAAACAATGGCAATCTACAACAATGGAACCAGGCAACGTTTGGACTCAGAAATGCTTCACCTACTTATATTGAAGGTGTGGATAAAAAGGTGTATACTTCTCTCAAACTAAGTTATGCTTTTTTGCCAAGTGAGGAGTCCAAGGAAACATTCTTGCTCTGTTGTCTATTTCCGGAAGATCATGATATTGAGATCGAAACATTGGTGCATTATGCGGTGGGAAAGCGCTTGTTTCAGGGGCTTATAGCAAATACCATGGACGAGGCAAGAGAAAAAGCGTGTGAGGTGATAAATAATGTTAAAGATTCTTGCTTGCTGTTAAAGAGTAACAGAAAAGATCATATCAAAGTGCATGATATTGTGAGAGATGTAGGCATATCAATCGCTTTTGCAAATAATAAATATCCAAGAGCTTCTGTTGGTTTGGAGCGGTGGCCTACATGGGAGACGCTTGAACATTGTACGCCAATCTCATTAATGTACAATGATATTCGGGAGCTCCCTCAGGGGTTGAATTGTCCAAGCCTTAAGATTCTATTGTTACAAGGCAATGAAAATCTAAGGGAAATCCCAGATGAATTCTTTGAGGGAATGGTATCACTTGAAGTTCTAGATTTGAGTTACACTGCAATATGGGCGTTTCCAGCATCAATCACGGTATTGACAAACCTTCGGACGTTGCGGGCAAAAGGTACAAACTTATATGATATATCTATTTTGGGAGAGCTGAAAAATCTGGAGATACTTGATTTAGAATATAAGCCTCTTGGGTTAGAATCAACAGAAATTGGACATTTGAGTAATCTAAGGGTGCTGAATTTGAACGGTTGCTTTCCATTGAGTGATAGTGTGTGTAATTTCATATCAAGCCTATCCCAATTAGACGAGTTGTACTTATGGACAGATGAAGCACTGCTTGAAGTAGAGGATATTGAAGCACTGCATAAAGTAGAGAATATTGAGTGGAATTTCTTATCAAGTCTAAACATTTTACACATAATGATGGAGGATGTCAAAGTATTACCAGAAGAGTTGTGTGCAAGATTGAAAAAGTTTTACATAGCTATTCCTGGTTCAGATATAAATGAATTCAACAAAAGGACAGAGACAACATTGTGTCTTTCAGCGAAGAATCGTTTTGTGGGTGCAATTAAGGTGTTATTGGAGAGAACGGAAGACCTACAATTCGTCGGTCGACAATGGTGGAGGAATGTTATTCTTGACTTAGATGAGCTTGGTGGAGGTTTACAACGCTTGCAATTTCTTCGTGTGGATGGATGTGATGGAGTAGAATATGTCATACGTGCAAGTGCAAGGGAAGTGATCGATTATTTTCCTAATTTACTGACTTTACATATCAATGATTTGAAAGACTTGAAAGAGATTTGCCACGGCCTACTCCCTCAAACAAAATGCTTTGGGGAACTAAGTAAACTGGGTGTTTGTGGATGTGGTAATTTGCGGACCGTTGTTCCCTTCAATCTGATGACAAAGTTACTAAAATTAGAAAAGCTTGAAGTACACAACTGTCATAGAGTGGAAGTAGTTTTCGACTCGAACCATGAAGGGGTTAGTTTCCCCCAAGAAGACGTGCGCTTGCTGTCCACTTTAACAGTCTTGAGATTGGAGTATATGGATGAATTGCAGAAGATATGGAAGGATCCCACTCGACTTGTCTGCCTTCGCAACCTAAAACGCATACTCGTATATCGGTGCAAGAAATTGAGGGAGATTTTCTCACCTACCATATCTCAGACGCTTCTACAGCTTGAATATGTCTCAATCAACTCATGTGGCGAATTAGAGGAGGTGGTTACACGGCAAGAGGAAGAAATTACGGTGGTGGATGTTATTATCTTTCCAAAATTAAAATCTATACGACTCTGGGATCTAAGGAATCTCAAATGCTTCTGCTCAGGGAGGATTTCTTTCCAATTTCCGGCTTTGGAAAGATTGACGGTGCGAAGATGTTACGAGATGAAGACCTTCACTTCCGGATCTGTTAGCACTCCAAATCTAAAGTTCCTCGAACTCAACGGTGAGGATTACTCAAGAGCCCCATGGCTGGAAGACCTAAACCACACCATACAAAACTCGTACAATACTAAGCAAGGTACGAAATACGAATTATGTGTTTTTGCTACTCTTTCCATTGATCTTTATTTCAACTTTGATTTTAGTTTTATGTTTTTTTTTTTATCGTTCTATGGGTAGTCTTTTGTTTTGTTCTGTAATTCCATTTTCCTCTGTTTGGCCATGGTCGATCAGTAACTGACCTTGGCTTTTTATTTTTCTTTATTTTATTCATTTCAACTGGAAAGCGATACTCAAGATCCTTTTCTCAAAAAATTTGGATTGATTTTGGTATCTGCTTTCTTCTTGATTGATTAAATTATTCATTTTATAGAGAGGGAAGAAATTGAAGAAAGTGAAGATGATGATTCAATGTAACAATTGGGCGTTTTCAGGAAGATGATAGGGAGAACACTTTATTTGCACAAGTGAGTAGTAACTGTTTCATTTTTATATGCTCGAATCTTCAACGGAAGTAATAAATAGCAAAGCTGCTTTTATGAGTTCCATAGATTTATCCCTTTAGCTTTCTGCTTTTATGCATATAGATACATAATTTATGCACTTACATTAAGTGTTTCTTTAAAATTTCTAGACATTTATTGAAAACATAAATTTGGTGTTTTCTTGGATATGACAGCTAGGAGAAGAGGAAGTTCTAGTGCATCAGCTTAGAAACTTCGTCTATGAAGGATCCTCATAATTTCCCAGGAGCATGAGCGGTGACCTAACTTCAAAAAGAAGAGTGAGTTTAGTGGTGGATGAATTTTTTTTCTCTCATAAGAAACTCGCATGAACTTTTGTAGAATGCAGCCCCCATTTTCAGATGCTCAAGTTTCAATAGAAGTAATGGATGGTGAAGCTTCTTCTATGAGTTATGTTGATTTCGTCTGTTAAAGCTGTCCATTTAGAAGCAAAGGCAGCCATATTTCTTTGTGTCTCAATTGTGTGTGATGCTTTAACCAAACACAAAACAGAGAGCAATGATTTTTATTTTGAGCTTTTCACATTTTAATTATTTGCACTTACCAGTCTTAGATGTCTTGATTGTTCATGTTATTTAATCCGGTTAATCTATAAATGTTGTTACTGCTATCCTGGAGCTTTGGATTAGTTAAATCACTTCTTTGTATGTTTCCATTTAGCAATTTCATGGTTTATGTGAATGACCTTGCTATCTAGTATGGATTGTTTGTTGTAAGTTTCCATTTTCAATTTTTATTTCTGCTGAAAATATTGTAATTAATTAGATTATGAGCATTCAATACAGGTATTTGGACCATGATTAAGACTTAAGTGATACTAGTGTTCATTGCAGGCGACATGTACTGGGATCAATGAGAGAGACTGCAGAAATTAATGCAAAAGGGAATTATTTTATATTCTTTAGCTGAAGGTAGATACGTACTTCCAAATGACAAATGTACATGGATTGTACTGTCAGGTTGCTGTCAAATTCTAATTCAATCAGGCCTAATCCTGTTCTGTTTTAGCATTTTGGATTAAGAAGTTTCAAGAAAGTTTTTAACAATAACGGTTAGAGATAAATGCTGGGTCTATATTGTTTTAGAATCTCTTACTAAGAGTTCTTATGACGCAAGAATCTTTTTATTGACATTCTACTCTGTGCAGAACCTTGCAATATACATCCAGTAATATTAAGCTTGAAACAATAAACTTGAGTCCTGAAAGAGATTAAATTCACACCTCAACAAAAACTGGAATAAGTTCAACCTCATTTGCAGAAATTTGATCAGTAAAACCTCCAACAATAAATAGAGAGGTTATTCAAATATATCAGACATGGATCAGTGCTAAATACATTTACCTAGTTATCTAAAGGCAAATTCCATAATATTAAAATCAATGTATCAAACCATCAACTTGACAAATAATAAAGCAAGAAAAAGTGGCATACCTCTGCCATCAATATTACAACAAAATGAAATCGTTTAAAAAAAAAAACTTTTTTTAAATAAATCCTTAATATTATACCATTTAAACCAGATTCCTCAATTGTTCTAATTACTCAAGTAAATGATCTTGGAAAGGTGAACTTTTGCCTCTTAATAAGAAATAATGTAATCTATTTGCTCCTATGGTAAACTTGTTCAAATGATAGAACAGTATTTAAGGAGTTTGATGGATTGCGTAGTGGAAGAAACTGGGCCTTAGACAAAATCAATTGTTGAAAGTTTGATATCACTGTCATGACTAGTTTTGTTACAGTATGCTTAGAATCCTGTCCTGTTTAGGCTCTGACTTAGCCACGAACTTACAGGGATGCAAGAAGATAACTTGGGCTAGATACAGGAACAAGAACCAAACAAAAGTTCATCACGTAGTCAAGTGAGTGAGTTCAGAAAAATCTCTCTGCATAATTTTTTTTTCTTTTTTTGACAACAAGAGGTGATTTGAACCTTTGACATTACTCCTCCCCAAGGGATGGGTTGCAACACAAGGACTTCCTAGGAGGTCTCCCATCCTAGTACTACGTTCTCCAAAACACGCTTAACTTCGAAGTTTTGATGGAATCCAATGCATTTGTGCTGATATAACCACACCCAGTTAAATAATATAATGTTGAGCTGAGATCCTATTCCTAGTTAAGCCCATGAAAATTTTCATACAAAAGCAAAAAATTAATCCTAGGTGAACCCATGAAAATTTTCATACAAAAGGAAAAATTCATAAATTCATAAAATATTCCCAAGTAAAAATATCACTAGGAACTTTGGAATATGACTGCAAACCTTCATTCCAATTGGAAATCAAGTGCTCTCTTTCTTGCTCTTGTACAAAGATGTCTGAGATTAGGAATAGTTAAAATAAAGATTGTATCAGGGTATAAAATATAATAATTTCAGATTATTGAAACATAAATATCAACTTAATTAGCATCAATATATAACATAATTACTAAATAATTCAACAAAACTTAATTAAATATTAGAAGTTCAAAAAAAGATCAACACCTATGAGGAACTTCCTACATAATTTAATAGACCATCATGACACCAAAATAAGTTAATCAAGGGAGAGGTCCTGCTGAAAACAAATTTAGGGGGATTTAAAAAGTTAAAATAAAATTAATGTACAATGATGGTAACATTGTGAACTATAATCTAACTATGGGAAATCTTGAGCTATTATCCTCTAATTTTGGATGCATTAACAGTGATTCATTGGGCATTCCTTCATTCAAGATTGGATGCATTAAACAGGAAGCCTGGAACAAGCTCAATTCAGATAAGCTCGTTTAAAATTCATTGATGATTGTTTTGTTGCAAACCATGCCATTCAGCAATTGCAAGAGTACTTTTCAGGGTAAACCGTGCATTGGTCACTGCTCAGAGATTTTTTTTTTCAAATTTGGCTTGATGTTGTATTATATTAGCAGAGATTTTTTGGGTGCCTCTCTCTCTCTCTCTCTCTCTCTCTTAATCCAGAGTTTATATTTTGTAATTTTAAAAGTACTTAGAATTTTAAGATTTTTTTTCCAAAACATTTTGATTCTATTTTTATGTATAATTTTGGTTGATTGATCACTATCTTAATCCCGTCCTAGAGACTGAAACAAGTAACAGGGTTCACAAATTTCGTTTTGCCAAAGCTTCATTAATGGGTACCCGAGTTACTCGCTGGTTTTAAAACAATAAAATAAATAGGTTTTTTCTAAGCAACTGATGTGGAAATGTTGATGTAGTTTATCTTTAAAACGATAATCTAATCTTTAAAAACATATCCTACATAAACTAGAACTATCACTACAAAAAAACCAATTTTTACCGGCGGTAACGAACCGCCGCTAATAGCAAGGTTACCGCCGCTAAAACAATTACTGGCCGGAAGACAAAGCGTCGCTGGCGCTGCCGTCGGTGATTGAATTAGCGGCGGCAATATATACCCGCCGGTCATGAATACAAATCCACGACCGGACAAACTTTCCGCCGCAAAATGTCAATACTTTACCGTCCCCACAATTTCCGGCGGTAATATTACCGCCGCTGATGCGCCCCTTTTACGGCAGGAAATGTTACCGCCGCTTGTTGCACATATATTCCGGCGGTAATTTTCACCGCCGCTTTTGCTCCAAGATGTACCGGCGGTTAATATTACCGCTGGTAAATATTCCAAACATATACCGGCGGTAGAGTTACCGCCGCTATATACACTTTAGTGTCCGAAAGTTAACCGCCGGTAAAAGTCTATGCCTGCTAAAATATTTTAGCGGCGGTAATAATTACCACCGCTAAAAGTAACACCTTCACTTGCTAAACAATGGTTAGTTAGTCTATTCCATTCATTCTAAATACACCTGATATAACCTGTTAGCAGTAAAAAAAAAACTATATACAGCATACCACCAAATAATGAAAAGTAATCGAACTATATACAGCATTCCACCACTAACTATTCATTTATAGTAGAATCTTTGAGAATTATATAGAAGAGTTATACTTGTTTCTAAGGATGTAGAGACGGTTGATTATGATGAATTCAAAAAAAAATACTCCAATAGATCATATGCATCCATAATGATTTGGTCCTTGAGGAGCTGCTCAACCTGAAAAATAAAACAAAAATCAGTAATACAAGAAGGCCAAGGAAAGCTCAATAATGGCATGCAATCCCATTTAAGCTAACTAGAAAATTGTCTGCAAATGAAAAAACTTAGTAATATTTTGACTGAAGATAAAGTTTTCAAACAAATTGTGACGAAAATACAGGATTCTTATTGCTGATACAATTAGTTGCAATAAGGCAATTTTTTCTTGTTATATTGTTAACCAATGAAAATATAAATATCTGCTATGCTGCAAAACCAGATAAAGAAACAGATGATGAGCAGTAACACACCTGTGAACAATTTTAAAATACCAAATTTATTCAAATCCCAACTTTAGAACTAACTAGACACAAAAATAATATCCTAAAATTTTTCAGAAAAACGGCTATATAACGCCTGTACATACGAGAATGGGCTAAGCCCCCAATTACAAATAATCACCTAATAAACACAGTTTATCATATAGAACATAATAAGATATGAGTATTCTAATAAATTTCTCATGCATATACTTCAAAATTCCAATGACAGTTCTAGAATATTGAAAGGACTGTAATTAATCTGACAATCATATCCCCACACAGGAGATGTCACATGAAAAAAAAATGGCCTTCAAATAATCAAATCCCCACACAGGAGATGTCACATGAAAAAAACTTGAAAATAGATCAAATTTAGAAAAGTATGGAAAAAAACCAATAGGTAAAATAACTAAAATACATCCAATAGCTGAAAAAAAGAGATTAAATTTGAGGATATATACACATGAGATCACATACCTCGACAGGCGATTTCAAATGTCTATTAAAAATTCACATAATAAACACTGAATCTAAGAATCAAAATGAAAATATAATATAAAATGCCCCTATAATGGACACTATTAGTGAGCTACTAAAAATTTAGGGATTGTTTAGGAACCTAAATAAGCATTTAAATGGGCACAGAACGAAGACTATAATACAATAAGTTCCCTAAACAATAAATCTACAAAAGAGTACCAAATTCAGCCAAAGAAAACAAAAATAACTCTAACACGTGTAGAAATCAATAAGAACTCAGATCTACCATTAGGAACCCATAAATGGAGTTAGACAGAAAAGTTTGGATACTAATATTTTTTCTTGTTCTATTGTTAACCAATGAAAATATAAATATCTGCTATGCTGCAAAACCAGATAAAGAAACAGATGATGAGCAGTAACACACCTGTGAACAATTTTAAAATACCAAATTTATTCAAATCCAACTTTAGAACTAACTAGACACAAAAATAATATCCTAAAATTTTTCAGAAAAACGGCTATATAACGCCTGTACATACGAGAATGGGCTAAGCCCTCAATCACAAATAATCACCTAATAAACACAGTTTATCATACACAAATGCACTCACACACATAAATGTAGATATAAGCACTCATACAAAACTATATCGAATAAACTAAACTGAAAAAATACTCACGTTCTAGGAAATGTTCTAGCAATGATCAGGAGGGCTGTCTGGCATTTGGTGTGGAGTATCATCCCCACCTGATGATTGTCCAGCCTATAATATAAGTAATTACTTTTCATTAAATGTACATATTAAGATAATGTAAAAAAGTGAAAACTATTTTAATTATTGTATGCATACTACCTGTCCCGCAAATGAATAAAATAAACGTTGAAGCTCTGCTATCTGTCTATTAGCCCGCTCCATATCTCTGTTAGACCGCTCAGCTTGTTCCGCTCGTAGTCGCCTCTCCTCTGCCAATTGTTCCTCTCGTAGTCGCCTCTCCTCTTCCAATTGTTCCTTCAGTTTATTTAGTTCTTGCGCATCAACGCCTTGACGGCTTGAGGAGGAGCCCCACATTTTAGTGGGAGTAACGCCCATCCCACAACATCTTACACGACCATGGGCGTCAGGTCCCATGACCTGTGTGTAGATGTCATCACAAGAGGTACCATCTAGTGTGCCAGCAGCCATAAGATTTCTCATTTGCTCCTGCAAAAAATATGTGAATAACTTTAAAAATATGCTGTTCATGAAATTATTGCATCTAATTAACTGATAATTTTAATTCAACTTACTATCTTATTTCCAGCATCCTCGCTAACTGGGGAACCGTCCTTCCGTAGATGCGTATGGATGAAGGTCTCTGCTCGCCCCGACAATTCCTGCATGAAAATGATGCAAAGGTATAAGTCATCCGTAGTTAGCTTGAAGTCCTTAACAAGTGTGTATACCTT
Organism: Buxus sempervirens; assembly: GCA_947561395.2. NCBI lineage: Eukaryota > Viridiplantae > Streptophyta > Magnoliopsida > Buxales > Buxaceae > Buxus > Buxus sempervirens. Next base: position 24,880,178 of record OX387190.1, on the reverse strand, counting down.
GTCCTTTCGAACTCGAGCAAAACTTCGAGTGCCAGCTGTATGTGCTAGCGTCTGCTGAGCACGATTGTTACGATTTCGATCTGACAAGGCCTGATACATAAAAAAAATTAATTAATTAAGGCTTTACAAATCTACTATATGCTAAAAACCAACAATAGCAAATTTTTTTTTTTTTTGGTATAAACCTACAATAGCATTTAGAAGAAAAATATTTACCTAAGCTTCTTGTTCACCCCAGTGGTACACAAGTACGCTCCATTGTGCTTCAACCACCGATGGTGGACTATTTCTAAATCTTTCCTCATTTGTTGCATACGGATCATAATACTTCCGCTTCAACTCTGATTTTTAGTCTTTCCATTTTTTATTTATAGAACGAAAAATGAAGTTCTTCAAGCTATCATCAACGTCAAATTTACTCTGCATAAAAATGCATGACATAACAACGATTATAAACAACAAACATCAAACAGTTAAAACAAGTAGTGAACAAATTCAAAACATTTACAATAGGTTACGAATGCTTTACCTGTACACGATGCCATGCACTCATTTTGGCATCATCAGATACCTCTCTCCATGTCTTGTGGATCAATGGTATTAACAAACCATCTCGGGCTAATATCCCCAAATAATTCGATAATTTGGAGACATGCTCTCCAACCGGCTGTCCCATATCATCAACCTCAACATGGAATTTCTGACCAGGTGGTAGACGATGTACATCTACAAACCTCGTGGGACCTCTAGTCCTCCTCATAGAAGATGAGGAGGCCTCAGCCGCATCGGTCGATCCATCCATCACACCTATATAATCACAAGACTTATAATAAATACAATGGAAGTTGCAAAAAATCAAAGGATACAACTTACAACTCACGGAAAAAGGCACACTTCTAGATAGTTCCACTAGATAGGACACTTGATGCATCCCTCACAAATTGAAAACCAAATCCATTAACTAGGAGACAGCTATATGTTCATTAAATCAAGATAGAAGAAGGATCAAGTGCAATCTCATGTTAATAAGTAGATCAAAGTAGTTTACTATAATTGATCAAAGAGGTAGTTTACTAAAATTGATGAAAGAGGTGGGTTTGCTATGTAAAGACCAATCAGCTGAAAGTCATCTCTGTAAAAAATCTCAATAGGCATGATGGCATAGGCTATGCATCACAAGCTCTTAAACATTCACCAATTTCAGATTTTCACTAAAGCATATGGCATTTAACCAAAAAGAAAGGACTAAAGCTGAGAGATTTACATGTTCCCTTTCTATTTAATAGACTTTATGGTTTCAAACTTTCACTGAAGCATTGCTTTTCTATTTGAAGAGGATGAAGCAGGGACAAAGGAAATGTCACTTTCTTCCAATCATGATCAATCGATACGATTGTAAAGATATATCCATCAAGATTCATCCATCACACCTGTATAATCACAAGACTTATAATAAATACAATGGAAGTTGCAAAAAATCAAAGGGAATTATAATGCTGCAGATAAAAGGAATTTCCATCCTTATACAAAGCATTGTTAGTTGACCTTTATACAATCCATATATCAATAATCATCTTCAACATTATCTGAATCGTCTTCGTTTGAAGCATCGTGAGTGGGAGGAATTTGTTTCTCCAACATTTGAGGAGCATCAACTGTTATTGCAGGTACATCTGCTCTTGCCCAGCTCACACCATCTAAATCATCTCCACGACCCGCTAGATCTTGTGGACTGTATGATTCACATTCCATATATTGATCATTGACGACTTCTCTAACATCAAACAAGTCCCTAGGCTTGGTCTTTACAACAACGTTCCATTCTTCATCAACTGGATCAGGTACATAAAAAACTTGCTCAGCTTGGGTTGCAAACACGAATGGGTCGTCCGACACTTGCTGCCCCGTATTTAATAAGCGCTTGAAATTTACAAGTGTGAACCCCAGCTCATCAGTCTTAATTCCCCTTCCTTGTGCCGTAACATCTACCCAATCACACTTAAACAATATGTATGTGAGGCACTCCGAATACACCAACTCGATTATATCAGTTAGACGTCCGTAGTAAGAGATGTTGCTTGTTATTGGCCGTTTGTCCTTAGCACTTGCATAACTAGTAGTGCTTGCGTTCACAACAACACCACTGTTTTGACTTTTTGCTGATCTATCTTTCTCATATATGCAAAACCGAAATCCATTACTTATATAACCCTTAAGCCTTTTTGCATAAGAGTATGGGCCCTGCGAGAGCAACACAACTTCCTTGGGTACACTAGTTTTTGAATTTTTCAATGTTGCAACCTATTCACAGGGACCGAAGATGTTAAAACATTCGAAGGGAAAAAAATTAATAATAACAACTATATAAACACCAACCGGACGTGGAAATTTTTACTCACATGATCCCTAAACCACTGTGGGAATTCTTCATTTTGCTTCTTTTGTAGTTCATGAAGACTTGCTTTAGGCTTAGACATCCTAAGAAGAGCAAGATGAGTCCTGCAAGTTAATAAAAATAAGACAATCAATCCATCCAATCGAAGCATCGCACTGGGTTATGCAATGGAGGACATAAGCATCAATATCTTACTGTTGATATGATGCAACCCTGTCATCATTGAAAAGCACATAACGATTTATTTGTGCCCATTCAATATTTGATAGTTTAAAGGACTGGGCACCGCCAATCGCACTATCATCAACATTTCTCACTGGTCGGTTTGTTTTAGATGCCACATTTGAGAGGTATCGAGAAAAAAATGTCAGACACTCTTCTGCAATGTATCCTTCTGCAATTGATCCTTCCGGGTGAGCTTTGTTTCGTACATACGACTTCAAAGTAGATAAATACCTATAATTTAGAAGAGTTCCATTTTCAAATTTAACGGATAACAATCAATTAATGGTACAATCTGGTGTAACTTGAAATTGTGCATAACAAACCTCTCAATTGGATACATCCAGCGGTAATGAACAGGTCCACCTAGCATCACCTCATCCGCTAAATGAACTGGCAAGTGCACCATAATATCAAAGAACGCTGGAGGAAAAATCCGTTCCATCTCGCACAGCACGTGCGCTATACGTTCCTGAAGTTGCCTAAAGTCATCAGCATCGCAAACTTTAGAGCACAACTCTCGGAAGAAGTTGCTCAACTCTATTAGAACAGCTGCTACATTCTTCAGCAATGCCTTTCGAATAGCAAGAGGCAAGAGTTGTTGCATTAGCACATGACAATCATGGCTTTTAAGGCCGAAAATCTTAGACTCTTTCATATTTACACGCCTTGAAATGTTGGAGGCATATCTATCAGGGACTTTCAAACTTTTCAATACTTTGCAGAAAACATCTTTTTCACGCTTATCCATCGAATAACATGCGGCTGGCAAACATGCTTTCTTTCTATCAGGGAATATAACTGGATGAAGTTCATGTCTAACACCAAAATCTATCAAATCCAAACGTGCTTTGAGATTATCCTTAGATTTCCCCTCGATATTCAACAATGTACCAATTATATTATCACAGACATTTTTCTCAATATGCATTACATCCAAATTGTGCTTTAAGGGTTATCTGCCCAATACGACAATTCAAAAAAGATACTTTTTTTCTTCCAATTATATGGCATGCCACTTTCTGCACTGTTTCTTCCACGCTTACTCTTTCCAAATATATTTGAACTGTCCCTCAGTTGATCCAATATCTCAATAGTACCATCGAAAGATTGTTTTTGCTTTCAAAATCTGTGATTAGGAGGCAGAAACCGACGATGACCCATATAACAGTGCTTTCTTCCGTTACGTAAATAATAGCTGCATGTATCCTTGTGACAAGAAGGACATGCATATCGTCCTTTTGTGCTCCATCCGGAAAGCATAGCATACCCAAGAAAATCACTGATCGTCCACAACAATGCCGCACGTAAAGTAAATTTCTCCTTCCTCAATGCATCATAGGTCTCAACCCCAGAAGTCCACAAGTCTTTCAACTCATCTACTAAAGGTCTCAAGTAAATGTCAAGGTCGTTTCCTGGACCAAGAGGCCCTGGTATCAATAAAGAGAGAATCATATTAGGTTGCTTCATGCATAACCACGGTGGCAAATTGTACGGGATCAAAATAACAGGCCAAGTGCTATGCGATATACTCATCGTCCGGAATGGGTTAAACCCATCAGTTGCTAAGCCAAGCCGAATATTACGAGGATCCGAACTGAACGTAGGGTTCATCACATCAAGAGATTCCCAAGCAAAAGAATCTGCTGGATGCCTCATCATTCCATCGACAGTGCGGCCCTCTGCATGCCATCTCATATCATTAGCAATTTTGGACGACATATACAGCCTCTGGAGACGTGGTTTTAACAGAAAGTGCCTGAGAATTTTTGCTGGCTTCTTCTTACCCTTCTTATCCGAGTACTCGTCCTCGGATTTCCATCTAAATGTACCGCAGATATCACAAGATTGTTTCTCAGATGAATCTTTCCAAAACAACATACAATCGTTCGGGCATGCATCTATTTTGTTGTAAGTTAAACCTAAATCTGATATCATTTTCTTCGCCTGAGAAAAATTCTCTGGCAACGTTGACCCCTCAGGAAATACCTCTCTCAAAGCATCAAGCAATTCACTGAATGAATTATTGCTCCACCCACCTCGACACTTTATTTCATAAATTTTGAGGACGAATGACAATTTCGTGTGTCTTTTACAACCAGGGATTACCTCTTTATCAGCATCCGATAAAAGTTTTTCATATTTACTATAATCCTGGTTTGCAATGTCTGTTGATGGACACTGCGGTGAACTTGCAGACATTCTTTCACCACCTTCGCCATGGACCCCAAGAATATCTTTTAACATAGTCTTCATTTCATCACCACCTTCAAAATGTGCATCATGACCACCGTCTCCAGTATCATCCCGAGATGAACTTGCTATATGGAATTCCTCTCCATGATGATACCAGTTTGTGTAATATTTATCAAACCCGTTGCATATCAGATGATCATATACAGCCCCCTCACTTTGAAGCAATACATTATTGCATTTCAGACAGGGACACTTGATCATCCCATTAATGGTTGCTCTACGATCATAAGCGAACTTGATGAAATCCTGAACTCCAGTTCGATATTCTTGACTAATCCTATTTCACCAACATTACATCATTATTTATTTAATTTATATATGACGCTTTGGGATTGAATTTAAAACCTTTAAATAATAACATAATGAATACCTAGACAGCTGAATCCAACTTCTATCCATTTGTTCAGATACTTGTAGAAATATGTTGAATTTCCTTCTGCAAAATTTCAAACTTGGAACCCATCAAATTAGCCCCTTAATACATCATCATAATTATAATAACTAGTTCGTGGCAAGTGGGAAAGATGGAAAATTGATAATTTTACCCTTTAAGAAGAAGTTCCATATTTCTTACTTTACCTTTGCATAAATCAATTATATTCCCTTTTTACATTCTTTGAAAAAGTTGAATATTTAAATTTTTTTTATAGGGTTACGGAATTTCAATTTTTTAAGGTAATTGGCTTTATGATTAAGCATTTACCAATCACTGAATACATCTATAGCCTGTTTGATTTTAATTATAATAGTCCTCCAAAATTAAGAAGCATATATAACAGAAAAAGCTAAACATTCAAGTGAGTAGGATGATCAAATTCAAAGAAAGCTCAGTTATCAACTAGTTTTAACATTCACATAGGCCAATATATAATACCCAATTCATGAAATACCAAAAAGCAGTGATGCTCAAGCATAAACCTTCCTCAACACACATTGCCTTCCTTTCTCCGATTTTCAACATAAGGTTTCTTAGTTTCTGCCTCGTTTAGGGTTTTGCAATTTTCAACACATCCTTTTTTTTTTTATTTCTTTTGGAAAAATAGTTTTAAGTGATACTTTTTAACATAATTCAGATTCAATCATCAAATTCTTGATAATTAATAATTAGTGATTTTTTAAAATAATTAAAAATCAATTCCATTTTACTGTTCATAAAAATTAGGGAAAAACACAAAAGTATACTATTAATAGAATCAAAATTACCTAGAGTTTTTTCTTTTCTAATTTCATACATCAATGGAATTTTTACTAACTACCTTAACTGGAAACCCAATTTCATATATACAAAGACCAAAACAGTTATATTCTAATCCTAAATTTTCGGAAAAACGGCTATATAACGCCTGTATTTATAAGAATGGGCTAAGCCCTCAAACTCAATAAGAAGGATTGGATAATATTTTAGCCTGTTACATAACGTATGCAGGCTGCATTCAGAACTATTGTGAATTCCAATAATGGTAATCAGGATGTAAAAGCAATCAATTGGATCATCTTGAATCGATTATGGACAAGAGGTGGAGACAAAGTTGAAGTTGCTTGTACAATTAGAGCTGGGTGATTGAGCATTTTACAAGCAAACGAAAAAGAAAATTTCAAAAGAGAGCAGCATGAATCATGTACCTGAAATGGTTATGAAGAGACAGGGGATGACAAATAAGAACACAGAGACAGAGAGAAAATAATGGTCTCAATACTCAACATTGATAGGGTTGCTGAAGAAATCAAATTCCTACCATCTATTCCAACAAGTACGGTAAGGCTTTGAGGATGATTATAATGACCATGCCTAAACAAACTTAAAATAGAATTACCTAATATGAGGGAAAATGCTGAAAACATAATACCTAAAGCTTGGACTTCATTAAGGTTGTATGTTGAAATGTGGCTGCCATGTGGAGGACAAGGAATCATCCCTTAACAGGTCAATAGAAGAAATATTGAAAGATAAAGGTAAACATCCACATATGATATCAGAATCAGTATTACTCCTTTTGGACTATGGAAAATTCACAAAAAAAATCACATGGTAAAAATTTTGGGAATTGTAAACAATCATATGATCATTCTGCTTTCTGACGACAATAGTTCTGAATGCAGCCTGAATCACCGAGGCCGGACATGGCTTACCGGAGTTGATGAAGAACGTGAAGGCAAAACCCTTGATGAGCAAGGCAGTGATACTGGCCAGAGGCAACAAGCAATGGAGATGGCGACGGCGACGGCAATGGGCTCCGGCGACGGCAGGAGGCAACGAGCAATCGCGACCAGCAATGGATACTTCCAATGACAGCAACGGTGGCAACGGTGGAGACGGTGACGCCGACAGCAAATGGCGACGGCAATGGGCACGGGCTCCGGCAACTGCGATGTCAATGAACCACGGTGACGGAATATTCGCCGGCAGGAGGCAACGAGCAACCACAGGTGGCCACGGCAATGGGCGACGGCGACGGCGATGGTGAGGGCACGGCGACGGCGACGGCGACGGCGATGAGCGACGGTGACGGCGACGGCGATGAGCAACGGCAACGGCAACGCGACAGCGACAGCAGAAACAAAATTTTCGCGCAAGAGATGAAACAGGGAAACTGAGTTGAAATTGGGGATTTTACTCGAATGAACTATTAGCGGCGGTAAAAGGTTACCGCCACTAATAATATGATTACCATCACCAAAACTACCACTTTTAGCGGCGGTACTACGTTACCGCCGCCAAAAAGTATAATTACCGTCCGCCACATACCGCCGGAAAAGGGTTCTCTTTTGGCGGGATTTCCCGCCAACTTATTCCCGGCGGTACCTATTTTACCGCCCCTAAAACTTGATTTCGCGGTGGTAAATACCGCCGCTAAAGATTATTCGCGCGCAAAAAACTAGCGCCATACGGTTTTTGCACCTAGATTATTTTTCAGTGGCAGAAACCATGATTACCGCCGGTAAAGACCCTTTTCGCGGCGAAATATTCTTACCGCCGCTAAAAGTGTGTCGCTAATTCTACACTTTTTTGTAGTGTATCTTTTTAATTATAGTTTTCCAAGTTTGGGTAGGATTAGATTTTGATTGCAGTTAATTTATATATTGGGTTCTTGGAGAGAGACACCTCTTGTTCTCTATTGTAACGCCCCGGAACCGGGTTACGTAGTAAAAACCGTAACTCGTTCCCCAAGGGTTACTTTTATACACAGGATCGCTATATCAGAGTAAGGAAAACATGAAATGGCAATCACAAAATCAGAGTCAACTAAAAGTTTCCCCAACTCACCTGAACCAATCATAAACCCGCCTGTATCGTCCTCTCTGAGATCTGAAAACAAAACAAAACAAAAGGAATGAGATACGACTATCTCAGCAAGTAGAAATGCATGCTCAAACATATTTAATTTAATTTAATTTCTAAAACATGCACGAATAAAATATACTCAACGACTAACCACAAATAAATCGATTAATCCGACTAATCCGGCAAAACAATATCAAATCACATAATAAGATGGGACTCGTGAAATTTGACCGCTTTGTAAGGTTAAGTTCTAGCTCCAAACAGTTCCAGTCCGAGAACCTCTGCCAAATCTGATACCTCTGTAAACTGATTCCAATATATCGTCTCTTGGTGGAAATCACAAGACCTCACCCTCCTCAAGGGTGGAAACGGATATCAATCCAGTCTGAGAACCAGTGTCATATCTGCTGCCAATAATAGACCTCACCCCCTCATGGGGTGGAAACGAAGCTGCTGCTGCACATCCCTCATGGAAGGCCTCTTTATATAAAGGAAACGCGTAAAATAAATCCCTCTTAGTTCGCAGCACTTCCCTCATGGAAGGCCTCTCTACATAAAGGAAACGCATGAAGGAAGCTAGACTTTAGCCAAACAAATTATACAAACTTCACTTACTAGCTAAATTATGGATCCATAACGTGCTATGCCGTAAATAGTTTAAATGATTAAACCAACCATTAAAGCAAGGACTTCGATTCAAACCAAAATATTTCAACATGCAAACCATTATACAACTGAGTGCAAGCAACATATTCATGGCCACTCAGGGCCAACTTACTCCCTCATGGAGTGTCCCAAAATATTTCTCATGTAAATCCAAGAATGAATCAAAATGAATTAGACAATTCAAGCACAAAAACCCCTTTTATTTAAAACTGTCTATATTTACTAAAAATTAACTCAAGTCAAATCAAAATAATGCTCAAGCAAATGGAGTCATTAACACTACCAAATTCAGCTCAGCAATCCACTAGAATCCTCAACAATGGAAATCTCCATAATTTGACACAACCGGTAAAAGTATTTTATAAATTAACCAAAATTAGAAACCAGAAATCTTTCGAAGAAAACATAAACAATTTCCAGTCATGTCACAAATAGAGAACAACAAATTTAATAATAGTATAATCAGTTCAAGAACTCTCCGATTAGCAAAATTTCTTTTACATATTTCCAACATAATCTCTCCTTCAAATTTATGGTCAAATTTACTTTTCGTAGAGTTCTATTAGTTCTGGAAACCGTGTTTAGAACTTGAACAAATCAATTTAAGCAACTAAGAGAATGGACATAATCTGAAATATTAAAAGTATAAAGGTTTACTTAAATTCCAAATCTGCCACATATGCATTAGTACTATTCAATCCCCAAAACTGAATCAATTTTAGACCAAATCCTCTAAAGTATTGTTAGTTAGTTTCCTCACTCACCCTATTACATCACCTAATAACAGTTTCTACAAAACTACTATGGTTAGAAAATTATGTCCAAACAAACTAGACTTTCCAGAAAAATCTATGCAGACAGGTGCACAATAAAAATGTATTTTAAATTACAAACAGTGAACTTATATTAAATATATATTTTTAAATGAATCTAGACCCAAAACCCTACAATTCTCATGAAGACCATCTTACCCAAATCCGTCGTTTGATACCTACAAAAATTCACTTTTGTGAAAAAGTGGGTGCAGTCCCAAAACAGACATTTCAGCAACCTCTAAACTTAGAATTCAAAATTCACATAGACTGATCTAAAAATTCTTATTCAAACTTTTTCTAGCTTAATTCTAATCCTCTAAATAGTGTTTTTGCACAGGTTTGGATTTAATTGAATTGCTCAAACAATTTATATGAAATATACTCTCCAGTTTAGCCCAAAACAAACATTTCAACAACCTCTAAACTTAAACTCTCCAGGATGTAAAAATACCTTAAAATCTACCCTCTTATTAATCTGGGAATTTTCAGAATATAAAACAAACCTAAATCCATCATAAATTATAATCTATTTATTTTCTATTGAATTTTAATCATATCTATATCAATTCTGAGTTTTCTGACCTAGTAAGAAACAAATCCCCATAACTCATTCATTTCTTAACAAAATAACATGAAATCTGGTTTGTTAGACTTCTAACTCAATACACTAAAATAACCTATAGCAGTTTTGGAAAATTCCTCTTGGTTAATTAATTATAAGTTTTCAAAATCTACTTTAATTCAAAATCCTGTACAGACCAACAGCTGTAATAATTCAATTAACATTACTAAATCATAGGTTTTTATCCTAGAATATATTTTTCAGTGAAAATAGAGCAATAATGGAACAACTTTCATTCAGAAACCGAAACCTAAATATATCTCTAAATCAGTCTAAAAATTCCATCTTTCTGAAATTTTCTGCAGAATCTGGGTTTTAAGTATTTTCCTATCCTTTCAAAGTTCTAACGTGTTCAACTTCAAATTAATGATAAAATTTATCAAAATCCATTTCAAATCATCTTAAAAGTAATTGTGAAACATAATTCATAATTCGTATGGCTCATGAATTCTATCCATCAAGTTATGTCGATCGAATAATCTGAAAACAGATATTTATGCAAGTGGAAGGGCTAACTTACTTGTTTTGAGAAATCCACCCCCCCCCCCCCCCCCCCCTTTCCTCTTCTTCTTTCTTCTTTCTTCTTCTTCAGCTCTACTACGCTTTTAGCAATCCCAAAAGTCTAACTTTCTTTCTCCTCTACGTTTTCAACAATCTAAAGGTTTAATTTCAGCAACCCAAGAGTCTAGACCTAAGAGTTTAATTCTCCAGCAGTTTTAGAATCCCAAGGGTCTAACTCTAACTCTCCAGCAATTTTTAGAAACCCAAAGGTCTAACTCTCTAGCAACCTAACCCTTCAACTTCTTCATGATTTGCTGTTGCACAACACCACCAAATGCATACACCAACACCCTTTTTTTTTACCATTGATCATTTGATTTACAATCCTAACCAACAACACACTTATATTATTATTTGTTTCCAACTCTATTTTTTTTTTTCATAATATTTATTTAATATTGAAACTAAAATATAACATCACTTACCCTTAATTCATATAAACCGAATTTTCCAAAGTTCCTAAATTACCCTTGCTTGACAATCCAACAATAATTTCCAGCAATTTCTCATATCTTTTTATTTATGGTTATCCCATCCGGTTCGACCAAGAGTCCCCGGTTTAAATCCTTGACCTCCTTCCTCTATGAAATTTTAATTAGCCTTAAATTAATTACCAAACTAATAATTTTTAATTTCATTAAAAATTTGGGATTTTACATCTATCATCACCTTTCTTTATTTTTCCGATGTCCTTCAATTTCTTCTTGACTCCTCCCGAATATTCTCAGCTGGTTTTTTTTTTTTGGTAGTAAAAGATAAAAACTTTTCTTAAACAACATTTTACACGTCTGCTGTACATTCCCTATACACGTCTTAGTTCAACCTGCTGGAAATTCAAAAACATATCATGCGCTTCTGCAACACTGTGAATGATGCTCCAAGGTACATCAGCAGCTGCTAAACCACCTTGTTTCACTCTTTCAAGGATTCTGACCAGGGTTAGCGCATCTCCTTCAAGAATGATACGAGAGAAACATTTTGATTGAGCTAGACGGAGAGCTTCCAAGACTGCAGCTATCTCAGCTTGGATAGGAGAAGACACAACGACTGAAGATGCAATAGCACCCAGAAATCTTCCCTGCTCATCTCTGGCAATTACTCCAATACCTGCATTTCCAGATCATCTACGGAGAGCTCCATCGAAGTTCAGTTTTATATAACTATTAGGTGGATACATCCATTGGAGTGGAATGAACGTGTTCCTCGTCTTCCGCCTTGAATATACTTAGAACTTCATGACTAAGGTTATTAAAGTGCTTCACAACCTGAAACACATTCGGAGTTAGGTTCTCAAATATGACTTTGTTTCTATGGAGCCAAAGAGTCCAGCCAAATATATAAATTTTTACAATGAAATCAAAATAATCTGGAACAGCAGAAGAATAAAGGACATAAGATAAATTTGAGAACCATTGCCGAAAAGATTGGTATTGACCAAATTGTTGGGAAGCTCCTCCTATTGCCAATAGCCACACAGCTCTAGAAAAGGGGCATTCTAACCACAGATGCTTCACAGTTTCAGGCCATTCCTTACATAACACACAATAATTAGATACATAAGATAACCTGGTTGCAACCACCTGAGCAGTAGGAATTGCTCCTTGGAGACTCTTCCATAGAAAGAAACGAATCTTTGCTGGACACTTCATATGCCATATCCTCAGCCACAATCTTCTTCTTCCTGATTGATTGAACCCATACATAATCTATATGCCGATGTCACCGTGAAGCGCCCAGTTGATGTATGAGTCCAAATCGGGATATCTTCTTTCAGTGAAGGAGTTATTTTTGTTTCAAGAATTTTATTTGCCCATGATAGTGGCCAAAGAGATAAAACAAGTTCAGAATTCCATGTTTGAGAGGAGTTATCAATTAAGTCTCTTACCAGCTTTATCTCCAAGTTTTGCTGAATCAGTGGAGGTCTTGTTAGCATTTCTCCATTGCTCAACCATTTATGTTGAAATAGATTGATCGAATCCCCCTTTGCTATTAGCCATTTACTTCCCTCTTTAATATATCCTTTCAATTGTTGAAGTTGCCGCCAGACCCATGAATGGGATGATGATGCTTCAGCCTGAATAAAATCTGAACCTGAAAAATACAAAGAGCGCATCAGAGAATACCAAAGACTGGATTGTTTAGTATGAAGGTGCCACACTGCCTTTAAAAGCAGTGCTTTATTCATACAGCTGGCTTGTTTAATATTTAAACCTCCATTGCGTCTTGGCATTGTAATTCTATCCCAACATAGCAAGGCCATTGATTTCTTATCTTGATTGTTTCTCCAGAAAAAACTCCTGTTTAATTTCAGCTGGTTGATCGAGATTGTAGCTTCTTTGCCTTAAAATTTATTTGCTACAACACTTTTTCTTTTCATATCCTGTCTCGTTTTATGTTTTAGTTCTTCCTAGCTAGCTTCCTGTTAGAGAGGAAATTAAAAAGCCATGAAGATCACCAACCACAAGGATCAAGATGATTACACAGTCAATACCAACAATGAAAAAGATGATCACATAGTAACCGTGAGTGATCAATCCATCCTAACCACCCACGTCGGATCAAATAATGTTCGTGCATTTTTAACCCTGTGACACTTTGAGTAGAAATCTATGAGCACATTAACCAGAGAAACATCTTTTTCTATTCCAATCCTCAAGACATGAGCATGGATTTGTTTACCCCCCTTCAATAATTTCCAACATTGATCATGCGCTGATCACACTACATAGAACATATCCATCAGGAAGAACATTGGTTTCCCTCATTTTGCCAAACAATTGCAGTGACTCCTCACTCTGCCCATGTTGCCACTGGTAGACCATCAAAAACCAATCTTGCTTCCTCAATATCTCCATTCTTCTAATAAAAATAAAGTAACGAGGTACCCACAAATACATCCTGATCGAAACCTGTCTTAATAGCCTGATCCTGCACTCGGGAAGCTTCATCAACAGCTCCCAATTGCGTGCAAACTCGGATAACAGTAGCTAAGATGAACTCATTCGGATTTTTATGTAAAGATCTTCGAAATTCCGAGAAAAGTACCAGAGCCCGTTCACCATAATCACATTGGGCGTGCATGGAAATCACCGTAGACCACGTGATTAGGTTCCGTTGACCCATTTTATCAAATAGGACTCGTGCACTGTCAATGCAACCAGATTTCCAGGAAGAACGCAGAAGAACATTGACCAGAAAAACATCCGACGGAAGCCCTGAAACAATTATCTAACCATGAATTCGCTTGTAGTACTCACGGGGTTCGTTGCGGACGCATAATTGCAAGAGTTCGGCAAATTCAAGCCCAAACCAAAAATAGCAATCGTAGCAGATGTCGCAATGGCAAACTTGTCGTCGCCCTTTCTGCTCATCGCCAGCTCAACTTCACAAGAAATGGCCTTGAAGACACCCCTCTTGAGCTTCTGAATCTTTGCATTAGCTCTCGCTGCCTTGTCTATGAACTGCCTGACCGGCGCTACCGTTGTGCTCCGCGGGGTTATGTCGACTCTATCCCCAGAGCCCTAAAGGATTCCTCTCCAGTTCTCATACCATCGTTGTTGGGGTTGGCATCGAAGGGGTTGTCAAGAAGCTTGAAGAGGAACAAGACTTGCGACTGGAGAACCCGGTGGAACTGCAAACTCTGGCTGCGGAGCGTCTGCAGAGATCTGATCTTGGCCGGTGCAGTTTGGAGAGGTTGGCGAAGGTGTTTTTGGGTGAGCACATGGATGCTTTAATTCCCAGTAAGGTACCGTGGTGGACAAGAATTCATGGGGAGCTTACAGAGGATAAGTTGAAATATGCCAGTGCTGAAGCTTTTCTTGCTCATGAGATTTTTTTTTTGATAGCTTCTTGCTCATGAGATTGGTTAAAAGTTGAAAGTAGTTCTTCAGTGATGGTGTCTCTTGTCTATTTTTTTTTTTGGTAGAATGGTGTCTCTTATCTGGTTGGCAGGGTTAGGATGAATCTCTTTAACTCTTTTAACATTCTTTTTTTATATTAGGTGAATATGTAGCTTTTTATTTTATTTCAATTGTTGTCCATAGAAGAGATGTTTTACTTTTTTCTTACCAAGAGGTGTACCCTTTTCCTCTCATCTGAATACTCACATCACATTCCAAAGCTAACCCTTTCAAGTCCTCTTCTAACAATGGCCCCATGACCTAGATTCTCCCCAGAATTTATCTTCAAAAATCTCCTTAAAACATCAGATCAATTGCTTTGTCCAACTGGTTTGGTATTTTTCTACTTAAGCAGTGATGATTATTCTTTCCACATTGGGTGGCTGTAATGAGGGTTCTGCTTGAAAAGAATGGTTAAGATTGCCTCATTTTCGACTCATAAATTTGAACAGTCGACATTGATTAATAACACACCATTTTGGGAGTTTAAATGATGGAGTAGAGAGTAAAATCCAAGGTATCTTGATATTTGAGTCATGACTGAATCATAGTTCAAGTGAACATGTGTTAGAAGTACAATCAAGATTAATTGAGATAGAACTCTGTATTTAAATTCCTTATGCATAAATTCATGATCCCTCTTTTAATTAAGGTGGAAAAAGAACAGGATGAAGAAAACAAGCATGAGATACAAGTAATGACAACAGTAACACCACAATGAGATTGTGAGGAACATGAACTTGGCAATAGAATTTGGACAGGAACTGAAATTCGCAAGTTCATTCCTGCTCTTAGAGCAGTTAATCAAGATGATGTTAATGAAGGTGACTGACAAAAGGCAAGGATTCAATAGTTAGTCTTGAAGGGCCTATAGACCTTAAGGTCAAGCATTACACCGGCAATTGAACCTGCAGCAGCAGCAATCGATACAACTAGACAAGCAATGCTAAGCATTTGGTGGCAAAGCCATGGAGTGCTCCACTTGGATATCTTCTTTTGAGCAATGTACATCTCAATGGGGAAGTATACTGTTAGCGGCCAAAAGCCAAATGCACCGAGGATTCCAACCACGCTGTTAAAGAATTGGAGGAGAATTGATAAGATGGTGGTCAAGACCACAATGCAGATCGCCAAACCAACCGGAAGAGGTTGAAGTTATAAGGACAGAATCCTGGAATTGGAACTCTGATTTCTTTGGTGATACACTCACTCTCAGGCCATCTTTTTGATGCCCATTTCTCAATGAACGCAAATAAGGGCTGGCAGTAGACTTGGTAAGCTCCAACAAGGTGGATTACAATGGCGGCATTCGCAATGTCTAGTAGCCAAAATGGGTTGTAGAAGCCGAAACCAGTGAGGAGGTTTCCAGGGGTTAAGTCCCCAAATGCAGCATAGCCAAAGCAGCCACAAAGCATATAGAAAGCTGTGGTCACTGCAACACTCAAAAGGGTAGCTTTCTTCATTATCTTTGCTTCTGATGGTGGGGATTTGATTGTGTCCTGTTAAACACAATTTCAAGTAATCAATCATTATCCACTTTATATGAAAATCTTAGTCCCAGTAGATTTTGCAAGCAAAGGATGTAAAGAGTCAGAATTAAACCTGAATTTCAATGAGGATATTTGAATCTTGTAGGCAAAAGCAATGTCACCAAGTGCTTGGAAGCTCCTCCATATCTTTTGGGTGCGGATGACAGTGTTGATACTTACTCCAGCGAGGCTACCTCTGAACTTTCCCATCTCTAATCATCAATCAAGAAGATAGTGACTCCAATCAGACTAAACAGAAGTTTCTGAGAAGAGACCACAAAAGAAAATACAAGTAGCAATTCAGACCCGCAACTTTAGCAATTCCAAGTCCAAGACCAATGGCAGAGTAGGTGAAGGACATGACAGCGGCAACAATGGAGAGCCACGATATCTGGTCAAAGTTTGGGATCTGAGACACGAAAATTTCTACCACACCAACGGCGATCGTGTATGGATTGCTCAAAATGTGACAAGGGTTATCTCCACCACTTTCATGGAAACAATTAGACCTTTTTATTGCCCTATCAATTAAAATCCAAAAGATCCCATTATTGCACAGATTGTTAAACAACATTGGAATATAAGACAGAGATCAAAAAGCACTGTTTGATTTATAATTCAGCTCACATCATGCTTATAGATGCTGCAATGGTGTATCCAATGGCAACTCCAAAGAGGTTCAGATACTGAATTAGCCCACATATCTTGACTGAAAAACACAGTCTAGACTCTAACTCACCTTGAGGGGGGTGAATAGGTGAAACCGATTGCGGAATAAAAAAATCTATCAATTAAAAACAAGTTCTTAATTAATGGGCATGCACAAGTCTTAACAAAGATTAATTCATCACACACAATTGCAAAATAAAGAAGAGACAACACAAGCAATTTTGTGACGAAGGGAAAACTCTAAGAGAACTCTCAAAGAGAAAAACCCTCCGGGCTACTAGGTGCCACCTTTGGAAATCACTATAAGAAGAAGACTTACAATAGTGGTTCAGACGACCCAACAATGACTCTGACTCACAATGTAAATATCTGAAGAACTCTTCAGATTTGCATCCTTGCAACGATTCAGAACTCTGAATATCTCCTTAGTGAAGTGCCAAACGAACTCGCTCAGCAACCGTAGGAACTCCCACGAGCAAACTCTTCAACCCGGAACTCCAAGGTAGAAAAGAAAGAATAAGACTGGTTTTGATGGCTCGAAGAAGAAGAGGAAAGAGGAAGAAGATCTCTCACTCTTGTACACGTTTTTAGGGTTCTCTCAAACGTCTTGGGTAACCCTCACAATAGGCAAGACACTCCTTAAATAGGTTAGGAGAAAGAAGGGAACGAAAAGGAAACAAATCAGAAAAGATCGGATTTCTAAAATAGAAGTTTGTTCACGAAGAACGCGGCTCGAACGTTCGATATAACAACTCACTTTTCTTCTTCTCGTTCGAACGACCAGAGAACGTTCAGCGAACGCTACTCTCGAGTTTCTCTGTGGAACCTCAACGGTCGAACGTGCAGCGAACGTGAAGCGAACGCTGCTCTCTGGTTTCTCTGTGGAACACCAACGGTCGAACGTTCAGAGAACGTTAGGCGAACGCTGCTCTCTGGTTTCTCTGTGGAACACCAACGGTTGAACGTTCAACGAACGTGAGGCGAACACTACTCTCGGGTTTGTCTGTGGAACACCAACGGTCAAACGTTCAGAGAACGTGAGGCGAACGCTGCTCTCGAGTTTCTCTGTGGACCCTCAACGGTCGAACGTTCAGCGAACATTCATCGAACGTTAGTCGATACTTTACCAATTTTGCCTCGACCTTAACCCCGTTTGAACCACATCACATAAAACCTACCCAAAAGCATTAACCACTTTAATACAACCTTTTTGACATGGAATTGAAGCCAATACAAAATAAACCTTACAAACTCCCCCTTTGGCTATTCCGTGACAAAAATAACAAGGCTTATTCTAATTGTTGTGAACCACCAAGCAACAATTTGAACAAGTAAAAAAAACAAAAAAAATTGACATGACCTCCCCCTAAATCTATTAACCCCAAATTTAATCACCTGTACCTGAAACATCAAAAATTGAAAATACCAAGTGAAAAGCAAGGGTAATAGAACAACTAATCAAAAATAATTGAATGAGCTCCAAATTTTCACACAAAACAAATTTCTCATTCATTTTCTTTGAGCTATGTACATTTGGACATTCATGAGCAATTAACCATAATATTCAACACAAAATACATCCAAATATATTCATGATAACCAACACATAAACATATCAACATCCACAAAAAATACAACCATGTCCTTATGATGCCTCTGCAAGTAAGAGAGAATCTCGGAGTTTTGCTCTCTGAGGGACACAATCTCCTCATGCACAGAAGTAGGAGGCTGAGCCTCAGGAGGATCATCGGGAGCAGGAGCCCAAGTGGAAGAAAGATGTGCACGGCTTTGCTTAAGAGTTGATTCAGAAATAGGATTAGAAGCTTTACACAACTCTAAAGGAGGAAAAGAGATATTCAAGGCACAAACCAAACAGGCAATCAAACACCCGTAAGGAAGACCATAGGTCTTCTTGGAGTTAAAGAAAACATCCAGAATTTTGGAGCAAATGACGGAAGGTAAATCAATGGTATGATGCTTTTTCAAAGCATACAAAAACAAGCATTTATCAAACGGGACAGAAGATTTGTGAACAACAGGAAACAGGTTATGGCTTTGAATGCGAAAGATAACAATTGTTTCGGCCGCAAAGAACTTAACCTGTAAAGCACCACCCCTAAACACCCAATTCCCCCTACCAAGACGGAACAAGGTATCAACCACTTCATTCTGAAAATCTGGAGTGGGAGGAGGGTAAGGAAACTGAGGATCCGAAACCCTAGGAAGCCCAAACACCGAGGCAATCACCGAGGGTCCAACTCTAAAAGGAGTGCCACGAAGGAAGGTAGAGAATTCAGAATTTTCCAAATCAACATCATAGATGTTGGCGAAAAACTCTCTAACCAACTCGACTGAAGGGAGAACAAAATTCCCAAACATGGGATCCCAACCCCTATCTTTAAAACAATCTGAGACCTCATCAGGAAGGGTGGCAAACTTCACTTCTCTCTCTATGATAACCGACCTATCACAAAAATATTCCTCAAAATTTTTGCAGCCCTCTTGTCCACAAACAAGGACTCATCATACCTAGGTTTCTTATTGGAAGTTTTGGTACCCAAAGATTTCTTCCTAGGCATCTAAGAATGGAAGAGAGCCAAGAAAAAAATAAAATAAAAATAAAACAAGAACAACAAAACAACCACAAGTTAGATTAAGATAACATGTAAAACACACTAATTAAACTACATGCTAAGAAAGAAAAAAATGCATGAGAAAAAAAATTAAGTTGATCAAACCAAAAAAACAAAAACAGTTGAGCAACGTTCGACCGTTCGGCGAACGTTGAAGAAAACGAACCCAGATTTGGGGGTTTTCTATCAAAACTGCAATATCAGCACAATCAACCAAAAAATGGTTTGAAATCAACAATATAGGAAGAATAAAACATTTTGAAACTTATTTGAACTCAAACAAACCAAAAATCACGAAGTAATCAAAGATTTAACATGAAAACCCTAGAAAACCTAGCCGATGATGAATATGGAGAGAAAAACAAAAAATAATGAACGAAAACTAACAAACATACCTTGGATCACGATGAGCAAGCACGAATCAAAGAGAGGAGACACTGAAAATAAAAAACCCTAAAATCGCCAGACGTTCGAACGACTATCACTCAAAAAACCTAATGCCTTTTTCGCAAGCGACCTTTTTTAAAAACTGATTTTTAAATGAATGTTCGAACGTTCGGCGAACACGGGGCGAACGTTAAACAAGAAATTTGTTTTAAAACCAACGTTCGACACGCGTTCGTTGTACGTGGGAGGAAATAACCAACGTTTGTTAACGTTCGATAGGCCGTTCGAACGTTCATCAACAATTCAGAAAATTTTCCAGAATTCAGCAAGAAAACTCATCTCTTTTCAACCAAAAACACTCCAAACATATGTAAAAACATGCAAGACATACATACACCTATAAATCAAGTATAAACTCCTGAAAACTCAAATTTTGACATATTTTGAGAACCATTTTGCTCTAAAAATCAGATTTGGACACATCTAACTTCAAAACTCCCAAATAATGACACAAAAACTCAACCAAATTTCCAATTGTGTTTGTGTGCATGTGCAAAGCCAAATACAACAAGATTTGCCTATATGAGAGCTTGGTGAAGAGGAGTTGGTCATTTATCAAGAAATCCAATATTACCCAAGCCTCTCTAAAAATTGAAAAGAGCCCTTTTCATGACCTAAGCATCAAGTTTTAGAAATTTTCTCCCCTGTTTCTTACAATTCTTTTTGCACAAAGAGTAGTGTTCCTTAGAATATCTGAGTTTATAGCTTATGCCATGGTTATACTCCTTGTGATTCTCTTTCTTTTTGAACTCAATATTGCTGGGGGTATACATTTCATCCCAAAGTTCTTTTCATATACTTTTTCTTTTTAAACAAAAGGGAGAAATCTCTTTTTAACACAAGATCATATGCTAGGGTCTTTTCAACTTAAGATAGACAAGAGTAAACTCAGGATTGCCTATCCACACAACACCAAAAATAAAAAATAAGCTTCCTCAAGTGTATTTGGTATGTGTATGTGATAAACAACCCACAAATAGAGTTTAGCAAGATGATTGTGAGGTTATTAGAAACTATTGAAATCACATTTGAAAAATCATCTTTGAAGAGTTTATAGGGTCTCAAAATATAACCAAAAGATATATATTTTCAAAACCTTATACTTATCCTATAGTTGACACATTTCAAGACAAGAACTCACACAAAAACGAAAAAAAAAACCACAATAAAACAAATACAAAAGCACAATACAAAAAAAATAACTAAGCATGCTAAAGAAAAAAAAATGCATGAACACCCTAAAGCATGCTATAAAGTCCTTCTTAATGAAGAGAACCAACACCAATAGCTTTCCTAAGAAACTCAAACCTAAGAGCATCTAAAGGTTTGGTAAAGAGGTCATTTTCAGATAGGATGTGTTCAAGAGATATTACATGATCTTCTACCAACTCTCAAATAAAATGATGACGTATATCAATGTGCTTGGTTTGAGAGTGCTTAACAGGGTTTTTGGAAATATTAATAGCACTTGTATTATCACAATACAAGACAATAGTTCCCTGTTCAATCCCATAATCACTCAACATTTGCTTCATCCAAAGCAATTGAGTGCAACCACTACCAGCTGCTATGTACTCAGCTTCAGCTGTGGACAAGGAAATAGAGTTTTGCTTCTTGCTCATCCATGCCACAAGATTGTTCCCCACATAGAAACAACCTCCAGTTGTGCTCTTTCTATCATCTGCATTTCCAGCCCAGTCGGCATCAGAATAGCCTGCTAGAATTGCAGAAGTGTCTCTAGAGAACCATATACCATGATCAACAGTACCGTTAACATATCGTATGATACGTTTGACGGCAGACAAATGAGACTCTCTAGGATTTGCTTGGAATCTAGCACACACTCCCACACTAAAGGCAATATCAAGCCTACTAGCTGTAAGATACAAAAGACTACCTATCATGCTTCTATAAAGAGTGTTGTCTACACTCTTTCCAGATAAATCAGAATCAAGTTTCAAGGTAGTGCTCATAGGGGTTCTAGTGCATGTGTTTCTTGCTGTCCACCCAAATCTCTTCACAAGGACTTTAGCATACTTAGATTGAGATATGAAAATCCCATCTATAGATTGAGAAATCTGGAGACCTAAGAAAAAATTCAATTCTCCAACCATACTCATCTCAAATTCATGTTGCATAGCTTTGGCAAAACTTAAAGCAAGAGAATCAATTGGAGAACCAAAAACAATGTCATCCACATAAATTTGAGCAACAGTGAAACTGCTCTTATCCTTTCTAATGAACAAGGTTCTATCAACTCCTCCTCTTGTGAACTTGTGATCTAAGAGATAAGCAATAAATCTCTCATACCAAGCTCTAGGAGCTTGTTTCAACCCATACAATGCTTTCTTAAGCCTAAACACATGATGTGGGAACTTTGGATCAACAAACCCCTTAGGTTGTTCAACATATACTTCTTCATGAAGTATCCCATTCAGAAAAGCACTTTTCACATCCATTTGATGCAATTTAAAACCCAAGTGACAAGCTACAGCAAGTAAAATCCTTATTGATTCAAGTCTAGCTACAGGGGCAAAAGTTTCATCAAAATCAATACCCTCAACTTGGGTATATCCCTGTGCAACCAACCTAGCCTTATTTCTCACTATAGTACCATGTTCATCTTACTTGTTCTTGAAAATCCATTTGGTTCCAATAACATTATATTTTTCAGGTCTAGGAACAAGATACCACACATCATTCCTAATGAATTGGTTTAATTCATCATGCATGGCATTAATCCAACACTCATCAGCAAGTGCTTCTTCTACCTTCTTAGGTTCAAAAGTTGAGACATAGGATGCAAATGACATCTGATTTAGGACTTTCCTACGAAGTCTCATCCCTTTATTCAAATCACCAATCAACAACTCTTTGGGATGATTCAATTTCACTCTAGAGGAAGGTTCTTTTGTAGGACCTGGAGTTAAAGAAGGACCCTCTTCAGAAGTTGAAGAAGATGACTCTGGATTTTGACTTTCAACAGACAAGTCATTTTCCCCTACTTCTAGACTAGTCTCCCCCTCAACTTGAGACTTCTCAATCCCTTCATCCACAACCACATTTATGGATTCCATGATAGTGTGTGTACCTAAGTTATACACACGATAAGCCCTGCTATTCTTAGAGTAACCTAGGAAGATTCCTTCATCACTCTTGGCATCAAACTTAGCCAAATTCTCCCTATCTCTCAAAATAAAACATTTACTTCCAAAAACACGAAAGTATTTGACAGTGGGCTTTTTACCATACCAAATTTCATAAGGAGTCTCAGTACTCCCAGGCCTTAAATACACTCTATTTATCACATGGCAAGCTGTGTTAATAGCTTCTCCCCAGAAATACATGGCCACACCCTTGGCATGTATCATGACTCTTGCCATCTCTTGAAGAACCCTGTTTTTCCTCTCAACTACTCCATTTTGCTGTGGAGTGATAGGAGCAGAAAACTCACGATGAATTCCCTCTTCAAGACAATAGTTTTCAAGGATTGAGTTCTCAAACTCTTTCCCATGGTCACTCCTCATCCTAACAACCTTAGACTCCTTTTCATTTGAAAGTCTTCGACACAAAGACTTAATCAATTCACTTGCTTCAGATTTTTCTCTTAATAGCTCAACCCAAGTAAATCTAGAGAAGTCATCCACAATGACCAAGATGTACCTCCTACCACCAAGACTTTCAGTCCTAGACGGACCCATAAGGTCCATATGCAGCAATTCAAGAGGTTTGTTGGTTAAACACTCAGAGATCTTTTTGTGACTAGATCTAGTTTGCTTTCCTAACTGACATGGCCCACACACATTTGGTTCAACTTTGGCAAGCTTAGGAAGGTCTCTAACAAAATCATGCTTGGACAATTCATTCAAGTTTTTAAAATTCAAGTGACCAAGCCTTTGATGCCACAATTCATGCATATCAACTTTGGAAGAGTTACACACAGCATGAGAATTAGGAATCACACCATAACAGTTATCCGGAGTTCTTTCTCCTTGAAGCACACACAAACCATTAGCATCAAACACAGAACATATATCTTTTGCAAATTTAACTTCCATGTTTGAGTCACACAATTGACTTATACTAATCAAGTTAGCTTTCAAGCCATTAACAAATAGAACTTCACTCAAAGTAGGCATACCAGAAATTTCAATAACACCCTTACCTACAATAGGAGCTTTGCTTCCATCACCAAAAGTAACAGTGCCACAAGAATAATCTTCAAAAGATTTAAACAAAGATTTGTCACCACACATGTGACGAGAGCAAGCACTATCAAGATACCACATAAGACTATTTCTAGCCTTCAAAGCAACATAAACTACATGGCAAGTTAATTCACTTCTTTTAACCCAGATTTGCTTAGGCTCAGTGGTTTTCTTGGTCATTGAAGCTAATTGTTGACTTAAGATCTTTGTTTGATTTGAGAGTTCTTTCACTTGTTTAGACAAATTCTCTTGAGGTTTTCTAGGTGAGGATCTCCTAGAGTTTTGGTTCAAGTCCCAACAATTTGGTCTAATGCGTCCAGAAATACCACAATAATAACAAGTAGGGATAAAATTCTGAGATTTAGAACTCTTGGTTGGAACACCCCTAGGTTTTGACCAATTAGATTTTTGACCACGATTTCTACCTTGGTTTGTCTTACCCTTGGAAGAATTGGATCTATTCTTTCCTTTGGTATTCACAACTTGGGTCTTAGAAGACGATGGATTATCATTTGAGACTTCCTTGTATCCTAAACCCCTTTTATCAGTTCCTAATTGACTCATCCCTAGCATATTGTCCAAATTTGCAGACCCTGTAGAGAATTTCTGGAGTTGAGATTTGGTTCTTTCAAGCTCTTCCTTAAGAGACTTATTCTCAGATTCTAGGGATTCTATCTTCAATTTGTGTTCACCTAGACGAGAAGTAGACTCTTCAAATTTTGCTTGAAGATCTTCTTTCTTGAGCTCTACATCATTTAGCCTTTTGAGATTTGACTTCAATTGTTTCTTTGCTTTCAAACATTCCCTAAAAAATTTATCATAAGCCTCTTGAATGCTTTCCTCATCATCATCAGACTCATAATGAGAATCAATTGCCTTCTCACTTGGTGGAAAGTCTTCATAATTGCTTGAGTCACCACTCCCAACAATAGAGGTGAAAGCCATGTAATTTTGACTTTCTTCAGTTTTGGAGTCCTCACTATCCCTATCAGATGCACTCTCATCAGAAAGAGTGGCATTCATGGCTTTCCCTTGAAGCTTCCTAAATGTGGGACACTCCGACCTAATGTGACCAAAACCCTGACACTCATGGCATCTGATTTGGACTCCCTAGATTCAGATTTGATTCTTGACTTTTGATCTCTACCACTAGAACTCCCCTTGGATTTATATCTCTCATTGTCACTCCTTGGTTTCCTCCTTCTAAACATTTTCCTAAAATTCTTCACCAACAGAGCAATATCTTCATCTCCCATGGATTCCTCACTTGACTCATTATAAGCCTTTTCTTTACTGAATTTGAGAGCTATTGACTTATTTTTCTTAGTAGGAGGAAGAGTGAGTTCATAAGTTTGAATTGATCCTATGAAATCTTCAACCCTAATACCATTGATATCCTTACTCTCTTCAATAGCAGTCACTTTGGGTCTATATTTTTCAGGAAGAGACCTAAGGATTTTTCTAACCACTCTATTTGGAGGAATTCTTTCACCAAGATTAAAACTAGAGTTCACAATATCACTTAGTTTTGCATAGAAGGAATCAAAGGATTCATCATCTCCCATTTTTAGTTCTTCAAACCTAGTGATAAGCATTTGTAAATTTGAATTTTTCACTAGGACAGTTCCCTCATGAGTGGTTTGGAAAATTTCCCAGATTTCTTTGCTGGTTTGACAAGTGGACACTCGTTTGAATTCATCAGCAGAGATTGCACTAAAAAGTGCATTGACACCCTTAGAGTTGTAGTTAACATCAATTAACTCTTCTCTAGTATAGCTATCTGGATCTTTGGTTTTTGTCTCACCATCTATAATCACAGTTGGAGGATTCCATCCTCTCTCAACACTTCCCCAAACTTTTTCATCAATAGCCTTCAGATAGGCTCTCATTCTAACTTTCCAGTAGGCATAATTGCTGCCATCAAAGAAGGGTGGAGCTGTAGAGGACTTGTCCATGACTAACAGAGTCAAGGATCTGGATACCCGCTCCGATACCAATTGAAAAACACAGTTTAGACTCTAACTCACCTAGAGGGGGGTGAATAGGTGAAACCGATTGCGGAATAAAAAATCTATCAATTAAAAACAAGTTCTTAATTAATAGGCATGCACAAGTCTTAACAAAGATCAATTCATCACACACAATTGCAAAATAGAGAAGAGACAACACAAGCAATTTGGTGACGAAGGGAAAACTCTAAGAGAACTCTCAAAGAGAAAAACCCTCCGAGCTACTAGGTGCCACCTCTGGAAATCACTATAAGAAGAAGACTTACAATAGTGGTTCAGACGACCCAACAATGACTCTGACTCACAATGTAAATATCTGAAGAACTCTTCAGATTTGCATCCTTGCAACGATTCAGAACTCTGAATATCTCCTTAGTGAAGTGCCAAACGAACTCGCTCAGCAACCGTAGGAACTCCCACGAGCAAACTCTTCAACCCGGAACTCCAAGGTAGAAAAGAAAGAATAAGACTGGTTTTGATGGCTCGAAGAAGAAGAGGAAAGAGGAAGAAGATCTCTCACTCTTGCACACGTTTTTAGGGTTCTCTCAAACGTCTTGGGTAACCCTCACAATAGGCAAGACACTCCTTAAATAGGTTAGGAGAAAGAAGGGAACGAAAAGGAAACAAATCAGAAAAGATCGGATTTCTAAAATAGAAGTTTGTTCACGAACGTTCGAACGCTTAGCGAACGCGGCTCGAACGTTCGATATAACAACTCACTTTTCTTCTTCTCGTTCGAACGACCAGAGAACGTTCAGCGAACGCTACTCTCGGGTTTCTCTGTGGAACCTCAACGGTCGAACGTGCAGCGAACATGAAGCGAACGCTGCTCTCTGGTTTCTCTGTGGAACACCAACGGTCGAACGTTCAGAGAACGTTAGGCGAACGCTGCTCTCTGGTTTCTCTGTGGAACACCAACGGTCGAACGTTCAACGAACGTGAGGCGAACGCTGCTCTCAGGTTTGTTTGTGGAACACCAACGGTCGAACGTTCAGAGAATGTGAGGCGAACGCTGCTCTCGGGTTTCTCTGTGGACCCTCAACGGTCGAACGTTCAGAGAACGTTCATCGAACGTTAGTCGATACTTTACCAATTTTGCCCCGACCTTAACCCCGTTTGAACCACATCACATAAAACCTACCCAAAAGCATTAACCACTTTAATACAACCTTTTTGACATGGAATTGAAGCCAATACAAAATAAACCTTACATTGACCTTCACACCACCTGTGGGAGATTAAAGGAGAGATTGATCTTTAGTACTTCTAAAAAGAATTGATCTGTTATGTTGAGTTAAAAAAAAGTTGTTATTGTGAAAATTGACCAAGATTTGACCGAACAGCATCCACATAAGTGTAGTTCCTTTCCCCGCTGACAGGGTTGCCGGACCTGTAACAGTCGGCGAGGAGAGCAGAAGTGTAGTAGATTACGAAGGAGAACAAGAACATCGCAGTTGGACCAGCAATCCATCCCAGCTGAGCTATAGCCCATGCCAAGGACAGTACCCCAGATCCAATTACAGCTGTTATAATGTGAGCACTTGCAGTCCATATAGTTCCGAATTGGAGAAACAAGAAAAACTGGCAATTAGAGCAGCTGACAACAGAACAGAACCGTTTTATGATGGAGTTGGAGCTTCTTGTTTCATTTTATCTTTTCTTTTTAAGTACCTGTTCTATTGGGACGGCCATCATCATCAAGGCCTTTGCATCCTCCCCATGAAGGCAGGTCTGCTGAAAGATCAATAACCCGGAGGGGAAGATGGTGGTGATGGTGTTGCTGCTGGTTCTTTGTGCTAGAGTTGTCACCGATCTTTGTTTTGAAAGACCAACAAAAGGAAATTTTGTGAGAAAAAGGAACTCGAAACAGTTTAATAAATTAGCTGGAAGTTCTTGTATTATAAAGAAAATAAATTTCTTTGAATGTATGGAAGTGAGTGAAAGAGAAGCAGAAGAAGCAGATAGATAAAGACTGATATGAGGAGATGGACATTATCTAGTGCTTCTCCGTCCAGCACCTTTATCTGACTGAAAACTGAACTAATACAGCCCAAGAATCACAAAATCCCGGAACAGACCAGAAAGTTTGGCAAGGTGGATATGGCTCAGTTATATTCTACACTGACCCCAGATACCAAAATCAACCAAAAAACTAGGAGCAGTTGTAGGATGGCAGAAAGAAAATGAGTGGGAGCTCTTATGAATGTTGAATGTTGTGTGTATCTGAGACGCCCAGAAAGAAATACAAGAAGAAAGGATGGTTGAGGTGAGTGGAGTTTCTAAAAGAAAAAGGCTTGGGAACCCACATGGTCTATCGACACAAGACAAGGCAAGGGCTTATTATGTTAACAATCAATTGGTTAAGTTCGGAAAACAGATTAAGCCTGTTACCTTCATTATTCACCTCTTCTTTAGCTGATCAAATCAAGCTCACACACAAGGAGTTACTAGAACAGGAGGGCAAAGCACTTTGGTGTTGTTTCTGTCTTTGGTTCATGTCTCATGTTTATATAGATCTAGTGTGAGCAACTAGACTAACATCTTACTGGTTCTCTTTTATTAAATGTGTAATCCATTTTAGAGTGATGGAATAAATTAACAATTATAAGGCTGCAGGGGATGAAAAATAATAAAGGGAAGCAAAATGAGAAAACAAAAAAAAGAAAAATGAGAGCACTCAATTACTTATGAGTAAAAACACAAGCTATCTCTATATTGACAGGAAAATAGCATTGGTTCTCTCATCTT
Source organism: Buxus sempervirens (assembly GCA_947561395.2). NCBI lineage: Eukaryota > Viridiplantae > Streptophyta > Magnoliopsida > Buxales > Buxaceae > Buxus > Buxus sempervirens. The sequence goes on along the minus strand of OX387190.1, from coordinate 24,851,216 downwards.
TTGTTCCCAAATAACATGGAAAGGATTATTGATCAAAAATGGCTCAAAGTCTATAAAGTTTAAATTCTCCTTCTTGGATTAGTAATGAAATTTTTTTAGTTTATTTTGCTTTATTAAGTGGCAGATGGGTTTTTTTTATTGTTGGGGGGAGCGGGGGCGTTGTGTGTGTGTGTGTGTGTGTGTTGGGGGTGGGTGGGTGGGTGGGTGGGGTGAGATGGGAGGAAATCTGCTTATGATTGGAAGAGATAAACAGAAATCCATCAGCTATTCTAGCTTACTCTTGTTTGCATGATTTTAATATCCCATTAAGGATTGTAATGTGAGACCGTTGCTTCTACGAAGTACACAAATATTGATGGAATTTATGTTATCTTTTTATGCAGAAATGTCTTCTACAAAAAGAATTTCTTTCAAGATATTACTAGTAATGATCGTGCGTGAATAATGAGCAACAGAATTTAACAAGGAAAAAAAAGTTATGGATTTGCCATAAGTGTGCTGCCATTACAGTTCATTCAATTTAGCATTAAATCCCACATACATAAAGAAAAAAAACATTTTCTTATGGCCCCAATTCTCGAACATGTTTATATAGAACTTACATAATTAGAAAACAGCTTCTTATATGAATTGGCTCTTACACGCTACATGTTAATCATAAATTTACAACATATCCATGGCATCAACCTAAAAATGTACACATCACATAAATGCTTTGCTCCTATAGCCGATAGAAAGAAATATATAAATTCCGCTATAGAACATTTGCGCAATTTACTTACTCAAAGCTTGAGTCACTCTCCTTTGATCAGGTGTTATAAATTTACTTGGTCTTACAATCTTTGCAAGTCCACAAGTATATCCAGGTCCCGGTGCTTTCAGTGTGAAGTTCTTTGGCACTCTAACAATCTTGTTGGAGGTTCCTGCTGCACCCACACTAACCTGGAATGAGTTTAATGCAGTCGCTGGATCCTGCACCCATGAGTTGATTACTCCTCCTTTGTAACAATTTACAATCTGCTGATTGTAAGGAGTTCCTGGCAATAAATCCACTACTGTTGGATCCTTCTTACAGCAATGTGGGACATTCCCTTTGTATTTTGAACAGTCCCCTTGCTCTGTGGTTTGGCCTCCCATCATGCTCCAGATCACTTCCTTCTTTGCCCATGTCCATCCTAATGTCCACCTTGGCGCTTGAATATGACGGTACTGCTGGAAATTGTAAATTGTAACAACAGCCTGTCCAATTAAAAATGACAAAATTTAGGCCTTCAAGCAAAGAAAGATCAGATGGCATTAACAAAAAAAATTTTGTTTCACATAATAAGGCCAGGAAACCAAGCAGAATGATGTTATTGCCGGAGATATAATGATATCCATGTTCTTCTCGCAAGCAAGTAATTTTTTTGTGAAACCAGAGTTTTGTAATGGAATAGTACACACAGTTTATTAGAGCAAAAATTAACCAATTACACTGGTTGAGTTCAGTGCTTAGGCCAAAGAAATGGGGAAGTGAAAAATTAAATACCATAAGGCCTTGAAGCAGTTTATTGGTTTCATCAAGAACCTCCACCGATAATGAAATATGTTGAGCACCCAGTCAAAGGTATAGGTATGGTCACTTTGTAGGCTTCAAAAATTTGAGACACATTCAAAATTTCTTGAAAAAAACTTAAGTCATAATCAAAAAGGTAAACTTGAGAGGATTAATCCAAACCAATTGGCTCATGAGGAGAGAATACAAAGTAGTACTTGGTGACATTGATCAAGTACTTGATGTACTTGTGAACCAACTCAAATAAAAGCTACAAGCCACAACCAAAAGATGTATCACAGAGAGCAAGAGAGGGAAATATATCTGCATTTCCCACTGTCCTCTAGCATAAATAAATACATAGATCCACTGATACTTACTACATAGCCATGTGGAGTCCAACTCATAATATCCCACTTGGTTGTGATATTTCCATTTGGATCAAGAGCATCATAAGCTTCTGCAAAAAACAAACAAGCAGAGAAAAAAAGAAGAAGAAGAAAAAAAGATTGTCATTTCTACAGAACAGTAGGCAAAACCTAAGAGAAGGAGTTTGCATGCCAATTTACAATGGCTTGTTATATTTATCTCTCTAAATGATGAGAGTCGAAAAATGTAGAACACTCATACAATTAACTACCATGTGGAAGGAAAGCATAATATTTTAAATTTAGGTTCCACACCACTTTCTCGTTCTGCCATATCCCAAATTTCATAATCTACATAGAAAAGCGAATACATGAGTCACAATTATGGATTTTTTTTCAGCTAACAACTATCATTTGTCATAGCAATTTTTTTATAGAACTAAAACTTTAACGCAGAAAATACTGATTAAGCATTTCTCAAAACAACTATTGAGCATGTTCACTGGGATTACTTCAAAAAGATTGATGTTTACTGTTTGCTTGAAACAAACAAATCTAATGACAACAAAAACTATTTACAGAATAGAATAACCCACTGAAAAGTGCAACTAACAGAAAAGAATAGAAATGTATTCCAAAGGATGTGGATGACCAAGCAGCAATCAAAACAATAACATGTCAATTATAACAAAATAGAATAACATGAAAACATAAATCTTGACTATTTAAGATGAATCAATGTCATACTTTGGCATTGTGAGCAATGATAGAGTGTGTGATATATATATAAGAGTCAAATGTAAGTATATTACCGATCTCAATTAGCTGAACAAGACTCAAGAACAAGGTTTGGATGCATAAAATTTGATATCATACTGATCTTAGTGAAGAACTCCTTAGTTCCTTGGCTAGATTCAGTAGATATTGATTTAACAACTACTTGGGTTCCATACCTTAATTGTACCACTCTCCTACAACACCGACATCATCATGATTTTAAGTTAGATTGTTGGTTTAAGTTATGATTTGACATTAATACATATTGGATTAAGTTTTACAAATGACTGTATAACTTGATGTCTACCAACCTTAGCCTTCCGCAAAGTGAAGAGTTCGTTCCCCAAGCTTTAATAACAAAGGTTAAAGTCCGCCTATTTGTCTGGGAGTAAAGAATGTGGAGTAAGTGCCGAAGATAAATATTGCACAGCTTGTTGAACAAACCACGTCTATTTTGCTGATGATCTAGAAGAGGTAGAATAGGACTAACAAAAAAATAAAAAAAGTGAAGCAAAAGTTAAACCTTTTTTGGGCTTCGTTATTTGCTAGCCAAGAACAGTCTGATTAGAGAGACTATTTTAGGGGTATACTAACTGTGCGCGGTGAAATCGCACGGCGGGGAGCACGTGTCGTGTGCGTGCCTCCTAAAAGATGGAATACCGGAGTCGCCACTGCCTGAGAGGTGCAGGCAGACACAAGGTAACCTAACCGGGTCTATTTTGGTCTGCATCTTGAGATTCTAGCTAAGTGCTCGGTTACGGTCTGGGTAAGTCCGAAGACATCTCGGTCCGCCCCGCCGGTTCAGCGAGTCCCTTAGGTCACCCTAATTTTGAGTCAACTATATTCACCCTTGTCCTATTCCAGCATATATCAGATTAAGTCTGTTGGGACTTTTTTCAGGTGCAAGTCTTTTTATTTATTTATTTATTTTTATCTTTTTTAGTTATTTATGTGAAGTGGGTCGGGTATGGGCCCCGTTGGAAGGCCCATTGGTTGCCAAGTTGGGTTTTAAGTCAAGCCCATGGCCCATTAGGGTTATTGGGTAACCCTTGTTGGATTTGGTTATTCAATTTTGAAGTTAATTAAACATGCAATTTAATTGAGTGGGTTTAAGTTTTTAAGGCCCATTGGGCTTTGACTTGGCCCATGGGTTTTTAATCAAGTGAACCGAGACCCATTTATGAAATGGATCTTGGTGTGGGTCAATCTGGATTTCCATTGGAGGACCCACAATGCCTTAGTGGGTCCAAGTAGACCCAGGTAATTAAAAGTGGGCTTGGGTTGGCCCAAAAGCCTACCTGGTTCATTTTAAAGTCATTCGGGTCGGATCAGGTTGACCCGGGTCTAAAAAATTGGCTTTTTAGGGATTTTGGAATTGACCGCACTTTCTTTGCAGTTTGGGTCTAACCGCAGACCCAGGGCGGTTTGACCCGGAATTCAAGAATGACCGAATCTTCGGTGTAGCTCCGATCGCCGACTTCTTCCCTAGGACATCCGCCGACTTTTGCTGGGTTTCCTAGGTGCTCACAGTGATACCAGCATCTCAATTTTTGACTAAAAGCTTCACTTTCAAGGAACTTTTCTAACAAAGAAGAAGTGGAGAGTGATGGGGACTTCTCACATCCTCCAAAATTGGTCTTTAAGGGTCTAAAATAAGGACTATAGAAGTCCTTATTCTTTGTCTTTTAAAGGTTCACATTTTTTTTATTAAAGAAATTGAGTATGGCTTAAAAAGGCCACACACATCCGAGCTCATTGCATGATCATTGACCTCATCCTCACAAGGAATCAAGAATACATACATTGTTTAAGATAAAGCATCCTATAATGATAAGTGAAGAGGATTTTTAAGAAATCAAATATGTCTTTGAAAATAAATTAAAACATACCAAAGATGGTGATATGAAAGGAATGTACAAGTGAGTTAGAAAATAAAGAGTTTCCTACTAATATCTAAGAAGACTAGACAAGTAGAAATAGATTTTAAACTTGTTTAATCACACGATGTAAAAGGAAAAAAAAACTGAGATGAGACGAAAAAAAGTGAGTGTGTGATGCTTTCTTCCTACTTAGATCCTATCAAAACTACAAACAAACATACATATAATATAACTCATTTATCAACATGCTACTATACTTTGAGATAAACGAAAGCAGAAATAAAGAAGGGAAAGGGGGAAAAAAAGCATTTTAAGGTTACATCAAGAACAAAGACGACACAACCCCTCTTGAATGATAAAAAAGAAATCGGTAGAGACAAGGGATAGATCTATCTAAAAAAAATAACAACTCTCTTCTACTTTTGTTTTGCTTCACCCACTAGAGATTATCTCTCTCTCTTATTTTTAGTATGGAGAGTCCCCTTCACCGTGGGAACTCCAAGAACCATGCAAAAGAAAGGTAAACAGCGAGAAACCAACTTCAACAAATAAACAATACCATATATAGAAAGAAACTTACTTAATCTCATTTGATCCTAATATATTTTGAATAAAAAATCAAAGAAACCTCACCTTGACGATTACCTTCTCCACCAGTTATGTGATAGTTCCAAGTGACGTTGACAACCACTTTAGAGCTTCCCTTAGTTCCAAGAATGATCTATTGTTGGTTCTTAGGAGAATAGAAGAGCCAAAAGGAATAAAGGAGATGTCTCGAAGGGTAAAATAGGGATCAAGAGGATGATTTGGAGGTTGAAGAAAGGCATGAATGTTGCAGCCAAAAATGGGTAAGGCCAAAGGGAGGGTGTGAGAGAAGTGAGAGAGATCAAGTGTCCTTGGAAGAACAAGTCGACCCTCTTTTTATAGGCAATTAACAAAACTGACTAAAATGTAAATAATCTTTATCTTATAACTAGAACCTAAAATTTCTATGATTCCATGTTGTTTTTTTAAGGAAACTCATGATTATATTCTCTTCCATTATTCACATCTTACGGATATCACACCTAAGGGACACGTATTCCCCCATGAGGTAAAAAGAATTTTTTATTATTTTTTTCATTTTATTTTATTTTATAATTATTTAATTCATGAGATATTGTTTGATTTTAAGATTATTTTATTAAGATTTTTTCTTTTGTTTTAAGCACATGCGTCCTTTGTATGTTTTACTAGATTTTAATAAAAATATTATTTTTTTTAATTCAGAAATTTACTTTATTGCTCTTGCTTCAGCATTTGCCACGTGTGCAGATTTTTCAAAACTTTGACTGCTCATAACTTTTTCATCTGGTATCCGATTCCAGCAAATTTAGTGGCGTTGGAATCAGTACGAGATGCTCTACCCACCGAGTCAGAGTTTAGCAGCAAGTTTGGATTTTTAGCAGAAGTGTAAAATCGTGTCCGAGAGCCGATTTTGCTCATATCTCTCTATCCGGGACTCCGATTCCAGAAAACTCAATTGCGTTGGAATCGTGTCGATGTGCTCTTTCTGCTGATATGAAATTGAGCAGCTAATTATGAGTTTAGCAGAAAGCCAACTTCTGCTATTTCTAAGTTTGACCGGCCCATAACTTCCTTATCCGGACTCCGATTCTAGCAAATTCAGTTGCATTAGGATCGTGTCGGAAATCTCTATTCGCTAGTATAAAATTGAACTGTTGATTCAGCTTTTAGCAAAAAGTCAAAACTGCCCTCCGGGAACCGATTTTGCTCATAATTTCTTATCCGAGACCCCGATTCCAGCAAACTTGGTTGCGTTGGAATCGTGTCGAAGTGCTCTCTCTGTTGGGACCAGATCAGACAATTGATCTGGGCTTTAGCAGAAAGTTTGTTTCTGCTATTCCCAGTTTTGACCAGCTCATAACTTCTTCATTTGGACTCCGATTTGGACAATCTTGGTGCCGTTAGAACCGTATCAGAATCCTCTATTCAGTGGTATGAAGTTTGGTGATCAATTCATGCCAGATCAAAAAGTCAACTTTTGACCCTTCTGGGTTTGACTTTTTCAATTAGGGTTCTCATTTTCGGCATTTTCAATGCGCAAAAATGAGGTGCTGACACTAACATGGAAGGTGATGCATGAGAAGGTATGATTTGTGCTTTTCCGTCTGACGTGTTATTCTTTTTGGGTGGGAAAGGTGCACTTCTTCTTACATTTGAAAAAAGGCACTCACAGCCCTTCACATTTGAACAAGTGTGCAGATAGTACCCTCCCATCAACATTGGGCTGGACGACGATAAAATATAGTCCAAAAAGACCAAAATATCTTCTCTTTTAAAGCCTTTTTGGTTATCTTCCAATTTCCATTGGAATGTGTCCTTATAAAATGAACTAAAAGAAGAGTTTGCTTAAATCTGCATCATCATAATTTCCAGTCTTTTAATCTATCATAACCAGCAAAATCACCATCACCACTCAACTTCATTGCAATCTCCAAGAAATGGGGCTATTTTTGGTTAAGTAGAAAACTGTCAAAAGAAAAAGAAAAGAGTACTTCCTTTGTGTTCCCTTCATTTTGAGAGGAAAACATTGGGAGCCTTTAAATAGAAAAATGGGGCTTTTTGGGAAAATTACTTTCTGATGATCCCACATTTTGCTATGAACTAAATACACAAACTGCAATGGAAAGTTCAAATTTTTTTCCTATAGATTCCATATAACAAAATGTAACTTGAGAGAACCTAAGAGAAATAAAAAACAGGTATGGTGCTGCAATCCTCAACAAAAATGAGACATTTTGAATTAACCTCCCACCAGCAAGATCACTTTTCGGTCTTTTCATCCCTAGAAATCCAACAAACTCTCATATTAACTTCCAAACACCCTCCAAATCATTTCTATGACTTTCTCTGGTTCCCAAAATAGGTAGACCTATCCTTTTTTTCTTTTGGATCATTTAATCGAACATTCCATCAAATACTCATTTGATTAATTGATCAACTTCAATTACAAAACTTGAGAATGGGTTTTTGCAGTCAGGTTCCCTTGATTAATTTTGCTGATTACTTGAGGTTCCCTCGATTTCATTTTCCAAAAGTGCATTTTTACTCTAGAATTTCCATAGTAATCAATGAGACTTTCTTGATTAATCGATGTTGTGAAATATGCAATGTAATGCCCCAAACCCGGGTCAGTGCAAACCGGCACCCAACCCGAACCCGGTTCGCTACTGTAACAACCCAAGTCCAATTCAACAACCAAACTCGAGGTGTTACCACGAAGCTGGGGTCAGATACAAACTAAGATTCATAATAATTTTTAAACTAATTAATTACATCAAAGTTATGGTGGAAAATAAAACAATTCTTTATTTAATAATATCAATTTAGTTTACAATAGGGTTATCTAATCAACATGTGACATTAATATCAAATTACAATTCTACCCATCAAATTACAAACCCCATCTTCGCGATCTCTCCAAGCAAATCTGAAAAATAAGGGAAAACGGAGTAAGATTTACATCTCATCAAGTAGTAGGTGCATGCAAATAAACAGTCTCATTTAGGCAAATAGTCATGAGATATACGATTAATCAACGATAAGGCGATGAATTCAAATCAACATGGCCAATTCCAAATAAAGCAATAGGATATGCAATCATACGTAAATGCCAGTAAAAAGATGTTATCGATAGATAAAACCGAAGATTAGCGATAAAACATGTATTCATAATTAATGGTCCATCTCACAAATCTGATAGTAACATTCTCCCATGTATGATGCAAATACGTAGTATTCACATCTCCCCTACATGAGGTTCCTCCCGCAGGAACTAACACATCTCACCCGCAGGTGGTAACACACACATCTCCCCACAAGAGGTCTCTCCCACAGGAGTTACACATCTCACCCGCAGGTGGTCTCATATCTTCCTTGTAGGATGCAATCACATCGTGATTGCATCTCCCCCACAAGAGGTCACATCTCTCCCACAGGAGGTCACATATCTCCCCTGTGGGATGCAATCCAATAAGGATCACATCTCCCCCAACAGGAGGTCTCATCTCACCCCGCAGGTGGTCACATATCTCCCCTGTGGGATGCAATCCAATCAAGATTACATCTCCCCCAACAGGAGGTCTCTCCCGCAGGAGTTACACTTCTCACCCGCAGGTGGTCATATATCTCATCCGCAAATGGTACAAATCTCTTATTGCAATCATGGCATTTAATCCACAGTCCAAATAAAACTCCTGAACATAAGTTCCATTGAAATCAAAATTAATGCAATTTCCAGAAATTCAGTATTCATATTTAAAGCTCAAATAAAACTAATTCAAATCTTGTTTAGAGTTTTCCTTATTAATCCCTTATTTATCAACCAAGTTCCCATCTTAATACCTAAGATATTTTCTATTTAAGTTTTCTGTATTTTTATTCTCCAGCACGTCCTACAGACCTAGAATGAAGTTTAGGAGATGTTTTTACCCTAGGAATTCCAGTAGAATTATTTCTATCAATCTCCCATACCATTTAGACCTTTTTATGCACACCCTTTCATTATAACCTTCAATTTATTTATTAATTTTTCCAATTTAATTTTATAATTTTTATACCTTAATTAGGTCCTTATAAAGATGCTAACATGCTTAACTAATCAGAAAAATTATTGAATATTTATTCATATTACAAAATCCATAAAATCTGCAAATTTTACATAGAGCGCCGACCTCTACAGGGCTAAGCGATCTTAGGCGCTCGTGCAAAATTAAACAGAAAATTTCCAGATTTACAAAGTTCGGATTTTTATGCTTTTGCCATATGTTTCTTTGGTCTAAATTAATCTAATAACATTCTAAAACATTCCTAAAGCCTTCTAGATTAATTCTTGTTAATAAAATACCCTCCTACCTTTATTTACATAATCAAACTAAGATTTATTCATTATTTTAGCAAATCCTTCAAGAACACAAAACTCTAAAATATAAACCATACGATTCCATGTAAAATCCTTTCCGGCTAATCAAAATAAACCATAATAAATCACAGAAATCAAAATCATACAGTTCCTCACGTTTTCCAAGGTTACTACTTGCCTTATACACTAAAATCCGTCTTCCATTGAAGCTTCTAATTCTGCACCTCATTTTGCTCCCAAATGCACTAAGCTAGAGTTCTCCAATTCAAATCTCCACCGTTCACATTGTAGTTCCATCAGTAATGAACAAAACCTCCAAATTTGAAGGCAATCCACCGTACGGATTTTCCCTAATCGCGATTTAATGATGGCTGGTCAGACATGTTCATGAGCAGCCTTCTTCCTTTCTCTCCCTCTTTTCTCTCAATATGAAACCCACGAAATTCTCTCTTCTCTAACCTTAATCTCCTATTTATACTAGGCTTTAGAAATCCTAAACCAACCCTAATAGGCTCCTTTAATTTTGGGCTAACCTAACCAAGGTCTAGTTAAAGTCTAACACCTTCTAATTTAATTCCTACTTTTTCTCCACCTTCTATTTTTCAATTTAAACATTATTAATCAAATCTTTTTATTTAAACTCCTCCTTACACCTATTTTCGTGCATAACATTCACTTAAATACTAAATATTACCAAAAACCCAAATTAAGTTACTTTTCTCCCAATTAAGACTTGAAATCTCCAAACTATCCTTTTTCCTCATTTAGGCTTTTATTACTTTCTTTTAATTTCTAACTTGTTTAAATAAATTATTTTCTTCTATTTTCAAATTCTAGTTATTATTTAACGATCTATTTATTAATTACTCTTTTCTGAAAATTACCAAAATACCCTTTTTACTCTTTTAGGCTAATTTCATTAAAAATTCTTTCTTTATTTACAACTTATGACTTATTCGAATTAATTATCCTCTAAATCTTTACTTTTTATTTTAACTAGAACTTAACTCATATTTTCTTTTATTTATTATTTATTTATTTATTACATGAAAATTCGGGGTTTTACATGCAACCCATTGCTTTTTTATTTTTTATTTTTTATTTTTTTCAATTTTTTTAATTTTCTATCTTTATAATTCTTATATGTGTATGTAAACCATTCATTATAATAAACATTAAAAACGTACAAATAACATCCTACATGATTTTATACAATCAATGCACTCGAACATATAAATATAATGCCCAGATTATATCCTCATGTTTTCACATGTTCATTACAATATATACTTGATCTATGGTAATAATCATATGGTTATAAAATACTATAAACATTTAAAGCTATTTAACATGCATCTATAATCTATTCCACAGTTCATACAGGGCTTCAACATGATATCTTTCATGAAAAACATATGTAAGCACAATGATCATTTATGGTAGTATTACATCCAATAAGATATAGAAAATACAGTTGAAGCATGAAAATCCAATCTAAGGTTGCCAAATAGAAGGCAAATAGGCAATGCTGTAGATCCACCTACCTTTATCGCAAAAGCTCTCTGTTGCAGTTGATCTATACAAATGCAAGATTTCCAAAATTTTCTGGTAAGTCTTTTCTTCTTTCAATGTCACACATCCAGCTCTCTCAATTTAAAAATATTAAAAGATAAATTAATAACATGACTTATGTTATAGTTAGGGTTTATTTCATTTAATGTATACTAGCATTGGAACCCGTGCTATGCACGGGAAATACATTTAATACATATGATAGTTTGAGAAAAAATTTTATAAATATATTAAGAAATATAAGAAAAGCAATTATTAACATTGAAATTTGTATAAATTTTTTTTTTTTTTTTTTTTTACTTTCCAAAAAAAAAGAAAGAAAGAAAGGATTTCCCAATTGTTCCCTTTTCAAGTATATGAAATAAAAAGACATTGGTGGTGGATACTCTCAAAGTATATTCTTTGAATGTTAAGAGTAGTGTGAATTTTCTCCTGGATCTTTGCTTTGGTAAGTTTTACTATATTACCCCTGAGATAACAGATTTTTTTTTTCATTGTTCATGACTACATCCCCATGAACGTTTACATTGCTTGCTTGATGATGTCGAGTGCAACTCAGTTCCGTTTAGTCTGAGTCGGCATCAACTCAAAATAAAACTAAGGTTCTTAATTGTCCACACAAAATTAAATTAATAACCACCCTAAAATCAAATGGACCCAATCAGATTATAAATTAGGTTTGGTTTGGTGATTTAGGTCAATTTCACACAAAATTAAAAAGATCTTCCAATATTTAAAATGTATAGGCCAGAATTGTATCATAACTACGATATGTCAATTGTATATAAATAAATATATATTCACATACAATTGTATATATACATCAATTCAGTTTAGTAAATTGTAAAATATATTTATAACTTAGGTTTGGCTTCTATTTTTCTAAGTCATTCAAAACCGAGTTGATTTATTTAAAGTTCAAGACCTTTGAACCAAAAACAAACCAAATGCATTGAAACTCAACCCAAGTAAACTGAACCAAAGTCAGCAGTTCTTGGGCTTAACCAACCCAAGGTGCAACCCTAGGATGGGCTATGCTATAATTTTGTTATTTCTTTTCCTTTTTTTCTCTCTCTCTCTCTTATTTCTCATATTGTAAAACCCACAATCAAGATCAAAACTCTACAATATCTACCATCATGCATATATATGCAATATACGAGACATCATCGTCTTCAATTTCTCCCCCTTGTAAGCCTTATCCTAATTTTTTTTTTTTGGGGGTGAGTTGTAGTCCCTCAAGTCCAGTACTACATCCTTCTAGCTAGAATAAATGGACTCAATCTCTGGGAATTGAGAGGTCAGTCATTGTACTTTAGTATCAGACTTATCTGTTTCCTCAAGCAATCACCCGTGGCAGTGACATGTGATTAGCAGTAGATACATGGAATCATGTTCCCATTCATGTCCTCTGCAAAGACTCAAAAAATAAGGGACAGCAGCCTCACATGCTTTTGCTGTTCTGGTGAAGCCACTCAGTTTTTGAAATTAAACTTGGGTAATGTCATGGCTTAATTCATTCACACTTGCAAAGGTTTCTATCTTAGCTTTCGTCACAACACTAAGACCTTGAATAGTAATCCTTTCTTTAACTCTCCAGTATGGTTGTTAAATATGATTCTATGTTAAGCATTTATTTTTATTTCCATTCTCGTATTTTACCGCCAATATAACGAAACTTTAGTAGTCTAGGATGTTGTAAAAATTCTTTGGGGATAAAAAACTAAATCCTGTTTACAATTTCTCTTTCCTATATACGATGTCTTAGCCAGTATTACCTATACATGACAGTGAAAGAAGAATAAAATTGAAGAAATGAAGAGGTTAAGATCACAATGGGACTCTTAGTATATTTGGTGAGCTTGAGATACTGATGCAAAGAAAATCAATCCACCACATGAAAGTCTGTAGACAAAGATCTAACATGAAAATTGAAAAAGCAAAACAAAAGGCAAGAAAGAGAGTTTCTGTAAAAAATGACAAATCACCAATAACTTTGATATAACTCAAACCTCGCAATATAACCAGTTTCAGGAGAAACAGATCCGAGAGGAAGAGCAAATCTCGAAGTAGCTTGGTGTTTGAGTTCTTCATTTGGGCGATTAGAATCCCGGATTTCTGCCCTATAGCGGGTGTAACAGCAACCTGCAGAATAGAGAAAAGAACAAAGAAAGAGTAATTAAGAAAATGTAGACCCTATCAATTAAGATCTAATAAAGACAGCCAAAACAAAAATCCTAAAGACAAAAACCCATTTCACATACAGGGAATAGTGCTTTCCCGAATTGAAGAAATTGCAAAACCCCATTTCACATACAAGGAATAGTCCTTTTGTTGAAAATATTAAGGTTTGTAGATAACACTTTTTTTTCTTTGTTTTTTGTGGGTTTGCTCCTACATTCATATATTATAATGTTTCAGAATTGTTAATATCTACTTCCATCCAATAGAAGTACCTGCAAAAAGGTGTTAACTGAAGGCACAGATCCACTACATCATATCTATTATATAAAAGCGGACACTTATAGAGGTGGAGCGATTGAAATTCGAGAATTCAATGCAAGTACCAAGTTGTTCTGCTTACTGATTTTTTTCTCTCAATCTCAAGTGTGTCAATAAAAAGAAGAAAACAGAGAATCTGATAATGGAAAATAAAAACCAGAAGCATTTGTTTCTTTTCCCATTTTTAGTAGTAAAATTTGCGATATTTCACCACTTTCATTTTTTAGTACGTTTTACAATCATAAAAAATGGAAAAGTTTATATAGTATGGATGACCTGTTCCAAATAATTCATAAGAGCTTGTAGACTTATATATGAAACAACGAAATAGGCATCTAACATTCAAAGATAGTCTTATGGAAATAGATTATAGAAAATAAAACAATCATTAAAGCAACCAAGCAAAATAGAAAAGAAAAGAAAAACAATAGAATTGAAGGCATTACCATCTACTCTGCCCAGTTCACTGAGAGAGATAAGAGAGAAAAAAAAAACCCCAAGTGAGCGACAAATAGCACAATGGACTCACGCAGATAAGAGGGAAAAGAAATGCACTATTATGAACAAATACCCAATCAAGTTTGCCAAAAATGGTATAATTAAGCTTCCTGATTCAGCGTCCTTCATTAGGTTGTCTGAGACAATGAAAAAAAAACAGTACCATCAATTTCGTATCAATAATCAATAGGAAAAATAATAATAGAAACCATCAATTAGTGAGAATCTAAGATTGGAATGACCACTTCTAGGAGATTTTACAATGGATGACCGATTCTAGGGAATTTGAAATCGGTGAGAACATTCAGAGAAGAGAGGTGGAATTGTGAACTCCTGATTTTAAAAAGATTGAAAAAAACAAACCATTAAAGTTTGAAACAAAAATAATAACAGAAACGTATCTTATTGTAAAAAGTATTTTCGGGATATATGCACAGGCTAGTTACGTCTGGAGGAAAAACAAATGCATTATTCTTGAAACAATCAAGTTCAGGGTCTGAAAATCCAACAAAGCATGAGCAGCGCCTCATGGATGGTTCAGAGTCCATGAATGAAAGGAAAGCAATTTGAATCCGTAGACAGGGAAAGAAATGTTTAAAACCATGATTCCTATGTCTCATCCTATCTTCTTCAGAACTAACATCGAAGTAAATAAAAAGAGGAAAAAGTTGAATGAAAGACTCTTTGCACTTAAGACCGCCGTCGATCTCGGCCAAGAACATTGTATCAGAGAGGGAAAGGAGGAAGAAGCTGAATGAAAGACTCTGTACGTAGATCTGTGTGCTTCCTAAAATTACCAAGGTCTGACTCAACAACCAACACTATCTCGGAGAATCCCCGATTGGAACTGGAGCGTTAACAGAGAATCCACTCACCATGTGTTGAATTTAACAGAGGTAGCCGAAGATGAAGTGTTTTGCTTAAATCATAGGTCGGCTCCAAAAAAGCTATTGGAGATGATGCATCTTCTTTATACGATAATGGAGAATGAGGAATAAACAGCGACGGAGACCAAAGATGAAGAAAAGGGTTGTTTGGGGTTTAGATTTTGGAGCGAGGAAAAATAACTTCTTCACTGCCGATCGTATGGATTGTTTCGGAACAATCCATAAGACACCAGAGGAACCGAGAAGATTACTTGCCGTCTGAACATTACAGAAGAGTAGTTGGGTGCAGTTGAAACGATGGAGAGAGAGAGAGAGAGAGAGAGAGAGAGAGGAGAAGAGAGACGGGTGAGGGGGAGAGAGGTTTAGAAAGTGTCAGAAGAGCGATGGAAGAAAAAGTCGAAGGGACCCGAGCATTCTAGAGACTTAGAGAGTGAGGCGAATGGGATTGACAGTGGGATAAAAAAAAATTTTTTTTTGAATTAGAGGCTCGGGCGGGCGGGCGAGGCCCGCGAGGCGACCACGTCAACCTGAAGCCGTTTCCCTTAAGAGAATAATGGACTGAGCAGTAGACTACTGGGCTTAAGTTGTGATCCAACCTATCTGTCACTTGAGTCCTTAGGCCCAATAATCCCTTAATTCATTATTAGTTGATATAAAGAATTATTAAAAGACTGAAATATCCATAGGTGAGATGTAGATCATCACAGTGGTAAAACAATCCCGCCCCCCACCCAATGCCCTGGCAAGTGTTATTAGTCTAAGTGGCATGAGCAAAAATGAATTTGCTATGCTTATTTCCTAGCATGCCCTTGACAGGACCAATAGTTTCATCCATACAACTATATTCATGTTTAAAAATAAACCTCAGCCCAAACATCCTCTTAGTCTCTATGGTTATGGTTTTATGATGTATGTCCAAAAAAAAAAAAAAGGAAAGAAAAACTATGCAGGTTGGAGAACCATTGACAGCATCAGAATTTAGCATATATATAATCTTTCAGCAAACTTAAACTCCAGTACTTTATGTAATTATTTTACGTCCATAAAATTCAAAATCAAAATGTAAAAGAATAATGAAGGGAAAGAACAATATTAAGATATTTGATGTTCTATATCACAAAAGTGAGTTTTCAAACCACCACTCCTCTCCTCCCTAACCCACCCACCACCCACCTACCCCTTCTTCCCCATTTATGTCTCCCTTGGAAATTTGATAAAGACATGGTGTTGGGCATCAGGTAAATCTGATGAGATAAAATTTGGTATTCGCTTCCAAGAACATGTTTTTACGCTTATTTTATTTTATCTATTCTCTTGCAAGAACCTTTTTTTTTCGTTTTGGTTCTTTGCAAATGTTGGTTGACTATTTTTCGTTTCACAACTCTATGAGATGCTAGATAATCTCAAGTTTCTCCCCAGAAGATGCACTTTGGGCATTGAGGATTTCATTGAATGCTTCTGCGAACCAGCTGTCAAATTGGAATAAAAATCTTGTTAATCCATGCACTTGGTCTAATGTCAATTGTGACTCTAACAATAATGTTATTTCTCTGTGAGTTATTATCTGATGCTCTTTTCCTGTTATTTTAAACATGATACAGAAATTAGAGATTGATTTCTGTTGCAGTTAGATTTATTAAATCAAGTAACTATTGTCCATTTGCTTTACAGTGGGTAACGTAGCACCCTTAATACAGTAATGTTTTTTTTTCTTTAGAACTTTGTCATACATGGGATTCACGGATCATTGTCACCTAAAATTGGAGTTCTGACGAGCTTATCTACACTGTATATATTGGGGGTAAAGCAGCAATTAGTCTAAAATTCTGGTTCAGGTTTAATAACTTAAATTCTTCTTTTCAAGTGAAGAGAATTAATATTTTCAGGAAGAGCAGATACTACATATGTATGAAATGGCTCTCTTTAATGATCTTCCAATTTTAAAAACTGTTCAATGAACTAGGATTGTTCAAATTGTTTTCCTATAGATTCCATATAACAAAATGTAACTTGAGGGAACCTAAGAGAAATAACAAAACAGATATGGTGCTGCAATCCTCAACAGAAATGAGACATTTTGAATTAACCTCCACCAGTAGGACCACTTTTCGGTCTTTTCATCCCTAGAAATCCAACAAACTCTCATACAAACTGCCAAAGACCCTCCAAATCATCTCTCTGACTTTCTCTGGTTCCCAAAATTGGCAGTGAAGAAATTCTAACCCTTCAAATCCACATCTCTCATCAATCTATAGCTCAAAATTCAGCAAAATTCAACCGTGAGAATAACAACAGAACAGATCATGCCCCCTAAAAAGAAAAGGCACAGAAAACAAAGCTATCAGCCAAATTTGATCACATTTAACCATACCAATTAATTTTTATTTGGGCAAAATTTTACAGCAGCAAAAAAAAAAAAAAAATCTGAATTACGTTAACTCAAACCCGAAATGAAAAGGACTGAGGAAGGAGAAAACAAACGAAATACTAGAATTATCAAAGCAATCCCAATAACTATGGACATCACTCACAATTCCCCAAAAATGTTGAAGCAGAATCGATCATAACCCAACAAATATGTAGCAAATCCTAAACCGAAAACTATAAACAAAACAGAATAAAAATAAATCAAAAACTCACAATGGAGAAACACAAACCCTAGAAAAAATATTCAAACATCTCCTGGAAAATCTGCAAGCAACTTGAATTACTATCACAGGTAAAAGAAAAGGAGAAGATAGAGGAATCTGTTTCAATAGATGATATCATTTCTACATTCTAAGAAATGGAAAATAATCCTTACCTGGAAGTCAATCTCCTCAACTGGCACAACGCAAACCAAGAACGGGAACAAATGCAGCAAGTTGACTGAAGAAAAGCGCTGGTATCGAATGGAATAGGGAAAAAACCACACCGTGATGTCTGAACAAGTAAACTGGTGAAGTTTGAATAGGGTAAACTGCAATTGATTCGTTCATAACGAAATAAGGAGGAAGACATAACGGAAGAAGGTGAGCAGCTCTCCATCTGGCCGTTACGGAACGGGTAATAATCTGCGTGACAATTGAAGAAGAAGAATGGATTGAAGAAGAAGAAGAATGGGTTCTGTTCGTTTGCAAAGAAGAAAGAATGACGTTTTGTTTCCACTGTTTTTTTTTTTAAATTCCCCCAATTAGGGACGATTAGTGATATGCTTTTGGGTAAATTGGTTTTTAGTGATAATTTATCAAAATAATTCAGATTTAGTTATCCAAATCTTGGTAATTGATTTTTAGTAATACTTTTTAAAATAATTAAGAATCGATATCAATTTACTATTCATTAACAATTTCTTTCAAAAATGCCCTCAAAAGACTTTAAAAACCTTTTCACTCATTTTGTTAGAAATGAGGTTCGCAAGTCTTTTGAGGGCATTTTTGGAAGAAAGCCTTAAGGAACAGTAAATTGATACTGATTCTCAATTATTTTTAAAAAGTATCACTAATCATCAATTACCAAGATTTGACCAACTAAATCTGAATTATTTTGATAAAGTATCACTAAAAACCAATTTTCCCTATGCTTTTTGGTTGGACGATTGGAGGTGTAAGGCTTTTCTGAAAGAACGTTTTGTAAGGTTTTTTGTTGATTTTTGTTAATTAGGAACGTTTTGTTGATTTTTATATGCTTTTTGTTTGGACAATTGGGATGATCAATCCACTTTTATATTTATTTTTTTTTTTAAAAAAAATTCCTAGGTTTAATGAAAGAACGTTTTGTTGCCTTTTGTTTGCAATCAATACTTTTATAATTTTTTTTTTATAAGGATCAATACTTTTATAAATAGTGAACGTTTTGTTGCCTTTGCAATCAATCCACTTTTATATTAAAAAAAAGTAATGAACGTTTTGTGGCCTTTTCTTTGCAATCAATCCACTTTTACATTAAAAAAAAAAAGTAATGAACATTTTGTTGCCTTTTGTTTGCAATCAATCCACTTTTATATTGATTTTTTTTTAAAAAAAATTCCCCTAATTAGGGACGACCAAAGAAAAACCAATTGTTGCCTTTAGTTTGCAATCAATCCACTTTTATATTGATTTTTAAAAAAAAAAATTCCCCTAATTAGCGACGACCAAAGAAAAACCAATCCACTTTTATAAGTAATAGGATAGGATAGGATTGGAGGAAAAAGCTGACCAAGATATTTCCAAAAGTGACTAGTATTTGGATTGACACAAAGTTCATTAGTGGGATGGATGTTGGCAATTAATAAAGGATTGCAACATGGATTTCTTACATAAAAACAGATGATTTTGAAGATCAACTTGCTTGAAATATTCAACATGGTTTTGTAGATTATGAAGCAAAGGTACTTTTATGGGATGGTTTAGGACCGGAAGATCTCCTAACTGAAGCTTAATGATAGGTTAGCCGTCTATTTGTATACTGTTGATTACTATAATATTTGGTATTTTGGCAAGATTCGGTTATCTTGATGGATCTTGTCTTTTAAACTGAAAATGATTATTAAAGTAGACAGCTTAATTTTAAGACCCCAATTGCAACATAAATAATAAAATAAATCAACTTGGAGATCTAAATCTTCAAAACTAGAACCTTAATCCTTTAGAAATTTAATTAATGATTAGATTAGTGAAATCCTGGGGATTTTCAAGCTTCATATTCCATGAAAGAATAACCCAACTAGTGGAAGATCCAAGATGACCATTTACTGGGGTACATGCTCTATTATTATGACTAGTTCCATTTACTTTTTGAAAACAAGACACAAAGTTGTCGATTGAGAGTTCAGCATGTGCGGTGTTTGAAAGCAACGTTCTTCTTTTTTAATTGTTTTTGAAAACAAAAATCCTAAAATCTTATTCGCTATGAACAATTTTCAAATTGTTTTTAGAAAGAACAATCTAAAAACCGCCCTGTTTTTAGAAGCTAAAATTTTTTATTTTTTAGAATAAGGAATGTTTTCAAAATTTTTTGATGGTATTTTTATAACTTTTTGATTGGTCCATCAAATTATTTATGACTTCATTTACTATGGCTTTCATTGCCGACAGCCACACACCCCAAAATACATCCGAGCCGCCGGATTTTGGATCTAGCATAAATGCGTTCCTTCAAATTAGGGAGAGAGAGAGAGCAAGGTAAGACAGAGAGAAAAACGTTGAGGGAATTAAGGGGTGACTTTTAAGAAGAGAGGAGGAAGAGCTCCATTTAGACACCTGCTTAGGAAAGAGTTTGAAGAGAAAATAATAGCACAAGCGGTCGCCCAAAACTGACTGAGAAAGGGAAGACTGTTGTTGACCCTGCAAGAGCTTCAAATCCAGGTGGTTTAGTCATTTCCTTTCATCCAAATGCTATAAAATTGTTTTCTTTTGCATTTTATATCTTCTCGGGTGTAGCCAATTAGTATGAGAATGGTTCTTTTGTAATCTGAAATAATAAAAAAAAAATCATAAGATTCTGAATTCTTTGTCGAATTAACCCATATACGTCCTTAGTGATTTAACGCCAAGCACCACATTTAATTTCTGTCTTATTAAGTTGCTTGCGAGGCATGATTTTTGGGGAGTTTCAAACAGATCAGACCCTTGGAACAACCATTTTGAGTTAATTTTTTGGGCGTCATCAGCAACCCCTCTCTTGAGATTACCTGAACTAATTTAGTTTCTTAAGTCACTTGTTTGTGAACTTGAGTTGCAAAAAGCAGCAGCAACTTTCTTTTCTTCAATTTGTTAATTTATTTATAGTTTGTTCATTTGATGTCTTTGTTATTGAACCACCAAAGTGGATGTTTTGATTGTTAAGGGATAAATTTTGTAGGAAGAATGCATGAGGCAATGGAATTAAAGGAAGAGAGTAAAAAAAAAAGTTAAATGAAAAACTTTAAAAAAAATTTTTTTTTTGATTGAAATGATAGAATTTTTGTGGCCGAACATGTCACTATTTTGTCTCTTTTGGTTTTCTAGCTTTTTATTTAGATTGGACCCTTGTTTAATTTGGATCTTATATATATATGTATTTTTTTTTAAATCTTTGTAAGTTTCATCATGTGTATAGCTGACTTTGTTTTTACTTTATTGCATGTAGGATGTAGCATAGCAATCCCCCATTCCTCCGATTCCTTTGTACATATGAAATGATAAAAAATGAAAAAAAAATGAAAAGAAGAAAAGAGATAAGGAAAAATAAGAAAGCATATTATATGTCAAATCCAATTCATTGATGGGAACTTGCCATACGGGATGGCCTAAGGTGTTCACAGAGTTCCTTTGGTCATAAGCAGGTTACTTAGCCAATCTTTGTATAGACTAGTTCAAACAAGATGACTACCTACACCCTTAAACGAATCGGCAGCGGCTACTTCGAAAGAACCATAAACCATGTCGGACCGAGCCAGTCGAGGCACAAAAGTAGGGTGCGCACAACCACAACCACTTCTCCGTCCATCTCCACTACCATCACTACTACCACCACTACCACCACCATCACCAAAATCTCCTCCTTCACCAACAACTCCCCAACCTACCATCATCACCACCATCGTTCACCCCACCACCACAACCACAACCACGACCACCTCCTTGTCCATCCCCATTACGACCACCACCATCACCATTATTGTGACCATCATCACCACCATCACCATCAACTCCACCGCTATCACCATCACCACCTCTTCCAACATTCGCCACCACCATCGCCTATCATACCCTCCACCACCATCTCCAACACACCACCAACATTACCTCTACAACCACCATTGCCACTGTTGCTGCCAACACCACCACTCCATTTATCACCACTACCACCACCATTAGTAGGAGTGGAAGTTTGGTTCGGGTTGACCTCAATCCAAATCAAATTGAGGTGTATGTCTACCAATCCAAAACCGAACTAACCTGAATTGAGAACTGACTATCCCAACCCGAACACCAACCCCCCAAAAAAATTATAAAATTAAAACCTAAACCCAAACCAACCAACCCAACCTAACTTCATTCAGTTCGGTATGGTTGGAGTTAGGCCAATTTCACCTATTTTCATTAATTTTAATCAATAAATATAAAAATAATAAATTGTAACTGTCAGGCATTTGTTCATTAATACTATGTATATGGCATATATTATATATTATAAATTAATAATAGGTAATATTAATACATAAATAGCTACTAAATATATATTGTACAGTATATATTCAGTTCGTTTGGGAATCTAATATATGTAAGTCGAGTTTTGATTCGATTCAGTTTAATCAAGCCTTCAATCCAAACTAGCGGAACTAATTTGGCTTATTATTTTTGGAAACAAAAGTAAATCGAAAGTAATAGAACCCAAACCGAACCAACTAAAGCCTGTTTGGGTCGGCCGGTTTTTGGTTTTATCCAACCCAAGTTGCACCCCTTACCATTACAACCACAACTATCACCATATGCTATAACCGGCTAATACAACTATTATAATTACAGAGTGTTTTTAAAACTTTACCAAGCACATTTTTACTGATTTTTAAAATCATAATTGATTTTAACTAAATGTTTCCAAGGTTTTTTTTCTTTCCCTTTACTTGTTTCCAAAAACCTAAAAACAATTTAAAAGTTTTTGGTTTTCAAATTGTTTTAATGAAAGAACATTACGCCTTGAAGCTTGGAATATGTAACTTGTCTATTTAGTAGTTTGCTTCCTTTGTTTGCAATTATTTTTAGAGTTAGTACCATGTCCATCTAATATACATGCTCGTATTCACGCCCCTCCATCAATAGAATGCAATGTATTTCTAATTAATAAGAACCATGATTATCATCCTAATTGAAGATATATTTCTAATTAATAGAAATATATAATTATTTAACGATATATATACCTTGTGTATTCAACTGTCATTAATTATTTGTAAAATGCTTTTTTTACGAATAATTAACTCAAATCAAGATTATCGCGATTAAAACAATATGAAAATAAAATGTAATAAGAATATTGATTAAACCAATATCAAAATATCCTAATTTACTAATAAATAACATTATTTAATTAAAATAATTATGAATAAAATATCTAATTAATAAGAGTAAAATATGAAGTATAATGGCCGTTACATAATTAGTTTTTAGCTTTTTACTTATAAAATCCTAAAAGAATTTTATTAATGCCCAGATTTAATTAGCAGATATATGAGATTATTAGTAAGGGATTATTCAAACTATTATTTAGTAACAAAAAATATAATTAATAAGATATTATCAAATTATTAATTAATAAATTAAAAGATAAGATTATCTTAATTAAACCAATATTAAATTAAACCAAAATAAGATTATTTAATGAAGCAAACATCGAACTAAAATATTTTTGATAATTATTACATGTCTAATTAATAAGAGTATATACTAATATTAAAATATCCTAATTTAATAATCAAAACAGGATTATCTAATCAATTGAAAGTAAGATTATTGTGATTAAGCCATTATCAAAATAAAATCCTAATTAAAAAAAATTATAAAAAGATATCTAATAAGAGTAAACTATGAAGTTTAATTGTCGTTACATTAGGTGTTTTTTTTATTAATGACATGATTTAATTAGCACATATATTAATTTTATTAAAAAGAATTTTCATGGGCACTTCTTCTCCTATATTTATCCAACCTATATTTTGATATGATAAAAAAAAATTAAAAAAAAGGAAGGAATTTAAAGTTGTTTATTTTGCTTAGCATTTGTTATATAACAAAATCCTAAGAATATAGGAATTCTCATTATTGAAATTCCGTAGTTATTAATAATAGATTATTAAAATTATTAATTGAAGACAAAAAAGGTAGGAATCTAGAGTTGTTTATTTTGCATAAAGTTTTAGTAAAAAAATCCTAAGAAAATAGAAGTTCTAATTATCAATTAATAACCAAAATGACAACCCTACCCATTTCCATCCCTAACTTATGACAGCAAGTGAATGGTAGGAAACTGTGCTTCAAACTTCTTTATAAGCGGTTTTTTAAACTTCTTATAATTGAATCTAATTGCTACTAATTTATTGTAAAAAGTTTTGTCATTTTCCTTAGAGACTAGGGAGGGTTCTACATGATAATGCATTGCAACCAATTACTAATCTTCTCTCAGTGAAGTGCAAATTGCAGAAGTGAGTAACTATTCAGCACTATATCCTTGGATTTCCACTAAATCTACGCCAAGACTTCACCAATACTAAACCAGGTATAGATGGAAGTTTCATTTCTTTTCTTTTTTCTTTCTCTTGAATAAATTGAAACCCAAACTTGAAACTACTTTGAACTCTCTTTATATTGTTACTTGTGGCTCTTCTTTTTTGTAACTCAAAATGGTACATATATATATTTCAAGTGTATTTTGTACTTTTTTTCTGCAAGATCGAAGAAAAGGAACAAGTCCATATATTATGGCTGTGGAAGTTGCTGTTGCTGTTGCTGCAAAAATTGCAGAGTACTTGGTGGCTCCTATTGTGACTCCGATTGCGCGTCCATTTGGTTATTTACTATACTACCACAGAAACATTGAGGATCTCAGAATCCAAGTTGGAAGTCTGGAGGATGTGAAAAATGGTGTCCAAAGATCTGTTGAAGCTGTTACGAGGAGGGGAGAAATAATCAGATCTTGTGAGACATGGGAAAAAATCACCGGAGTGATCGTCCCTCCGTCAACACACGGGTTCAACGCAAAAGTGGGAGAGTCGCCACCATTCATGATTTTGGGGTGAGAATGGACACCAAAGATTCAAAAGTAGGCAAAAATAGCCAAAAGACAAATTCTAGGATAAAAATAACCCTACTCGAAAATCAAATCCAGAGATGGGTAAGGGGATTAGATTATGAACGGGGGAAGGTGTTAGGCACCCCCATTCATCCACACGAAGTGGTTGCCAAGTGTATGTTCATGCTAAAAAGAAAATAAGAAGCTTGCTAAAAATCATGAAAAAGCCTTGAAAAAGGAACAAGTGTATGATATATTCACATGGAGACCCAAATGGATTTTAGATCTCCTCTTATGTCAATATCACTTCTGGAACATTAAAGAGGTGGGAATCAAAGCACAAGTTGATCAAAACCAAGTTAAATCAAATCCGGGAAGTTTGGTAAAAAGTATGCCATTTGCCTTAAAACCATTCAAATCCAATTCTGAATTGAACCAAACCAAATCCATTTGAAAGATTAGGGTAAATAAGAGTCTCATGCAAAATTTCACTTCATTCCGATAAAAAATCCAGGAGTTATGCTCCTTTGAAGTTGCTGTTGGGGATTTTTAAAAGTAGTAAGTGGGCAACTTTGGAAAATTGTATAGAAAAATCCACTGCATAAAAGTCCACGAAATTTGGTGTGATTGAAGTTTGTATGGCCATCTTTCCATAGAAACTAGCCTCATACAAAAATCCCTTCGGATGTGCCTTGGGTGGTCTCCCGAACAGGCCCCGAAGATCACAGATTTACCCAGAAAAGTGCAAATGAGCAGTTCTGAGTAAATCGGCTACCAATAATTCAAATGGAATCCAAAAAATATGAAACCAACTGGATTTGAAAATAGACTCATAAAGGAGTACTCAGAAACAAAAATCACTCGAATCGGACTTAAAACGAACACATGGCGGTCCGTCAAAGTGACAAGTTCTGTACTTGGACCTGAACTGTCCACTCAACTTCGACAGAGAGGTGTCAAAAATCGGCTAGATAGAAATTCATGAAATTTGGTGGACATAAACTAGACAGCCTCACCTTTCCCATGGTTCTGGAATCACCCCAAAATTCATCCGGAGGATGAAGTTATGGGCGTCCGAAGTAAGGGTACAGGTGCTGTCAAGTTAAGCCACTTTTGAAGAAAACCAAATCCGAAAATTGACAAAAAGTGTGTGATTCGTGTGAGATGAATCCAAAACCTTTGAAAAACATTTAAAAACACTCCAGAATTTGATTGAGGTCATTTATTTGAGTTTTATCACAATAAATGTAATAAACCCCAAATATGAGCCTATCCCACCAAAATAGTGATATGTATGTGCAAGTGTAAAAACCCAAACAAGATCAATACAACATGCATATAGATTCAACAAAATAGGTTCTAGCATAGCCTAGGGTTCCGTTCCATTATCGTTTCCCTCTGTTCTCTTTAAGATAATCAAGGGTACTTTGAATATGGAACGGTTTACAATCAATCAAAAGGGCCTTATGCTACATAGGTTCTAGCACTAGGGTCAATCCCCAGTCTCGTTTCTCCTAGATCCGCCTTCACGTTTTACGGCTAGGGGAGTCTTGAGATACTTTGAGCCGGGGAAGGATTTTCACACATACAAACAAGGCTTTACACTACAGAAAGGTAGAAGAAGAGATCTAGATCTAGGAATGTAAAGACAGAAAATAAAAAGAAAAGTTGAGGCTTACCTGAGTGCTGGAGGCGATTCCACAGCGGTTTTCTTCTTCTCTTGGAGTTCTTCTTTGCGAGAATTCAAAACAAGAGTTGTGTGCCATTTGCTCAAGGAGGAGGCTCCTATTTATAGGCAAGGGCTAAGGTCATTGGTAGACACAACTTAATGTCTAGAACCACTCCAACCTAAACCCTAAGGTTATTTCCGCGATTTCCCCTCATTTAGTGAGGGACATGATGATAAAAGTGAAAAGCTCTCGGAAAACCCTAATTTTGAGCAAACTTAAGGTATCCGGTATATCAGACCGGATAACAAAGGGCCTTAAGGTATCCGGTACATGGTACCGGATACGCTAAGGCTCACACGTATCCGGTATGACTATCCGGATACGGGAAAGGGTACTTGTATCCGGATACTCAATCCGGATACAGGTAAAAGTTTATTTTCTTCAAATTCTGTGCTGGCTTTCCAGGAGATAATGATTTTTGATGATTGTTTGTGCAATTTGGGGTGTCTACAACTGCCCCTCTTTGCGGGAGCTGCGAAGCAGTGAGCTGCAAAGAGTAGACAAGCCCAAATTGCATTCCCTTGAGCATGATTTGCTCGGTTCAATTCAATTTTTGTAGAAAATAATTTTTGAGTGGAGATTTGCCAAAAGGCCCTCACTTTAAGGGGGCATCTCTCCAAGAGTTCTTAAATTCCACTGAGCTCTCGTGGCTATGAAGTGGATTTTAAGCCCAAAAATAGGATTTTTTGAAAAACTGATTTTTTATCAAACCAAGTTGAAAATTGAGTGGATATCATCCTTTTGACCAGGCACATTTCCCAAGGTTGTCTCAAATTCCACAGAGCCCTTGTGGCTGTGAGGTGGATTTTAAGGCAAAAATAGGATTTTGTGAGAAAATAGTGAACTTTGCAGCGCATTTCTTTTTGCTCCTCAAACCCAATGCAAAGATTTGAATATTCCAATAATATATTCCTCTCCTTCAAGATTTATCAAAAATTGTGCAATTTTGGGGTGTCTACAACACAACTCAAAATTGCACGTTTGAAAGACACCTCATTAATTGAACTTGCTTTGGTCAAACAAATGAGTGATAAAAAACATGGATTTGAAGATAGCCAATGAAACCCCTGCTGTGTATAGTCTGACGGGGTGGCGTCTCTTCCTTATCTCAAATTTCTTTGAGCTCTTGTGGCTATGAAAAGAAATCTGAGACAAGCAAATTTTGAAAAGAATGTGGATTTAAAATTGACCTCTGCAAACTCAATTGCTTTTGATGTTTTTCAACAATAAGGAAGGAAATATTTTATTGAATTTTCCTGATTGATTTTCTTATTTGATTTACCTGGGTGCCATTTGATGCCCAAACTTGTGCTTGAATATTCTGAAAGTTGCTTTTGCTTCTTCATCTTCTTGCTCTCTCAATAAGGATGTATGTGCCATTGATGCCCATAGCCTGCCTTCATTCTTTTCAATTGCCCAAGTGAATGCCTCTTCTTAATTGATGGATCATGATCTGTTGATCTAGCCTCATGCCCTTACAACCCATGACCTCTCATTCATGCCTTCTTACTGCTCCAGTAAAATCCTTCTTCAGAATTGGAAACCTTTGTTTAAAGGAGAAAACATGCAACTGCTTCGAAGCTTCTTTTTTTTTTTTCAAATCCGAAGACTAAGGCCTGACTGCTTCTTCTAGATGCTGTAATTTATTTCAATGAAAACCCAGAGGGAAAGGCACTGAGCATGCCCCGGTTTTGATTACTTGAAGTAGTATTTTCCCCTCAGCAGAGATGATCCTCTTTTTTTTCTTTCTTCTTCTCTTCTTTTTTTTCTTTTCCTTTTTCTTCTCTTTTTTTTTTCTTTTCTTTTCTTTTTTTTCTTTTTTTTTTTCCTTTTTTTTCTTTTTCTCTTTTTTTTTTTTTTTTTTTTTTTTTTGCTTTTTTTTTTTTTTTACAATATACTGAAATATCCCTTCTCCTTTGCAGCTTTGGTTACTTGACCACTTGAGTCAGATTGAGGAGATCAATTGACATTTCTTCCCAAGCTTGAAGGTCCCCATCTTGATGAGCAACCGGGGGTGTCCAGATATTCCAGGGGGCAAACAGGGCTGGTTCACTTTCTTGGGCTTACTTCAGGATGACCAAGTGAGATGGCCTGGTACTTATCAGCCCAATGCAGAGACAATGATTAGCTTCCGTGACCGCAACTTTCTGATCCTAGCTGGCCTGAGGCATGCAGTGCTGTATCTTCCTCTGCAGGTCCTTCGTCAGTTCCGAGCGACCCAGGGGATTATCATCCCAAGTAAATATGAGGATCATCTTGGGCCCCTTTCTTCAGATACCATGAAGCTGAATGCCTGGTTGATGAGGGAGTGGTCCTATGTTCGCTTCATGCGTGGCCCAGTCTTCTCAGAAGCCCATGTGAAGGATTATCTTTTCTGGATCAGGGAGCAGATACAGAGCCAGGCACCAGTACCCGAAGATCCTCCTGCAGTCTTGGCTCCCACTTATGAGGATATTTTAGAGTTTGAGCGGAAAAAAGAAGTACCAGGATACTTTGGCCAGCCTTAGGAGTATGCGGATCAGACAGGCCCTTTCAGATGAGGTCATTTCCTTCTTAAGTGATCCCGCTGCAGAGGGGGCTTCAGGAGTCATTGCAGCTCAGGCAGCTCGGATTCGGGAGCTTGAGGAGCGGCTAGGAGATAGAGATTAGCTTTATTTCCTGCACATTTTTCATACCTTTGTACAAAATTGAACTCCAATAGTGGAAATACAAAGGATTTAATTCAAAATAAAGTTTTTATATTATTGGCCTCAGAATGCTCAGATGCTTGTAAAAACAAAGGTTTTATGAAAAGTATTTGATTTCTCATCACTGGCCAAAGTATAATTTTTCCTTTTTATTTTTTTTTTTGTATTTTTTTTTTTGAAATTTGGTCCATGCACTTAATCACCTATAATTAAAGGAATTAGAACCAGGTTAAATAATGAAAAGGGTAGTCCACAAAATACTGAGGGATCAGAACCGTCCATCTTAGGACCTTTAGAGTCATCCCCAACTGCCAAAACTGCCCCATTCTGCTCATGCCGATTTTGCTTCAATCTCAGATTTCCATGATCAACTCAACCTTTGATTTTTTTTTCATTTTTTTTCTTTTTGCCTTTTTGCCAATATTGCCCCTAGCGCCAGCTACGGTTTTCACTAGGGCCGGCTTCTGAATTCCGTCATCACCCATCTTACTCTGATATTTGAATGAACAAGCTAAGATCACCGAGGGCTTAAAAATAGGACGAAATAAAGGCTAGGCTCAGTTTATGAAAGAAAGGGTATTAAAGGCCCAAAAATTTTCAAGTGTGGAAATAGGTCAACCGGATTTACAGTCATGATGAATTTAACCCTTTTGCCCCAAATTGTAATTTTTGCATTTTTTTTTCTCACACTTGGCTTTCATTTGCCATTTCCATTGCTTTTCCTCTCTTTTTCTTTTTCTTTTCCTTTCCTTACTTTGCCCCAATTGGCTTTACCCCAATTTGACTTGCCCCAATTTAAGACTGTAAATCCGGTTTGGGTTGATCAAAGAAACGAACCGGCTCAACTTGGCTAGACTAGGGATTTGAATTTTTAAGGGAATAAAGAAAAATAGCCTCGGATCATTTCCTAGAAATATTCACTCAAGGAAAATACCTTTTTACCGCATCAGAGTTAATGGGCTCAGGAAAATCTGCTCCATCCATTTCTGCTAAGATGAGTGCTCCCCCTGATAGGATTTTCTTGACGACATATGGGCCTTCCCAATTGGGCTTGAACTTACCACGAGGGTCTTCCAAAAATGGTAAGATTTTCTTTAGCACTAAGTTTCCTTCTTGGAAAGTTCTGGGCCTCACTTTCTTATTGTAAGCCCGGGCCATTCTCTTCTGGTACAACTGTCCATGGCAAATTGCTTTCAACCGTTTTTCTTCTATCAGGTTAAGTTGATCATGTCTTGACTGGACCCATTCGGCTTCTTCTAGTTCTGCTTCCATGAGCACTCGGAGTGAGGGGATCTCTACTTCCACGGGCAATACTGCTTCCATCCCATAGACTAGGGAGTATGGAGTTGCCCCAGTTGAAGTCCGGATCGAGGTTCTGTAGGCATGTAGAGCAAGTGGTAGCATTTCATGCCAATCTTTGTAACTTACTACCATCTTCTGAATGATTTTCTTTATATTCTTGTTGGCTGCTTCTACTGCCCCATTCATCTTAGGCCTGTACGGAGCTGACTTATGGTGGGTGATCTGAAACTGTTCACACATTTTCTTCATGTCCTTGTTCTTAATATTTGAAGCATTGTCTGATACTATGGTATTTGGCAGTCCATAGCGACAAATGATGTTGTGCTTCAAAAATTTGATCACATGGTTGCTTGTGATATTTGCATATGATGTTGCTTCCACCCACTTAGTGAAATAGTCAATTGCCACCAGGATGAATCTGTGCCCGTTCGATGCCTTAGGGGAGATCATGCCAATAACATCTATGCCCCACATAGAGAAGGGCCAGGGTGATGTCAAGTTGTGCAGCTCACCTGGGGGTGCATGCTTGTTATCTGCATAGATTTGGCATTGATGGCACCTCCTGACATGTATACAGCAATCATGCTCCATGGTTGTCCAGTAGTATCCCAGCCTCAGGATCTTCTTAGCCAGCATGTGCCCACTCATATAGGGCCCACAGACTCCTCCATGTACAGTCTCAATCAGCCTTTCCGAATCAGCCTTGGCTACGCATCTTAGCAGAATGTCATTATGTGACCTCTTGTACACATGTCCACCACTTAGCAAAAATTGACTAGCCAATCTCTGTATTGTCCTCTTCTCAGTAGCAGTGGCATTTTCTGGCAAACTCCGATTATTCAAGAAGTTCTTGATATCTTGAAACCATGGTGCTTCTTCTTCTGGTGCTCCCTCTAGAACGAGACAGTAAGCCGGTTCATCTCGGACCTCAATTTCCAGTGGTCTGATGTCTACTCCTTCTGGTATGCTGACCATTGAAGCCAAGGTTGCTAGAGCATCCGCAAACTGATTCTTGGCCCTTGGCATATAGTTGAAGGAAATTCGAGTGAAATTTGTGCTTATTTCTTCCAAATACTGGTGATAGGGGATCAATTTGTGATCCTTGGTTTTCCACTCACCAGTTGTTTGGAAGATGATAAGACTCGAATCCCCGTATACGTCAAGTTCCTCTACTCCATGATCCATGGCTGCTTGCAATCCAATTATGCATGCCTCATATTCTGCTATGTTATTGGTGCACTGGAATCTCAGCTTTATTGCAATTGGGATATGTGAACCTTCTGGTTTAACCAAGACTGCCCCTATTCCGTTCCCATTCATGTTGGCAGCCCCATCGAAGAACATCTGCCAAGAACTCTCACTGTCCTCCTCTTCAGTGTACAGAATCGCCTCATCGGGAAAGTTGGTCTTCAAGGGTTGATATTCTGGCAGAGGATGTGCAGCCAGGTGATCAGCTATGGCTTGACCCTTGATCGCCTTCTGGGTGATGTATGTGAGGTCAAACTCGGACAGTAGCAGTTGCCACTTTGTCGTCCTGCCAGTCAGTGCCGGTTTCTCAAATAAATATTTCAGCGGGTCCATCCGGGATATCAATAGTGTGGAGTGACTAAGGAAATAATGCCTTAGCCTCTGAGTGGCCCATACTAGAGCACAGCAAGTCTTTTCCAATGGTGAGTATTTGGCTTCATATTCCGTGAATTTTTTACTCAGATAGTAAATTGCCCTTTCTTTTCTACCAGTCTCATCATGCTGCCCCAAGACACATCCCATTGACGTTTCCAACACTGACAAGTACAGGATCAGTGGTCTTCCTGGAGTTGGTGGCACTAGCACAGGTGGGTTCAGCAAATACCTCTTTATTGTGTCAAATGCCTGCTGGCAGTCCTCATTCCAGACCGTCGGGTTATCTTTCCTCAAAAGTTTGAAAATTGGTTCACAGATAGCAGTGAGCTGTGCTATGAACCGGCTTATGTATTGAATCCTTCCAAGAAAACCCCTGACCTCCTTCTCAGTTCTGGGTGCCGGCATTTCAATTATGGCCTTGGCTTTAGCCGGGTCAATTTCAATTCCTCTTCGGCTCACTATAAACCCCAGTAACTTCCCTGATGTAGCCCCAAAGACGCACTTAGCCGGGTTAAGCCGTAAACTGTACTTCCTGAGCCGATCAAACACTTTCTTCAGATTGATCAAGTGGTCCTCCTCTTTGCATGATTTGGCAATCATATCGTCCACGTAGACCTCCATCTCCTTATGGATCATGTCATGAAATAGTGCAGTCATGGCCCGCTGGTATGTTGCCCCAGCGTTTTTAAGCCCAAATGGCATGACTGTATAGTGAAATGTGCCCCAAGGTGTGATAAATGCTGTTTTCTCTTGATCTTCCTTAGCCATCTTGATCTGATTATATCCTGAGAAACCATCCATGAAGGAAAACAGGCTATGTACCGCAGTATTATCGACTAGAATGTCGATGTGTGGAAGCGAAAAATCGTCCTTTGGGCTTGCCTTGTTCAAATCTCTGTAGTCCACGCACATTCGGACTTTCCCGTCCTTCTTGGGTACCGGCACTATGTTTGCGAGCCACTCTGGGTACGTAGAGACTGCCAAAAATCCGGCTTGAAATTGTTTGACCACTTCGTCCTTGACCTTTAAGGTCCATTCAGGCTTCAATCTTCTCAGCTTCTGCCTAATCGGCTTAACCCCTGGTAAAATTGGCAACTTATGCACCACCATGTCCGTGTCCAACCCCGGCATGTCCCGATATGACCAAGCGAACACATCCTTGTAATCTGCCAAGAATTGTGACATTTCATTTTTCTGCATATCAGACAAGCATGACCCGATTTTCACAATTTTTGGGTCCTCTTCGGTCCCAAGATTTATGGATATGGTCTCCTCAATATCAGGTTGGACCCCCTTTTCATGACGTTCTAATTGGTATTCAATTTCTTTTGGAACGTCTTCTTCTTCGACCTCGGTCTCTTCTTCGACCCCCATGAGATCAAAGTCGAGCTTAAGGTCGAAGTCATATTCAACCTGGTCCAATTCGGTCTGATTATATGGCTCATAAGTGGTTTGGACCTTTTTGAAAAAATTAAATTTCCTAGAAAAAAGAGAAAAATCTTTTTGGGTTTTTTGTGGGCCTTCTAAACATAATTCCCCTGAAGACGAAGGCCCATTAGAACCTTCAGGGAAATGGCATTCCACTATTGGAGTTTTTTTTTGGAAGCCGCGTCAGTTTGCCACACAGACGCTGCTTCAAAGGTAAGGGGAGTTTCCTCCCAATTGTTCAGTACAAAATTTTGGGGAGCAGGGGAAATAGGGAAATTCTGCTCCTCAAACCCAGAATCCGATGCCCTCATCACCGGGTCGGTACTGCCCTTTTCTGCTACGGGGCCCAATCCAGAAATGACCTCTTCCGGAATCTTTACTGTGGCCCAGTCAATAAACGGCAGTTCCATGTCTGCCCCTGTCTTTTCGCCCTCAGTCATGGCGAAGAATGCACCAACATCTTCAGAAAAGTCCACCTGCTGCTCGGGCTGTGGTCCAGGCCCATTCACGGCTCCCAGTATTGGAGATGGGTTATGGGGTTGTAGGGCCGAAACAACAGGCTTCTGAAATGGGTTGACATTTCGGTATGGGGGTTTGGACTGGTCTATGGGAGGAGAAATTTGGATTATGTAGGAGGGTTTTGGAAAGTTCACCCTCAGATGCGGGAGTTTTCCTTTGCTTCTGCTCTCCCCTTCTTCATGTTTCATTCTTCTCCAGCCTCTGGGCTTGAAGCCCAACCCTACTTTGGGGATCAGTTTCTTAGCCGTGATTGGCTCCACCATCCCCTGCAGATTGATTCCCAGGCCTTTCCCTGGGTGAAAGTGGTATTTCTCCATCACTTTCTTGACCATCTTTTCTGCAGTGGTCCCCTTTTCCTTCTTTTTCTCACACCCCCCAGGTATGTAATTGACCGCCTCAAATTGGAATGAGTGGAATGCAATCTTGTCGACAGTTAAGTCAACATTGATCAAGGGTACATCAGGTGACACGATGGGCGGTGTAGACACCCCAAATTGCACAAACAATCATCAAAAATCATTATCTCCTGGAAAGCCAGCACAGAATTTGAAGAAAATAAATTTTTGCCTGTATCCGGATACGCAATCCGGATACAAGTGCTCCTCCCCGTATCCGGATAGTCATACCGGATACCTTAAGGCACTTTGTTATCCGGTCTGATATACCGGATACCGTAAGTTTGCTCAAAATTAGGGTTTTCCGAGAGCTTTTCACTTTTACCATCATGTCCCTCATTAAATGAGGGGAAATCGCGGAAATAACCTTAGGGTTTAGGTTTGAGGGGTTCTAGACATTAATTTGTGTCTACCAATGACCTTAGCCCTTGCCTATAAATAGGAGCCTCCTCCTTGAGCAAATGACACACAACTCTTGTTTTGAATTCTCGCAAAGAAGAACTCCAAGAGAAGAAGAAAACCGCTGTGGAATCGCCTCCAGAACTCAGGTAAGCCTCAACTTTTCTTTTTATTTTCTGTTTTTACATTCCTAGATCTAGATCTCTTCTTCTACCTTTCTGTAGTGTAAAGCCTTGTTCGAATGTGTGGAAATCCTTCCCCGGCTCAAAGTATCTCAAGACTCCCCTAGCCGTAAAACGTGAAGGCGGATCTAGGAGAAACGAGACTGGGGATTGACCCTAGTGCTAGAACCTATATAGCATAAGGCCTTTTTGATTGATTGTAAACCGTTCCATATTCAAAGTACCCTTGATTATCTTAAAGAGAACAGAGGGAAACGATAATGGAACGGAACCCTAGGCTATGCTAGAACCTATTTTGTTGAATCTATATGCATGTTGTATTGATCTTGTTTGGTTTTTTACACTTGCACATATACATCACTATTTTGGCGGGATAGGCTCATATTTGGGGTTTATTGCATTTATTGTGATAAAACTCAAATAAATGGCCTCAATCAAAATCTGGAGTGTTTTTAAATGTTTTTCAAAGGTTTTGGATTCATCTCACACGAATCACACACTTTTTGTCAATTTTCGGATTTGGATTTCTTCAAAAGTGGCTTAGCTTGACAGCACCTGTACCCTTACTTCGGACGCCCGTAACTTCATCATCCGGATGAATTTTGGGGCGATTCCAGAACCATGGGAAAGGTGACGCTGTCTAGTTTATGTCCACCAAATTTCATGAATTTCTATCCAGTCGATTTTTGACACCTCTCTGTCGAAGTTAAGTGGACAGTTCAGGTCAGAGTACAGAACTTGTCACTTCGACGGACCGCCATGTGTTTGTTTTAAGTCCGATTCGTGTGGTTTTTATTTCTGAGTACTCCTTTTTGAGTCTATTTTCAAATCCAGTTTGTTTCATAATTTTTGGATTCCATTTGAATTATTGGTAGCCGATTTACTCAGAACTGTTCATTTGTACTTTTCTGGGTAAATCTGTGATCTTCGGGGCCTGTTCGGGAGACCACCCAAGGCACATCCGAAGGAATTTTTGTATGAGGCTAGTTTCTATGGAAAGATGGCCATACAAACTTCAATCACACCAAATTTCGTGGACTTTTATGTAGTGGATTTTTCTAGACAATTTTCCAAAGTTGCCCACTTACCACTTTTAAAAATCCCCAGCAG
Organism: Buxus sempervirens; assembly: GCA_947561395.2. Taxonomy (NCBI): domain Eukaryota; kingdom Viridiplantae; phylum Streptophyta; class Magnoliopsida; order Buxales; family Buxaceae; genus Buxus; species Buxus sempervirens. The sequence continues at coordinate 24,815,167 of OX387190.1, read as the reverse complement.
CAACTTCAAAGGAGCATAACTCCTAGATTTTTCATCGAAATGAAGTGAAATTTTGCATGAGACTCTTATTTACCCTAGTCTTTCAAATGGATTTGGTTTGGTTCATTTTAGAATTGGATTTGAATGATTTCAAGGCAAATGGCATACTTTTTACCGAATTTTCCGGATTTGATTTAACTTGGTTTTATGCAACCTCTACTTTGATTTCCATCTTTTGAAATACTCCAGAAATGATATTGACATAAGAGAGGATCTAAAATCCATTTAGATCTTCATGTGAAAATATCATACATTGTTCCTTTTTCAAGGCTTTTTCATGATTTTTAGCAAGCTTCTTATTTTGTTTTTGCATGAATATACACTTGGCAACCACTTCGTGTGGATGAATGGGGGTGCCTAACACCTTCCCCCGTTCATAATCTAATCCCCTTACCCATCTCTGGATTTGATTTTCAAGTAGGGTTATTTTTATCCTAGAATTTGTCTTTTGGCTATTTTTGCCTACTTTTGAATCTTTGGTGTCCATTCTCACCCCAAAATCATGAATGGTGGCGACTCTCCCAATTTTTGCGTTGAGCCCGTGTGTTGACGGAGGGACGATCACTCCGGTGATTTTTTCCCATGTCTCACAACTGGCGACTCTGCTGGGGAACTGTGGATTTAAGCCATTTTGTGTATATTCATGCTTTTTCATCACTTTTGAATGCTTGCTATTATTGGTGTATATTGGTGTATTCTAAATCTGATTGGGATACTTTTAAATTTTACATTGATGAAGGCATGTGTGTATGCTTGGATATGCTAAGGATCATGGTTAGGGCCTTACTTTGTTGTGCATGCCTACTTGTTTTTGTTTGCCTTGGGTTAGGAGGTTCTTAGTGCTATTATTTGAGCATGAAAACATTGAGCAAAAATCGGTAAATTCAGTAGCCATCATATGGGTTTTCAAGCATGTTTTTACCAGCAAAACTCTCCTTATACCATGTCAAGTAGTTGGTAAATGTTTGGGCATTAATTTGGGGTATAAGTGATGCACTTTTGAGCATGAGAAATCTGAAAATTTTAGTGCATATTTCTGGAGATTTTAAACATGTTTTACCTCATTGAAACACTTTGGTATCATGTCAAGTAGTGCTAAAATTTTAGGCTCCAATTTGGGGTAGAAATGGTACACTTTGAGCATGAAAAAGAGCATGAAATCTGGGATTTTAGGGAATGCTTTTGAGTTTCAAGCATGCTTACATGATTTGATGGTTGTTTGTACAAATGACATGTTTTGTATACCACTTTTTGGGCATGTAATATTTTTGTGCATATTTGGTGCTTGCTTGCTTGTATTTAGCTTCATTATTTTGTCATATATGCCTTGGCTTAAAATTGAATGCATGGCTACGAAAAAGAGTGGCAAGGGGCTGGGACGTTATGAATGTTACCACAATTTTAAAATTGCACTTGAGCACTTGAAACAATTTGCACAGCCTACCCTTTACCTATTAGGAAGTTGAACCATGAATGTGTGTAGCTTGGCGCACCGAGGTCGTGACTTCGGAAAGCGAAAGTGAAAACATTTACCTTAGAATTTGGGTCAATGATGTGATGACAATGGGATCTGTGATTCGATTCCGGGCATCACTAGACTTGAGTTCTAAGTTGCCAATTAAGCCAAAACCCAAAAAACCATACGCTTGAAGGTGGAGAAACACGTTTTCAGCTAAAAGCACACAATTGCGTTTGGGGAATTGGGTGTAAATGTGGGAAGGCCGTTTACATGTTTTACAGGCCAAGGTATAATGTGAATACCATATGGAATGAAGGTAATACAAGGTGGCAAGGTAAAGCCATGTTCTTTTCCTAAGTGTAGGGAATTTTGAAAGTATGATGTCCAAGCCCAATTTTGGGCAAGTTTTGAAGGTCAAATTAAGGTGAACATCAATTGGGAATGAAAAAAAAACTAATCTGGTGAAAAAATGAGTCAAAAAAGGCCATTTCGGCAATAACCGGCAACTCAGGCCGGTTAATAACAGCTCTAATCGTATCCGGTACATATTTCCGGATACAAGACATATGCGGATATCCGGTTAGGTTGACCGGATACAATAAGCCATATTCTTATCCGGAATAGTATACCGGATACATTCAAAAAATGCACAAATTGGCTGTTCAGCCCAAATTTTCAGAATAAAATGCCTAAAACACTGTGGATAATCCTTAGGCACCCCGAAAAGAACATAAGAAATGTTCCCAAAAATACAAAATCAAAAAAAAAATACAAAAGAAAAAAAACAAAAAAAGAATAAAATAAAATATTCTTTCAGGGTTTAACCTAAGTCTGAAAATCAAAGAGGAAACCAAGGTGTCATATTTTTTTGACACCAACTCAACTCAAACATGTGTCAATCAAACTCTGGAACTTGAAAACTGAGAAAATTCAGCAAATTTGAAGAAGAAAAAAAAACCTTTGGTTGGTTATTTTTATCAATCAAATCAAAAAAAAAATGAAAACCCTGGTTGGTTATTTTTATCAATCAAATCAAAAAAAGTGGGACACTTGGAAGCCCTAGAATATTCCATGAAAACTTTGGTTGGTTATTTTTATCAATCAAATCAAATAAAAAAAAATGAAAACCTTTGGTTGGTTATTTTTATCAATCAAATCAAAACATTTGTGGGATACTTGGATAGAATATTCCAAGACACCTTTGGTTGGTTATTTTTATCAATCAAATCAAAACATTTGTGGGATACTTGGATAGAATATTCCAAGACACCTTTGGTTGGTTATTTTTATCAATCAAATCAAAACATTTGTGGGATACTTGGATAGAATATTCCAAGACACCTTTGGTTGGTTAGTTTTATCAATCAAATCAAAACATTTGTGGGATACTTGGATAGAATATTCCAAGACACCTTTGGTTGGTTATTTTTATCAATCAAATCAAAAAATTTGTGGGATACTTGGAAGCCCTAGAATATTCCAAGACACCTTTGGTTGGTTATTTTTATCAATCAAATCAAAACATTTGTGGGATACTTGGAAGCCCTAGAATATTCCAAGACACCTTTGGTTGGTTATTTTTATCAATCAAATCAAAACATTTGTGGGATACTTGGATAGAATATTCCAAGATACCTTTGGTTGGTTATTTTTATCAATCAAATCAAAACATTTGTGGGATACTTGGAAGCCCTAGAATATTCCATGAAAACCTTGGTTGGTTATTTTTATCAATCAAATCAAAAAAAAATCGGGACCATTGGAATCCCTAGAATATTCCATGAAAACCTTGGTTGGTTATTTTTATCAATCAAATCAAAAAAAAATTGGGACCCTTGGAAGCCCTAGAATATTCCATGAAAACCTTGGTTGGTTATTTTTATCAATCAAATCAAAAAAAAATTGGGACCCTTAGAAGCCCTAGAATATTCCATGAAAACCTTGGTTGGTTATTTTTATCAATCAAATCAAAAAAAAATTGGGACCCTTGGAAGCCCTAGAATATTCCATGAAAACCTTGGTTGGTTATTTTTATCAATCAAATCAAAAAAAAATTGGGACCCTTGGAAGCCCTAGAATATTCCATGAAAACCTTGGTTGGTTATTTTTATCAATCAAATCAAAAAAAAATTGGGACCCTTAGAAGCCCTAGAATATTCCATGAAAACCTTGGTTGGTTATTTTTATCAATCAAATCAAAAAAAATTGGGACCCTTGGAAGCCCTAGAATATTCCATGAAAACCTTGGTTGGTTATTTTTATCAATCAAATCAAAAAAAATTGGGACCCTTGGAAGCCCTAGAATATTCCATGAAAACCTTAGTTGGTTATTTTTATCAATCAAATCAAAAAAAATTGGGACCCTTGGAAGCCCTAGAATATTCCATGAAAACCTTGGTTGATTATTTTTATCAATCAAAACAAAAAATTTGGGACCCTTGGAAGCCCTAGAATATTCCAACACAATATCAACAAAACAAAAAAAAAAAAAAAATCTGGATTGGTGTTCACCTAACCTACTGGTTTACATGTATAGGGGTGTGACTCAAGATAAATGGAAGCTAACATGTTCTATTCATTTTTTCCTCAGGTACATTCAACCCAGGTACACTTGCAATCATTGCTCCAGTAACTAGATCCAAAGCCAGAACAATGAATACTGAAGAGAACCAAGCCCAAGCTACCGTCCCTGCTCAGGACTTTACTCAACTGCAGGAGCAAGTGGCCGGTCTGGCCAAAATGCTGGGGGACCTACTGGCGGCTCAGGCCCAACAGGCCCAAGCCCAAAATCAGGCGTCGACTTCTCATCCGGCACCGCCACCTCAGGCCTATATTCCGCCTCCAGCTCAGCCCATGCCTGAGCCCATTTCTGAACCAGTCCCTGAGCCCATTCTGATCAGGGAAAATACAGTAGAGTCTGAGAAATAGCTGGAAAAAGAAAAGGCCCGAGATGAGATGGAAAAGAAAATGCTGCTGAGGATAGAAAGAATCCAAGCAGAGCTGAAAGAGGTGAAGGGGGGAGGCAGCCATGCAGGCACCACCTTCGAGGACCTGTGCATGTACCCGGACGTCTGTCTACCGGCTAAGTTCAGGTGCCCGGATTTTGACAAGTTTGATGGCACGGGTTGCCCATTAAGCCATCTGAAACTATACTGCGGGGCCCTGTGCCAGTTTGGTCGGGACGATGGAATACTGATCCAGCTCTTCCAGAGGAGTCTGACCGGGTCAGCCCTTCGGTGGTTCGCTACAGTGGACCATGGAAGGATTAGAAGGTGGAAGGACTTGGCCGATGCTTTCTTAGACCAGTACAAGTTCAACTCTGAGATTGTGCCGGACCGGTACGACATGATGAGGATGACCAAGGGGAAGGATGAACCGGTACGGCAGTACGCCAAGAGATGGAGAGAGGCCGCCTCCCAGGTCAGGCCACCTATGCAAGAGCCGGAAATGATCTCCACATTTATGGGCACACTGGGGCAGCCCTTTTACAACCATCTGGTGGGTCAGATCACCACCAACTTTGCAGCCCTGGTACAGGTAGCGGACCGGATTGAAGAAGGGGTCAGGTCAGGACGGCTGATAGACTACTCTACTTTGACTGGGCAGTCTGATTCCTCTGCCTCCATGGCCCAGAAGAAAGGGGCCGGATTTAAAAAGACAGGGGCCCGAAAAGAAGGGGAGGTGAACCTGGTCCAGGCTCCTCCAGCCAAGAAGCCACTTAATGTGAACATCTCGGCACCCCAACAGGCCCAGCAGGCCCAGCAGTCGTACCAGACCCCGCTGAATGTCAACTTCTCTCCTTCTGTGCCAGCTAACACAAGGAGGACTTTTTCTAAGGAGGAGCGGGATGCCTGGTTCGCAGCAAGGAAGAACCGAGTCTTCACTCCTCTCCCGATATCTCTGTCCCAACTACTGCCAACCCTGCTGAAAGGGGAATACTTGACTCTGAAGGAGCCTAACCCAAATGCCCCGAAGGGGAGAAATTTTGACACATCAGTCACCTGTGATTTCCACATGGGTGCACCGGGGCATTCTACAGATACCTGCTGGGTATTGAAGCATGCGGTCCAGGACCTGTTGGACCAGAAGGCTTTGGTCTTTAACACTGCTGCACCGGCTCCGTCCAGGAATGATATTGGGCAGAACCCTCTACCGTACCACAATGGGGCAGGCCCATCCAACTCCATCACTGCCATATCCACCACCAGAAGGGCCTTTGACCCATCACAGCTCATAGCTCCCGTGGGGACCACGGTCCAGGTCCGATTTTTCCCAGAAGAGGAAGAAGAGTAGATCAACATGGTCTCCCAAAAAAATAATCTCGCTGCTGAGGACATAAGCTCCTCCTTAAACCGGGTCTCTTCTCTGATGGCCCAGATAAATACTGCAAGGCCTCCATTGGTCTTCAATTGCAGTCCACCCACTTGTTCCCCATCCAAGCCGTCTAAGGCTCCACTGGTCATCAATCTTGACCCCACCACTGCTTCCATCACTTCTTCTGTCCCCACCAAATCCAAACTTCAACCCCTGGTTGTAAATGTGCAGCCAGCCCAAACTATCCCTAAACCGGTCCATACATCCCGGTCCAAACTCCAGCCACTAGTGGTTGACATCCCTAAATTAGCCTATTCAGAGGCCGCTGTACCATGGAACTACAGCGAGGGAATCACGGATACGGTTCCAATGGTCAGGAACCAGAACCAGGAGGAGGTGAACCTCATGACGAGGTCGGGGAGATGTGCAGGGGGTGAAGAGAAAGAAAAAGAGACAGAAGTAGAGAAAGAAAAAAAAGAAAATGAAGAAAAAAGAAAACAAAAAGGAAAAAATAAAGTGGGAGAAGACACCCCCCAGGGTGCAGAAAATGAGGCAGCAGACCTCATAAAAATAATAAAGAAAAGTGAATTCAATCTTGTGGATCAGCTAAACAAGGTCCCGGCCCAGATTTCAATACTGGGCCTTTTGCTGAATTCCGAAAAGCATAGGGATGCATTGTTAAGGGTGCTACAAAGTGCACACGTATCCCAGACCATTGATCCGGACCAGCTTGGTAAAATGGTTGGTCAAATCTTGTCACATAATGTGATAAGTTTCTCAGAGGGTGAGATCAGCCCAGGTGGGTGTTATCATGTGGACCCTTTGCACATCACTGTGCTTTGTAAGGGCTGCATGGTTGCACGGGTTTTAATTGACAACGGGTCGGCATTAAACGTTTGCCCGTTAATCACTTTTACCAAGCTGGGTATGGACCAGTCAAGGATCAAAAGAAATGGGCGGATAGTAAGGGCTTTTGATAGCTCCAAGACCCACTCCCTAGGGGAGATTGAACTGCCGGTCACAATTGGGCCGAATATCTTTAACATCACATTTGAGGTGATGGATATACCCGCAGCCTTCAATCTGCTCCTAGGGAGGCCGTGGATACATTCGGCTAGGGCAATACCATCCACGCTCCACCAAAGGGTGAAATATGTAAGAGGGCAAAGGGTGATAACAGTCCTAGCCGAAAACTTGGTGCCGCCCATTGTATCACCTGATGTACCATTAATCAATGTGGACTTGACTGTCGACAAGATTGCATTCCACTCATTTCAATTTGAGGCGGTAAATTACATACCTGGGGGGTGTGAGAAAAAGAAAGAAAAGGGGACCACTGCAGAAAGGATGGTCAAGAAAGTGATGGATAAATACCACTTTCACCCAGGGAAAGGCCTGGGGATCAATCTGCAGGGGATGGTGGAGCCAATCACGGCTAAGAAACTGATCCCCAAGGTAGGGTTGGGCTTCAAGCCCAGAGGCTGGAGAAGAATGAAATATGAAGAAGGGGAGAGCAGAAGCAAAGGAAAACTCCCGCATCTGAGGGTGAACTTTCCAAAACCCTCCTACATAATCCAAATTTCTCCTCCCATGGACCAGTCCAAGCCTCCATACCACAACCTTAACCCATTTCAAAAGCCTCCTGTTTCGGCCCTCCAACCCTATAACCCATCTCCAATACTGGAAGCAGTGGATGGGCCTGGACAACAGCCCGAGCAGCAGGTGGACTTTTCTGAAGATGTTGGTGCATTCTTCGCCATGACTGAGGGCGAAAAGACAGGGGCAGACATGGAACTGCCATTCATTGATTGGGCCGCAGTAAAGGTTCCAGACAAGGTCATTTCTGAACTGGGCCCCATAGCAGAAAAGGGCAGTACCCACCCGGTGATGATGGCATCGGATGCTGGGCTTGAGGAGCAGGCTTTCCCTATTTCCCCTACTCCCCAAAATTTTGTACTAAACAATTGGGAGGAAACTCCCCTTACTTTTGAAGCAGCGTCTGTGTGGCAAACTGACGCGGCTTCCAAAAAAAAACTCCAATAGTGGAATGCCATTTCCCTGAAGGTTCTAATGGGCCTTCGTCTTCAGGGGAATTATGTTTAGAAGGCCCACAAAAAACCCAAAAAGATTTTTCTATTTTTTCTAGAAAATTTAAATTTTTCAAAAAGGTCCAAACCACTTATGAGCCATATAATCAGACCGAATTGGACCAGGTTGAATATGACTTCGACCTTAAGCTCGACTTTGATCTCATGGGGGTCGAAGAAGAGACCGAGGTCGAAGAAGAAGACGTTCCAAAAGAAATTGAATACCAATTAGAACGTCATGAAAAGGGGGTCCAACCTGATATTGAGGAGACCATATCCATAAACCTTGGGACCAAAGATGACCAAAAAATTGTAAAAATCGGGTCATGCTTGTCTGATGTGCAGAAAAATGAAATGTCACAGTTCTTGGCAGACTACAAAGATGTGTTCGCTTGGTCATATCGGGACATGCCGGGGTTGGACACGGACATGGTGGTGCATAAGTTGCCAATTTTACCAGGGGTTAAGCCGATTAAGCAGAAGCTGAGAAGATTGAAACCTGAGTGGACTCTGAAGGTCAAGGACGAAGTGGTCAAACAATTTCAAGCCGGATTTTTGGCAGTCTCTACGTACCCAGAGTGGCTCGCGAACATAGTGCCGGTACCAAAGAAGGACGGGAAGGTCCGAATGTGCGTGGATTATAGAGACTTGAACAGGGCAAGCCCAAAGGACGATTTTCCGCTTCCACACATCGACATTCTGGTCAATAATACTGCGGTACATAGCCTGTTTTCCTTCATGGATGGTTTCTCAGGATATAATCAGATCAAGATGGCTAAGGAGGATCAAGAAAAAACAGCATTTATCACACCTTGGGGCACATTCCACTATACAGTCATGCCGTTTGGGCTTAAAAACGCTGGGGCAACATACCAGCGGGCCATGACTGCACTATTTCATGACATGATCCATAAGGAGATAGAGGTCCACGTGGACGATATGATTGCCAAATCATGCAAAGAGGAGGACCACTTGATCAATTTGAAGAAAGTGTTTGATCGGCTCAGGAAGTACAGTCTACGGCTTAACCCGGCTAAATGTGTCTTTGGGGCTACATCAGGAAATTACTGGGGTTTATAGTGAGCCGAAGAGGAATTGAAATTGACCCGGCTAAAGCCAAGGCCATAATTGAAATGCCAGCACCCAGAACCGAGAAGGAGGTCAGGGGCTTTCTTGGAAGGATTCAATACATAAGCTGGTTCATAGCACAGCTCACTGCTATCTGTGAACCAATTTTCAAACTTTTGAGGAAAGATAACCCGACGGTCTGGAATGAGGACTGCCAGCAGGCATTTGATACAATAAAGAGGTATTTACTGAACCCGCCGGTACTAGTGCCACCAACTCCAGGAAGGCCACTGATCCTGTACTTGTCAGTGTTGGAAACGTCGATGGGATGTGTCTTGGGGCAGCATGATGAGACTGGTAGAAAAGAAAGGGCAATTTACTATCTGAGTAAAAAATTCACAGAATATGAAGCTAAGTACTCATCATTGGAGAAGACTTGTTGTGCTCTAGTGTGGGCCACTCAGAGGCTAAGGCATTATTTCCTTAGTCACTCCACACTATTGATATCCCGGATGGACCCGCTGAAGTATTTATTTGAGAAACCGGCACTGACTGGCAGGACGGCAAAGTGGCAGCTGCTACTGTCCGAGTTTGACCTCACATACATCACCCAGAAGGCGATCAAGGGTCAAGCCATAGCTGATCACCTGGCTGCACATCCTCTGCCAGAATATCAACCCTTGAAGACCAACTTTCCCGATGAGGCAATTCTGTACACTGAAGAGGAGGACAGTGAGAGTTCTTGGCAGATGTTCTTTGATGGGGCCGCTAATATGAATGGGAACGGAATAGGGGCAGTCTTGGTTAAACCAGATGGTTCACACATCCCGATTGCAGTAAAGCTGAGATTCCAGTGCACCAATAACATAGCAGAATATGAGGCATGCATAATTGGATTGCAAGCAGTCATGGATCATGGAGTAGAGGAACTTGACGTATACGGGGATTCGAGTCTTATCATCTTCCAAACAACTGGTGAGTGGAAAACCAAGGATCACAAATTGATCCCCTATCACCAGTATTTGGAAGAAATAAGCACAAATTTCACTCGAATTTCCTTCAACTATATGCCAAGGGCCAAGAATCAGTTTGCGGATGCTCTAGCAACCTTGGGTTCAATGGTCAGCATATCAGAAGGAGTAGACATCAGACCGCTGGAAATTGAGGTTAGAGATGAACCGGCTTACTGTCTCGTTCTAGAGGAAGCACCAGAAGAAGAAACACCATGGTTTCAAGATATCAAAAATTTCTTGAACAATCGGAGTTTGCCAGAAAATGCCACTGCTACTGAGAAGAGGACAATACAGAGATTAGCTGGTCAATTTCTGCTAAGTGGTGGACATGTGTACAAGAGGTCACATAACGACATTCTGCTAAGATGTGTTGCCAAGGGTGAATCGGAAAGGCTAATTGAGACTGTACATGGAGGAGTATGTGGGCCCCATATGAGTGGGCACATGCTAGCTAAGAAGATCTTGAGGCTGGGATACTACTGGACAACCATGGAGCATGATTGCTGTATACATGTCAGGAGGTGCCATCAATGCCAAATCTATGCAGATAACAAGCATGCACCCCCAGGTGAGCTACACAACATGACATCACCCTGGCCCTTCTCTATGTGGGGCATAGATGTTATTGGCATGATCTCCCCTAAAGCATCGAACGGGCACAGATTCATCTTGGTGGCAATTGATTATTTCACTAAGTGGGTAGAAGCAGCATCATATGCAAATATCACAAGCAACCATGTGAATAAATTTTTGAAGCACAATATCATTTGTCGCTATGGACTGCCGAGTGCCATAGTATCAGACAATGCTTCAAATATTAAGAACAAGGACATGAAGAAAATGTGTGAGCAGTTTCAGATCACCCACCATAAGTCAGCTCCGTACAGGCCAAAGATGAATGGGGCAGTAGAAGCAGCCAACAAGAACATAAAGAAAATCATTCAGAAGATGGTAGTGAGCTACAAGGATTGGCATGAAATGCTGCCACTTGCTCTGCATGCATACAGAACCTCGATCCGGACCTCAACTGGGGCAACCCCATACTCCCTAGTCTATGGGATGGAAGCAGTCTTGCCCGTGGAAGTAGAAATCCCATCACTCCGAGTGCTCATGGAAGCAGAACTAGAAGAAGCCGAATGGGTCCAGTCAAGACATGATCAACTTAACCTGATAAAAGAAAAACGGTTGAAAGCACTTTGCCATGGACAGTTGTACCAGAAGAGAATGGTCCGGGCTTACAATAAGAAAGTGAGGCCCAGAACTTTCCAAGAAGGAAACTTAGTGCTAAAGAAAATTCTACCATTTTTGGAAGACCCTCGTGGTAAGTTCAAGCCCAATTGGGAAGGCCCATATGTCATCAAGAAAGTCCTGTCAGGGGGTGCACTCATCTTAGCAGAAATGGATGGGGCAGATTTTCCTGAGCCCATTAACTCTGATGCGGTAAAAAGGTATTTTCCTTGAGTGAATATTTCTAGGGCCATTTTTCTTTATTTCCTTCAAAAATTGCAATCCCTAGTCTAGCCAAGTTGAGCCGGTTCGTTTCTTTGATCAACCCAAACCGGATTTACAGTCTTAAATTGGGGCAAAACAAATTGGGGCAAAGCCAATTGGGGCAAAGTAAGGAAAGAAAAAGAAAAAGAAAAAGAGAGGAAAAGCAATGGAAATGGCAAATGAAAGCCAAGTGTGAAAAAAATGCAAAAAATGCAATTTGGGGAAAAATGGTTAAATTTATCATGACTGTAAATCCGGTTGACCTATTTCCACACTTGAAAATTTTTGGGCCTTTAATACCCTTTCTTTCATAAACTGAACCTAGCCTTTATTTCGTCCTATTTTTAAGCCCTCGGTGATCTTAGCTTGTTCATTCAAATATCAGAGTAAGATGGGTGATGACGGAATTCAGAAGCCGGCCCTAGTGAAAACCGTAACAGGCGCTAGGGGCAATATTGGCAAAAAAAAAAAAAAAGAAATGGAAGAAAATCAGAGGTTGAGCTGATCATGGGGATCTGAGCCTTAAGCAAAGTTGGCATGAGCAGAATGGGGCAGTTTTGGCATTTTGGGGATGACTCTAAAGGTCCTCAGATGGACGGTTCTGATCCCTCAGTATTTTCTGGACTACCCTTTTCATTATTTAACCTGGTTCTAATTCCTTTAATTATAGGTGATTAAGTGCATGGACCAAATTTCAAAAAAAAAAATATATAAAGTAAAAATTATACTTTGGCCAGTGATGAGAAATCAAATACTTTTCATAAAACCTTTGTTTTTACAAGCATCTGAGCATTCTGAGGCCAATAATATAAAAACTTTATTTTGAATTAAATCCTTTGTATTTCCACTATTGGAGTTCAATTTTGTACAAAGGTATGAAAAATGTGCAGGAAAAAAAAAAAGCTAGTCTCCTAGCCGCTCCTCAAGCTCCCGAATCCGAGCTGCCTGAGCTGCAATAACTCCAGAAGCCCCCTCTGCAGCGGGATCACTCAAGAAGGAAATGACCTCATCTGAAAGGGCCTGCTTGATCCGCATACTCCTAAAGCTGGCCAAAGTATCCTGGTACTTCTGCCGGATCATACGGACCTCAAAGCGACGGGCCTGCCTCTGCTCCTCCAGCTTCTCTTCCACGGCAATACGGCGTGAGACCTGCTCCTCAAGCTGCCTCTCCAGATAAGCGCCCTGTATCCTGAGCTCCTGGGCCTCCCGTACCCATATCTGCTGGAGCCGCTTATGAGAAGCCCGCTCAGACTCTAGAATGTCCTCATAAGTAGGAGCCAAGACTACAGGAGGATCTTCGGGTACTGGGGCCTGAGTCTGTATCTGCTCTTTGATCCAGAAGAGATAATCCTTCACATGGGCTTCTGAGAAGACTGGACCATGCATGAAACGGACATAGGACCACTCCTTCATCAACCAGGCATTCAGCTTCATAGAAAGGGGCCCAAGACGATCCTCATATCCACATGGGATGATAATCCCCTGGGTCGCTCGGAACTGACGAAGGACCCGCAGAGGAAGATAAAGCACTGCATGCCTCAGGCCAGCCAGAATCAGAAAGTTGCGGTCTCGGAAGCTAATCACTGTCTCCGCATTAGGCTGATAAGTACCAGGCCATCTCACCTGGTCATCCTGAAGCGAGCCCAAGAAAGTGAACCAGCCCTGTTTGCCCCCTGGAATATCGGGGCACCCCCTGTTGCTCATCAAGAGAGGGACTTTCAGACTCGAGAAGAAGTGTCGATTGATCTCTTCAATCTGGCTCAAATGATCAAGTAGCCAAAGCTGCAAAGGAAGAGGGATATGTCAGCATTGTATAAAAAAAAAAAAAAAACAAAAAGGGCAAAAAGAAAGCCAAGAAGCAAGAGAAAAGGAAAAAAAAAGAAAGAAAAAGAAAAGAAATTTTACCTGCAGGATCTGGGCACATGCTAGGAAGCGTTTTGACTTCCTATTGTAGCAATCAGTCAAAGCTTGATATATTCCAGCTAAAATCATAGGGGCCAACCTCTCCTGCTCCCTAACCTGGCATATCACGGAAATCAAGGCCAAGTCCACCTCGTCATCCTCCCGTGGGAAAAGCAACTGGTTGACCACTATCAGGGTCAACGCATTGAATCGGGCCTCCTTATCTTCTCCCCTCAAAAGCTTCTCAGTCAAAAAAGCCTTAGATAGGGTCAAAAGGGTGTCAGAATCCCCCAAGTCCTTCTTCCCTATGCCCAAAAAAGTAGAAGCTTCCTTCTTGTAACTGGGCCTAAGAGGTGGATTCACCACCTTCTCATCAAACCTCAGGCCCAGGATGGTTTCCACCTCCTCAATGGTTGGGGTCATCTCATGGGTCCCAAAACGGAACAAGTTGAGATCAGGAACCCAATGACCAGTCATGGCCTCTATAATCTCCCACTTGAAGGGAACCTTGGGAATGAGCAGGGTATGGCCTAGGTTGGTAGTACCCCATCTCCTCTCCTCATCTAGGGTCATAGAGTTAACCCACCTTGTGTAAAAGGAATCCACAGGGTTATACCTAGTGAGATTTGGGGGTTTTGATCTAAAAGGCTGTTTTGCAGGGGAGGCAGTGTGGACAGACAATAATGGGGCAGAAGATGATCCAGATTCCATTGGATTTGACGGGAGCAAGCTAGAACTCAAGAGAAGGAGGAAAAAGGCGAAAAAGGGGGTTTCTAAACTCAAAAACTCGTAAAAAAATGCTCAAATCCCGAGGCAGGTTGCATTTATAGCATCTTTTAACATATCCGGCAACTCAGACCGGATACAAAGGCTTTAGTAATATCCGGATAAGTATACCGGATACAGAGGATTCCATGAATATCCGGTATGACATACCGGATACAAAGACCAATCAATGTATCCGGTATGTCAGACCGGATACCGAGAAAAAATGCAAAAAAGAGCTAAGGATGAAAAAATCCGAATTTTTTACCTGTTTTACCTGCTTACATGTCATAATTGCATAAAATTGAGAACAAAAGATGTGCAAGACATGATAGAATGAATAAAAAGTTTTTTCATATATATCTGGAAGTTTTGTACAGGGATGATGATAAATACATGAAAAATGAAAAAATCCTAATCTACTCCTATGCAGGATCATCCCCGCGTCCTCGGCCGCGTCCACCTCTACGGCGTCTCCCCCAAAGTGCTCGGCCTCTAGAGTATGCAAGGATCCGCTCGGCTGCATGGCGAGGATGCCGACCTACCACCTGCTGAAGATGATACTCCAAGCAATAATCCTCGAGATCTGGGGGAGGAGCAGGAGTAGAATCTGGGGAAGAAGCCTCGGGCTCAGCAGCAACCGGCCCAACTGGGCCCTCATCCAAAGCATCCTCTGCTCCCGCAGCTCCAGAAGGCCCAGCATCAGCAGTAGAGGGGCCAGGATCAGAAGTAGCTGAGTCCACAGAAAAGAGAAAAATCAGAAGACTCAGATATAAGGAAGAATAAAAGAGGAGAATTAAAAGAAGATCATACCAGGAATGTCTGCAGAAGGAGCCGGAGGATCCGGCTCATCAAGACCAGCCGCTGGGGCATCCTCGGGATCAGAGGCCCGAGCAGGAGATGGGTCAGGAATCAGGAAATCATGCTCAAAGAAGGCATCCTGATCATGGACCGGGCCCTGCACAAGTCAAACAAGCATATCAGAATATCAGAAACAGGAAAATGAAAGAAAAAATATAAGAAGGCCAGGTACCTGTCTAGCCTGGAGCTCAGCAACCAAGGCCTCCAGCTCCCTGATCCGGGCATCCCGCTGGGCCACGACCGCATCGTGCTCCGCGATCATATCATCGATCGCAGCCCGCTGGCTCTCGAACCGGTCCCGAATGGAGTTCAGCTCGTGTACCTGCCAACAAGAAAGGAAGCATGGTCAGAAATGCATAAGAAAGGAGAATAGGATAAAAACAGGAAGAATACAAGGCTTACCGTGTCCTCATGGATCCGGATACGGATCCCGCCAATCTCTGTCACCCCGGCACGGGTGGGTCGATCCATCAAGCATCCAATAGACACCCTCTGGAACCACTCGTCATAATCTCCGGCTGCTGTGAGCCCCTCGGCATCCAGGAAGTGATCGAACTGATCCACATCGAAGCCAGGAAGGAGAGTATCGGGACCCACAGCAGGAGGAGGGACGGGGATGCGAAGTACGCCAGTGTGCTGGTAGTACAGGCGCTCTCCCAAGTACATCACCCTACCAAGCCTCCCAAGGAAGCACTGGTAAGGCTGACATCGGAGATCTCTCTCAAAAGCATCCTGTACTGCCATCTCACGGGCAACTCCGACATCCACGTCATCTGGACGGGATAGAATGAGCTGCAAAGAAGCAAAGTGGTCAGATACAGTCAAGATACAAGAAAGAAAATAGAAGAAAAAGAATAAGGCTTACATCAGATCGGCGGGCACGGTCTAAGTGCACCCGGGCAGTGCGAGGCTGGCTCCTATCAGCATCCCGGACCTGGGCCGACCATCGCAAAGCCACTGGAAAATCTGCGACCTCAGGTACCGGGGAGGGTCGGAAGAAGGTCATATAGGTGTACATGAACACCTAGCAAAAGAAAAATCAGTCAAGAAAAGATATAGCCGAAGGAATTAAACCAGACAGATGAATGCAATACCTGTAGAATCTGCCAGAAGAACCGGCTGCTAACTCCATCGCCTCTCGGGGATGCCAGACCTCGAACTGCACGGCACAACCCGGCCAAGATGGTCCCATAGATCAGCCGACCCCATGCTAGCTGGCGGGTCTGATGGAAATCTCTCAAGGCGTCCAAAAAGAGCGGACTGACACCAGTCGTATCCTCCGGGAAGAAGCAGCTCCCCAACATCAGCAGGAATACATGTCGGAAGATCGGCGCAAAGGCTGCATCCTCCACAGAAACGGTCTCGTGCCTCCTCTCAAAATGGCGAGCCAGACTCTCCCGCAGCCAGCTAATGGAGAGCCGGCCACTCCTCCCATCCCAGGCAATAGGTGGCAGGGCCTGATACCCCAGAAGGAGGCCAATATCCTCCGCAGAAGGCCGCTCCAAGATGATGGTCCGCCCAGTCAATGGAATACCGGTGATCATCACAAAATCCGAGGGGCGGATCCCCAGCTCCACGTCCGGCAGATGAAATGACTGCGTCTCGGGGAAATATCTCTCCATCATGGCAAAGATAAGCGGACGGTCGGCTCTGAACGATGGAATACTGAGGAAGTGATCCAGGTGGCACCTCCCAAACTCCCGCCAGAGTGCCGGAGAAAGTGACCGTGCCAACTCGCTGAATCTCCCCCAGCTGCCGCGCAAGTGGGAAGAGTAGTAGGGAAGCGGCACATCGGCCCTGATGCACATAGAGGGGTGGCTATCCAAGCCATGGAGGAGCTCTGTATCATGCACAGAAGCCCTCAACTCCTCAGAGACCCCTGCCAGAGCTACAGCAACCCCCTCCGGAGCCATATCTCTGGCTCTGCCTCGGCCTCTACCACGGCCTCTCTCGCCCTCAGGGGCCTGATCCTGAACTCTGCCTCTGCCTCTGCCTCGACCTCGAGCTGGTGCAACCACGGGCTAAATTTCAAAGAGAAAGGTGTGAAGATTGATGTAGGAAGAGAATGAAGAAAGGAAAATTTTGAAAACCTACCTCGGCAGAACTCTCCCTGGAGACATCTAATGGCTCAGACAAGGTGGCGCTGGAACTCGCCTCCATACGAGCCCGCGAAGAGGAGGGCTGATCAGCTGGGTCAGCCTCCTCTCTGACTCGAGAACGACTCCTAGCCATCTACACAGGGAAGTACTTTATGAATTTCAAAGTTGGCTTTAATTACAGTTCACATCCAATTTTACATGATTATTCTTCAAAATTATCGTGAATTATGAATTTTACTTCACCTGGGTTATCTACAAAGTTGGGAAATGAGGAATACTTCTGTTTCTAATCCTGAAACATTTCCTAAAAGATTCCTACAGTACTTAACATTTCCTGTATATTATGTTTCCAGGATATGAGAAGAAGGAAGGCCCAGGTATCAAAGGCAAGCCGAATTACAGAAATCCAGATTGGACAGTCAATTAAGAAAAATTCACAGCAAAATGGAAAGAGAGCAGAAGCTTTTAATCCCGGCAATACTGAATCTAGAAAACATGCAAGTAGCAGATTACCACCAGCATGCAAATCATGATTCAAGCCAAATTTTTGTAAGCATGGTATCATCATTTGCAAGCATCTCAAAGAAATGCAGAAATTCAGAATAGCAAATGGGCAGCCAATCAAGAAGTTGGCTAAATGAAAAAAAAAAAGAACAGCATGGCATTTGCATTTCAAAAGTAGTCTGAGGCATGGGAAGTCAGAATTCATCACCAATCAAAAACAGAAAAATCCCAACAGGAAATCAGCAATTCAACATACAATCAGCAGCTCCATCAGCAGTCAACCCAAGGTCTTGAAACCATCCAATAAATAATGCAGCGAATTGCAAGATAAAAAAAAAAAGAGAGAGCAGTCTATTCAAAATTAGAGCATGGCATGGATAAGCAATTACAGATTCCGGCTCAAGCTCGGCAATGAAGAAACAAATGGGCTCTTCAATTTTCAGTAAAATGAGCCATTGTTTACCAAGTCAGAAATCTAGCATGCACAATCAGAGCATGCACAAGAAAAGCCAGCAGCTAGCATCTATCATGCAATCTAGCATGCAACCAGAAGAACAAGACTTAATCAAGTCAAGCATTCACAAGAAAAGCTGTCAAGCATGATCAATTCGTATAGCAATTCAGTTCAAACAGGAATCATTCAGAAGTTGCCAATTGATGGATAATCCAAAGTTCTCAACTGCTAAGACAGAAAAATGCAAAATTCGTCCAAGCCACAACCAAGTTGTAATCGGCCAACCATAAAAAATTTTTCTGCTTACCAATGGTGCCGAACAAGGGATTGCAAGGTTGGAAGAAGGATCGGCCGGAAGCAGGAAGGATGCTGGGGAGGCCGAAAATCGGATAGGACCACCGAAGCCTGGGCAATGGCGACTGACAGTCGCTTGGAAGCAAGAAACCAGGAAAATACCGAACTAGGGCTCGGTTTCGGCAAGGAGCGAAGGTCGCCGGAGCTACGGGTCGTCGCCGGCAGCAATAGGAGTCGCCGGAGTTGCTGGAGATCGCCGGAGAAGCAGGACGAGTCGTCGGATGAAGAAGAAGAAGGAGATGGCCGGTCTGGGTAATCGGAGCAAGAAGAAAAGGAATGAAAGGTCGCGGTCGCGCGCGACTTAAGTAAACATGCGGGATCCGGATACTCAGGCCGGATACCCGCAGACCCTGTATTATCCGGATACACTTACCGGATACTAAAGAAAAAAAAGAAAAAAAATAGAAAAAAACGGAAAAAAATAGAAAAAATAGAGGAAAAAACAGGAAAGAATAGAAAAAAAAAAGGAAATGAAAAGAAAAAAAAGAAGAAAAGGAAATGAAAAAAAAAAGAAAAAAAAAAGAAAAAAAAGAAAAGAAAAAGAGAAGGAAAAGGAGGGAGCAAACTTGTGCTATAATTCTTACTATTTTCTCAAAATCCTATTTTTGCCTTGAAATTCACCTCACAGCCACGAGAGCTCTGTGGAATTTGGGACAACTTTGGGAAATGTGCCTGGCCAAAAGGATGATATCCACTCAATTTTCAACTTGGTTTAATAAAAAATCAGTTTTTCAAAAATCCTATTTTTGGGCATAAAATCCACTTCACAGCCACAAAGGGCTCAGTGGAGTTTAAGAACTCTTGGAGAGATGCCCCCTTAAAGTGAGGGCTTTTTGGCAAATCTCCACTCAAAAATGGTTTTCTAATGAAATTGAATTGAACCGAGCAAATCATGCTCAAGGGAATGCAATTTGGGCTTGTCTACTCTTTGCAGCTCACTGCTTCGCAGCTCCCGCAAAGAGGGGCAGTTGTAGACACCCCAAATTGCACAAACAATCATCAAAAATCATTATCTCCTGGAAAGCCAGCACAGAATTTGAAGAAAATAAATTTTTGCCTGTATCCGGATACGCAATCCGGATACAAGTGCTCCTCCCCGTATCCGGATAGTCATACCGGATACCTTAAGGCACTTTGTTATCCGGTCTGATATACCGGATACCGTAAGTTTGCTCAAAATTAGGGTTTTCCGAGAGCTTTTCACTTTTACCATCATGTCCCTCATTAAATGAGGGGAAATCGCGGAAATAACCTTAGGGTTTAGGTTTGAGGGGTTCTAGACATTAATTTGTGTCTACCAATGACCTTAGCCCTTGCCTATAAATAGGAGCCTCCTCCTTGAGCAAATGACACACAACTCTTGTTTTGAATTCTCGCAAAGAAGAACTCCAAGAGAAGAAGAAAACCGCTGTGGAATCGCCTCCAGAACTCAGGTAAGCCTCAACTTTTCTTTTTATTTTCTGTTTTTACATTCCTAGATCTAGATCTCTTCTTCTACCTTTCTGTAGTGTAAAGCCTTGTTCGAATGTGTGGAAATCCTTCCCCGGCTCAAAGTATCTCAAGACTCCCCTAGCCGTAAAACGTGAAGGCGGATCTAGGAGAAACGAGACTGGGGATTGACCCTAGTGCTAGAACCTATATAGCATAAGGCCTTTTTGATTGATTGTAAACCGTTCCATA
Source organism: Buxus sempervirens (assembly GCA_947561395.2). Lineage (NCBI taxonomy): Eukaryota > Viridiplantae > Streptophyta > Magnoliopsida > Buxales > Buxaceae > Buxus > Buxus sempervirens. The sequence continues at coordinate 24,795,077 of OX387190.1, read as the reverse complement.
TTCAAAGTACCCTTGATTATCTTAAAGAAAACAGAGGGAAACGATAATGGAACGGAACCCTAGGCTATGCTAGAACCTATTTTGTTGAATCTATATGCATGTTGTATTGATCTTGTTTGGTTTTTTACACTTGCACATATACATCACTATTTTGGCGGGATAGGCTCATATTTGGGGTTTATTGCATTTATTGTGATAAAACTCAAATAAATGGCCTCAATCAAATTCTGGAGTGTTTTTAAATGTTTTTCAAAGGTTTTGGATTCATCTCACACGAATCACACACTTTTTGTCAATTTTCGGATTTGGATTTCTTCAAAAGTGGCTTAGCTTGACAGCACCTGTACCCTTACTTCGGACGCCCGTAACTTCATCATCCGGATGAATTTTGGGGCGATTCCAGAACCATGGGAAAGGTGAGGCTGTCTAGTTTATGTCCACCAAATTTCATGAATTTCTATTAAGTCGATTTTTGACACCTCTCTGTCGAAGTTAAGTGGACAGTTCAGGTCCAAGTACAGAACTTGTCACTTCGACGGACCGCCATGTGTTTGTTTTAAGTCCGATTCGAGTGGTTTTTATTTCTGAGTACTCCTTTTTGAGTCTATTTTCAAATCCAGTTTGTTTCATAATTTTTGGATTCCATTTGAATTATTGGTAGCCGATTTACTCAGAACTGTTCATTTGTACTTTTCTGGGTAAATCTGTGATCTTCGGGGCCTGTTTGGGAGACCACCCAAGGCACATCCGAAGGGATTTTTGTATGAGGCTAGTTTCTATGGAAAGATGGCCATACAAACTTCAATCACACCAAATTTCGTGGACTTTTATGTAGTGGATGTTTCTAGACAATTTTCCAAAGTTGCCCACTTACCACTTTTAAAAATCCCCAGCAGCAACTTGAAAGGAGCATAACTCCTAGATTTTTCATCGAAATGAAGTGAAATTTTGCATGAGACTCTTATTTACCCTAGTCTTTCAAATGGATTTGGTTTGGTTCATTTTAGAATTGGATTTGAATGATTTCAAGGCAAATGGCATACTTTTTACCGAATTTTCCGGATTTGATTTAACTTGGTTTTATGCAACCTCTACTTTGATTTCCATCTTTTGAAATACTCCAGAAATGATATTGACATAAGAGAGGATCTAAAATCCATTTAGATCTTCATGTGAAAATATCATACATTGTTCCTTTTTCAAGGCTTTTTCATGATTTTTAGCAAGCTTCTTATTTTGTTTTTGCATGAATATACACTTGGCAACCACTTCGTGTGGATGAATGGGGGTGCCTAACACCTTCCCCCGTTCATAATCTAATCCCCTTACCCATCTCTGGATTTGATTTTCAAGTAGGGTTATTTTTATCCTAGAATTTGTCTTTTGGCTATTTTTGCCTACTTTTGAATCTTTGGTGTCCATTCTCACCCCAAAATCATGAATGGTGGCGACTCTCCCAATTTTTGCGTTGAGCCCGTGTGTTGACGGAGGGATGATCACTCCGGTGATTTTTTCCCATGTCTCACAGGCGGCACCAAGTTTTCAGCTAGGACTGTTATCACCCTTTGCCCTCTTATGTATTTCACCCTCTGGTGGAGCGTGAATGGTATTGCCCTAGCCGAATGTATCCACGGCCTTCCTAGGAGCAGATTGAATGCTGCGGGTATATCCATCACCTCAAATGTGATGTTAAAGATATTCGGCCCAATTGTGACCGGCAGTTCAATCTCCCCTAGGGAGTGGGTCTTGGAGCTATCAAAAGCCCTCACTATCCGCCCATTTCTTTTGATCCTTGACTGGTCCAGACCCAGCTTGGTAAAAGTGATTAACGGGCAAACGTTTAACGCTGACCCGTTGTCAATTAAAACCCGTGCAACCATGCAGCCCTTACAAAGCACAGTGATGTGCAAAGGGTCCACATGATAACACCCACCTGGGCTGATCTCACCCTCTGAGAAACTTATCACATTATGTGACAAGATTTGACCAACCATTTTACCAAGCTGGTCTGGATCAATGGTCTGGGATACGTGTGCACTCTGTAGCACCCTTAACAATGCATCCCTATGCTTTTCAGAATTCAGCAAAAGGCCCAGTATTGAAATCTGGGCCGGGACCTTGTTTAGCTGATCCACAAGATTAAATTCACTCTTTTTTATGATTTTTATGAGGTCCGATGCCTCATTTTCTGCACCCTGGGGGGTGTCTTCTCCCACTTTATTTTTTCCCTTCTGTTTTCTTTTTTCATTTTCTTTTTCTTTTTCTGCTTCTGTCTCCTTTTCTTTCTCTTCACCCCCTGCACATCTCCCCGACCTCGTCATGAGGTTCACCTCCTCCTGGTTCTGGTCCTTGACCACTGGAACCGTAGCCGTGATTCCCTCGCTGTAATTCCATGGTACAGCGGCCTCAGAATAGGCTAGTTTAGGGATGTTAACCACTAGTGGCTGGAGTTTGGACCGGGATGTATGGGCCGGTTTAGGGATAGTATGGGCTGGCTGCACATTTACAACCAGGGGTTGAAGTTTGGATTTGGTGGGAACAGAAGAAGTGATGGAAGCAGTGGTGGGGTCAAGATTGATGACCAGTGGAGCCTTAGACGGCTTGGATGGGGAATAAGTGGGTGGACTGCAATTGAAGACCAATGGAGGCCTTGCAGTATTTATCTGGGCCATCAGAGAAGAGACCCGGTTTAAGGAGGAGCTTATGTCCTCAGCAGCAAGATTATTTTTTTGGGAGACCATGTTGATCTCCTCTTTTTCCTCTTCTTGGAAGAAACGGACCTGGACAGTGGTCCCTACTGGTGCTATAAGCTGTGATGGGTCAAAGGCCCTTCTGGTGGTGGATATGGCAGTGATGGAGTTGGATGGGCCTGCCCCATTGTGGTAAGGCAGAGGATTCTGCCCAATATCATTCCCGGACGGGGCCGGTGCAGCAGTGTTGAACACCAAGGCCTTCTGGTCCAACAAATCCTGGACTGCATGCTTCAATACCCAGCAGGTATCAGTAGAGTGCCCCGGTGCACCCATGTGGAAATCACAGGTGACCGATGTGTCAAAATTTCTCCCTTTCGGGGCATTTGGGTTAGGCTCCTTCAGAGTCAAGTATTCCCCTTTCAGCAGGGTTAGCAGTAGTTGGGACAGAGATATGGGTAGAGGGGTGAAAACCCGGTTCTTTCTTGCTGTGAACCAGGCATCCCGCTCCTCCTTAGAAAAAGTCCTCCTTGTGTTAGCTGGCACAGAGGGAGAGAAGTTGACATTCAGCGGGGTCTGGTACGACTGCTGGGCCTGCTGAGCCTGTTGGGGTGCCGAGATGTTGACGTGAAGTGGCTTCTTAGCTGGAGGAGCCTGGACCAGGTTCACCTCTCCTTCTTTTCGGGCCCCCGTCTTTTTAAACCCGGCCCCTTTCTTCTGGGCCATGGAGGCAGAGGAATCAGACTGCCCAGTCAGAGTAGAGTAGTCTATCAGCCTTCCTGACCTGACCCCTTCCTCAATCCGGTCCGCCACCTGTACCAAGGCAGCAAAGTTGGTGGTGATCTGGCCCACCAGATGGTTGTAAAAGGGCTGCCCCAGTGTGCCCATAAATGTGGAGATCATCTCCGGCTCTTGCATGGGTGGCCTGACCTGGGAGGCGGCCTCTCTCCATCTCTTGGCGTACTGCCGTACCAGTTCATCCTTCCCCTTGGTCATCCTCATCATGTCGTACCGGTCCGGCACGATCTCAGAGTTGAACTTATATTGGTCCAGGAAAGCGTCGGCTAGGTCCTTCCACCTCCTGATCCTTCCATGGTCTACTGTAGCGAACCACCGAAGGGCTGACCCGGTCAGACTCCTCTGGAAGGGCTGGATCAGTATGCCATCGTCCCGGCCAAATTGGCATAGGGCCCCGCAGTATAGTTTCAAATGGCTTAATGGGCAGCCCGTGCCATCAAATTTGTCGAAGTCTGGGCACCTGAACTTAGCCGGTAGACAGACGTCCGGGTACATGCACAGGTCCTCGAAGGTGGTGCCTGCATGGCTGCCTCCCCCCTTCACTTCCTTCAGCTCTGCCTGGATTCTTTCTATCCTCAGCAGCATTTTCTTTTCCATCTCATCCCTCGCCTTTTCTTTTTCCAGCTCTTTCTCAGACTCCGCTGTATTTTCCCTGATCAGAATGGGTTCAGGGACTGGTTCAGAGATGGGCTCAGGCATGGGCTGAGCCAGAGGCGGAATGTAGGCCTGAGGTGGCGGTGCCTGATGGGAAGTAGATGCCTGGTTCTGAGCTTGGGCCTGTTGAGCCGCCAGTAGGTCCCCCAGCATCTTGGCCAGACCGGCCACTTGCTCCTGCAGTTGAGTAAAGTCCTGAGCAGGGACAGTAGCTTGGGCTTGGTTCTCTTCAGTATTCATGGCTCTTGCTTTGGATCTGGTCACGGGAGCAATGACTGCAAATAAGTGCACCTGGGTTGAAAGTAAATGTACCTGACGAAAAAAATGAATAGAACATGTTAGCTTCCATTTAACTTGAGTCACACCCCTATATATGTAAACCAGTAGGTTAGGTGAACCCCAATCCAGATTTTTTTGTTTTTTTGTTTTTTTGTTTTTGTTTTTTGTTGTTTTGATTTTGTGTTGGAATATTCTAGGGCTTCCAAGGGTCCCATAATTTTTTTGATTTGATTGATAAAAATAACCAACCAAGGTTTTTATGGAATATTCTAGGGCTTCCAAGGGTCCCAATGTTTTTTGATTTGATTGATAAAAATAACCAACCAAGGTTTTCATGGAATATTCTAGGGCTTCCAAGGGTCCCAATTTTTTTTTGATTTGATTGATAAAAATAACCAACCAAGGTGTCTTGGAATATTCTAGGGCTTCCAAGTATCCCACAAATGTTTTGATTTGATTGATAAAAATAACCAACCAAAGGTGTCTTGGAATATTCTATCCAAGTATCCCACAAATGTTTTGATTTGATTGATAAAAATAACCAACCAAAGGTGTCTTGGAATATTCTAGGGCTTCCAAGTATCCCACAAATGTTTTGATTTGATTGATAAAAATAACCAACCAAAGGTGTCTTGGAATATTCTATCCAAGTATCCCACAAATGTTTTGATTTGATTGATAAAAATAACCAACCAAAGGTGTCTTGGAATATTCTATCCAAGTATCCCACAAATGTTTTGATTTGATTGATAAAAATAACCAACCAAGGTTTTCATGGAATATTCTAGGGCTTCCAAGTGTCCCACTTTTTTTGATTTGATTGATAAAAATAACCAACCAAGGTTTTCATTTTATTTTTTGATTTGATTGATAAAAATAACCAACCAAGGTTTTCATTTTTTTTTTTTTGATTTGATTGATAAAAATAACCAACCAAGGTTTTCATGGAATATTCTAGGGCTTCCAAGTGTCCCACTTTTTTTGATTTGGTTGATAAAAATAACCAACCAAGGTTTTCATTTTTTTTTTTTTTTTGATTTGATTGATAAAAATAACCAACCAAGGTTTTCATGGAATATTCTAGGGCTTCCAAGTGTCCCACTTTTTTTTATTTGATTGATAAAAATAACCAACCAAGGTTTTCATGGAATATTCTAGGGCTTCCAAGTGTCCCACTTTTTTTGATTTGATTGATAAAAATAACCAACCAAGGTTTTCATTTTTTTTTTTTTTTTTGATTTGAAATCTCATGCATTTTAGAAGATTTTCAAGTTCTAAAGCTGGATTGACATATATTTGAGTTGAGTTGGTGTCAAAAAATATAACACCTTGGTTTCCTCTTTGATTTTCAAACTTAGGTTAAATCCTGAAAGAATATTTTATTTTATTCTTTTTTTGTTTTTTTTTTTTTGTATTTTGGAACGTTTTTTATGTTCTTTTCGGGGTGCCTAAGGATGATCCACAGTGTTTTAGGCATTTTATTCTGAAAACTTGGGCTGAAAAGCCAATTTGTGCATTTTTGAACGTATCCGGTACAACATTCCGGATAATAATATGCCTTATTGTATCCGGTCACCATAACCGGATTCACGCACATGCCTTTGTATCCGGAAATGTGTACCGGATATGAACAGAGTTGTTATTAACCGGCCTAAGTTACCGGTTTTTGCCGAAATGGCCATTTTTGACTCATTTTTTCACCAGATTAGGTTTTTTTTTTCATTTTCACTTGATGTTCACCTTAATTTAACCTTCAAAACTTGCCCCAAATTGGGCTTGGGCATAATACTTGCAAAATTCCCCAAATTTATGAAAAGGACATGGCTTTACCTTGCCACCTTGTATTACCTTCATTCAATATGGTATGCACATTATACCTTGGCCTGTAAAACATGCAAACGGCCTTCCCACATTTACACCCAATTCCCCAAACGCAATTGTGTGCTTTTAGCCGAAAACGTGTTTCTCCACCTTCAAGCGTATGGTTTTTGGGTTTTGGCTTAATTGGCAACTTAGAACTCAAGTCTAGTGATGCCCGGAATCGAATCACAGATCCCATTGTCATCACATCATTGACTCAAATTCTAAGGTAAATGTTTTCACTTTCGCTTTCCGAAGTCACGACCTCGGTGCGCCAAGCTACACACATTCATGGTTCAACTTCCTAATAGGTAAAGGGTAGGCTGTGCAAATTGTTTCAAGTGCTCAAGTGCAATTTTAAATTGTGGTAACATTCACAACGTCCCAGCCCCTTGCCACTCTTTTTCGTAGCCATGCATTCAATTTCAAGCCAAGGCATATATGACAAAATAATGAAGCTACATACAAGAAAGCAAGCACCAAAGCAACCAAATATGCACAAAAATATTACATGCCCAAAAAGTGGTATACAAAACATGTTATTTGTACAAACAACAATTAAACCATGGAAGCATGCTTGAAACCCAAAAGCATTCCTAAAATTCCAGATTTTCATGCTCTTTTTCATGCTCAAAGTGTACCATTTACCCCAAATTGAAGCCTAAAATTTTAGCACTTACTTGGCATGGTTCAAAAGTGTTTCAATGAGGTAAAACATGCTTGAAATCCCCCAAATATACACTGAAATTTCCAGAATTTTCATGCTCAAAAGTGCTTCCCTTATACCCCAAATTAATGCCTAAAAATTTAGCAACTACTTGACATGATACAAAAGTGTTTTAATGAGGGAAAACATGCTTGAATAACCAAGACAAACACAAAATTTCCAGATTTCCAATATTGTATATTTTTTCATGGTATTCTAACCCCAAAACCAATGTTAACACATAATATAGCAAAAGTCATATAACAATGTGGGTTTTTCCCTTAAACCAAATCAAGCAACATAACCATGCCCTTATCCATGAAAAATTTTAAGCATCCCATTCAGATTTAAGATACAACAATATTCACAAAAAGCAAAATAGCAAGCATTCAAAAGTGAAGAAAAAGCATGAATATACACAAATAGGCTTAAATCCACAAGTCCCCAGCAGAGTCGCCAGTTGTGAGACATGGGAAAAAATCACCGGAGTGATCGTCCCTCCGTCAACACACGGGCTCAACGCAAAAGTGGGAGAGTCGCCACCATTCATGATTTTGGGGTGAGAATGGACACCAAAGATTCAAAAGTAGGCAAAAATAGCCAAAAGACAAATTCTAGGATAAAAATAACCCTACTCGAAAATCAAATCCAGAGATGGGTAAGGGGATTAGATTATGAACGGGGGAAGGTGTTAGGCACCCCCATTCATCCACACGAAGTGGTTGCCAAGTGTATGTTCATGCTAAAAAGAAAATAAGAAGCTTGCTAAAAATCATGAAAAAGCCTTGAAAAAGGAACAAGTGTATGATATATTCACATGGAGACCCAAATGGATTTTAGATCTCCTCTTATGTCAATATCACTTCTGGAACATTAAAGAGGTGGGAATCAAAGCACAAGTTGATCAAAACCAAGTTAAATCAAATCCGGGAAGTTTGGTAAAAAGTATGCCATTTGCCTTAAAACCATTCAAATCCAATTCTGAATTGAACCAAACCAAATCCATTTGAAAGATTAGGGTAAATAAGAGTCTCATGCAAAATTTCACTTCATTCCGATGAAAAATCCAGGAGTTATGCTCCTTTGAAGTTGCTGTTGGGGATTTTTAAAAGTAGTAAGTGGGCAACTTTGGAAAATTGTATAGAAAAATCCACTGCATAAAAGTCCACGAAATTTGGTGTGATTGAAGTTTGTATGGCCATCTTTCCATAGAAACTAGCCTCATACAAAAATCCCTTCGGATGTGCCTTGGGTGGTCTCCCGAACAGGCCCCGAAGATCACAGATTTACCCAGAAAAGTGCAAATGAGCAGTTCTGAGTAAATCGGCTACCAATAATTCAAATGGAATCCAAAAAATATGAAACCAACTGGATTTGAAAATAGACTCATAAAGGAGTACTCAGAAACAAAAATCACTCGAATCGGACTTAAAACGAACACATGGCGGTCCGTCAAAGTGACAAGTTCTGTACTTGGACCTGAACTGTCCACTCAACTTCGACAAAGAGGTGTCAAAAATCGGCTAGATAGAAATTCATGAAATTTGGTGGACATAAACTAGACAGCCTCACCTTTCCCATGGTTCTGGAATCACCCCAAAATTCATCCGGAGGATGAAGTTATGGGCGTCCGAAGTAAGGGTACAGGTGCTGTCAAGTTAAGTCACTTTTGAAGAAAACCAAATCCGAAAATTGACAAAAAGTGTGTGATTCGTGTGAGATGAATCCAAAACCTTTGAAAAACATTTAAAAACACTCCAGAATTTGATTGAGGTCATTTATTTGAGTTTTATCACAATAAATGTAATAAACCCCAAATATGAGCCTATCCCACCAAAATAGTGATATGTATGTGCAAGTGTAAAAACCCAAACAAGATCAATACAACATGCATATAGATTCAACAAAATAGGTTCTAGCATAGCCTAGGGTTCCGTTCCATTATCGTTTCCCTCTGTTCTCTTTAAGATAATCAAGGGTACTTTGAATATGGAACGGTTTACAATCAATCAAAAGGGCCTTATGCTACATAGGTTCTAGCACTAGGGTCAATCCCCAGTCTCGTTTCTCCTAGATCCGCCTTCACGTTTTACGGCTAGGGGAGTCTTGAGATACTTTGAGCCGGGGAAGGATTTTCACACATACAAACAAGGCTTTACACTACAGAAAGGTAGAAGAAGAGATCTAGATCTAGGAATGTAAAGACAGAAAATAAAAAGAAAAGTAAGGCTTACCTGAGTGCTGGAGGCGATTCCACAGCGGTTTTCTTCTTCTCTTGGAGTTCTTCTTTGCGAGAATTCAAAACAAGAGTTGTGTGCCATTTGCTCAAGGAGGAGGCTCCTATTTATAGGCAAGGGCTAAGGTCATTGGTAGACACAACTTAATGTCTAGAACCACTCCAACCTAAACCCTAAGGTTATTTCCGCGATTTCCCCTCATTTAGTGAGGGACATGATGGTAAAAGTGAAAAGCTCTCGGAAAACCCTAATTTTGAGCAAACTTAAGGTATCCGGTATATCAGACCGGATAACAAAGGGCCTTAAGGTATCCGGTACATGGTACCGGATACGCTAAGGCTCACACGTATCCGGTATGACTATCCGGATACGGGAAAGGGTACTTGTATCCGGATACTCAATCCGGATACAGGTAAAAGTTTATTTTCTTCAAATTCTGTGCTGGCTTTCCAGGAGATAATGATTTTTGATGATTGTTTGTGCAATTTGGGGTGTCTACAGATCTGATGTCAAGAATTGGCTTGAGAGGGTTACTATGATCACAACAGAAGCACACACTTTCTTGCAAAATGATGCCATAGTGAGCAGGAGGTGTTGGTCGCGTTATAGATTGAGCAAGCAAGCAAAAACAAAACTGGAGGTCGTCACTCAGCTCAAAAACGATGGAGGATTTGATCATGTTTCCGACCCTCCACCTCCTCCCAGCATAGAATCCATGTCAGCTGGTGATTATTTTGCTTTCCAATCTACAAGGATGGCTTTTGATGAGGTTATGAAATCACTGCAAGATGATAGTGTCAACATGATTGGGATATATGGCGTCGGTGGCTTGGGCAAGACGACCTTGGTGAAAGAGATCGGGAAGCATGTTAAAGTGGACAAACATTTTGATGAGGTTTTAATGGCAGTTGTGTCTCAGACACCAAACATCAAATCAATTCAAGATCTACTATCCGAGATGTTGGGACTCAACCTTACTGAAACTAATAGTGAAACTACGAGGGCAGTAAGGCTATTAGATACACTAAATGGACTACTGAAGGAGAAAAGGATTCTTGTAATTTTGGATGATATTTGGTCGGAACTGGAGTTAGCTGATATAGGCATTCCTTCTACTGGCAATAATAAGAATCTCAAAATTGTACTCACCACTCGACGGGAACAAGTGTGCAGGGTAATGGGGTGCCAGAGAAACGTAGCACTTGATGTGTTATCTGAATTAGACTCTTGGAACTTGTTCAGAGAAAAAACGGGTGATGTTGCTGACTCCACTACTTTGAATGTTGTGGCAAGGGAAGTTGCTACTGAGTGTTGTGGCCTGCCTATAGCCCTTGTGACAGTTGGAATGGCATTAAGAAACAATAGAGACCTACAACAATGGAAACAGGCAGTAGTTGGACTCAGAAGTGCTTCTCCTACTTATATTGAAGGTGTGGATGAAAAGGTGTATGCTTCTCTCAAGCTGAGTTATGATTATTTGCCAGGTGAGGAGTCCATGGAAATGTTCTTGCTTTGTTGTCTATTTCCAGAAGATCATAATATTGAGATCGAAGCACTTGTGCTTTATGCGGTGGGAAAGCGCCTGTTTCAGGGGCTTATTGCAAATACCGTGGACGAGATAAGAAGCAAAGCATATGAAGTGATACAGAATATTAAAGATTCTTGCTTGCTATTAAAGAGTGACGAAGAATATTGCATCAAAGTGCATGATGTTGTGAGGGATGTAGGCATATCAATCGCGTCAGCAAATAATATATCCATAGCAAAAGCCTCCACCGGATTGAAGGAGTGGCCGAGAAGGATGATGACTGAACATTGTACATCAATCTCATTAATGTACAATGATATTCGGGAACTCCCTAGTGGGTTATATTGTCCAAAGCTCAAGGTTTTATTGTTACAAGGCAATGAAAATTTAAGGGAAGTCCCAGATGCATTCTTTGTGGGAATGGAATCACTTGAAGTTTTGGATTTGAGTTACACTGGAATTTTGGCATTTCCAGCATCAATCAAGCTATTGAGAAACCTTCGAACATTGCGGGCAAAAGATATGGAATTAGATGATATATCTATTTTGGGAGAGTTGAAAAATCTGGAGATACTTGATTTAGAATATTTAAAGACTTTTCGGTTACGACCAATAGAAATTGGACATTTGAGTAATCTAAGGGTGCTGAATTTGAACGATTGTTCTCAATTTAGTGATAGTATGTGCAACTTTATATCAAGCCTATCCCAATTAGAGGAGTTGTACTTACCCACATATGACTTGTTGGATGAAGTAAAAAATATCGAGTGGAAATCCTTATCACGTCTAAAAATTTTACACACAATAATAGAGGATGTCGAAGTATTACCAAAAGAGTTGTGTGCAAGATTGAAAAAGTTTCACATAGCTACTGCAGGATCTTGGGATACTTATATTGCGGCCGTAATGCTTAATATGACAGCTAGACGAATGTCACTACGTCCATCCTGGTCAAGCATATTTGGAAATTTAGATGCAGCCTTGACTTTTTTTGGGGAGGTTCGTTTTGGGGATGCAATTAAGGTGTTGTTGGAGAGAACGAGAGTTCTAAGATTCTACAGTCGACAATTTTGGAGGAATTTTATTCTCGACTTAGATGAGCTTCGTGGAGGATTGCAATGCTTGCAATATCTTAGTGTGGGAGGATGTGACGGAATAGAATATGTCATACGTGCAAGGGAAGTGGTTGATTATTTTCCTAATTTAGAGAGTTTAGCAATTTATTACTTGAAAGACTTGAAAGTGATTTGCCACGGCCTCCTCCCTCAAACAAGATGCTTTTGGAAACTAAGTGTACTGTTTGTTGGTAGATGTGATAATTTGCGAACCGTTGTTCCCTTCAATTTGATGACAAAGTTACTAAATTTAGAAAATCTTCATGTCGAAGAATGTAAACAAGTGGAAGCAGTTTTCGACTCAAACCATGAAGGGGTTAGTTTCCCCCAAGAAGACGTGCGCTTGCTGTCCACTTTAACGGACTTGAGATTAGAGAGTATGAATGAATTGCAGAAGATATGGAAGGGTCCCACTCAACTTGTCTGCCTTCACAACCTAAAATGCATATTTGTACACAGTTGCGGGAAATTGAGGGAGATTTTCTCACCTACCCTATCTCAAACGCTTCTACAACTTGAAGATCTCACAATCTGGATTTGCGCAGAATTAGAGGAGGTGGTTATAGGGCACGAGGAAGAAATTACAGTGGTTGATGATATTATCTTTCCAAAATTAAATTCTATACGACTCTTGGATCTAAGGAATCTCAAATGCTTCTGCTCGAGGAGGATTTCTTTCCAATTTCCGGCTTTGGAAACATTGATTGTGCAAAATTGTGACAAGATGAAGACCTTCACTTCCGGACTTATTAGCACTCCAAATCTGAAGTTGCTCCAACTCAATAGTGAGGATTACTCACAAGCCCAATGGTTGGAAGATCTAAACCACACGATACCACACTTGTACAATACCAATCAAGGTATGACAAATTTTTTTTTTTTGTTAAATTTGTAATTTCGAATTTCTACTATGATTTTCGTTCTATGGGCAATCTTTTGTTTTGTTCTATAATTCTATTTTACTCTGTTCGGTCATGGTCAATCAACAACTGACCTTGGCTTTTCATTGTTTTTTTTTTAATCATTCATTCCAATGTTACTATAGCATTATGAGCCTTTGGCATATAGATACATAATTTATGCACTTACATTTAGTGTTTCTTTAAAATTTCTATGCACTTAATTTTATTGAAGCCATCAATTGGGTGTTTTCTTGGACATGACAGCTGGAAGAAGAGGAAGTTCTAGTGCATCAACTTAGGAACTTCTTCTATGAAGAATCCTCATAATTTTCCAGGAGCATAAGCAATGACCTAACTTCAGAAAGAAGAGTGAGTTTAGTGGAGGATGAATTTTTTTTCTCATAAGAAGCTTGCACGAACTTTTCCAGAATGGAGCCCCCATTTTCAGATGCTCGAGTTTCAATAGAAGTAATGGACGGTGAAGCTTCGTCTATGAGTTTTGTTGATTTCGTCTGTTAAATCTGTCCATTTAGAAGCAAAGGCAGTCATATTTCTTGCATCTCAACTGTTAATGATTTCGTCTATGGATAGGTTGTTGTAAGTTTCCATTTTCAATTTTTATTTCTGCTGAAAATATTGTAATAAATTAGATTACGAGCATTCAATACAGGTAATTGGACCATGATTCAGACTTAAATGATATACTAATATTATTTGTTAGGCTTGCACATCATCTGCATCATGCTGCACCATGCAGCAACATACAGACGCGTGGGCCCCACACTTGGTGCATTGTGCAGCACGCTGCAGACAATGCGAACTGATTTGTTAGTGCTTAGTAAGATCATTGATTTAGAAACTTTTGTAATATTATTATGGAGATTTCATATCCTATATCTAACAGAAATGTGATACGGTATTGGTTTGAATCTATGCATCTTTGGTGACATGGATGCAATGTGATGGCCATGTTTGAACTAGCAATATATTTGAGCCAGATTTATTTTCTGCCCCAGTAAATTTCAAATAGGAATCGAGCTGAACAGACCAAAGAGGTGAAGAATATTAGAAGGTAAAAGAGCCTATCCAAAGAGAATACAAGGGAAGGCCCAAGGATTCCACATCCATTGATGAACAGAAACAGAAAAGAGACTTGCAACTATCTAATCGTGAATCCAAAATGATAAGTCCTATGGTCAAGAGGCAAAGGCCTACCTGGAATTGGAGGAACTTCAATATCTCCTTCCAACATCTTTAATGCATTCAAAATTGTAGGCCTTGAGTCTGCTATTACATGAGCACACAAGATACCCACAAGCAAGAACCTCTTCATGATCCCCATGAAATTGGGACTGTTGGCATTCCCATCACAGAGTAGTGATTGGTCCAGTCCCTGTTTTATCTGTCCTGATTTTGCCATTAACCGAGCCCAAAGCTGTAAACATCACTCTTCTCTGTCAGGTGCCCATCTTCTCTGTCAGGTGCCCATAGAGGGCATACTCAGGGGCCAAGTACTCATGTGTGCCAGCCACTCTGTTGGTGAGGTGAGACTTCTCTTCTCTGCTCTCCTTGGCCAGTCCAAAATCTGCTACTCTTGCATTCATATCTGCACCCAGTAGTATATTGGTGGCTTTGATGTCTCTGTGATATATTGCAGGTTTAACTCTATGGTGAAGATAGGCAATACCCTTTGCCACATCCAGGATTATGCTCTCCCTTTGAGTCCAAGTTAGTGGTTTCTTGTTAATTTCACTGCAACTGCTCGAGTTAGAATAGATGATCACCAAGGTTCCCATTTGCCATGTAATCATATACTAGAAACCTCTATTTTTCTTACCCTTCATTGCTAATGTCACTGTCTACTACACAGCAGCCTGTAAGTGCTAAAACACTCCGGTGCTTCAAATTGCTAATTATCTCCACTTCTCTTCATAACTCCATGTCGCCTTGCAAGTCAGATTCTATTATCTTCTTCACAGCAACTGGGGTTCCATCAGATAGAGTGTCCTTGTATACAATGCTGAAGCCTCCTACCCCAATCAAGTTCTTCTATGAGAAATTATCGGTGGCCTCTTCAAGCTCCTCAATTCTGAACCATAGTGGCCTTGTGTTGGGATGCAATTGAGGCTTGGAATTCTGCTCTAGCACATCAAACCAGATACCTGAATTGCCTGCTGCCGTCTTCTAGCGCAGATTGAACCAAAAATACAAACCCAAGGAACCAGACAATATAGAACAGCCACTGCAACACCAATTGATATGTGCATAGTAGCTGAATGCTTCTTACAATCTGAAGTCTTGGGAAAGACAAGTGGCAACAGAAATATACAGGAAAGAGAACCTTTACTTTCGGGACTGAGCTCATTCACAATACCAACAGCATAAAGAATTATGAAGTAGTAGCATTATGTTGAATGGGAACTATTGCCATCAATATTGAGCAATCTGGTTTGAATCTCCAAGCTAGAAATGACACAGGCATCACAGGAAGTGAGGTTAGACAGGTCAGGCCGACAGGCAGAATCGTTGGAACCAAGCTTGTCAACCCAGTCTATCTTGGGTTGGATACAAGCACAAACATTCTGTTGCAAACCATGCCATTCAGCAATTTCAAGAGCAGTTTATTAGCAGAGATTTTTTGGGTGCCTCTCTCTTTCTCTCTCTTTTCATCTAGAGTTTATCATTAGTAATTTTAAAATTTATTTAGAATTTTAAGTTTTTTTTTTCCAGAATATTTTGATCCTATTTCTGTATAATATGGTCTAGAGATTGAAATAAGTAACAGGGTTTGCGAATTTCGTTTTGCCAAAGCTTCATTAATGGGTAACCTGAAGTAAAATGGGTTTGAAGCTGTACCGTTTAAAAAACACGGATGGGCGTAATAACTCGGAAGTGTATCTATCCTTGTAAGTCACTAGGCTTGTTTTTTACAATATTAAAATTAGTAATTTTAAAATAAAAGATAATGAATGCTCAAAAGAATAGATTTATTAGATTTAAGGAGCATTTGTTCTCTCCACGGGGAAAAGGATTCTTCATAAGAACTAATGAAGTATCCTAATCAACTGGGACGTCATCATCTCAACCGGGAACACAGCTTCAAGAGAATTTAAGCAGAGACTTGTAGTTTATCTTTAAAAAGAAAACCTAATCTTTAGAAAACATATCCTACATATACTAGAACTATCTTTTTAATTATGTTTTCCAAGTTTGAGTAGGATTAGATTTTGATTGCAGTTAATTTATATATTGGGTTCTTGGAGTGAGACAGCTCTAGTTCTCCATCTTCTTCTTCCTTTATTTTACGTCCCTTAATTTCTTCTCGACCCTCCCGAATAATCTCATCTGGTTGATCGAGATTGTAGCTTCTTTGCCTTAAAAAAAATTTATCTTTAAAGAACGCTTTTCTTTTCATATCCGTCTTGTTTCATGTCTTAGATCTTCCTAGCTAGCTTCCGGTTACAGAGGAAATTAAGACGTCATGAAGATCACCATCGACAAGGATCAAGATGATTACACAGTCAATACCAACAATGAAAAAGATGATCACATAGTAACCGTAGGTGATAAATCCATCCTTACCGCCCACGTCGGATCAAATCCTCAAGACATGAGCATGGATTTGTTTACCCCCTTCGATAAATTCCAATATTGAGCATGCGCTGATCACACTACATAGAACATATCCATCAGGAAGAACATTGGTTTCCCTCATTTTGCCAAACAATTGCAGTGACTCCTCACTCTGCCCACGTTGTGAATATCCCGCAATAATGGTAGTCCAAGTAACAGCAGTTGCCACTGGTAGACCATCAAAACCAATCTTGCTTCCTCGATATCTCCATTGTTCGAATAAAAATCAATTAACGAGGTACCCACAAATACATCCTGATGGAAACCTGTCTTAATAGTCAGATCGAGCACTTGGGAAGCTTCATCAACAGCTCCCAATTGCGTGCAAACTCGGATAACAGTAGCTAAGATGAAGTCATTCGGATTTTTATGTAAAGATCTTCGAAATTCCGAGAAAAGAACCAGAGCCCGTTCACCATAATCACATTGGGCGTACATGGAAATCACCGTACACCGTAGACCACGTCATTAGGTTCCGTTGACCCATTTTATCAAATAGGACTCGTGCACTGTCAATGCAACCAGATTTCCTGTAAGAACGCAGAAGAACATTGACCAGAAAAACATCCGACTGAAGCCCTGAAATAATAATCTGACCATGAATTCGCTTGTAATGCTTACTGGGTTCGTTGCGGACGCATAATTGCAAGAGTTCGGCAAATTCACGCCCAAACCAAAAATAGCTATCGTAGCCCTTTCTGCTCATCGCCAGCTCAACTACACAAGAAATGGCCTTGAAGACACCCCTCTTGAGCTTCTGAATCTTTGCATTAGCTCTCGCTGCCTTGTCTATGAACTGCCTGACCGGCGCTACCGTAGTGTTCCGCGGGGTTATGTCGACTCTATCCCCAGATCCCTAAAGGACTTTCTCCCCAGTTCTCATACCATCGTTGTTGGGTTTGGCATCGAAGAGGTTGTCAAGAAGCTTGAAGAGGAACAAGACTTGCGACTGGAGAACCCGGTGGAACTGCGAACTCTGGCTGCAGAGCGTCTGCAGAGATCTGATCTTGGCCGGTGCAGTTTGGAGAGCTTGGCGAAGGTGGTTTTGGGTGAGCACATGGATGTTGTAATTATTCCCAGTAAGGTACCATGGTGGACAAGAATTCATGGGGAGCTTACATAGGATAAGTTGAAATATGCCAGTGCTGAAGCTTTTCTTGCTCATGAGATCGGTTTGAAGTTGAAAGTAGTTCTTCAGTGATGGTGTCTCTTATCTGGTTGTCAGGGTTTGGACAAAGCAATTGATATTATGTCAGGGTTTGGATGAAGTTGAAAGTAGTTCTTCAGTGATGGTATCTCATCTGAATACTCACATCACATTCCAATGGATGGAGCCTCTGGATTATTAGCTATACCCTTTTACTTATGTATAGACTGTATAGTTAATAGATACCAAAGCTAACCCTTTCAAGGCCTCTTCTAACAATGGCCCCATGACCTAGATTCTCCCCAGAATTTACCTTAGAAAATCTCCTTAAAACATCATATCAATTGCTTTGTCCAACTGGTTTGGTATTTTTCTACCAAAGCGGGGGTGATTATTCTTTTCACATTGAGTGGCTGTAATGAGGGTTCTGCTTGAAAAGAATGGTTAAGATTGCCTGACTTTCAATCCATAAATTTGAACGGTCAACATTGATTAATAACCCACCATTTTAGGGAGTTTAAATGATGGAGTAGAGAGTAAAATCCAAGGTATATTGACATGTGAGTCATGACTGAATCATAGTTCAAGTGAACATGTATTAGAAGTACAATCAAGATTAATTGAGATAGAACTCTGTATTTGAATTCCATATGCATAAATTCCATAGGATACAAGTAATGACAACAGTTACACCACATTGAGTTTGTGAGGAACATGAACTTGGCAATAGAATTTGGACAGGAACTGAAAGTCACAAGTTCATTCCTACTCTTAGAGCAGCTTATCAAAGATGGTAATGAAGGTTGACTGGCAGAAGGCAAGGATTCAATAGCTAGTCTTGAAGGGCCTGTAGACCTTAAGGTCAAGTATGACACCTGCAATTGAACCCACAGCGGCAGCAATCGATACTACTAGACAAGCCATGCTAAGCATTTGGAGGCAAAGCCATGGAGTGCTCCACCGGGATATATTCTTTTGAGCAATGTACATCTCAATGGGGAAGTATACTGTTAGAGGCCAAAAGCCAAATGCACCAAGGATTCCAACCACGCTGTTAAAGAATGGGAGGAGAATTGATAAGATGGTGGTCAAGACAACAAATGCAGATCGCCAAGCCAACCGGAAGAGGTTTATGTTATAAGGACGGAATCCTGGTATTGGAACTTTGATTTCCTTGTTGATGAACCCACTCTCAGGCCATCTTTTTGATGCCCATTTCTCAATGAAGGCAAATAAGGGCTGGCAGTAGACTTGGTAAGCTCCAACAAGGTGGATTACAATGGCAGCATTCGCAATGTCTAGTAGCCAAAATGGGTTGTAGAAGCCGAAACCAGTGAGGAGGTTTCCGGGGGCTAAGTCCCCGAATGCAGCATACCCAAAGCCGCCACAAAGCATATAGAAAGCTGTGGTCACTGCAACACTCAAGAGGGTAGCATTCTTCATTGTCTTTGATTCTGATGGTGGGGATTTGATTGTGTCCTGTTAAACAAAATTTCAATTATATCATCATTAACCACTTTATATGAAAATCTTAGTCCTGGTAGATTTTGCAAGAAAAGAATATAAAGGGTCAGAATTAAACCTGAATTTCAATGAGGATATTTGAGTAAGAGTAGGCAAAAGCAATGTCACCAAGTGCTTGGAAGCTCCTCCATATCTTTTGGGTGCAGGTGACAGAACTGATACTTACTCCAGTGAGGCTACCTCTGAACTTTCCAATCTCTGATTATCAATATTCAAGAAGATAGTAACTCCAATTAGACTTAACAGAAGTTTTTGAGAAGACCATAAAAGAAAATACAAGTAGCAATTCAGACCTGCAACTTTAGCAATTCCAAGGCCAAGACCAATGGCAGAGTAGGTGAAAGACATGACAGCGGCAACAATGGAGAGCCACCCTATCTGGTCAAAATTTGGAATCTGAGAGAATAAAATTTCTACCACACCAAAGGCGATCATGTATGGATTACTCGAAATGTGACAAGGGTTATCTCCACCACTTTCATGGAAACAATTAGACCTTTTTATTGCCCTATCAATTAAAATCCAAAAGATCCCATTATTGCACAGATTGTTAAACAACATTGGAATATAAGACAGAGATCAAAAAGCACTGTTTGATTTGTAATTCAGCTCACATCATGCTTATAGATGCTGCAATGGTGTATCCAATGGCAACACCAAAGAGGTTCAGATACTGAATTAGCCCACATATCTTGGCCTTCACACCACCTGAGGAAGATCAAAAGAGAGATTGATCTTTAGTACTTCTAAAAAGAACTGATCTGTTATGTTGAGTTAAAAAAAGTTGTTATTGTGAAAATTTACCAAGATTTGACCGAACAGCATCCATGTAAGTGTAGTTCCTTTCCCCGCTGACAGGGTTGCCGGACCTGTAACAGTCGGCAAGGAGAGCAGAGGTGTAGTAGATTACAAAGGAGAACAAGAACATCACAGTTGGACCAGCAATCCATCCTAGCTGAGCTATTGCCCATGCCAAGGACAGTACCCCAGATCCAATTACAGCTGTTATAATATGAGCACTTGCAGTCCAAATAGTTCCTAATTGGAGAAACAAGAAAAACTGGTAATTAGAGCAGCTGACAACAGAACAGAACCATTTTATGATGGAGTTAGAGCTTCTTGTTTTATTTTATCTTTTCTTTTCAAGTACCTGTTCTATTAGGATGGCCATCATCATCAAGGCATTTGCATCCTCCCCGTGAAGGCAAGTCTGCTGAAAGATCAAAAACCTGGTGGGGAAGATGGTGGTGTTGGCGTTTTGGCTGGTTCTTTGTGCTACAGTTGTCACCGATCTTTGTTTTGAAAGACCAACAAAAGGAAAATTTTGTGAGAAAAAAGGAACTCAAAACAGATTAATAAATTAGCTGGAAGTTTGTGTATTATAAAGAAAATAAAATTTCTTTGAATGCATGGAAGTGAGTGAAAGAGATGCAGAAGAAGCAGATAGATAAAGACTGATATAAGGAGATGGACATTATCTAGCACTTCTCAGTCCAGCACCTTTATCTGACAGAAAACTGAACTAATACAGCCCAAGAATCACAAAATTCCAGAACAGACCAGAAATTTTGGCAAGGTAAATATGGCTCAGTTATATTCTACACTGACCCCAGATACCAAAATCAACCAAAAAACTTAAGAGGAGCAGTTGTAGAATGGCAGAAAGAAAAATGAGTGGGAGCTGTTATGAATGTTGAATGTTGTGTGGATCAGAGACCCCCAGAAAGAAATACAAGAAGAAAGGATGGTTGAGCTGAGTGGAGTCTCTAAAGAAAAAGGCTATGGAAACCGACATGCTCTATGGACACAAGACAAGGAAAGGGCTTATTATGTTAACAAACAAATGTTTAGGTTTGGGAAAGAGATTAAGTCTGTTACCTTCATTATTCACCCCTTCTTTAGCTGATGAAATCAAGCCACACACAGGTAGTTACTAGAACAGAGGGAGGGCAAAGGACTTTGGTTTTGTTTCTGTCTTTGGTTCTTATCTCATGTTTATATAGATCTCATGTGAGCAACTAGACTAACATCTTACTGGTTCTCTCTTATTAAAAACATGTAATCCATTTTAGAGTTATGGAATAGATTTAACAATGTATAAGGCTGCAAGGGATTAAAAGATAATGAAAGGGAAGCAAAAAGAGAACCAAAAAAATGAGATGAGCACTCAATCAGTTATGAATTTATGAGTAAAAAAACAAGCTATTTCCATGTATTAACAGGCAAATAGCATTGTTCTCTTATCTTTTGTTCCCTAATAACATGGAAATGAGGATTATTGTTAAAAAATGGCTCAAAATTCCTATAAAGTTTAAATTCTTCCTTTTGGACTAGTAATGAAAATTATTAGTTTAGTTCGCTTTATGAAATGGCAGATCAATTGATTGTGTCGACAGGGGGGATCTGCACATGATTTAGAGATAAACAGAAATCCTTCAGCAATTCTAGCTTACTCTTGTTTGCATGATATGAATATCCCATTAAGGATTGTAATGTGAGACCATTGCTTCTACAAAGTACACAAATATTGATGGAATTTATGTTATCTTTTTATGCAGAAATGTCTTTTACAAAAATAATTTCCTTCAAGATATTATTGGAGGAAAAGCTGACGAAGATATTTCCAATAGTGACTAGTATTTGGATTGACACAAAGTTCATTAGTGGGATGGATGTTGGCAATTAATAAAGGATTGCAACATGGATTTCTTACATAAAAACAGATGATTCTGAAGATCAACTTGCTTGAAATATTCAACATGGTTTTGTAGATTATGAAGCAAAGGTACTTTTATGGGATGGTTTAGGACCGGAAGATCTCCTAACTGAAGCTTAATGATAGGTTAGCTGTCTATTTGTATACTGTTGATTACTATAATATTTGGTATTTTGGCAAGATTCGGTTATCTTGATGGATCTTGTCTTTTAAACTGAAAATGATTATTAAAGTAGACAGCTTAATTTTAAGACCCCAATTGCAACATAAATAATAAAATAAATCAACTTGGAGATCTAAATCTTCAAAACTAGAACCTTAATCCTTTAGAAATTTAATTAATGATTAGATTAGTGAAATCCTGGGGATTTCCAAGCTTCATATTCCATGAAAGAATAACCCAACTAGTGGAAGATCCAAGATGACCATTTACTGGGGTACATGCTGTATTAGTATGTCTAGTTCCATTTATTATGAGTGACATATCAGTTCAGTGGAGTGTTCTTGTTACAAGTTGTATTAATAAATCAATGTCTGTTAGAATAAATTTTGAGATAAGTAAATCTAGCTAATTCAATATGCCATCTAAGTAGAGCTGACATGTTTGAATGTGTGTTAACCTGATCTCTCCCTCCTGTACTCATAGAATAATAAAGAAAACTTGTACCATGTGAGATTACTTTCTCCCTCTTTTCCTCTTAAAAAATAGTGATAAATGATCAGTTCCATTCTCCTTATTTAGTTAGTTAGTGGGAGTAAAGAAAATTATCCGAAATATGAGTATTTAAATCCTTATAAAGGCCTTTAATATGAATCCAGAACTCTCAATTGAACCACCTTTAGATTGTGCATATTTTACTCCTTTTCACCAATCATCCTCCCCTTATCCAAATTAGCATATGTAATAATGTTGCTGGGATAATTTGATATGTAACCACAGCACAAATGATCATCTATGATCGACTGTTCCAATTTTTGGAATATGTAGAGAAGTTGTAACTATCGGATATCCACTTCTAAAATTGAGAAGTAGATATCCGATATTTTATTTGAAAAAGAAAAAGGAAAAAAAAAATGTTATTGAACACACATATTATCAGTTATGTGATTGGTACTTCCAAGTTCACATCTTCCCTAATGTCTCCTACCGCATGAGATGTCATAGAATCGATGACTCACTTTTACCTGGCATGTCTCGGTCCAGTGATCCGTTTTTCTGGTTATAAATTTGTTAATGCCAAAACATCCTTTAGAGAGGATATGTGGATGCATTTGTGGTGACCCAGAGAAATGTGTCACCCGTCTCACATTGCAAGGTCTCATCGTGTACTTGACAAAATGTTAGACTTTGTATCAAATTCCTCTTAATCACATCAACCCTCAAACATTACAAATCGTCGCAGTTCAGTGAGATTTATACGAGAATTATTCTATTTAAATAATTTTTAATAGGCCAAGAAAACTCCCCAAACTAATATCATCTTTGGTGTGGAGCAAAACGCTCCTGTATCCACATATCCTTGCAAAATACCTTTTACCCAAAGAGAGGATCCGTGGGACTAACTGTGAAAGGGACATGTTGCCTTCAACCTCAATATTAGCGCAATTACGCACCCGTAGCGCTCTGTTTATTGCGTTAGGCTTGTGACTGAAATGAAAAATCAGATACCTGGTGGTGTCATTTATTGAAGGCAGAAAGACCCATCCATCATTCTCATGTGATTTATTTCAGTTAGTTAGGGCAATGCTACACAAATTTTGATTTGCCATTCACACTGTTTAGAACCACAACGAGTTTTAGATTGTCATTAGTAAAATCTTTTTTAACATTATTTCACTGTTCTTCTTAGCCATCTTTATTCTTTTTATTAAGTTGACATGAATACATAAAATTTAATTCCGAAACCAACTAGATTTTATGCTATTTCAGGTCATCGTACGTGGAGAAAATTAAGTCATTTCCAATAGCGTAGCATTTTTGTCTTTAGGCGAAAGGTTATGGTTTTAATGAGAGCGTTTTATCATTAGGGGCAAAGTTTTGGTCTTACCACAGGGTGGTAGCCCAATGGTCCTATGGGTAGTTAAGAAGTTGAGGTAGGGTTAGTTTAAAGGTCTCAAACCAAGTTTTCATGCCGAATCAGTGCCTCCTCGTGGTGTTGTGTGTCATTGCCTACTCGTGGTGTTGTGGTGATGGTCCGGTGACAGTCCAGTCACCCAAACTAAGGCGGGGATGTGTGCTAACTATGGCTCAGTCTGAACGTTGCACAGTCGGGAAGAAGCCACTATCGTCATTCCCCAGGGCGGGTCAGCTAAGCTGGTAGCACCCTTCCTCCCTTTTTTGAAATAAAAAAAAAGAGAGCGATTATAGCACTAAAAAGAACCTGTTATATTCACCTTATTTTATAGTGCAGTAACTTCATCTCGTACGCCGCTCATAGGCGCAGGCATTTACAGCCGAACAACATAGATCTCTGAATTCTCGTCTTGTTCTCCTTTCATCTATTTCCCATCAATAATAAATGTTTTATCAGGGTTCACTGCAAGTTTTTGCCAGAAGATTTTGTGATGCATTTCATGGGAAGTATATCCAGATGGTTTATAAGTTACAAGTAATGGATGGTCCTCTTTCGAAAAAGAAAAATGGAAAAGAAACAAACAGGATTAATAGCAAGAAACAATCAACACAATCCACAAAACATTAGAAATACCAAGCATAGCATAGTGAATCACCAAGCAAGTATTCAGTATCACACCATTCTCCATCGACCAACTTAAGGAAAACATGATAACGTGCAACATGATCGTCAATAAAGGAAATATTAAATTTAGCTCCAAATTCCACAGCCCACTGGGCTCTTGAAATATTGGTCCCACATAAATAAAGTTAACACAAACGAGCCATCCATGCATGAAGATGGCATGACCATTTGAAATTGTCCCACATATCTGTTGCCACAAAGGATGGGTTGCAGTATCTCTGTATCTCAATTGATCACATGGTGTCAACTGTCAGAAGGTTTAAGGCAACCCCACACAAATCTTCCAATGATATTTTCAATGGGAAGAGGTCCCCTGTGATCAGTTAACATTGAAAATGTGAGTAATGGAATTGTTTTAAGTTCAATTCTAAAGTGCACAAAACAAAAGAACAAATTTTATGACAGATTATGTTTTATTGAACCTGAGAATACTGACCAAAAACGCGAGTCAAAGCTGTTATTACGATTGTCACCCAGCACAAAAACATGCCCTTGAGGCACACACTGAGAATCCAAGATATGAGAAAAAGAAACAAGAAAAGGTTGGTATGAAGTAGAAGTATGAAATACTCTCCAAGAGATGCACAGATGGGTAAACAGAGAATGGACCAAGCACACTGTGTACCGTCTGAGGCTCATGATGAATCCAGATCCAGATGATACATGATCATGAAGCTCTCAGATGTCAACAACATGGAGTCAACAGGGCTTCTCTTTTATCATCCCAATCCACGTTTATCATTGATGATATGGCTCATCTTTCATGAAGAAGTACATGGATGAAATCATTTGCCCTGGGAGTTCCAACCCCTTAATGTTGTTCAAGAACACGAATGCTGCTCGTGCAAAAGAAGAAAAAAAATTCTGTAAAATAAAACAGTAAATGATAATGTGCAGAAGGGAAGTTAGTGAGCGCACACTTAAACTCATTATGTATGTTGGCTCTTCTGCTATAAAATCTTCATCCTGGACAACTCCATTGATATAAAGCAACCCATGATGAACCTGCATGGTTGTTAGAATCAGAATGCTTCATGATGAAAAAAAAATTTTTATACTCGATCTGCTTCTACTTAATTTTCTGAAAGTGTTGAAAAGTGGATGAAGGGAAAAATCAAAAGGTTGACCAGTGCTCCACCATGTTCAATTGAGCTAGTTTTCATACCACTTACATTTTGGTATTGATTCATGAACCAGAAAATAAGTTATAAATTTTGAAGAAGTAAAATAAAATGGAAAAAAAAAAAAGCATGAAAATCCCTTCAGTTTCAAGATAGCTATTACTATCAATTCTATTTAATCCTGTGTCTCTGCTAAAATGGGATGGCTTCATATCATGTTTGTTATAAATAACGGATCCACGTCAGAACTGAAACTTTAAGTTGGTTAAGCCCTCAAGAAAATGGTAAACAGCATATATAAAGTTGTGAGAAGCAGAAGATGTACCAAAATATAAAATAAAGGCATAAATAAATGATTTAAAAATACATGGATACAGATTCAGAAAGTATCAAATACTTCTTCAAGAATAATGTAAAACAATAAAAATTCATATTTCACAGGTTGTACCTCAACAGAATCTCCGGCTTTTGCTACAATTCTTTTAATGAACACATCTTCCTTCTTGAATCCATATTCCTAACCACCAACCAGAAATGATAAGGGAACTTTACTGTAGGAGTGACCATAAGCACAAAGACATGAAAGGTGCTACCAATCAAACCTGTAAACTGATAGGTACTCTGAAAAGGACAATATCACGTACAGCAGGACTTTTGAAGTAATATGATACCTTAAGCAGAAGTTTTAAAGCATCAAAGGTATCAGTACTATGGAAGTGTAAATACCAAATATAAAAAGTTATGACAAAATTCTATGGTTTTGAGCAGGAGATTACAACTAAAGACCTCCATGTTCCTGGAATTCATAGATGTTCCTTATTCTGCTTTTATGGAGGTATTAGTTGGGGGATTTAATTTACTTTTCTTGCTAGGACTCTGGGAGAACTATATTTATGTTTTGCTGGCCTAGTATATGTGCTTCCTGTACATTGGATTACCCTTCTCATTTTCAATATTGTAATATAATATAAAACTTCACTTGTTTATTGTCTGAGCATCTATTTTCAGAAATAATATTGTTGACATACAATAGAACTCGTATTTGTGAATCCTAAACCAAAATCCAAACAACTAAAATCACTAACAGTTTCCTCTTGTTTAGACTAATATTATATAAACTATAAAATGTCTGAAGCTTGAGAAACACTCCTATGCATTATGAGTCCATGTCATTTAATGATTATTCAAATAGTTGGTTGGATGAACCATCATGAAAATAACCAGGACTAAGACATCATGAGACCATATTTTTGAATGCCCCTTTGCAGATGGATTGTGTCACAACTTCCCAATTGTTGGAGGCAATAATGGCATGGATCATAACTTGGAAAAGTGGCTAATTATTGACAGAATAAAGAAATACTTAAAATGTAAAGAGACTTTCTAATTTAGAAGATAAACTAGAAAAAGAAGGAAAAGAAAAAAAAACGAAAATTGTTCTATTAACAACACAAGTTTATTAGAAAACAATAAATTGCTCCATTGATACACATAATGTCCTAGATGTGTGTATCATTACAACAGAAAAAAAAATTCAATCAATAAAGAATACTTTGGTAAATATGTCTAGTATATAAAGGACATGACAATGGCAAATATAAATCATGAATCACAATAGTAAAACAAACTATTGTGCCTTCAACGTTGTTAAGTGATATCATCAAGAAAAATATTACAGGGAAAATCATGTTGAAAGAGTAATTTAATCCAAAAATTTATAGGGATGAGAACCTAGCTTAGAAAAGTGTGGGAATTTTCAGTATTAGAAATTCAAGTTCCCTTCCCCAGCTTACAGGATGAACTAAATAGCAAAAACTGTAATCTTTTAACAAGAAAATTAAGTGCAAATGAGGGCCACAATCTAATTGAAGTCCTGCTTGAACTTTTCCATTAATATCCCATTCTTCAGAAATAGTTTCCAATTCTGACTTCCAAGCCAGAGTCCAAAGATGTAATTTAGAGCAGAGATAACAAAAAGTAAAAAAAGGAAGCTACAAATCTTAGTAAATTACTGGATAATGATCCGCAGGAAGATAATATGTTCGTTTATTTTCCATACTTCGTGGTGGGCCAGCACAGATTGAATTCAAATCATTCAATACCGCTACAAAGAATAATTCTACAAATTGCAAGCATTTTACATCTACAGAATTCTTATCTTACTATGTATAGAAGGATAAAAGTAAAGAAAAAGAAACAATTCAAACCTCAAAATTTAAGCAATATCATAAGATCTGATTTCTAAAAATTACCTTCTCGGCGATGATTCGGTCCCCAACACGTAGAGTGGGGTACATGGAAGACGAATGTATGAATCGAACCTCAAGAAACAATGACCATATGAGAAACAAAACTAAAACTTTCATCAGCCCATCAAGGCCTGGCCATCGCAGAAACTCCCAGCTCTGGCATGGCATCCATCGTCTTGAAGAGAAACTCACAAGAAGGCCGTACAAAGACGTGAGTCTCAAGAAGCTCATTGCAGAGTTCATAGAAATAAATAGCAACAACAACAGTGAGATCGATGAATACAACAAAATCAAGCACGAAAATTGGGGCTTCAAGCTTCAAATGGCTTGAATCGAACGTTCAGGACTCGTATTCGACGAAGCCACTGATCGAAGAAGAAATGTATTATGTGGAAGGAGTAACAGAGAAAGAGCTTGTGATTAGTAACTAAGTTTCTTCGCTTGAGTTCGAGAATCAGTAGATCAAATGTCTGATCCTCCGAGACCGAAGACGAAGAAGAAGGAGAAGAGAGGGAAGTCGAGAACAAGGATCCTTCGTCAAACGGCAGTGGAGAATGCGTTGACTGTAGAGGAGAAGAGCAGATTAGGAAAGCGAGGAAGAGAAGGAAGAAGAGATTGTCAGGCATAATATATGTGGATTTCAGGTTATGAGGCTCTCTCTCTCTCTCAATAGCAGAAGAGCTCTGCGCTAGGGACGATCGCCATGGCTTCTTGTTTTCTTACAATTCGCAGAGAGAATAAGAGAGAGAGAGAGAGGTCTTCGAGGAAGATATCGAGCTTTGCTCGTTTCTTGGAGGTTAAGTTTACTTTTCTTTCTCTCTCTTACAACAATTGAGATTACCGGTTTCATCGGTAACGGGTAACGACCACGTTGTGGGGGCAATTTCAAAGTCTCTGGGGGCATTTTCAGAAACTGCTTATGAAAATGACATTGGTTTTTAATTATGTTTCAAAAATATCACTAATTCTCAATTATCAAGAATTGACCCAATGAAACTCAATTATTTTTAAAAAATCACTAAAAACTAATTTCCCTTTTTTTATTCTATATAAGTGAAAAAAGAAATTTCTTACAATATTTATGTTCATCTAATATTTAAAGCTTTCCATACAAATTTTTCAATAACTTAAGCAAAAATATGAAAAACAAAAAAAAGAAAAAGAAAGAAAAAATTATAAAATAGAGTAAGATTATAACGGAAGAATATGAATTGGGTCGAGCTGGGTTGGGAAAAGCTTATCTAGTCGAAGCCCGTCCTTAGTTATTTCAGGCTTTATAAAATCAGGCCAAGGAAGCCTTCAAGCCTTAAGTGAAGGCCCATGCTCAGTTCAAATTGGACTTGGCCTTTTTTCCACTCCTACCCCATAGCGTAAGGCTTTTTTGGTTGGATCCTAAACAGCTGGAAAGAATTTGGAAGACAACAAAGCCTGAGTCAAGTTGGCATGCATGACTCCTTTTGATTTACTATTATCCCCTCAGATTTCGGTAGCAATTCCTCTCAAATCTTTTATCTGTCTATTGTATCAATAACCGATGAGATTGATACATATACCCCTGAACCCTGAATTGGTAAGCTTTTCTTTATATTTTAAATTCCTAAAACAATTTAAGGGCACGTGTATCAATCTCATCGGACACTGATACAAGAGAGTCAAGAGAGTGATGGAAGTTCTGAGAGGAATGGCTCCCATTGAGATGAGATTTCATCTTCATCTCAAATGCCATGGTACCAACTACCAAGACTTTTTTTTTCCTCCTTAGAATAAGTAGACAACTTTGATCCTTGTAGTTCATTTACATATTTAACTTTTATCAAAATTTTGACCAAAGTTTTTCATGTCCTTTTCTACTAGTTTTTCTTACCCTTTAATAAAAAGACAAAATGCTGAATCAATTATGAAATTGATTATTAACATATTTAATCTAATCTCAAAACTCATCTTATCAAGGTCATCACGTGTCACAATCTAGTGACCATCACTCTTGCGTCACGTGTTGACCCCAAAAATCCAAGATTTTCCCTTCACCGCCTGATAACATTTACGCTTAGATTTTATCCGATCCTGTCCGAAGAACCACAGAATTTTTTCCGCTTATGGACAAAGCACGTTTTTGTCGCGCTGTTGATGCGCCTTAGGATTCGGACAAGCAGATTAAGAAACTGCTCCAATCACCAGCAGGCACGTGACAACGACCTCGATGAGGGATGTGATCTTATGATAATAAAGTGGATATCACTGACCGACAACAACACATGTGAAACTCGAGAGCGTTTCACCTGGTGCTATACCGTAGTGCCTACATGAAACGTACGGATAGGTGCTCAGAACTAACCCGCACATTCAAACTCCGTCGCAGCTGGTGGTTGCACGGAACAATCGGATTATATCCCCACAGGAAATGCTTTCGTGGAACTCATGTTACTTAGTGCAGCTGCGAAATCGAAATCAGACGGGCCTCAAAGGTTCTGATTGGTGATGGTGATGACGAGATACGCAGCGTCGTTCGTAATCCTCCTCAGACGTACCGAATATTCTCCCTTGGAAAAGGAAAGGTAATCCATGGTTTAATAAGAAAAAGCCCAGAAACTTCAAATACGTAAGGACATACCTCAACGGGTCCGACCAAGAAAGGACAACCAACGTCCGTTACGAGAAGTACGTATAAGTTTTTTTTTTTGTTTTTTGGTAGTGAAGTACGTATAAGTTGTCAATCTCATAGACTCTGTTGCATACAAAATATCTACAGTCCATCCTCAAAGGACCTCAAAGGGTGCTCGAGCACAACTTGCTAACGAAGTATCCACTCACATAAATCTTCTCCCTCAATTCAATATTCAATGGAGCAATTCTTCTTAAATCTTCCATCACTCTCGTATCAATTTCGATAAGATTGAAAAACATATCCCTTGAATTAGTAGGTTTTTCCTTGCAATCAAAAGGAACGTGCATCAATCTTATTGGAGACTAATGAAAAATCTAAAAGAAATGACTCGACAGTTTAATAAGACCTCTGGCAGACCAAGACGCGCCCCATCCTAGTGATATTTTCTGCTTTAACCTATTGACTATCATGATTTTGCTCTTTGGTTTTACTTCAAAATTCCTTGTTATCTAAGAAGCCTGTAAATATATAGATCTTTAGTTTCTCCTCAAAAAACATAGAATCCTGAGATTTAACAATCCATAACTTTAAAAAACTGAACGTCCCTGTACAGTAGCCTACTAATTGAGATCCTGTAGAGGCTCTATCTGCAATCTAGAATAGAGCCTCTACAAGATGGTGACATGTGTTCCACTTAAATCACTTAAACCTCTGTTTTGTTAAAATTATGTTTTGTTAAACTACTTAAAGTGGCTTAAGTGGGATAGATATCACCATCCTATAGAGGCTCTATTCCATACAGATAAAGCCTCTACAGGAACCGGTCTACCAACCTTTTAACCTAAGACCATCTATACACATCAAATATCGTTAGCATCCTTAATTTTTTTGTCAAGGTCGTCTTTAATACCATTTTATAATACCCCCATTAAATCTCAAGGTTTTGGCATAGGGTTTTATCCCCAAAAGAATTGGTTGTTTACAAAAATCTCGCAAACAATATATATGATCTACCATCACGAGGGAAGGGAATCACTCTGGTGGCTGTAGTTCATCTTATCCTCCAAAATCACAAGCCTATCTTCTTTGTGCCACAGACAGCTCGGACAGGCTGAAAATTATGGAGAAGCGCACTGGTTTATGGTTCTCTCTCCTCTTTCATCTCTTCGTCATCCTCTACTGTGCAGTAGCGGAGGACGATATTACCGGCAGCGGGAGCCGTACCAGCATCGTGTTCACCACTCTGGGGAGAGCACGATACGCCTTCGACATCTTCAGTCTCCCGATCACTCCCACGCCCACCAAGTCCGACGAGCTTCAGCTCACCGATGGCGAGTCCGTCAACTATAACGGCTACTTTCCTTCTCCTTCCTCTTCATCGCTTCTCTCTCTGCTACCAGAGCAACCCATAACCCAATACCCAGCTCTTCCTCCTCTGCAACTTGTCCTCTATGTGACAGAGAGAGATGGCTCCTCCAACGTCTTCCTCGATGCGTACTATTTTGATGGCGCCAACAATTTCGGCCCCAAAAGAAGATCGGTTCTTCCGACCCGATGGCGTGTTCAGGTTCCCCTGTTCCCAATTGACCGAAACAACGGTCCGATTTCGATGAAGGACCGGCCTTCGATCTCCGGTGAGCGCGTTGTGTATGTGTCGACTCATGAAAATTCGAAGGTCCCCAGGAGAAGCTGGGCCGCTGTGTACTCGACCCATCTCAAAACGGGGGAGACTCGGCGGTTAACCCCTTATGGAATCGCCGATTTCAGCCCGGCAGTGTCTCCGTCTGGGGTTTGGACGGCGGTTGCTTCATCCGGCGAGCGAGGTTGGACCGGGGAGGTTGAAGAACTCAACACGAGTATCTATGTTTTCAAAACTCTTGATGGGTCTGAGAGGATCAAAGTGGTCGAACATGGCGGTTGGCCTGCTTGGCAAGACGATTTTACTCTGTTTTACCACAAAAAGAGCGATGATGGATGGTGGAGTGTTTACAGAGCCATCCTTCCTCGAGACCGGACAATTAGTGCTGAGTTAGTCGTGATCGAACGAGTCACCCCACGTGGTCTTCACGCTTTCACCCCGGCTGTCACTCCCGGGAACAAGAGCTTCGTTGCTGTCGCGACCAGGAGACCCACATCAGATTTCCGCCATATTGAGCTGTTCGACCTGGCTCTCAAAGAATTTAAGGAAGTGACTCGGCCCGTTTCGCCAAACATTCATCACTACAACCCGTTCATCTCCCCCGATTCAACTCGGATCGGGTACCACAGATGCAGAGGCACCATTAACGGAAGGTCGAGCACCCCTCTTATACTCGAGAACCTCAAGAGCGTCTCACCAGGAATCTCTCTTTTCAGAATAGACGGATCGTTCCCTTCCTTCTCTCACGACGGAGAGCGAATCGCTTACGTCAGACTTCCGGGCGTTTACGTCATCAACAGTGACGGCTCCGGCAAGCGTAAGCTCTCTTCCGCCACCGCTTTCTCTACTGCTTGGGACTGGAAACGAAAAGGGGTGATTTACACGAACGTTGGTCCCACATTCGCCTCAGAGAGCACTGAAGTCGACGTCATTTCCCTAAACGTCGACACTGGTTCCCACAAGAAGCTCACCATCGGCGGCAAGAACAATGCTTTTCCGTCACCATCGCCGGACGGGAAGTGGGTTGTGTTCAGGTCGGGTCGGACTGGTCACAAGAACCTGTACATAATGGACGCTTTAGAGGGGGAGAAAGGTGGGCTCTACAGACTTACTGAAGGGCCATGGACGGATACAATGTGTAATTGGTCGCCGAACGGCGAGTGGATCGCGTTTGCTTCCGACCGGGACAACCCAGGTGCAGGAAGCTTCGCTATATACTTCATACATCCAAATGGTACTGGGTTAAAGAAGGTGGTTCATAGTGGGGAAGGAGGGAGGACAAACCACCCATGGTTCAGTCCGGACGGGAAGAGCATCGTGTTCACGTCTGACTACGTAGCTGTGTCTGCTGAGCCAATATCAAACCCACATCACTATCAACCTTACGGCGATATCTTCACGGCGAAAACGGACGGCTCGGACATTCGAAGGCTGACCCACAATTCGTACGAGGACGGAACACCCACTTGGGGTACGAGGTTTATCAGGCCGGCCGACGTGGTGGAGCAGCCGTTCGGCGAGTCTGGGTGCGGATTTGATGATTGTCACTGGCTCAGCAAAGGGGGTAATGGGGGAGTTGATGTCTCACCTGCTGTGTCAACCAAAGCTAAATGCAACAGAGGAGTATGAGTTTGGTTTTGTGTTAGTATAAGCTTGTATTGTTACTTGAACTGATGTGTCTGTATATATGAATGTGTAGTAGTTTTGTGTGAGGGAGGTTGGTTTGTATGACAATATAGTAAAAGATGTAGTCTGATATCTGCAAATAAAATGGCAGTTATGGTTAATCCAGTTTGTGTGAAGGAACAATTTTTACTATATAACAACAAATAAGCATAGAAATCTCAAATGAAAGAATTGAAGAACTGAATGTAAGCTTTTGGAGTGAGAAGTACAGATAGGTGAATCCATTTGCATTTCAGAAGCTGTCAAACAGAAAAACCTGGAAAATCAGCAAGCTTTACCATGGAAAGCATGAACAAAACTTCTGAGCAATAAGGCAAAACTTGCCTACATTCATAAACACCAGATAAATACATTTCCATGTTCATTGAGTCATATGATGCCAAGACTTGATAATGCTGTGAACAAAATTAGTAAATACATTAGTAGAAAAACTAAAGAATGTGTAGTATTTACAATGTGAACTTTCCTTGTTATCAAAGTAATATTTGTAGTTCTTTTACATAGGTTAACAACTATGAGCAAGTCATCTTTTTCCTATCAATGACTCGAGAAGTATGGCCTCTTCCTCCTACATTAGCAACGCAAAACAGAATTAGAAAGCAAATTTAGATATATTAGTGCTACATTCAAAGATTAGCAACATACCACCAAAGCATTGAATTCAGTTTCCTCATCTATTGCCTCTATTATTGCCGGGTCCTCCAAGAGATCCTGTCCTCCAAATAGATAATGCAAAATTGTTTT
This sequence comes from Buxus sempervirens, assembly GCA_947561395.2. Classification (NCBI taxonomy): domain Eukaryota; kingdom Viridiplantae; phylum Streptophyta; class Magnoliopsida; order Buxales; family Buxaceae; genus Buxus; species Buxus sempervirens. The sequence goes on along the minus strand of OX387190.1, from coordinate 24,760,485 downwards.
AAGAATTTTGAGGTGGTGAGTTCCCAAAAATCTCGACAGAAAAATAATTAATTTGTCAAAAGTAGTGGTGAAGCAGAATAACATATTTTTCAGTTCAATAACTACAAGCACAAAAGGTGGTTTCATCATACAATAATTGAAACAAATGAGGCAAAATTTTAAATTTGGATATGCCTTATAATCGTGCAGTTCTCAAACTTGGACAGAATATCAACAAAGTGAGTACGAGACTATATGTTCAGTTGACTGACAATATCAAAGTCGCAAAGCCTATGTTCCTCAAAACTGACATTTTTATTGAATCTAAATCATGCACCATATTCCTACTGCTTCTGATATGTTTTTCCATTAATATTTAGTTAATGCCAAAATACCTAATTACCAACATAGCTAATTACTTTCCGAGCAGATTAAGACTGCAAAAACTGAAGGTGTGGCTGGGCTAGGCTTGGACTCACATAAGAGCGAGTTGTTATATTATCGTGAAAGCTCAGCCCGAGATTGCCCAAAGCCCAGCTTGTAGCCCCACCATTAATAGAGCACCAATGGCCACAAATAAACAACAATATAAATAGCTAATCAAATGATGGAACAGGTCAAGAGGAGTTTGTTGACAACTGCATTCAAGACTACAGTCGCATTCTTGGCATATGAAATAGAAAAGAATTTTTTTCATTTTTGAAAAAGGGAACCTTTTGGTATCAATTTGCAATAGCATGTTAAAAGCATGATGAAATTCTTTATGCACGTAGCCGAAAAATCTAAAAAACTTACATTGAGTTTGTCAGCAGAAGTAATTCAATGAAAAGTGAAGAAGTTTGAAAATTTTTTTGTTACAACAGAAACCAACCACGAAAGATTCACACAGAGGAGGGGGGAAGAAGAGAGAGAGAGAGGATTGCTTACATCATCAGCAATCTGCAATTGACCGTTTTGATCCTGTGCCACAAGGAAAAAAAGTTTGTAATTTCTTTATTTTCTTTCTTCCCCAATCCTGGATTCATCAGCATAGATTTACATGGCAATAACAAATAATTTCCAAATTTATCATCCATTGTGTTGAACCATATACTTCAGACAACTAGCTTTTAGGAGTAAGAATCTCAATGAAAAGTTCACCTGCAGTGTAAGGGGATGAGGCCTAAAGTTAAAATAAAATGTGCAGGTCAGATAACGGGCCCAACCCTTTTTTAATGGTAGGATATAAGGGCCCAGCTTACTTCTAGGCAGGGACCAGCTTTGTCTCCTTCCAACCAAGCCCATGCAGATAATGTACACATTATGTCTTGAATATCTTAAAAAACTTAAACTAGTTATATGCCTGAGACAACATATGGAGGGCAGAGGTCTTAGGTAAGACAAGTAGTTCATTTGATGAAAAAGAAAAGAAGCAAAATACCATGTAGATGTTAGGAATGCACATAGACCAACCCTTTTTTTTATGGTAGGATATAAGGGCCCAGCTTACTTCTAGGCAGGGATCAGCTTTGTCTCCTTCCAACCAAGCCCATGTAGATAATGTACACATTATGTCTTGAATATCTTAAAAAACTTAAACTAGTTATATGCCTGAGACAACATATAGAGGGCAGAGGTCTTAGGTAAGACAAGTAGTTCATTTGATGAAAAAGAAAAGAAGCAAAAGACCATGTAGATGTTAGGAATGCACATAGACCAAACGGGGGTAAAGGAAGAGTTTAGCCACTACATATAATTATTGTTATTATTATTTTGATAATGTCACTACATATAATTATGGCGCTCTGCTCGAATGGAAACTCATTGGAACAATCAAGATAGGATGTCCCCTTTAACTTCTTTCAAATCCCATTCTAAATCTTCAGATAATCTCTAATTTCTCTCCAAGCAATAGCATAGGTTACACCTATATCTCATTGTATTGTTTAGTAAATCATATAACTATGAAAATAACAAAATTTTCACCTTCTGCTAGCTGTGCCAACTCTACAGCCTTGAAAGTAACTCTTTCTCTTGCTGCATGCATGACGGAACTAAAGGCTGTGGTTTGCGCAGCCACATATATATTTATATGTATATGTCACACACACACACACAGATATATGTATGTAAGTATTTGCAAAACGGCTTTGAACGTAACTCTTTCTCTGGTTGCATGCATGACGGAACTAAAGGCAATGGTTGGCGCAGCCACATATATATTTATATGTATATGTCACACACACACACAGATATATGTATGTATGTATTTGCCAAATATTGCAAAGGAATGAAATTTCCCTCAAAATCATGATTGACTGCTTGCCAGTCTTAATCAGGGTGTTAGTAAAATGGTGTATATAGCTAAACACAATGGCTATTCCATTGGACTATATATATATGTATGTGTATGTATGTATAAATAAGTTTCCTCCAAGACTCAAGAGCTGGTGTTTACCTTCATTGCAACAAACAGAAGCGGATCCGATGGTGTGTAAATCATATAGTGCGCACCATCCTGCAGAATAAGAACAAATTTCCAAAGAACAAAATAACATAAAATGGAAATCTTCAGCTCAAGGAAGTTGGATTGTATACATGTCAATATCATACATTAAAGACTAAATTACATTTACCTCTCTTCTAGTTTCTGACAACTGCAAATACCTCCCCTGAGGTTTCTAAAATGACACTCATCTCCCTTGTCAGACTTGTAAAATCAGCAAAAATGGTAATTTGAACATTTTATCCTTTATTAATTTTTTTTATTTAAAGTAATAAAAATTATAAATTTGTTCCCCACTTTGGTGGAAATCGACTTATGATGATGATGATCATGATGAAGAAGAATAAAAAAACCTTAAACTTCTTCATTAGATCACCGATGATTTTTAAATTGATTATTACGATCTTTAAACCTTTAAAAAAAACATTTTTCATTGTAAGTCAGTTTCCACCAAATTAGGGTAAATTTTTCAGTCATTGTAAGTCATTTTCATTGTAAGTTGGTTTATACTTAAAGAAGGGTAAATTTGTCATAGAACATTCAAATTTTAATAACATTTGTGCATAAGGGAGGGACACGCAGTAGGCAACAAAACCAGAAAGGAGGTTGGTGTCATTTCAATATGAAATCAGTGAGATTCATGTTAAAAAGGGAGCAGTGTATGCATGAAAAAGAATATTTAAAAAAAAGCCTTTCAATAAAATAACACAGATGTTTAACAGAATGCAAACGAATTAGCACATTTTGCTTATCCTTCAAAAAATAATTTCCAACAGAATGCACAAGATTTATTAAATTGATAACCCCACAATAGAACAGAAGTCTCAACTTCAAAACTTTGCATTGCCAACATCTGCAGTCACTATTTACGAAGTGTCAGGGTTAATTTTTATTATAGATGCGATTACATGTGTGGTTGGCAGTGTCATAATGTTTTATTATTTTGTTCATGGGAGTCCTACATATCAAGTCTAGCTCAGAGAAATCATACTCATTCATCATTGAAAATACAAGTCCATTAACTCAAAATTACATGATGAAAATTGAATTGACTGTATTAATTCCATTGCACCAAATTTGACTTAGAAATCATGGGATTCTTTGAACATTGGAAGCATGGGATTCTTCCCAAAACATGGAATCTAAGATCACTAATCATGAAAAATACATTCGCCATGAAATATATGTCCATAGATGCTAACAATACTACTTTCAAAGGCTCATGAAAGCGTAATCTGGTTCTCAGTGCAAAGTAATTAAATGACTATTGAAAATATTGCAAGTTTTATCCAAATCTGCTCAAAATGTGATTCCATTTCTTTCAATTCAGATACTGAAAATTCCAAGTGAGAGTAACAGCCACTGATCAAAAAAATTACGTAAATGACAATATTTTAAAAAACTCAAGAATGTCAGATTCTGTTCCACCAGGCCACTGATTAAGATTCCATCTAAAACATTTCACAATGTAATAGACCAGAAGATTCTCTGTTCTTAGAAGTCAAATATTGCTTCATGCTGGTCTGTAGAAATGAAATCAGAAAAAGCAACTGACATCAAATAGTGTGTATGAACACATGTGCATGCACAAGGCTGCCACAAGCGAAGATGTTTAGAAGGGTAGATCTACAAGGCAAGTTGTTCAACATCTAATCAAGTTTTGTATTGCAATCAAGAAATGTGATCTCAAATTTTCTACAAGGCTCTGTGCTGGTGCATCTTATAGATATTGGTCTGTTACAGCTATGTGTTGCACAAGAGAAAATAATAAATGCTACTTACGCTAGAATATGGATAGGAGGAAATATGGCTGGCTAGTTTCAATGGAGATATAACACTCGTCATCTTTAAATGCTGATTATATTTCACCAAGTGACCAACCATTTCGCAATTACCGGATCGAGTGAGAACAAATTTACAACATGGTTATATTCCATGTCGTGAACGTGGAAAGCTAAATCAGAATATGAAAAATCCCCATGCCCAACGTAATAATGTGGCTAATAAGTATCAGACTTCCTCTGTCTCTCTCAAAGTGCAGACACCGAAAACAATCTTATACCAAAAATGGTACACTTATTGCTAGAAAATTTAAGCTTGACACTATTGAAATAGGACTATCAATTACTAATGGTAGGTATGATAAATATAAGGACGGTATCTTGCTTTAAATTGAAATTGGAAATTACAGGTTCATTGTTTCAGGATATTCAAGCTTATAATTTACTAGATATAATTTTTTGAGTTTTATGACTTTAATACATGAAATATTGTATAATAAAGTTCTCCTAACATGTGTAAAATTATGATATGAAAGGAAAACAACAAAATCATAAATGCACAATAAACTAGCTTATTTTCACTCGATAACAATTATATGTCTGTATTGAATCTTACTTTGATATGAATATGACAAACTAAACACTTTGATATTATCCAAATACAGGTCTATTTCAAAACTGACATATCTCAGCAAAATTACAAATATGCGCATGAATAACCAGATTATAACAAAAAATACTGTGAATCAGAAAAATAATGGAATGATTATTCATGGACTCACACTATGGAAGCATGTTATTTCTACACCTTGAGTTGGTAAGCCATCTACATCTTGACCATCGTCTGTAAGATCACAAACAAACTTCTAGTTCAGATAAGTCAAACATAGCATGAGTTATATTCTGGAAATAAGAAAAAGAAAAGAAAAAAGCAAGAGCAATCATCATAATGCCTCATGTCATGTTGACACTGACAACATCCCATCCATGTTGATCTTAAGAGTCCCACTTGGATTGTCAGGGATTTCTTTTGTTTGCAGTAATGTACAGGGGACAAAATTATAACTTGAATTGAATTATGGTTTTCTGATATTTTCTTATGTTAAGAGTTGCAGTGCAGGAAGTGTCTACTCTTATACCCTACCATAGAAACATGTAGATGCTTCTTCTTGAGGATTTGAATGAAGAATAAGAAATAGCTTCTTCCACTTAAGGTTTCATAGCATCATCTTTAAGTTAGCTTATGCATACTCAAAATGATTCTAACAAACTCCATTTGAGTCTTTCTTCACCTTACTCCAGACTTTTAATTCATTCAATTTGCACCATCTCACAGCTTCTCTCAGTCATCTCCATTGGTCTTTGTTTAGTATGAAAAATAGATTTTGTGGTAAGAAGAAAGACATGAAATTCTATGAAATATGAATTGACTAAAGTGAGTTATAATATAGCTAGTAAACTACATAGAAAAATAACCAGCAAACAGCAAGGAGAATGGAATTAAGCCACAATAGACAAGACTTATGATATCATGGGTGGAACTATTTAGGCCTGCCACGCAAGGAACAAAAGTAAATAATTTATACAGCAGGAATAACCTTTGGCTACCCAAAACAAGAAGATAACAGAAGAAGGGACACCATCATACCATGTTCTGCCTTCATTATTTTAGTTTGTAAATAGAGCAAGAAAAAAGATGGAATAATTTTACAAGATGAAATGGTTAAAGCCCTAGGCTGCGAGTGTGAGAAAGCGGGCCACTTTGCATAAAAATGTCAAAGGTTGGATCTGTTGTCAGTCCACCCCTCCTAGCACCTTGCTTCAGTGGGTCCGAAACAAGATTATGATCCTTTACGGGTCCATCACTTGGTGTGACAGTAAGAGAATTATTTCATAAGAACCAATTACTGTTTGAGACTGAAAAAAGGTCCCCATGCATCCATTAAGCTTCCAGCAATTTAACTATCAGATTTGGACAAAATTCTTTCTAGTTTTCCTTGCAAGGACCATGTCTACTCAACAATGAAAATACCATATCTTAATCTGGCAGGAAAGATACTCTCAATATCTTTCTACATGATATGCCTTCTAGAAGCATAATTTTACAATAAGAGGCCTTTGAAAACCATTAATCTGATAAAATATCCATCCATTGGAACACATCATACATTCAACCATAATCTAACAAGTAAACTGACTTACTGGTGGCTTGAAGGAAAGGTAAAATTACAAAATATTAGTCCATTGGATCATTAAATAGATGATTCTTCTCATTAGTATCAAGCTCAAAAACATTGAGATGAACAAATTTCTATTTCATTAAAAGCTTTCAACCAAATCAAAAGCAATAACGACAGTAACCTGGTGTAGGCCCCACCAAATCAAGGTGTCAGGAGGGGCAGAATGGCAGCAAACCTAACCTTCGGCATTTTATGCAAAGTGTTTTTGCTCACACTCAAACCCACATTCCTCACATTGGCAGCCAAGGCTAAGTGATGGTCCCTAGCATAAGAAAAACAATAAACACAAAAAAAAGAAGAAAAATTTCTCCATTGCAACTACTTGGGTTGACAACACAAGGGTATTTGGCTATTCCAGTCAGTCAAAAACTGTATCTTCAGCTAGATTGTATTCTTCTGTGACACTTTAAGCCAATTCTGTCCAGGCCCTTTTTGGTCTTCCAATAGCCTTTTTATTTAAGAAGCATATCTCACACCTTTGTCACAAGCACAGTTATATATAAATAAAGAATAAACTATCTCAAACAACTTTGCCTTCATTTTATCTCCTACTATGTACTCTTCATACATGTTCGCTACACTTACATCTCTAAAATCTCATTTCAGCTAATCTGTCAATTTTTGTAAGCAGTGGAAAAGATTACAGCTAATTGCAAAGAGGATTTACAGTTGGAAAAATTGGAATTTTGTTATGAAATACTCCCATAAGTTATGTGCATATCCCATTTACACCCCCCAAGATTACAAATAATGAAATCTCAAGACACAAAGCTTACTCCTTCCAAATTTTAAAACTCAATAAGGTTCTTTCTAGCTCCCTTGGGTCAAAAACTATAAGATCAGTTCATGCTCAATGGAACTGAATGCATTGTGATATACTAAGATTCTCCCTCATCAAGGACCCTACTATCTGTCCATCCAAATACCCCAACAAGTACAAAATTAATAACTGCAAGAGTTGAAAACATTGAACACCCAAGAATGGAGCAGATAGGAGCAGATGGGAAAAACAAGGAAATGCTAACAGAGAAAGGACGAAGTTCCATGTATGACCCAAAAATATGCATTGAACATTCACATTTTGAGCTTTGTGCAACACACATCTATACAGTGTACAAACACCATGATAATTGAATGGTCCACTATGAGAATTTTATCCAAGAGAAGATCCACATGGAGGCTTCAACATGTGGGGGAAGCACCAGACTAGATAAATCTGGACTTAGCTTGCCCTAACAAAAAGCAACAATTTGCATCTGGCATAACCTAAACAAACCTAACCAACCCAGGGAAGTGCCTCAATGTACCTCTCACTGTCATAATAAATGATTGAATGACTACAAAAAGACATATAAAATGCATATTTGTTTTGGCAAAGCTAGACCATTTCTTCTTTTTTGAAGCTTATTGGAAGCGTTGATCCTCTTTGAGAACCACAGTCCAAGTAAACACCTTAATCCCTGGTTTTTGTGTGTGTGTGTTTATGTTATGTTCAATTTTTTTTTTTTTTTTTTTGTTCGGGCGGGGTGGGTGCACAATCTGCTGATGGGTGTTGCAATTTTTAATTTTCGAAAGAAAAAATTATTTAAATTTTTAAGTGAAAAATAATAAAATTAATTACCATAAAATAAATATTTAAAAACAAAAAAAGGGCAAATTTGCCCACATTCGCCAAAAAAATAAAAATTTCCCCTCCTTCAGCAAAATTTCAGCAATGCGCTACTAGAATTTGGTTTCTAGCCCTAGGAAAAATGCCTCGTAGCACTGAGGCTTTAAACCCTGGTTCAATTTAACTTGAAACATTTTTTCAATTTATTTTAGATAATAGGAATTTAATGGGTCAGGCTCAAGCTCTTGCTTGAGCCTGGCCCATTAAAGCTGTAGTTTTTTTCAGGTTGGCTGAGTCTCCAATGTACAATAACAGTCCTATAATGTACTATAAGTGAGCCTGAGCACAGCTTGGTCAGGCAAATTGCTACTTCTAACACTGACTAAGTTAATGATAAATTTGTATGATAGAACGTTATCTATTTTGCCAATCCCAACTAGTTGAGCTAAGGACTTTGTAGCAGAATACTACTTGAAGGAAAGGCCAGTCCCAACTAGTTGAGTAATAGAGTAAGGAAATGATTTGTTTGCCAGTTACCCACACTTTTAGCAGAATACTACTTGAAATTATCATATAAGGAAAATGTTGACACGCATGAATGTCATTCAATGTCTATCATTTATTCTAGTATACTACTTGAAGATGCATTAATAATATTAAATGATAACTATTTCTGTAAAGATAATATATCAAAATGATACACAATGGAAAAAGTAAACCACTAATGCATGTTCTAACTCCTGGACTTAGAACCCCCGAAAACTATTAATGCCTACTCCCGTAGAACTCAACTTGTCCCACCAAAGGAAGTTTTAGACAGGAAAAGATTTTTCTAATGCCCACAAGAACATTAATTTTCAGTCAACTAACTTGTTCAGGTTAAGGCCAATGGACACATGCAATACAGAAATAAGTTGGTCAGATTATGAAGTTGAGTCATGATCTGTTGACACTAATCATAAGATGAATGGTGAAAAACTCAGTGATTCATCAGACAAAGAGGTAAAAGCCACTTCCATGTTTTGAGGACCGAAAAAAAAAAAAAAAGAAAGGAAAGGCCATTGCCTGAACCGAACTCGAATATATCCTCTTCTGAATAGCAAAATCCTCCTCTGGCAGTATAACAAAATCTGAAGAGAAAACACAAATAAGAAACCAAAGAAAATAGGACTCAAAGGGGAACTGAAATCACAATTAAGAATTTTGTACATTATCATACAATTTTTTTTTTTGGGTACATTACGATACATTAACAACTACAATTTGAATAAAAACCCCAGAAAATGGAACAACAAAAAGGGAACTGACTCAAGTTATGTCTAGAAAGCAGGTCCAGAGTGATCATACCCGCTGGACACTAGATGCATATGTATCTTGGAAAGTGCGTAAGCAGCAGCAGGAAGGATAGATTCAATTTCCTCATCACTAACCTTCAAAACAGAGACATGAAGGTCATAAGTATGCACAATTGAAACATTCCAATGGTAAACTGCTACTAGATATTTCGAAAATGAATTTTTTATCAACACAAATATTGGAAATACAGATATATTTATAAGATGCCATCATAACAGTCATGACACTGCAAAAATGTGAATAATATATCCAGAGAATGCAGAGTTGTTCCACTTTCAAATGTTATGAGGTATTCCACTTTCAAATGTTTTCTCATCATCCACTTGTTCTTAATTGAACATTAAAAGGAAAAGAAAATAAAACTGGAATCAGAGGGATAAAAGGCATACAGCTGACCATCCTTCAATATTCGTGCTCTTTAAGATCTGAACAGGCCTGCATCAGTAATCTATTTATCAAAAATAATACCAGCTGGAATACACGCACACACACAAACACAGATATATATACTTCTTGAATTATTATAGTGAAAGTACTTAAATAACTGAAAAGAAGCAAACTCACGTGTCAACTGGGCACAGCAGCATACAGTCATCTCCTCGTGAACTTCTGAACACTCTCCTGATTATGCACTCTAATGGCAGATTATTTGTAGAATCAACCTGTTTGTGACTTCTTTAGACTCTTTCAATCAATATCTCTAAAATAAATCGAACCACATAGAGTACTCTAGAAAACTAAATCCAATCACAAGCATGCAAAAATAATTTCTCTACCTCTGAAACAGGTGAGATAAGTTTTTAACGTGATAGTATTCATTCACAAAAATAGCAGCTTCCCCTTTCCCCAAAACAGTGAATGTCTTTAAAAATAAATTGGCATCCAGAAAGGGGGCTGTTTTAATTTCGTACTATGCAGATTATTTATAAGATCTCGAGCAATATTCCAAAATGTATAAACCTTGCAAAACTGCAATCAGATAATGGATGTGTAAGAAAGAGTAAAGGCATGGGTGACCTGCTAGTAAAGAAGATAGTCGAGAAGGTATATTAGAAAGGTCAAGGTTTTGTCCGCTTATTAACATGTTATCTTAGTTTGGAATAAGAATCATATAAATCAGCAATATATGACACCATCTTAACAAAACAAAAAAAAAAAAAAGACTATAGGAGATATAGTCAACAATCTCCCCCGCATACTCAGCCAGCCTAACAAGTACTTGCCATATGATAATCCGGTAATGATCAAGAACTAATGTAGTCATTGCTATACTCAAATTTTGGATAGTGGAGTTTCCTTGCTACCAAAAGTTATTAATATCTAGGCATAAATCCCGGCTCCTCCCAAAGTCCATATCTTTCTTTGGACAGCCCTTCTTAATGGTATCAATACTCTTGATAATATTCAAACAAGAAGGAAGTTTCTAGATATCTAGCCTAATGTTTGTGTATTATGCCTCATAGAAGCAGAATCTGTAGATCATATATTTGTGCTTTGTGAGCTGATCTCTGCTATTTTGTCTTCCTTTTTGGGCCTTCTTGGTATTTTTTTGGTGCAGCCTAGCACATTTCCAGAATTTTTTAACCAATGGAGGTTTCCATTCCTCAGAAGAAAAGGGAAGATGATGTACCAAGCAGTCTTGTGTGCTACCATTTGGATGATTGGCTTATTCGGAATCGATGCATCTTTGAAGGAGTGTCTACTTTGAAGTATAAAATTTTGGACAATATCTTTTTTTTCGCTGCAAATTGGTTTAGCATCAAAGAGGAGTTCAGATCTGCCCCTAAGAGTGACATATTAAGGGACTAGGTTACAGTCATGTCATTGGAGCAGTGTTATCCAAGTTTAGGATTTTCTATGATTCTCTCAAGGGGGGTATATCTTTTTGCTGGTTTTGTCTTTTATTTCTTGTGTTTATGTGTTTATAGTTGTTAACTATAGGCCCCATATCTCATGGGTGTATTGTATTTTCTTCTCCCATATTCTATTTTAATATATCCTTCATTATTCATCAAAAAAGAAATATCTTGGCATAAATCCAGGAGAACTACTAAAAAGGAGCACTTTTGCAGGTTCATAAATAATTTTCAGCATGACTTTCCACCAAAAGAAAGAAAAAAAAAAAAAACAGTTAAATGAAGGTAAAAACAGTAAATTATATATATCCATATACGTGCAAATATCTTTTTACCGGGATACAACATTAATAGGATTTTCAACACCTTTGGACCAAAATCCAGATTAAGAACTTGTTAATTCCTTTGTTCAGCTAACCTGAAGCTTTAGATCAACTATATCCTCACTTGACTTGAAGTAGGAATGTTTACATTCATTTCAGATAGATGTTGGTTTTGCCAAAAAAAAAAAAACACTCAAAACAAGCAGCATGATGACCCCAAGTTACATTAGATCCAGATGAAAAAAATTAGGGTATTAAGACAGGGAATTTCCAAAGGATCTAAAACCTCAATACCTTTTGGGGGCCAAATACCTCCAATCTCTACCGTAGGTGCCAAAGAAGAATTGAAAAAAAAATCTCAAAAAAGAAAAACAAAAAAGAACATAACCTCTGAGCAAAACCCTAATCAACCCTAGTCTCTAGGACTCAGGCATGGCTGGCCAAGCTGAATTTCCTTTTCACTCGTTCAATAGACCTAACATTTTCACTGATCATGTATGTAATTTAGATTTGAAATCTGCTATTGTGGTAGCTCCTTTGTTTTTGAGAAGACATTTAGTGTCTCTACATCCCAATCTCTTGTTTTTCCAACAGTCTTGTAACTTTTCCTCGATTAGGTCACATTTGTATGGAACCCTCAAACTAGTCCACTCTGTCCGTTCCGTCCCAGTACCAAACTCGTTCTACTTAACCCATTCTGAATCCTGTAGATTTATCCAATTATACAAACGCAGAACATTTATCCATTGATGCCTAAATTCATAAGCTAAAGATTTTCCACTCAATTCATTCTTTCTTTGAACAAATCAAGCTTGTCTCTTCATCCCACAATGAGGCCTTTTTGGAATGCCATGAATCAGACCTGATATTTACTTTATCTTGATACCAGAGAACTAAATGTTCAAGCTCTTTAAATGTTGTCTCACTTCAACTTAATCAAGAAGCATCAGTAATAGGTTCATATGTACAACATTAAAAGATATCCATGTAATGAAAAGTAATGATCCTTGGAATCTCATACATGGATACTTCAAAGGATCATAACTAGCATATTATTGGCAGATCAGCCATTGAAAGGGGCATAGTTTCTTACAAATTGTAGAGACCGTAACTACATGTTTCATCCAAGTGAAAGACAAGTGTTTCCTTTATTGTTACCTGCATAAATCTTAGGTTGAGTTCACTGGAAGCTAACAAGTGCAACTTCAGCGCCAAGTTGTCTGTCCAATTGACATATACCTATATTTCTTTTTAGCCATAAGGTCATTTTATACAAAAGCAAAGAAATAAATTAGGGCATAATCCTCCAAACAAAGATCGAAAGGAAAAAGATAAAAGAGTCCCTTACAAATGCACTCATCTCAATGCATACATTCCATCGTCAATTTCTTTCAGTTTCTAACCTTTTTTTCCACTGATTTTCAAAATCATCCTCTCACCCACGTTAAAATTTCTGCAAGTCAGAAGGTCGAGTTGTAGCACCAACTTTTATTATACTTCCCCCTCTTCCTGGATAAGTTCTCACTTCCTATATTAACAAACACCACACGTCATGTCCTGGCCACAAAAATCCCACTGAATCATAGATCCCTGTAAACCATTTCCCTTCCCAAATACCTGCTTCTGCTCCAGTCTCAACACTGGCATTAGGGACTGGTCAACTATCGTTCACATTTAGTTGCTAGTTTTTGGACTGTTATCTCTTCTATTTTGGTGGTGATTTTTTGATATAGTTTGTTGTCTTTCTTTGTTTCATAGTGTGTTTGTCTTTCTTTGTTTATGCTGTATTCTATGTGATCCCACGTCTTGTGGGATCTTCCCCCTCTCTTTTGATCTTAAGGAAATTTTCATTACTTATAATAAAAAAAACTATACTAAAATAACAATTATCCAAAAGCCATCCCACCTTAGCAGCTATCTTCTAAATTGATACAGATATTCATTTCAGTAAATCCTATCCAATGCTGTAACACCAACACTTTACTTCTATCAAAATTAATGACTGAAAATTACCACCTACCTTTAGAATCTAGAAGATTTCTTCTAGAGATCTCTTGGTAAAATAGAAAAGTACCTCTTAGATTTCTTCTAGAACTTTCTTAACAAAATAGAGAAGTCTCTCTAAAAGATTTCTTCTAGAGATTTCTTGTTAAAAGAGAGAAGTCTCTCAAAACTTCCTCCACCTCCTTAATTTTTCTATAAACTGGTTCAAAGCATATTCATCCATTGCAATCAAGTGAGAGACAGTGTGTAAGTAGAAATGGTACGAGTGTGAGGTTCAAGCGAGAGTGTGATGTGAGTGTTCTATATTTGTGAGGCAAAACGGCGTATATCATTATTGTGTACAAATGTACAAGTGTTTTCTATAATACACAACATTCTCTATTTGTAATCTCAACAAATTCAACATGGCAAATATAGTAAAAGAAAAAAAAAATTGCAGATTCACAAGTACAACTTCAACGGTTAATTACAGAGCTTAAACTGAAAATTTTCATTAAATTCCAACTCAGAAACATGGAATTCGAAATTGGGAGAGAGAGACGGAGACGTATCTATCAAGACGACGATGCAATAGAAAGAACTTACAATGGTAGCAATTCTTTCGGAAGAAGCCATGATAACTCTCCCTTGGGGATCTAACACGAACCCAGCAGGAGGTTTCGGCAACTGAGAAGGTCGGTAAGATGCAGTAGAAGCTTCGCCATCCATATCTTCGAACATATCTTCATCGCCTTCACTACCAACACCACCACCACCCCTCTTCTTATTCTTCTTCTTCTTGGTTGGTCCTGGGGCTTGCTTCTTTACAGAGCTGCTCTGATGCTTAGCAGCACGGCTCCTAACGAGGCCGAAACGATTGTTGTTGGTGTAACAGCGGTTATCAGAGAACGAAATTGAATTTGAAGTGAAGGCAGAGGACTTTGTGAGATAAGGCGAAGAAAAAGATGCGTTGTGTCGGACAGCAGAAAGATTAATAAGGAACGGACTAGCAGAGAGGAAATTTGAAGTAGCCCTAGTAGTTGTCGTCGAGATTGAGAACACCATATTCTTGATTCGTTGTTTTCTTTGTGTTTCGTTTGATTTCTTGTTCTGGGTAGTGTTAGTTCTTGCTTTCGTCAGGTGGGTAGGAAATGGAAGGGAAGCACCTAAAACGCCATGACAGAATGACTACACTGTTGCTCTTAACCTGTTCAGATATTGTGCCCATTATGGAACCCGCAACTCGCAACCCTTACACCCGTTTAAAATGGGTTCGGGTTAGCACAATATGGACATTAATACCTACTTATAAATGGACAAGAAAATGCCACTTTCTTGGAACATTATGCTATCAATTATCCGTCGGTTTGATTTGAGATCTTGTCACTGTAGCATCTTACAATAGAACTTTTTTTAACAATCAAAACCCTTTTATATTTTCAAAAGCAAAATCTTTATAACTATTTGATGCTGCACGTGATAGCATCTTAATCAAATTGCAATAACAAATGGATAATAGGATGCTTCCAAAGATACTTCTGAATTGAACTTCTTGGATGGTTTCCTAGCAAACTGGGATCTCCTTCTTTTTTGAACAAATGGCATATGGACTATTTTGAAATTTGAACTAGAGTAGTCAAAAAATTGCTTAGAGGATGATCCCAATTCAAGGCATCGTGGTTGAAGCTGAATAGCTAATTAACTCCCTTTTGGTGTGAGAATAGGTATCCTCTGAACTTTCACCTTCGGTGTATTTGGCATTTCCCCTTCACATTCCTTGATTGTAGTCATCATAACTGATGTAGTGTCAATCAAGTTAGTTAGTTGGGGTAGTCCCAATCATAACCTACATAGGCATGGTTGCACTTAATTTGACTTGAAAATGGGTAAAAAACCCATAAATAAGTGGTTACGGGCTAGATGGGTCATATAACTAGGTCAGAACATGGTCATAGGCCGACGTTTCGGGTGCCAAGATCAGCCCAGGTTTATACGCACTTGAGTTGGGCGTGATTGGGCTCGCTTGGCCCGCGCGCGCAAGTCTCTAGCGCACAGACCTGGTTTCAGGGACCAACGCCCACTTATTGGGAAAATTACTATAAACACTATCTTTTAAAATGTTATTCCAAAATACACTACCTTCATAACTAATTGCCAAGTTTACACTTATTTTATAAAGAGTATGACAAAATGCCCTACTGCATATATCAAAAGACAAAAAATACCCCTTTTACCCCCGGTTTACAACTCACAAACCGGTCTAAATAATAAAATTGTTGAACCTTACTCCTTTATTTTGGTTGTTCCAAACCAAAAAAAAAAATTCAATCAAAACCTTTCGTCTACCATCTTCTATGCCAGTTTTTCGGTTTAACAAATTTGAAGTACTACTATTGCGATTGGTGCTTTTGTTGTGTCTGCTTCTTACCTGACATGTTGAACCACAAGTATAAAAACTGGTTTATGAGTTGTAAACTAGGGGCAAAATGGGCAATTTTTGTCTCTTGACACATGCAAGAGGGCATTTCGTCATTTTGTTTATAAAACCAGTGTAAACTTGACAATTAATTGTGAAGGTAGTGCATTTTGGAATAAAGTTTTAAAAGATAGGGTGTACAGTAATTTTCCCCCCACTTATTATTATTATTTTTTCTTTTGGGTGGAGCTTCGGGCTGGGCTTGGAGCGCGCATGCGTGGGTATGCCCAAGCACATTGGGCTTCCATGCACGTGCGACCCACTAGTGCTTGGCTCGTACAGCGCACGTGGCCCATAGCGCCTGCAAATTTTTTTCTTTTTTGAAGGCGGGCCGGAACGCCGAGTTGGACCCAAGAGTGCGAGCGCACATGAGTATGAACCAGGCACGCTGGGCTTTTCGTGCATGCGCAGCCCATGCCACCTCTATACACATTTTTTTTGCCTTTTTTTTCTTAAAATGAGCCAGGACTCCAGTTGGACATAGGAGCACGTGGATACACCCAAACGCACTGAGCCAACGCCTATGCATGGCCCAAATGTGCTGGGCTAGCGCATACCCGGGGCCCAAAGCACCCGAGCATTGTACTGCCATCCTTGTTGGTCTGTTTTCTCCAGAAAACCATTTGTAGTGACCAAGCGTCCGCCATTTGTAGTGACCAAGCTTCCACCTAAAAAATGTTGCTGAGTGCTAACATGGTGCTCTAGGCGCTCCCAAGCAGACAAACACACCAGGAAACTGTGCTTGAGTGCTGCCATAAAGTCTCAGATACATTTCAAGTAGTGAAGATTGAGCAATTCAGGTTCTTCTTCATCTTCTTGCCGCCTCCTTTTTTTTTTCTTGCTTTGTCGTTCTCCTATATCTGGGTTTGTAGATAAAGATCAAGTGTGACCTATAATCCTTATCTCATTCCTTTGCCCATTTTCTTTTTGTCTTCCGGAGCCTTGTCATGAATATTTAGAAAGAGATTTCAGAAAATAAATAGAAGTCCATATCTTACCTTTTCATAGAATACTCTTGAATATTTTCTCTTCTTATCTCCTAGGATCTCTCTTGATTTGTTTGTCTGATCTCCTTCCCTTTTTTTTCTCTTCAAACTCGTCCCTTTTATAGAACATTGGACGTGGGGTAGTTATGAACTACCCCACTCAAAGAGGTTACAACCCCCATGTTAAGGCTCCTTCCCTTTTTTTTATTTCTTCTTTTTTTTTATTTGAAAAGTGGGGCCCAATAGTGCCCCTCAATTATTGGAGGTGTACAATTACACCTATGATAACTGAAACTCCCTTTTAATGGGACCCAATTTTAGTTGTATCTAATCTTCTTTTATTTCAATTAGAATTTGGAATTCTAATTCAAATGGAAACTATATCCGTAGGGGGTCAATATATAAACATGAGGACCCTAGGGATTTGAGACTTCTTGTTAGTGTTTCCAAAGCAGAGTTGAGATTTACAAACATGGCCACATCGAAGACCAAGGTCTTCTTATTCATGTCTCTTCTTCTTCTTTTTTTCTCTCCTTTTTATTATTATTTAATGGCTTGACTTATGATGAGCTCCCTAAGCCTAGTATCCTTGGATTCCTTGGATATCATCAAAGTCCTCAAAAACTGCTAACCCTCTGTACGTTGTATAAGGAACAGGAAGGCAAGATCAAGCCTAGTAGTGACTGGGAAGAAGCTTTTAAAAGCATCAATATTTTTCCTCCATAGTGATCTGGGCTGATCAGTATGAGATAAAGCAATTCCTCTGGAAGGAGTTCCAAAATAAACTTATAATAAATCCCAAGAATGGATCCAACTGAATGCAAAACCACTACCCGGAATATTACTCCACGCCTTTATCACCTACCTAATATCATGAATGGCGGTTTTTGATTGCTTCCAATGAGCTGATCTGATATTATCCCATATAAATTGGGAGTAGATCTAGAATACTCGAGACAAATATGAAGCCCAAATTCTGGCCCTTTGGGTCTATGGGGTTAAGTAACCACACAAATCCTGTACTGATACACCTGGCCAGCATGTGGACATCTTAGGTTGTGATGACGATACAGTTTATGATGAGAAATCATCAATATATTATAAAGACCTTTCATTGTTTAATTTAATGCCTCAGAACCAATATCTACTAATATTGTAAAAGTGTTCTTCCTTTGATCAACTACGTGGGTTTGGTATGTCGAGACCATCATGTGGATTTGGTATGAAATCATCTGATTGCCTCCATGATAAGCCCAACAGATCGTAGAACCACCTCCTTCATTTGACATGTCTAAGCTGACACAACCTATATATTAAGTGGGTCAAAGTTTGGTAGCCTTGAAAAGTTGAATTGTAATCCCTTGATTTGACCCCCTCTTGGACCCAGACGTCCTCACTCCTTAGATTGGAAGTTATCATAAAAGCATGAGTTCTTCCATCGTCTCCAAATTCTTGAGTCAGTTGGAATAATACCTTCTAAATATGTATGTCCCATCTAGTCTGGTGACTGCCTTTTCGGGTCAGAACATGTCATCTCTTATGATGATGCATAGTGAAACTCCTGTATGTTGTTCTGTGCCCATTTTCTCCATGTCATCAACCCATTTCTCTTACTGGGCTCGGGCTATCTGTATGACATGGTTTCTATGACCCAACATCATGTGTGTTCAAGACTTTGGGCTGAAGGCTGTAGTCATCAAGGGCCTCAATGTCTGGGGGCCCACAAATAGCAATATCATAGATTGAGCCCACGGGCCTACGTTAGTCAATAATTTATTCCACTTAGGCCGATGGACCATTGAACATATGGAGTATTTGGATCCTTTACAGTGCCTTAAATAGGATTGAGTAAGGCAATATAACCTTTAGGTGTGATTTTCTATATAAAACCCAAAGGAAGAATATGTTATAAGTCAATTGATTAAACCGTGAGTCAACGGGCTTGATAATAGCCCACTAAAAGAACCACGTAGGGGAGGAAGTTTGGTGCATTTGATTCTTTTGATTTGAGAAAAGGGAGTCCCAATCAAAAGGTACCACCAAATATCCATAATTAAGGGTGCTTCATGACCTTCCACAAAGATTGAATTTTTCAGCTGCTTCATTCTAGCAGTGGGACCCTCGTAATTCTGTCCATGATAATTAGGAAATTGAAACCTTTATCAATGCGATGGCAAGCTACTTGCCAAATTGATTAAAAAAAAATCTCACCCATGAGTCATGATTAATAGAAATGTGCTATCATCCACACAAGTATGTATACTAATTATCTTTGTTTTCAGAATGGTGACCCATGTCCTCCATAGCCCTCACAATTATTTTGAGCAAGTATTGGCCTCGTTTGGCTTTCATTCCGGATTTAGGAACTCATTCCGAGAATGAGTTCTTAAAACTCATTTTGCGAATCAATTTTGAAATATTTTTAATTGCGTTTGGTTAGCACGTAGCGGAATGAATTTTCACCTAGAAAACTGTTTGGTTAACAAGTAAAATAAAAATGAGTTCCATGAAATTTTTTTTTCCCTTTTTTTTCTTTTTCCATGAATAATTATAAGAAATTGGTTGATCCTTGAAAGATAAAACTTGAAACACCTAAGAAATGAGAAACAAAAACAAAATAAAGGATGGGTTTGCTGATTATGTCTATTAATGTAGCAACCCGGAACCAGGTCCACCCATATCGGGTTTATATTGGCTCCTGGGCAGTAGCTTAGGGCCCAAAATGTGGTAAAAACTAACTTAAGAACTAACCAGACACAATTATAACATCCTAAAATTTTCGGAAAAACGACTATATAACGCCTGTATTTATAAGAATGGGCTAAGCCCTCAAACCAATACCTGATAAACACAATAAAAACATATATACAATATACATCATTCCAAAAAGTAAACCATCCAACTCATTGCAAAGTTCATTACATTAATACAAATAATACTCTCAAGGTCCTTCACTATTGCAAGAATGCGATATAGCTTCAGCAATTGATTGTCTAAATGCATCCATCCTCCTTATTCCTTGTTCTTGTATTACTCCATCTGGATCTGGTTCATCATCAATGTGCTCTTCTTCAATAATTAAATCTTCTTCTTCATATTGGCTAAATAACTCATCTCTCAATGCTTCTTGTCTAATGAAGTTATGCACAGTACATGCAGCAACTACAATATTTCTTTGTGTTGGAAATGGGTATGGAGGCATTCTCTTAAGAATAGGAAAGCGTGCCTTCAACACACCAAAGCATCGCTCGATTACATTCCTCAATGAAGAATGAGCATGATTAAATAACTCTTTCACTCCACTTGGTGAGCTACCTCGTCTATAGTCTGGTAAATGATAGCGCACTCCTCGATATGGTGCAAGAAAACCCGGCATGTTTGGATATCCAGCATCAACAACATAATACTTTCCTAATAAAATAATAACATATTTCAATAACTTGGATATTTAAAAAAAGTTATATATAACTATAAAATTTATTTACCTTCAGGGGCTTTTGGAAAGTTCAAATGTGGTTTATGTATAGCCTCCAAAAGAATTCTTGAATCATTAGCTGAGCCCTCCCAACCAGCATAAACAAAGGTGAATCGCATATCAAAGCCACATGCAGCCATCAAATTTTGGGAGATATTTGACTTCCTATCTCGATAAGGAATTTGCTTCTCAGTAGAAACCACAGCATCAACCAAAGAGCCATCAATTGCACCAATACAATCCTTTACAAGATAAAAAAAAATATAAAATTAAAATAGAAAAAAACAATGACAACTATTTAAACAAAATTTCTATTTAGTATATACCTTGAACCATGGATAATGCTTTGGATTCCCGCGAATTTCTATTGGAGTATGAGCAAATGACGGGGGCACTATAATTTCTTGTGCAAACTTTACAAAAGCTAATAGCACCTTATTAAAGTGACGGCTTATTGTTTCACCTGAATGTTGAAACCTTTCTTGCATGATTCTGTTTCTTTCATTATGTCCAATGGTTAGAAGAAAAATAGCTAATTGCTCTTCCACAGTTACTCTTCGTGTGTCTTTTAATAATTTACGCTCACGAAGAGCATAACATAAGTTTCTAAACACATGTTTATCCATTCGAAATGAATCATAGCATCTTACAGGATGACCAGTTAATACTTCTTGCACATAAGCATGCCCTGTAAGAAGAGAAACATGACATGGTTCTTTACAAAGAAACAAATCCATGTAATTTTGTATTGCTGCTGCACTAGCCAAGTATAACAACACCTCTTCATCATCTGAGTCCATTATAACTGTTACATAAAGTCATCCACAAGCATAAATATAAATATAAAATAAATAACATATACCTAAAGAACAAAAGTCGTGTGTAATTCAAAAAGATCATGTTTTTTATGATTATTGTTCATTAAATACAAAAGATCATGTATAACTATTACAAAAAGTTATGTATAATTTCTATACCCAAAAGATCATGTAGAGTTTGTCACATTTGTATAACAAAAAAAAAAAAAATCTTTCTAATCACATATAAAGTTCCAAAATATTTTCTTTATAGTTTCCAAAAAGTGCAACTTCATACTAAATTGAAGTCATTCGTGACAATATCCTCTTCAACCATATGATACGCATCTCTGGGTTTAGTTCTATGAAGGTCTCCCTTGTAGCAGGATTCTGAAATGCATCAACTGCATCCATAAACATCTCGCTTCCCTGTGGTATCTCACTCATTTTCATCAAATACTCAATACAAGCACCAATGGAGAATTTGTCAACTTTTGTCTCATTTCTGTTCATTTTTGCTTGAGCGAGGTTCACTAGGCCAGAAATAGCCTGAGTCAACTCAGACGATCTTGAATCTTTTCTATGTCGTCTAGCTGCAGAAGGTGCTTCAAGTGGTCTTTTACGTTGACCACTCCCACTTCTCTCATCTTGAATTCCAATATCATTATCTTGAGTCTCCAATTGTGATGCTGGAGATGCATCTGGAGTGCATGGAACTGGTGAATCAATTTGTACAACGTCATCTCCATTATCATTTGGTAAGCTATCTTGTGAAGGGGCCCAACTTGCCTCCCCAGTCGCCATGGTACCACCAAATATAATGCACAACTCATTGTAAAATAACAACGGCTTCTTGCGAAATTGAGCTGCATCTGGGTTTGCCTGTTAGTAATATTTTGTTATGATGTGTCACAATAATAAAAATAACTTCTCTATTTAAAACTAATGTACCTTTATATAATCATTCCACTTTTCAGCCGATGCAGAAAATGTTCCAAGCTCGTCATCCCAACCCATTCCACTGTTCTCCATTAACTTCTTCCATGCACTCCAAGCTCTTCTCAGTGAACTATAAAGATTTTTCAATTGGGCTCTATCATATTATAAATGGGTCTTCAAATTGAATTCCTTATTTATTGTGGCCCACCCAGACTTGTTGAAACTTGAGCCTGGCCTATTGCCATTAAGCGTTTGTTCTAATGCAAGGTCGATAAAAATCTTTTTCAAATCATCCGACCAAAAGGCTTTATTTTTAGCCTTTGATGCTTGTTGAGTTTCCATGAATCACTGAAACATAAAAGTAATAACAAGAGATGTTAAGTTAGAGTAATTACATGGACTCTTTAGTATTTCTTATTTTTGTTGTTTGCTTTTTTTTAATGAATGAAATCTCTTTCATTGTTACAAGTATCTTGCCCAATAATATTTTTTATCAACTTCATCGGTACAAGAGATTCCCTCATCATCAAGTGAACCTTGTTCAATTGGCTGGATCAATGACTTAGTCCACCATAGAGAACCTTTATGTTCTTCAATAGATAGCAAAATTATATACCATTGAGTTGATGCATCCAGATTGATTTCTACCAACATCAGTATTTCTATGATCTTTAGTAACAACATAGATGCCGTCCACTTGCTCTAAAGCATCTAGGATAATTTTAAAAAGCTTTATCTGCAGTCTTGGAATTCTATAGCTTGAGATTAGATTAGAAAGTCTAACTGTTGTGTCCTCCTCAAATCCTACGATCCATGTCAAACCCAGAACCTATCCAAGTAGATCCTAGGGATATCTTTCCACAAGAAGAGCTTTTGTATTACTGATTGAAGTAGGTTCCATGAATCTAACCTTGAATATAACAAGGTTAGATTCATAGAGCTTAATATTGAGTATTCTGTTTTGAGAATACTCAAAACAGAATACTTAAAATTGTATTACTGTTTTGAGAATACTTAAAATTGTCTCACCATATCTCTAAATTGTTGGGACCACATCAACACTCACGACTACATGATGTTTGGAGGCAAACACCCCACTTAGGATATTCTAAATCTAGAATTTCAATTTCTTGCACAGTCACATCTCAATTTATATAACAAATGCAGCCATAGATCAAAAAGCAAACAACAAAAATAAGAAATACAATCAGGCAAACATATTTTTAAGTTTAATGCTCACTCTTGCCCTTGCTTCACAAGGCAAGCAATAATGACTAGAAATGCTGAAAAAAAGAAGCAAACTTGAAACACACAAGGATGCAATATGGTGGTCCAAGATCACCCAATAAGGCATGATCCAGAGGATAAATGTTTGTGTGAAACAAGAAATTCTGTAAGCATACGAACTCTTTGCAACTAGACATAAGTTCACATTAAAACAACCATAACCATGGCAGACATCAGCTATTTGACTAGTATGCCAAACAATGCAAATGTAGAGGAGTGGTTATAAATTTGGATACTTACCATGAGTCAAGAAATTTATCCACAATTTCAGGAGAACTTTCCTTGTAAAGCTCCACTGTTATACTACCCTTTGAGGTTTTTAGAAAATAAAAAAGAAAAGCCGCAATCCATGACATGGGGGCTTAAACTTAAACCCCACTACAGCTCTTGAGTGGAAGACTGGAACTGTGCCTTTTGCAAAGTCGCACCAATCCAGCCAAGGCACTAAAACGAATAGATTCCAGTAAAGAAATCATCAAACCTGATGGATTCCACTAGAGACACCAAAGCAAACATTTCATTTCAGACCAAAAACCTAGAAATGGAACAAGTTGATCAAACAATCCACCAAATATCTCATCGCAGTGCTTTGATTCCAAGCACGAAATTCAGTTTGGTCACTTCCTATAAACCAGCCACAGAAGATTAGTTGGCTCAGAAACCGGTTACGTGGCTTCTTAATTTTTTAATGGCCAAAGATCAGCAAAGTTCCTAAAGTTAAAGCCTTTGAAGACCAAATCCTTCCACTGTAAAATAAGAACAGAAAGAATGGCGGAAGAGAGAAGAGGAGAAAGCTGAGATCAACTACCTCAATGAGGTGCAAGAGACACCTTGACGACCTCACGAGCAGCGTCGGCGTCTGCGCTTCTTGTCTCCGGGAGCGACTCTTCGCCCTTATCGCAGCTCAAGACCAGCAAGCCCAAGCTCGAGCGGACGAGGATCGCCGCCTCTCCGACGCACACCCTCCACCTCTTGTCTTCCCTCGCTTCGTCTCTCCTTACATCACGCGCCGACGACTCGTCCTGGCACCACCAACAACGAAACCACAACAATTTTTGCTTTGAACGACTCCTCACCTGGTAACCAAGACCAAGAAGAGAAACGCAAATGTGTTGCTTTGAAGAAGAAGAAAAGGCCCAATTCGCATATTTACAATTTTTGCCATTGATAAAATTTTAAGTTATTTACAAGTTTGCCACCGCAAAAAGGGCAAAACTCATTCTCAAATTCTAAAAACGGGGTCAAACCCGTTTCCAAAAATCAGGGTTTTTCTCATTCTCATTTTAGAAGAATGAGTTTTAGAACACTTAACCAAACGCCTTTTTATCTCTCAAAATGAATTTTAGGCTTTGGAACTCATTCCAAGGCCTGGAATGAGTTCCCAAAATGAAAGCCAAACGAGGCCAAGCTCCCAAAGAGTGTTCCTATATATAATATTAAATGTTTCCTTTTAATTGGTGCTACCAAGACTGGTGGTTTAAGCAAATACTATTTAATGCTCTCGAATGCATTCTAGCATGCTTGATCCCACACGAAAGGAGTGTCCTTCATTAGCCTGGAAAAAGGTTGACATCTTCTAGATAAATTGGAAATAAACCTTCGTATATAAGCGAGTCTTCCTTGCAATCCATGTAACTCTCGTAAATTACGAGGAGGTGGATTTCAATGATCGCTTTGATTTTTGTGGGATCAATCTCAATCCCTTGATATCAAACAACAAAACCAAGGAATTTCCTGGAAATCACGCCGAGCGCACACTTCAAAGGGTTCATATTCAGCTGGTGTTTCTTTAGCCTGTCAAAAACTCTTTTAAGATCACCAAGGTGGTTTTTTCTTTCTTTAGTTTTGACAACTAAGTCGTCAACATAACACTCAATAGTGTTATGGAGCATATCACTAAAAATGATTGTCATGGCTCGTTGATAAGCAGCCCCTGCATTTTTTAACCCGAAAGCCGAAAGTCATTGTATAACAATAAATTCCTTTGGGTGTTCGGAAAGCCGTGAATTCCTCATCCTCAGGTGCCATCTTAATTTGATTATAACCTAAGAAGCCATTCATAAAGGATAAGGCACCAAACCCTGTAGTTGCATCTACCAGTAACTCAGTAATTGGTAGAGGAAATTCATCTTTAGGGCAGTCGTCATTAAGATCAATAAAATCTATGCAAATTCGCACTTGCCCATTTTTCATGGGCTGTTTCTCACTAGATATTTCCAATTTATGGACAACAATTTTGGGGTCTAACCCTGGCATGTCCTAATATCCCCAAGCAAAGACATCTTGATATTCCTAGAGTAATTGTTCATAGCTTCCCAACTCTTCTTCAAATAACAAAGCACTTACAAAAGTTGGTTTTGGATCAAGCTTTGTTCTAAGAGATTTAATTCTCAAAGATCGTCAACCGTCGCTTGGCCACCATCTTCAATTTCGACAGGTGCCAACTGAACTTCTTGAAGAAAATTCGAGGTTTCCTCTTGTTCATCACCTGAATATTTGGAATCCTGATCCGGTGCTTCCACCTCGTCTAACTGGCATTCTTGAATAAAGTTGCAATTAGCTTGCACAATCATTTCCATGCCTTGGTTATCTTCATCAATTTTTGACCTTTTGAAGATAACCTTGCATTTATCCTTCTTAACACCGCCTTTCCTCTGAATTTTCTCAAAATTTCCAAGTCTTTCAAATACAAATACACGTGGTTTTTCTTGTGTAACGATATCCTCACATTGTTCACTACCAAGAATAGACTTTTCTTGATCTGTGAAGGCTTGAATTTTAGAGGAGGATGCTTCTGCATAAGGCTTCTTGTGCAAGCTTATTTGTTTTTTTGCTTCATTCTTGTGTAAAAAGACCTTCTTTGATTTGTCCTTCACTACAATGGAAAGCGAGGGCTTATGCCCTTTGAAAAATACCTTTCTATTTACACCTCCATTAGCTTTAAATGTCATCGAGATCATAAT
This sequence comes from Buxus sempervirens, assembly GCA_947561395.2. Taxonomy (NCBI): domain Eukaryota; kingdom Viridiplantae; phylum Streptophyta; class Magnoliopsida; order Buxales; family Buxaceae; genus Buxus; species Buxus sempervirens. The sequence continues at coordinate 24,733,950 of OX387190.1, read as the reverse complement.
CCGAGACTCAGAGATAGAATGGTTTATTTTCTGAAGAGGACCAGAATAACTTGTAGTAAGTGATGTCATGGTATCTTTAAGGGATACGAAGGCTTTCTGCCCAAGCTTCTTTTGACATTTAGGTACAATATCTAAAAGTCATTTTAAGCTCTGATGTTGCCTCTACCCTTTTGTTGTTAGGGTTTTGTTGTTCATGATGAAGTGCCACCTTAATTTGAGGCAACTTAGATGCTACCCATGGGGTTTCTTCGAGTTTAACTCCTTTTATCTCTTGTTTACCACTTTCAAAGGAAAAAGATACTAAATTGGTTGACTTATAAAATTTGGCATCTGCATAATTGACTTCCTCTCCTTTAAATGGATCAGAATCCCTAGAGACCTTCAGAACCTCTCCATTTTTATTGAACGTAAAACATTGGTGGAGGGTTGAAGGTATCACTCCATATGTATGGAGCCATGGGCATCCCAGTAGGGCGTTGTAGGATGTGTCAGCATCAATTACATGAAAGAGAGCGTCTGAATACAACTCTCCTATCTCCACTTTCAAAACAATAGCACAAGCACTCTTTGCCCTACTTGATTAAACCCTTGAATCGTCATTATTGATGGCAACAATTTTCGAGAATTAATTTATCCCAATGCTTCTCAAGGCTTTCAGAGGAAGAATATTTACAGCTGAACCGCAATCTAAAAGAATGCGGTTGAGGAGGGTGTCTCCAATAAAACCTTTAACGTAAAGTGGTTGTTATGGCTTTTAGACCCTAGCTGTAAATCTTCGTCAGTGAAGGTAATAGCTGCCATGCACGAAGCATAATATTTTGGGCTTTTCGATTGAACCTCCACTTGATTTATTTCCTCCTTATAAAATTCAAGGCTTGTTAAAGCCTATATTAATGCCTGTCTCAGATCCTTCAATAATTGCAAAGCATCATAGACGCTTAGCAATGATGGAATACACTTCAGATGGCCCAAAACATCATACTTGATAGTCTACACAGTCTTTAAGTTTTGGGCCACTGGGCCTTTGGGCTTTCACTATCCTTAGAATTTGGATTATCTTTTTAGCTAATCCTTCCTTTACAGGGTCCCCTTTGCGTCGTCCAGAGCGAAGAGTGACCTCATCCACCTCAGGATTTGGATCAAGTGTGTCACTTACTTCACAAGATACCATATTACATTGAATGACTTCTTCATTTAGCAAGTCATCCTTTGACAAGTCGATGTCAATGTAATAATCTCTCTCTCTCTCTCCTTTTTTTTTTTTTTAAAGAGAATGAGATAGGCATTACATACACATGAATTCTTTGAGTAGTGGTACAACCTTGAAGGCTTAGTCATAATGCTATCATACGTCTATTTACTTTTGTAATATCACTAACATGTTTTCCCCTCCTCTTTCTTTTTTTTTTTTTTGTTGTATGTTTCAATGGAAGCAAGTGGTTATATATATCAACAACAAGCCCCAAGTCATGAAGGTGGTGAGCAGTCAATCGGTCCCACATATAAGAGGTCTATTTCTTTGAAAGAGCTTGATACAAGAATTAGTGAAACTGATAAAGTGAGTTGGACCCGAACTAATAATATTCCTAGTGGATGGTTTGAATTTGACCCCAAAAATGATCAAAGTGTCATTAGTTTATGTAGACACTTTGGACATCGTTTCTTGGATGTTTTTCTTGAGAACGTTAATAATAAAAAAGATGGAGACAATCAGTTGAGAGTTGATAAGCGATTTTATCCTGCCCTTCATTTCCTTATTGAAAAGAACAAAGGGTGGGATGGTTTAAAGTTTAGGGGTCTAGCTACATTTCCGCCCTATTTACTAGCATGGACATAATCGATCCTGAGGGATTATGGACATATTTTGAGAGATGCTCATGTTTATGATGCAGTTGCTGTTTCCAGGTATCCATATGAATTTTCTGGCAATGTATGAAGAGCGTTTTGTGAATTATGGGATCCTTTAAGTAACACTTTTCACCTTGATGGTAGTGAAATGGGGATTTCATTATATGATATAAAGATTATTGGTGGTTTGCCCATTTTAGGGGAACCCTATGAAGAGTTTATTCCCACCAACCAATCTTTGTTCAATGTGGGTGGAAAGAAGAAGTGAACATATCCTTCTATAGTGGTAGAGCTTCTGGTTATCCACGCTCACTTATGCTCTTACTTTGGGCAGAAGAAAGTTAGTTACACCCAATGGATTGAACACTTTTTTTAGGAGAGTTGATATATATAGCCTACAGAGAACCCCGGCCGAATACGAGTTACAAGTACCATTCATCTTCATTTCAAAATGAAGGAAAAAATAGAAGAGATCTCTCTTTAGAGGTATCAAAGGAGGGGTATTTGGCAGCATACTTGGCTTTTTGGCTGAGTTACTTCGTCTTGTCTCATGACAGCGATACAGTTAGACTATAGACCTTTTTCATGGCTTCACAACTGGCACGAGCTGTGAATATATCACTTGCTCCCACAGTTTGCGTTATATATATCACGGACTTGGTCAGGTTACTATGCATCCATCTAATCCTGGTATGGCTAACCCGAATTTTTCGATTCACTATCTGATAGCTTGGATGGGGGAGCATTTTCATACTTTATATCATGGTCAGCCAGATATTGAGTTTCTTGGAGACTATCCCTTGATGGCGAGGTATGCAAGTGTTCAAGGAGAGATTACAAATCCCTTTCAAGCATGACTGGTGTTCAAAAATGACCAATATGTTTCCTTTCGCCCTAATGCTTTTTTTAAAGAGGAAGGGCATAACCTTATGGATACACCAGATTTGTATGATGATCATTTTGAATTCCTAGTATGTATGTGCTCATGGTTGCTCCCTATACAAGTGGGTATGGAGACCCTGTTAGAGCCATATTATCCGAATAGATTTTCTCGCCAATTTGGTTTAGACCAAGGCGTTCCTGGTAATCAGTTTCGTTTCAGTTTTAAACAAAGGGGACAGAAATGTCTTGAAGACCTTGTGTGCACACCTAAATCTAACCTAGATCGCACACGAGGCGCATGTGAGATCGTGCGTGCCTCGGGACTTTCGGAGTCACTACTGCCTAAGAGGTGCAGGCAGACACAAGGATTACCTATCCGGGTCTAGGTCTGCGGCTTATTAAAGATCTAGCTAAGTCCTCGGATACGTCCGGGGAAGTCCAAAGACACCCCGGCCCACCCCGTCGGTTTGATAGGTCCCTCGGGTCTCCCTGGTTTTTGAGTCAAGTTCACCCTTCCTAGACCAGCATGCGTCTTTTTGGGTCAAATGGGGTCCTCTGAAGGTGTGGGCCCCTTTTAATTTCATGTTTTATCTTTTTACTTAAGTCGTCTAGGTTGGATACAGGCCCTGTTGGAAGGCCTGTGGGTTGCCAAGTTTGGGCTTGGGCCCAGTAGGGTTATTTGGGTAACCCTTTTGGTTAATTTATCTTAATTTAACAAGGCTAGAAGGCTCAATGGACATGGTCTGGGCTCATGAAATATTATACGAGTGGCCTTGGGCCCGTTCATTGGAAACGGACTTGGTTTTGGGTCGGTCAAAGTGTGGGCCCCATATGTGGGCCCAGGCGGGTCTTGGTGGGCCCATTTAGGCCCACGGTCCACAAGTGGGCTAAGAATAGCCCAAGCAGCTCATTGGGTCAGGTCGAGCCGGTTCAGGTCGGAGCAAATCCAACTGGGCCGGAAAAATTGATTTTTTAAGTTATTTGGAAACTGCCCGTATTTGCTATATGGGCTGGCCTAGCCCGTAAATGCAATACGGTTCAAGCCTGCCCGTATAGTAAATACGGACATGCCCGGACCGTACTGTATCTACGGGCATCTGCTCGATTTTATCATTTTACATTGATTTCGGCCGGGATCCGTCCGGTCGTCTTGTTTGGGTGTCTGGCAATTCTTGCTGGGGGTTTCTAGCACCTTTGCAATGGTGCAAACTCCTTGTTCTTGGTTCCAAGATCTCCTTTTCTTGAATGTTCGACAACGAGAGGCATCTCCACTTCTTTGTATCCATTTGAGCTAGTTTTAGATGTGCATGCAGATTTTTAAGAAGGGAACGAGGGGGTAAGTTAAGGATACATGCAGATGTTCTAGAAGGACAAACCCCTCCATCAAATGAATCAATTAAATCATCAAAGAAGCAGGATTAGTAAAAAAAATGCTAAGACAAATTCCATTAGCTCATAACATTCCTTTCCTCCCGGTTGGTAAGTTTTTCTCCAATGGGGTCTTATTTGCTTGCACAAAAGAAGCCGAATATGTTAGAAATAGCGCAAGGTTGGCAAGTCAAATGAGCCCAAAACAAGAAATCATCAAAATAAATTGATATTCACATATGTTAAATAAAAAAAAATCACCAAGAACATTACCGTACTATTCCCTTCTTGTTTTGATATGTCGTGGTTCTCCGAGAGATTTTGGCAGCGCTTCCGCACTCCCGTTGCTTTCTCAAAATGGGCTTGAAAAGGGGTTCTCCCACTAGGGGTTGAAAGGGATTGAAAGTGGGGACAGTGGGTAGATTTTGGCAACGCTTCTGCGCTCCTGTTGATTTCCCAAAATGGGCTTGAAAAAGGGGTTCTCCTATTCCTAAATTGAAAGGGTAAAAGGAGAAAGGATTAGGTGTAGTGGAGGGGAAAAATGGGGACTTTTATGGGCTAGTGGGATTCCGGCAGAGTAGGGATGTGGAGGGAGCCAAGAAGGAGAGGGGGATCAAAGAAAGGGATGTGGAGACTAGCCTTGCTTTTTGGAATGGGGGTGGCCCCCTTTTATAGTTAAAAAAATGACCAAAATACAAATATTTGTTATATCATGTCTTTTTTTTTTTTTAAAAAACAATGATGACTTGATTCCTTTCTTATTCTCCAAGCAAGTGTTGGATGAATTCTCCACATGGAAGAATTCGTCCATTCTTATTTCCTAAGTTTTTTTTTTTAATTTAATTACTTAGATATTTATATTATATTATTATTTTATTATTAGATTTTTATTCTTTTGTCCTTTCTTTGATTCTTGCCACATGTGCAGATTTATTGAAATTTTGACTGCTCACAACTCTTTCATCTGATATCCGATTTCAACAAACTTAGTGTCATTGGAATAAGCTCGAGATGCTCTATCCATTGAGCTAGAATTTAGCAGCAAACTTAGGTTTTTTAGCAGAAGTGCAAAGTCGCGTCCCGGAGCCAATTTTGCTCATATCTCTTTATCCGGGACTCCGATTCCAGCAAACTCACTTGCGTTGGAATCATGTCGATGTGCTCTTTCTGCTGGTATGAAATTGAGCAGCTAATTAGGAGTTTAGCAAAAAGCCAACTTCTGCTACTTCCAAGTTTGACCGGCCCATAACTTCTTTATCCGGACTCCGATTCTAGCAAATTTAGTTGCGTTAGGATCGTGTCGGAAATCTCTATCTGCCAGTATAAAATTGAACTATTGATTCAACTTTTGGCAAAAAATCAAAACTGCCCTCCGGGAACCGATTTTGCTCATAATTTCTTATCCGAGACTCCGATTCCAGCAAACTTGGTTGCGTTAGAATCGTGTCGAAGTGCTCTCTCTGTTGGGGCTAGATCAGACAACTGATCTGGGTTTTAGCAGAAAGTTGATTTCTGCTATTCCCAGTTTTGACCAGCTCATAACTTCTTCATTTGGACTCCGATTTGGACAATCTTGGTGCCGTTAGAACCATATCGGAATCCTCTATCCAATGATATGAAGTTTGGTGGTCAATTCATGCCAGATCAAAAAGTCAACTTTTGACCCTTCTGGGTTTGACTTTTAGTTTGACTTTTCATTTTTCTTCATTTTAGGGGTGCAAAAATCAGGTGTCTACACCTTGCAAAAGACCAAAAATTCCTTTTACAAAGAAATACCATAGCATTATTTCATGTCCCTCATATGAGCTGTATGGGAAGTTGTACATGGTGGTATTGTAGGTGGTGGGCCCAGAGCACTGCAACATATTTGGGTAAGTCAAGATGAAGATGATTGGGAAAGAAAGGAGAGAAGAAAAGAAGGAGATCAAGTGAAGCTCAAAGATAAGGATAACCTGAATTGAACTTTTGAATTGTTAGATCAAGGCGTGCCAAAAACCATGTTGACCAAAAATTGTAATATTTGATCGAACACGATTTCACCCATTATTGTGGGTTTTATTTTGTAGGGTACGGACCCATTTAAGGCCATTGGCCTTTAATTATATCCTAGTCTCCAGAACAACCCTTTGATTCTAACTCTCAAAGTATATATAGAAATACTTGGTTTGATTTGTGTTTTTGTTATTATGGCTGAACCCAATGTTCGGGCTACCTACATACCCAAGTATTTGGGATCAAGACATATTGTAGTTCAATGGGATTTGGGATTTAAAGTTTGGTTTGGGTTACAAGATTTTGGTTTAAGTTTGGTTTAAACTGAAACATAGATGGAACGGTTTGAATTAGTTTGAATCGGTTTAACTGTATGGGAAACTTCATTTGGTTTGCTTTAAATGCCATGATTTGCATAAGTTCGAGTCAATTTGGAACATTTGGGTTAGATTTGGAATAATTTGGTTTGATATAAGGGGCTTGGTTCAACATGAGGGACTTTGGTTTGATTTGGAAAAGGTTTGATTTAATTGCAAAAGGGGTTGGTCCAATTTATGACACTTTAAGCCACTTTTAATAAATAAAAGAGGGGTATTTGATTTTTGTATCACTATTTGGAGTGAATTTTGGATAGAATTGGGTTCTAGAAGGCTTCAGGGATTTTGGGGATTTTTTCTAGGTTGGATTTGACTTGAAAATGTGTTAAAACCCATAAAGAAGTGGTTCCGAGCCAGATGAGTCATATAACCAGGTCAGAACAAGGTCACGGGTTCATGTTTCGGGCTCCAGGATTAGCCCAGGTTTATACGCACCTGGGTCAGGGGCGATTGGGCTTGCTTGGTCCCCATGCGCAAGTCTCTAGTGCACGGGCCTAGTTTCAAGACCCAACGCCCACTTATATTATTATTATTATTTTTTTCTTTTAGGCACGCGGGCTGAAGCTCTTGGCAAAGTCCTCCCACTAGCTCTATAATTTATTCCTCCGCGTCTGTAGCTATTGATGCGTCCGCTGCTAGTTCACCGGGAACTAGCTAGGGCTAACTTTTTCTAATAAGAATCTGTGGACAATATAATAGAGTGGGCAAGCAAAGAAGAATCAAAATCATTGCCCGAACAAAGCAAGGGAATGAACAATCTACAGTGAATTGGATTATGAGATGAGGGAGATTGGAATAGCATCCAATCCTAATCTTCACTCTTTTGAGATCAAATCATAGAATAATGCCTATAGTAAAGTATCCAAGCTAGGGATGAGACTTGACTTGCCAGTGGAGATGGCAAGAAGAAAGGAAAGGATTTAGACCAAATCAACTCGGAACTCTTGTTTAGCAGTGAACAAATTCGATCTTTTGGTTTATCATATAATAGAAAAAATGCCATATCTGCTCTTCGAGAAAGACACTTGTTTGAAGGAAGTCTGGATTGAGGGATTTGAGTAAGTGATGTTCCAATTCCTGTATGAAACTAGGGCTATTCAAAGCATTGAGAATCATCTATTTAATCGTCTATTTAAAGGCAGGATGCTAAGAATTGAGGGTAAACAGTCCTAAGCAAGGAAGGTGATTTATCATTGCATGAGCTTCCAAAGTTGGGATGGGAGAGAGAGTTAGATCCAGACATAGCCATAGATTTGATTTGAGTGGTACTCTCTTTCTAAAGAAGACCAAGGCCAATCTCAATTCAACTACATATCGAGGGCAATTACATCAACAAGAAGAAGGCAGCTTTACCTAGGTTGTTCCCATGAAAGCATTCGTTCAGAGTCGACGATAGCAGATAAGCCTAATCCTACTATCGAGCTAAAGGCTCTAGCAAGAACAGCTTCTCCTTTCCTTCTAGTCATCTATGGGACTGCTTCTTCGTGAGTTTGTATGAAAATTGCATCGAGAAAAAGGCGATTTGCCATATCCAAACAGCTCCTACTTCGAAAAGGACTAGTGATGGGCTATGCGCGGCCCATGTCGCCCCTATACACATTTTTTTTGCCTTCTTTTTTTTTTTTGAAAATGGGCCGAGATGCCGGGTCGGACATAGGAGTGCACAAGTACGCCTAGATGCACTAGACAAGATCCTGTGCGTGGCCCAAATGTGCTGGGCCGGCGCGTACCCGCAGCATTGTGCTGCAGTCACTGTTGGCCTGTTTTCTCCAAAAAAACCATCTGCAGCGACTAAGCTTCCACCAAAAAAGTGCTATGCTTGCTTGAAAAATGTTGTTGAGTGCTACCATGGCGCCCCAGGCACTCCCAAGCGGACAAACACGTCGATAAACTGCCCCTGAGCGCTGTCATAGTGTCTCAGATACATTTCATGCAGTGAAGGTTGAGCAATTCAGGTTCTTCATCTTCATCTTGCCGCCTCCTAATTTTTTTTCTTGCCTTGTCGTTCTCCTATATCACACTTTAACGCTCTTTGGGAGCCTTAAAGTGGGAGTTGTAACCTCTTTGAGTGGGGTAGTTTCATAACTACCCCATGTCCAATGTTCTATAAAAGGGATGAGTTTAGAGAGAAAAAAAAAGGAAGGAGATCCGGCAAACAAATCAAGAGAGATCCTAGGAGATAAGAAGAGAAAGTATTCAGGAGTGTTCTATGAAAAGATAAGATATGGGCTTCTAATTATTCTCTGAAATCTCTCTCTAAATATTCACGGCAAGGCTCTGGAAGACAAAAAGAAAAGGGGCAAAGGAATGAGATAAGGATTGGAGGTCACACTTGATCTTTATCTACAGAACCAGATATAGGAGAACAACAAGGCAAGGAAAAAAATTAGGAGGCGGCAAGAAGATGAAGAAGACCTGAATTGCTCAGCCTTCACAACTTGAAATGTATCTGATATAGGGGGCTTGGTTCAACATGGGGGACTTTGGTTTGATGTGGAAAATGTTCGATTCAATTGCAAAAGGGGTTGGTCCAATTTAGGACACTTAAAACCACTTTTAATAAAGGAAAGAGGTGTATTTGATTTTTTTTTTATCACTATTTGGAATGAATTTTGCGCAGATTTGGGTTCCATAAGGCTTCAGAGATTTTTCTGGATTTTTTCTAGGCTAGATTTGACTTGAAAATGGGTTAAAACCCATAAAGAAGTGGTTTCGGGCCAAATGGGTCATATAACCCGGTTGGAACAAGTCACAAGCTGACGTTTCGGGCCCCAGGATCAGCCCAGGTTTATACGCACCTAGGTCAAGTGTGACTGGGCTTGCTTGGCCCGCGCACGCAAGTCTCTCGCGCACGAGCCTCATTTCAGGGCCCAATGCCCACTTATATTATTATTATTATTTTTTCTTTTGGGCGGAGCTTCGGGCCAAGTGTGGGGCGCGACACGCGCGGGTATGCCCAGGCACATTGGGCTTCCCTGCGTGCATGGCCTACTAGCTATAGGCTCGCACAGTGTGCGCGGCCCATAGAGCCTGCAAAATTTTTTTTCCTTTTTGAAGGCGGGGGCTGGGACACTAGGTTGGATCTGAGAGCGCAAGGGCACACAAGTACGACCCAGGCACGCTAGGCTTTTCGCTCATGAGCGGCCCACTAGCGCTTGGCATGCGCGGGCCCATGCTACCCCTGTACACATTCATTTTGCCTTTTTTCTGAAAACGGGCCAGGACAGCGGGTCGGACATAGGAGCGCACGGGTACCCCCCGACGCACTGGGCTAGCGCCTATGTGTAGCTGGCGCATACCTGTGGCTTAGAGCACTCCAGCACTGTGTTGCCATCCCTTTTGGCCTGTTTTCTTTGAAAAACCATCTACAGTGACCAAGCGTCCCCTAGAAACTTCTATGCTCGCTTAAAAAATGTTGTTGAGTGCTACTATGGTGCCCCAGGCGCTCCCAAGCGGACAAACACGCCGAGAAACTGCACCTGAGCGCTGCCATATTGTCTAAGATACATTTTAAGCAATGAAAGTTGAGCAATTTAGGTTCTTCTTCATCTTCATCTTGTCGTCTCCTAATTTTTTTTTCCTTGCCTTGTCGTTCTCCTATATCTAGGTTTGTAGATAAAGATCAAGTGTGACCTCCAATCCTTATATCATTCCTTTGCCCCTTTTCTTTTTGTCTTCCGGAGAGTTTCCGTGAATATTTAGTCGGCCACCTAATTATCAAGTGTGACCTCCAATCATTGTTTGGTTGGCCACCTAATTATCACAAATTAAAGGTCTTTGGTTGTCAATGCTACCCTTGGTTAAAACCTTACACCACCAGTAAATTTGAACCCAAATCTCGTACACGTGTTACCTAAGCACTCAAGGACCCTCATTGGCGTCATGCTATGTCAACTAAGTTCAATGCTTTGCTTCGTCATGGAACCTGAGAGTTGGTTCCCAAAAGTACCTCCCAAAACTTAGTGGGTTGTAAATGGGTCTTCCGTATTAAGCGGCATGCTGATGGATCTATTGAATGCTACAAGGCTCGGCTTGTAGCAAAGGTTTCCACCAACGTCCAAGAGTGGACTATACAGAGACCTTCAATCCTGTTGTTAAGCTAGTTACTGTTCGAACTATTTTATTGATTGCAGTGTCTAAAGGATGGAGTTTGAGGCAACTAGATGTTAATAATTCCTTCTTGCATGGCACACATACAGAAGCAGTGTACATGGCGCAACCACCTGGTTTTGTTGACACTTCTTTTCCTTCTCATGTCTGTAGATTTAAGAAGTCTATCTATGGGCTTAAACAAGCCCCATGAGCAAGGTACCAGGCACTTAGTTCGTGTCTTTTATGCTTTGGATTTGTGAATTCAAAGTCAGACATTTCCCTCTTTATCTACAACAAGGATGATCTCATTCTTTATTTTCTTATATATGTGGACGATTTAATTCTTACAGGCAATAATCAGAAGTTCATTAGCAAAGTTATAGATGAGTTGGGTCTTCAATTCTCTCTCAAGGATCTCGGTCCACTTCACCATTTTTTGGGTGTAGAGGTTATTCCTGTTCATGATGGTTTGTTTCTCTCGTAACATAAATATGTGCGGAATCTTCTTGCTCGGACACAAATGACAAGTGCTAAGTCTGTAACTACTCCTATGGCCACCAAAGATAAATTGGTACTCGATGACGGATCTGGAGCTTTTGATTGCACCGAATATCACAAAGTCATCGGGGCACTTCAATATGTTTCATTCACACGTCCAGATGTTGCCTTTGCAGTTAATAAATTGGCACAATTCATGCATCGACCCAGCCAACTTCATTGGACTGTTACAAAGAGGGTGCTTCGTTATATTAAAAACACCATTAATCATGGTATTCTCATTCGGCACTCTACACAGCTCTCTCTCAAAGGTTACTCTGATGCTGACTGGGCCAGCAATCATGATAGAAAATCTACTTCTGCATATCTTATTTTTCTTGGAGATTCTCCTATTTCATGGAGTACTCGAAGGCAAAGAGCTGTTGCTCGATCATCTACTGAATCTGAATATAGAGCACTTGCTACAGCTACATCAAAACTGGTATGGATCCGCTCCCTTCTTCATGAACTCGATTTCTCTCTTCCTTCGGCTCCTACTCTATACTGTGATAACATTAGAGCAACTCAGTTAAGTCTCAATCCAGTTATGCACTCAGAATGAAACACATTGCAATTGATTTACACTTTGTTCGTGACCTGGTTGCAAAGGGTATTCTTCAAGTATCTCATGTTAGCACAATTGATCAACTAGCTGACCTGCTAACCAAAGCACTAAGCAGACAAAGATTCAATCAATTAAGGTCCAAGATCGGTGTTTCTGATGGCACACACGTCTTGCGGGGGCGTAATGGACATACAGCATCATGATCTTATCCAATGGATTCAAATGAAGATTATCTCCTCTATTTTAGGATCTCAAACCTCTGTATCTATTTTGTTGTAACTAGAATAGTTATTTGAATCTTGTATATGACTGTATATATACAACACCTGAATCAGCGAATAAATTAACAATTTCAGAAGTCTTTAATTTCATCCCTTTTTCTCTCACGTTAGGTTTCAATATTCATACACTCAAGTGGAAGCATAAATCTTGCAATTTCTTGCAATACCAAACCCCAACCATTAAGGTTGGAGCATAGCGGGGGAGAGTTGTCTATTTAAGCCGCCCCATTGACATCCCTATATGGCATATAAAGAATTCTACCCTATCCACACTTGATAAGGTGGTGCTCTCAATCTATCTATAGACACCATAGAAATTCAAAGAAAAACTGAAGTTATTCTGAAGATCCAAAGCCTTGAAGATTTAGAAGCTTAAATATGTGTTTAGATCTGAAGATTCAAGCATCGTATTTGGTATGCTCTAGCCCAAGATCTATACAAAAAATAAAAATTTCTAAATATTCTACAAGCACACAAGTCAAAGACTTTTGCACAAATCCCGCACTCCTGTCCGTTTCTTAGATTAAACGCCCAATTAATGAGAACTATCAAAAAGTGTTATTAAGGAGGGAGTTTTATTCCCATAAACACACCCCTTAATGGCATTTACTATTGGCCCATTAGTAAAAGTTTTCCTCCCCTATCAGAGGAGGATGATCTAGAGAAGTGTGTATGCTGCTTAAACAGTTTGCTTGTGAGAGTGAGATTTGTGCAATAGTGCTTTCTTTGTGTAGGAAACTCGATTTTCTGGATCTCGCAGTGTCTGAGATATTTTGGAGCCCGTCCATTTATTGGGTAGGACTTATATTGTGGAAAAAGAGAATTGTATATCCAATTCTCTAACATGGGTGTAATCAGTAGATGATTCGCAGCTTCGGTTGTGCACAGGTTTGATTTATATTTCCAACATGCACATATCTGCATGCGAAATCTATCAAATCTATTGTTTTCTTTTATATCCGCTCATCAAGGAAGAACGAAGCTTGACTTTGGATCAATCGAATATTTTGAAGGAATTAGAGGAATCACAATACCACACCTGATGTATCGGTAAAATTAAAATTTTATTTTATTTGTTTGTATTTGATCAGTTTATTTTTTACGCTCAAATTTTTGTATAAACTCTATCTGATCGGCCTTATATGAGTAAAAATAGGCATAAATCTTACCAGAGCAAGATCCCAAATGGGGTGGAGGGGCAGCCAACTCAACTTAGGCCCAAACTTGTATTTTCAAAATTGGTAACGCGAAAGTTTTAATGATCCTAGTCACAAGCATAATTCGAGAATTCAATTACTGATTGGCCACGCAAAAGGAGTCAATTCAGATTAACAGCTGGTCTCTAGCTGAAATCATACTTTTATAACCCTAATTTTAAGTAAATGTTACTTAATAACCATGTGATAAGATTTAACAGGTCATCTCTTTTCTTCTTCTTCTTCTTCTTCTTCTTTTGTTTTTTTTTTCTGTGGCGTGGGAACCTACCCTAGGCAGGGTCTCGATTGGACCTGCCCTAGGGGAATAAATTCCCGAATACATGAAGCCACCCGCAAGGCCCGCCCGTGTATCATTCAAGTTAGAAAATACCACAAGGAGGTTTGAACCCAGGACATTTAGGTTTACATTGCATCCCATGGGTCTCCCCTTTTTTGTGGTAAACCCATGGGTCTCCCCTTATCAACTGGGCAACCCTAGCGGGTTATTTAATGGATCATCTTGCTGGCTCAGCTTTTGCCTTTGAAAACTATATTACACCAGGGTTGTAAGATTATAACAATAAGGTGTTTCTTCCCGCAATTAAATCTACACTGCCAACAACAGTGGCGATAACGCAACATGGTTACACCAAAACCATATAACGGCATAAGAACAAATCACAAAGTGATAATTCATCCTCTAATAGGATGGATTTGTATCACTGGAAGTGGCATGATAAAACCCACTTCTAAATTGTTATTTATAAGATTCTACATTTCGATTGATCTCATAGTGTTAATAGAGTGGAGAACTACACCGCTCAACATGTTTTTGGTTTTCCTTTGTGGATGAAGGAACCTCCCAATTTTATTGCGTAGCAGTTGTCTCTAAGTCTTCTAATCTTCTTCCTTTTTCTCTTAAACCTTTAAGTTGTTAATACAAAGATTCAAAGAAAACATGTTAACTAGGGACGGCAATGGGGTGGATTAAACATAGCCTAAGGTTTAAAAGTAAATTGCCTATAAGCAATTTTGAATGCATCAATTCACATATTAGATACCCTTCTTTTTGTACAAGATTACAGATCACTCTGTTACAAGTGATTTCGAATGTACTAATTTACATGTTACACGCACTTATTTACGTGTACAACATACTGTGATTTAGCTAAATCTCCAAGCTATAGACAACATAAGCACTTGGCTAAATTGCCTACATGTAGGAAACTTAAATAATTGAGCTTTTAACAAAATCCTAGATGGAGGAACAGGATTTGTGTTGCCCATTCCATCTATAAATCCAGTTGCTCAACGAGTATCTTTCAATCAAATGATTATGAAAGAATTGGCTTTCTACTAGGGACAAACTACATTCTAAAATGATACCTGTGCCTTGCAATATTACTCAATCCTCTTGCAAGAATAGAACTAGACTAACCATAAAAGGATCATGAGCCTGTGTTGGCCCCTCTAAAGGGATGTCTCAGGAGGAGTGGCCCTTCGGACAAACCAAGCTCTTACTCAAACATTCATTCTCATGTTGGCAGGCTGAGCCTTACACTTATGGACAAAATGCTAGTCCCTGCGTAGGTTGGGCCCACTAGAATGAAAGTGAAACAAGATATCAGATTTGAAACTAGAACTGACATCAACCACCCTAACAAGAATTAAGCCAATTCACTGCTTCTATCAAGGATGCATGATAATGAAAAAAGTGATACAGAAAGTGTTAATCTACAATACATAATATAACATTCAAGCGGATTGTTGATAGAATTTGACATCAATGAGGATTCAAAGTAGAATTCACCAATTTGAATAGACAACCCCAAATAGTAATATTCAGCAACTGAGAGTAAGTGAATCTTTGATTAGGAGTAGAAAAGAGTGCTACATAAGAATAAAAGTGTAATCTGAACTTCTATACACTAAAGTGAACATCAGGCAATTTACCTGTCGTTTTTTCCATTTTATTGTTCTTTTTGTCCTTTTCATTCATCATATACTTTCACTCAGACGCATTGGGGACTTCAGAATTTCCAGATGTACTACACACAGACAGGCCTCCTTTTGATTCCACTGCTTGTGTATTTTGCCCATCAATTTGCATATTTTGAATGCCAGTAAGAAGCATCTCTGGGGTTGGATGCGTATTGTTCGACTGAGGCTGCAAAACCCAAAGCTTCCAGTCCCCACGTCTCCGCAACTTCTCTCCCTAAAGATAAAAGAAAGTTACAGATATATCATCCATTCAATTAGTAGTAGTGTTAGAATGTCAAATGAGACTTACTTTGACTTCTACAACTTTTGAAAGCCGCATTGCCCTGAGTATCAATTTAGTATCTCCTTTTGCTATTTCTTGCATCTATGACAGATGAATTCAGAAAAGAAGACCAAATTAGGATAATAAGAAAAAAATAGGAGATACATAAAGAATTCTAGTGGTAGATGGAGCAGAAAAGGTATTTCTTAAAGTAAGACCACCAATTCAAATTCTGGCCTTAGCCATTGAGTTATCTAAAAATGGCCCTGATCTCTGGTACAATGCACACAAACTAATTAAGAGCACCAGATTCTTGAAGAATTCATACTCGTTTGGGGCGTGTTGGATCAGCAAAACTAGATGCGTGTTCCATTAAGAATTTCTCTTGAAGAGTACCATGCTAGAAATTGTTCTTAACATCAACTTATCATATGGATAATATATATGAGGCAGGTACAACCAAGAGAATACAAAAAATAGTTGGTTTGGCAATATGATGAAGGTTTCACAGAATGAATTCACAATTGTTGATGGAAGGCCATAAATTCAAAATTGAATCGTACAGCATTCCATTGTCACATGTGTTATGAGTTTGATGAGGATACTGAAGTCGTTCTTTAGTTTTCTTTCGCTCCACGATGTATGTAAAAAGACAACCTCTGCCTCTCTCCGTCAAATTAAGGTCACCTGTTTGGTTTAATATTTAACGTGCTTAAATAAGATTTTCTCTCTCTCTCTCTCTCGAGTTCTCATATTTTATATTTTTCAACATACTATTCTCTGATATTTCAAATATATTTAGATGAAAGCAAAAGTCTCTCTCTCTCTCTCCCTCCCTCCCTCCCTCTCTCTCTCTCTCTCTCTCTCTCTCTCATGATCGCATAAGAATTATTCCTCAATAAAAATTCCTATCAGATTAAAAAACTATATACTCTCTCAACTTCCCTCCCTCTCTCTCCCCCCACCAATTTTAACTAAGAATTAAAGTAACATTTCATCTATCAAATAAAATAAGCCCTCCGCTAACTTAGTTTCTGATTGGTTAAAATAAGTAATCAATTTCAATTGAAGAAGGGACGCAAGCTATTTCAAATTACATATATCCTGTCTTTCCATCTTCTCATATTGTTAAGATGTCATTATAAAGCTACATAATTAATGAAAAAAGTAGAATACATATAATAGTTAGTTAATTAGAACTCAGATATTAAAAAAAAAATCAATTTCAATTAAAAAAGTAAAGTAAGATATATCAAATTACATATTTCATGTGTTTCCAATTTCTGATATGATGTCATTCTGAAACTAATTCAGTAATGAGAAAATTAAAATAGATATTATAGTTAAATAATACTCAGGCAACAAGATGAGAGAAAAATTCCTTCTTAAAGGCAGCCATAATCCTAAAAGGTCACAGATAATCTGTGTTTTCTATCTAAATGGAAGCACAAGGTACAAGTGGAACTACAAGATACAAAATCTACAAATCTGCTCATTTATTCCCTAGCTTCTCACCAGATTATTATTACCACCCAAAAATTTGCCTGAAGTAGTACCAATTGTAAGGATACCATGGAGTCATAGGTGGTAAAATCTCAATATACAACCAAAATGTAACATCAGTATGACCCACCAAGGAATTAGTCTCACAGAGAAAAACAAATCTTAAATTGATGTTCTGGTCTATAATACTAGATGAGGCACGTGCACTATTGCACATAGAAGGTATTTCACGTTGGATCTCTTTAGGTGGTTTTAGTTTTTTAAGGGATAAGCATTGGGTAGTTATATGATAAGACTGGAATCATTTGGGTGGGTATTTATCAACTGGATAGATGAGACTTTTAGGGGTTTTCAAGAGATAATTTGTGACCAACAAAAGGCCGACCAGAATCCCTAGGGAATATTCCTCAAGGTTTGCTTTATAATAGTATAGATTCTTAATGATGTGAGCTAGAATAACAGGCGTTTCCTTCACCCAGCCGTAGGAATACATGCAGGATAAAAGGCCTCAAAACATTCAGCCATAAACTATAAATATGCTGGAACAAGATAGCTTTCAAGATAATTTAATATATAGAATACATCCAGTGATTGCTCTCTATCGCCCAATACTGTGCGTCACAAGCAATTCATTAAGCAAATTTGGTAATATAACCATTATATAATTCTCTTTCCGTGGAGCTCTTGAATTCCCTGATTGAATAGCAAAATTCATAGCTTGTACAATATATAGAGTTGATATACTGCAGATATGTGTATGTTGGAGCAATTCCCTTTTCTTCTTTTGAGATGGAATGCTTCTACTTCAACCGCTTAATTGCTTATAGTGAAATGAACGTTCCAGTTAATGACCTGATTACTTGCTTATATACTGGTTTCAACGCTTCCTCAGATCCTTTTACTTTAGATTACATTCCATTTTGTTTTTCAATACTCAAATTTACATTCACAAAATCTTAGTCATTCAAAACCCTACTTTTTTTCTCCAATCAAGGTAAAAAGAAAAGGGGAAAGGGGATCACCCTGACGAAGACCTCTAGAGGAGGGGAAAAGCCCTGCCACTGAACCATTTAAAAGGAAGGAGAAGTGAACTTTACTCACACAGCCCTTTATCCATTTCCTCCATCTATTCCCAAACCATTTCCATTGTAGTACCAAATCAAGGAAACCCCAATCTACCCTATCATAAGCCTTTATTCACTGCCCTTTTGCTGGAGCGATATGGTGTTGTTTTATCAGGGACACTGGAGATAGTTGGGCTATGCCAGGGAAGGCTATTGATTTGATCAATCAATGGAGATTCCCGGGTATCGGGAAAAGTGGTAAAATCCTGTACAGAATGTTGTTTCATGCAGTATTTTGGTTTATATGGAAGGAGAGAAACAGTAGAATATTTGAAGATAAGAAATCCTCTTTAAACTCGATGATTGAAGCTATCAGGATTTCTGTTGGTTTGTGGACTTCTAGATACCCGCAATTTCAAGGCTTTTCTGGTATTGATATTGTGAGGAGTTGGGCTACAGTGTGTTTTTCTTCACCATTTGTGGTACTACCTCATTGTGCTTGGATTCCTCCTTCAGAAGGAAGTATCAAGTTAAATTTTGATGGGTGTTCATTAGGGAATCCCGGAGCAGCAGGTGTTGGAGGGGTTTTCAGGGATCATCATGGTAATGTCATTGCGGCTTACCGTGGACCTATTGGAGTAGCGGATTCCACGAGGGCGGAGTTACTTGCACTTATTACAGGCATTTGTTACATTCATACCATGGGTCTACGGGACGTGGTCATTGAAGGGGATGCTGCCAATGTAGTAGGTTGGATGACTAGAGAGAGTTCGGGACCGTGGAGATACTTGGATCAGATTAGACTTGCTCGTTTCTTGGTACGGAGTTTGAACGTCTCATTCAAACACGTATTAAGGGCAGCTAATGACGTTGCAGATAGTTTAGCTAAGATTGGGGCATCTTGCACCTCTCTAGTTTTTGGCGACCTCTCTTCTTGTATGGATACTTAGAGTGTGTTTGTGTTTGTGTTGGTGCTTGGACTGGGGCATTGTTGTCCTCAGTTTAGGCTTCTTTTGGCTTATTTTCTTTATCTATGTACTTTCTTTTCCCCTCTTTTTAATGAAATTTCATCACTTATAAAAAAAAAACCCTACTTTTTTTTCATATAACTAAAGTCCTCAGCTTAGGTAATCTGTCTACCTTTCTCTCCCTTCTCTGTCCTACCACCCTCCTAAATTCCCACAATTCAAACTAAATTAGCTACTTAGCGCACAAAACTTTTCAGAATTTTAGACAGAAAATTATGCAACTTAAGCCATCACCTATCATGTAGCTTTAGAAATTAACGGTTTACTGCCATTGAAATGTTCTAGCTATAACCTATAGAAGTTGCCACAAAATCCTAGATGACTTACTATTTACAAGAAGTTTGCTGTCAGGGTACACAAAATACAATGTGGTATTATAGCTACTCTACAATCAAGATTAATAAACCATCACCAAAAGTACGCAACACTTAGAATGAAGACACATAATAATTGAGGAAAAACAACTGTCTCTCTAAAGTATAGGAATTTCTGCCACATGTATTTGTAAATTCACCAAAAGGAATTGATTCAGTCAGCAGAATGCACAGTAGAGAGATGCCCAGTAAAACTACAAGAAATTCAAGATTGCTACTTATAAAAAATGTCTAAAGTCAGCTATATAGATATTTAATGCTCTAGAATAGTAAGATCCATTTCTGATCTCAGAACGCATATGACTGGAACTTCAAAACATATGTTCAACAGTCTTGTTAAAGGCGGTCACCTAGGTAGGCATTTTTAATTACCACTACTAGGAGTTCTTGAAAAATTATATATATATATATATATACATAATTTTTAATTACAAAGCCATCTCTCCTATTATCCCCTCTCTGTCCATAATCAGCCATACCACTCTTTCATTTTCTATTTTTATAACAAATTACTAACCTTCTCTCTTTCTCTCTCTCTCTCTCTCTCTAGGCAAATAATTTTTTGATCAGTTATCTTTTCCTGTAATCAAATATGGAGATTATAGAAATTTTTTATTAAACAGGCCCTTCAATAAGTTTTCTTCTTCATCAAATCATCAAAAAAGTAATCCTCTTCTCCTCTCATAATCTATATTCTACCAGAGCATCTCAAACTCTAGTTCTCTGCTATCAAGTGAGACTTTGAAAATCCTTTACAGCTTGCTTTCACATCTAAAACAAACTCATATCTCGTCCATAAAATAACTGCTATAATCAATCTCTTATATTGATTTTTTAAATTAACAAAAATGTCTCAAATTCCTCTCTTTCATTCAGTTTCAACTGTTTCTATGCTTTAGTTTCTTGACATATAAAAATATACATCCAATTAAAATTGGAATGTACTCGAAAAAAATGTCAGAAAAACCACAGATCTGACTCCAGAGTTCCACCAAGAAGCACACTATTGGAGCAAAATTAAAAAGCAAAAAAAAAATTTATATTGCTCACCTTGCTGAATTTTGCAATAGAACTAACATGAACCCAGCCTTCCCCATCCATGCACTTACTCCTCAAATGATGATCTTTTACCAAGTTTTCCTTGCTGAATGGTCCAACCATAAAAGATGATGAGCTAGCTACAAAAGCTGAATTAAAATAATTAAATGAAGAAAGTATAATCACCTGAAATAATACTCAACTTGGTTGAGTATTTTGTTGTAAATCTTAGAATCCTTGTAAGGCATTTGCTTCCGTTGCTGAAATTGATGATCAAAAGGAGGCAACTTGTTTGGTGGTCGAGGTGGAGGATTAAGTGGAGGTAATTGGTATGGTGGCCGAGAATGAGGACCAAGTAGTGACCCTCCAGACACTTCTACATGAGGCATTGGCGGACAAAAAGGTGCTTCTGTAACCAAACAGAGTTAGTAAACATTGAGTAATAAAATAAAGGAAATTGATATGAAGAAACATTGTCCCCCATAAGAAGATAATTTGGAATTCACCTGGATGATACCAATCACCATAATACCCATGTGGAGGAATATAAACCTGTTGCATATGAGGCATTGTAGGTATGTTCGCATAATAAGAATCCATTAATGGTGGTGATAAAAATCCAGCAGGACCATTCAAAAAACTGGACTGCTGGTGCTGAGAATTCATCCAGGGATTGAACCCTGAATTTGAATTCCAATTGTTAAAAGGCCTTTGTTGGTGATGCCTATTTGAATGGTTGTGGTTTCGAAACCCATGTGTCCATCTGTTTTCTCTCTTCATATTGAACCCATTACCCCTCTGATGAGATGGAAAATGATGAGGATGAGCAGGTTTAGAAATAGAATTATCGCTATGGTTAAATGGGGATCTAGAATGGGTCAGTGATGACGAAGAAGATGGTGATGATGACGATGACAAATTCTTCTCTGCTTCTGAATTCAAACTAGAGGGAACACGAAGTGTAATGGAGATCTCTGAACCTACACTCGAAGCATTTTCACATACAGGGGATCCAGTAGACGAAGAGTCAGCATCTATGGTCTTTGCTTCCAAAACTGGCAAAACAGGGTTATTGGAAGCAATAATGACCTTACATGAAGGCAATTCCTGCAATTCAAAATTTTAAACCATCACAGAAAAAAAAATTATAAATTATAAAAACAGAATCTAACTAGAAATATAACCAAACCGATTGAATATTTTAATAAAAAGATAAGCCAATCCTGAAACTCAAAAAGCAAGACAATATATCCGAGGTGCAAAAGCAAAGATACAAACTAAAAGCAAAAGCTGCACAATACACTCAATTCTAGAAACCCTAAAACTTTAAAAGGAAAAATGGAAAATTTATTGGTTAAATGAAAGAAAACAATATAGAATAGAAAGTGTACAGACCTCAGGAGAGGGAGTTCTAGAAGAAAGTGCAGGCCAAGATGAAGTTCCCATCACAGGTTCAGTTTGAATGTCAATCTCAGAAACTTTTTTCCAAGGATTCTTGTTGGTCAAACTCTCATTGTTGCAGTTCTGATCATTAGTGATGGATTCTTGAGCATGTGATGATTCCATATTCACTGAAAAGGCATCCTGAGCATTCATAAACAAAAATATAGATGAAAACACAGTGCCTATTTATAACTTTGGCAAGATGTATTAGTAAGACTATATCACTATGTCTAGTTTTTTGGTGAGACATAGAATTGTAGGAAAGCAAAAGGCAATGGGGTCAATTCATAACATCCACTCAGGTGGATGTCCTCTGGTTTAGCCATGAGTATAACAAAGTTTCATCAACTCTCAAGTACACTTGGGAGGCATTTAAGGGATACCTCTTACCATACATTGAAATAGTAGTAAATATGTAAAAAGTGGAGTTTGCAGAATAAGGTGCTACAGAGAAAATACATATAATATAGCAACAAGAATTCCAGGCTTGCAAGGTTGAGTTGTCCAGCGAGATATGGCTTTCTGGACAATGTGAAGAAATGGCACAGCCTGCAAAATTACCCAACTGACAAAGGTCCCCCTGGATAGGCCATGTGAAAAGATTTCAATTTCGAAGTCACATGAACTACATTAGAAACATGCTATAAATTCAATGAAATACAATAGAAATTGCTGAAATTCTACCTTCAAACAACATTGATCAATTCAAATATCATTCACAGGTGGAAAACCAAATTTATATCTTTTTTCTGTCGGAACTAAATCGATGAAATTCAAACATATCATCTGTCCCAACCTTTTTTATGCAAAATTTACAGCTCCCCAAGTTAGTCCTCGAAAAACTGGATTAGATTTTCCATGATTTCTGATGGAATCATGGTGCAATTAAAAATAAAAAGGTTCATTCCTTGAAATGTGACAAAATCCATAGAAACAAGGAGTTGGAGTTAAAAATCTGGAATGGTCAAATCTAGCCTTTACGGCTAAGCTTGCATGGAAAATAATATCTCGCCATAAATACTTTCTACATATAATTTTAAAGGCTAAATTTTTTATGAATGATATCTTATTTGAACAAATGAGAAGAAATCTTCTTCTTGGTGCTGGAAAGGAATCATTACAGGAAAATATATATCCTTGTACATGGCCTATGGTGGGGTATAGACAGTGGTGAATGGATTCTATTCTGTGAGGACCAAAGGATTTTTGAAGAACCACTATTACTAGAAGGATTGATTACTGATTGGATTTGACCTTGCTGCACATTAATTTTATTGATTTGATTCATTCCATCTCATTTGGGGACAAGTAAATCTGGAAGAGGAAGTATCAGATTTAAATTGATAGTATTAGCAAGCAAAGAAAGGTGGAAAAGATTGATAGTGTGTTACATTACCTCAGGAATTGATAAGTGAAATCAGTGTGATGCCTTTTTCTGTTACAAGCAATAGAAAAGATAAATCTGTGTATAGTTTGCCCTATTCTAATCTAACAGAGAGTGAGAGAAACATAAAGTGGAAGGAAGAGTGGAAGCTCAAATGCCCATAGAAATCTATAATTTCATGTGGGAGGTCACCCCACTATATTCTTCCCATTAAGGCTTTCTTATTGGAAAGACGAGGAAAACATGATCCAAGAGGTGGGGAGAAGAATGAATCAATTTTCTTTCTTTTTATTATTTGTAAAATCAAAGGTAGGTTGGGAGCTGGTTCAATTTTATTTTGGGTAACAAAATCCAGATACCATCCGTCTCCAAAGTGGATTTATAGAATTTATCAGTACAATATCCCTAAGGAATCATGTTTATAGGAGTAATTTTTTCCAGAAATGTAAATATTATGAAGCACCTGGATAGCTGACAGCAGAATTTTATTTGATAAGGTGATGTTTGATTCAATCAAAGTATTCATCACGGCATTGATATGGCTAAAGAGCACTAC
The DNA here is from genome assembly GCA_947561395.2 of Buxus sempervirens. Taxonomy (NCBI): domain Eukaryota; kingdom Viridiplantae; phylum Streptophyta; class Magnoliopsida; order Buxales; family Buxaceae; genus Buxus; species Buxus sempervirens. The sequence goes on along the minus strand of OX387190.1, from coordinate 24,710,159 downwards.
GATGCAGTTGACAAAAAGAACAACATGATTAATCATACCAGACAAGATAATTGGATTGGATGGAACCCTCCTAGGGCTGGCTATTTAAACTTAATATTAACGGTTCTTTTGTTGGTCAATTAGGAAAAACACGAGTTAGAGGGGGTCATATGAAATGAAAAGGTGATATTTATTGCAGCGTTTTCATTGGGGCTTGAGCAAACAACAAACGCCATGGCCAAATTGTACGACTAGCAGATGATTTAGGTATCAACTGAGCAATCATATGGAGATTGACTTAGGATAAAGCTGTTGGATAGAAGAAAGTCTCGCCATAGCTTTAAGTAATATGGTGGATGGCTGTTTATCCTTTTTTCATTGTACGTATGTAAGACATGTCTATAGGAAAGACAACAAAGATGCAAATATCTCGGCAAAATCAGCAGATATTAGATAGTAAATTGTGGGTTGAATTGCCACCTTGATGCACAGTGCATGTTGTTAAAATTTAATTAGTAGATGTTCATCTTGTAGTTTACATGTTTTTTTTTGATTGGTAAATAAGATATTTTATATATGTATATAGATAGGAACATGATTCATAAGTACACACAACGTGTACCTATACATCATTTGTAGGAACACAATATATCTTGTAGTTTACATGTTTATTAACAGAATATAAAATTTCCTCTTCTGACTAAAAAAAAGATGGACCAAATAGGTAGAAGTAGGACAAATCTTCCCCATAGGGCAATATTCAACCACATAGGATTGGAGCTAGAAACCTGCTCCATCGAGAGTCCATAACATTGAAACAACTGAATCCCAAGGCTATTAAGAGTGTTCCTGTTTTAGGTTTTTTTTAATCAATACGCAGATGATATTATATATATATATATATATGTGAAAAAGGGAAAAGTTACAGGTACACAAATTGTGACCCAAGGCCTATCATCCATCCCCACCCACACCCACCCACCCCCACACCACACACACACTCACACACAAAAACCCCATCTGAAAGCATCTCTCTCCACTCGGGACCCAAAAAATAGCCCTCCCAAATCAGAAAATACTGATTTGTTAGTGTCATTAATGGAAACTCAAAATACGAACATCAGAAATCATGTCTCCATTAAAATATATTAATTTCCAAAACCAATTCTGCATATGAGAAATATTGTCCCAATAAAGAAAATATTTATAGGAAAAATCTGCCTAAACATTTTGAAAGCCAAAATTTTCACCAAACTTGAAGTTATGCTTACTTTAAACTTAGCTTTTCTTTTTGTTTTTTCCTTCTTCTTTTTTCTGATCGGTAATAAGGAGTTATATTAATATAAATACCAATAGCAATACATGCAAGTCTCTTTTTGTTTATGAGAGACGATATTTTCAATCAAGTCTCTAATTATTAGCTAGACCTGAAAGTATGACATCTTTCTCCTCTTGCTAGTGGATGTAAACAAGACGAAAACAGTTATTAATATATTTTTATCATAAAAGAATAGTATTTATCAAGGTTTTACTTGCCAGAATAACAGCTTGGACCATACCAACAATACTGATTCAGGGGTCTGTACCAACAGTGGTGGAGCAGTATTTTTTTACACTTTTAAACACAAGTATTGCATGTTAAACCAGCATGTAAAAAATATCAGGAGGTAAGGAATGGGAGTGGTGGTACATTACCATTTTATTTTTAAATTTCTTTTGGACCATTTCTCAATATTGCCATATATATATATATATATATATTTTATTTTATTTTTTTTTAATTTGACTGAAAAAGAAAGGAAGGCTAGGAGATGACTTGCCACTGATCTGGCTGTAGGACCCAGGACCCCGGCCCAGATATTTCATAACATTTGTTTCATTCAAAAGGCCAGGAGGATAAACTAGATAAAGTGTCAATGCCATGCAGATCGAACAGCAGATTTTTCCACTAAGGGTTTTATGCTTCAGGTTATGATACTGGGAAAGACTCTTATTCTTCTCCTCTTGACCCAACCATGGCACAATCCACGTCAGCGAACTTCTGTTGGTTTCAATGGACGGAGGTGGGATGGTCTCTTCTCTGCTGGTCCCGATAGTCAGGTGATGATTAAAAAATAAAAGGAGAAATAATCATGACACTGAAATAAAGATATTTTTTGAATAATACTAAAAATATATATGAATATAATAAAAGAAATGGAAGAATTCTACTTTAGAGAAAATTAAGAAAACATAAAATAGGCCATATACATGAAACATATATGAGAAACTGAAAAAAAAAATTATATATATATATATATAAAGTGACACTAAAAAGCACATATGAATTTTGTGATAAAACTTAAATTAACAAAATCTCGTGATATAAATATATTATATGTTCATATGATGAAAAACAAGAAAGGAAAAGATAATATAGATCAAAATAGCATAAAAAAAAGGGATTCTATTATGATTTAAGAAAAGTAAACAATAAACAATACATAAACTGGAAAAAGTTATAGAATTATAAGTAAACATAATAAATACGCAAATTGTGAAATTAAAGAAAGGAATCCACCACTGAAGAATCTAAATGTAATATTTGTAATGGTTATTTTCACAGATCATCTATAAATACATAGGTTCGAACCAAACACACGGCAGAATAATAAATTTTGGTTAGGAAGTTTGGAGACTGAAAGCAAGCCTCAGAGGAAATACACCATTAAAGGTGAAGACATTCACCGGTCATTTTTTTTTCCTTTCTTCCATTATGGAATTGGAAACTCCTATGTTAGTGCTGAAGCTTCCAGATAGGTCAAGGGGTCTTTTCTGACTAGATCAAGCGATAAAGTTAATCTGGTGTTTCAATGGTGAAGACTAATCTATTTTAATTGTGTTGTGAAGACAAAAGCAGAAAGATGGAAATAGTGAAGGGATGGAAAAGTTTTGGGTCAGCGATTTTCCTAGAAGAGTTGAAACCAATTTATGGAACATCCCCGGATCATGGAATTGGATGGTTGACACCATTACTACCATTGAAAAATCAGAAAAATGATTTGGGTTTCAAAAAGATTAACCATGAGTTTTTGTTTTTGTTTTCGTTGTATTTCAGAATTAAATTAATTTGGGGAAAGCTGTATTGGGCTCTTCTACCATATATGAATTGAAATTAGGCAGAACAGCATGCGGAAAACCAGATTAAAATCTATCTCTATCTAAAAACAAAAAAAAAAATTATAAATTATGAATGAATCTGAAATCAACGAGAAAGAAAACGGTAGACTAAAATAGACAGAAAGCCCAAAATGCCATAAACATACCTAAGGAATGAGGGCTTTCTGAGAAGTAAGAGGAAGTCCCACGTTCTGAACCTCCCTAGCAAGTACAGAAGATAAATAAGAAACAGAGAGAGAGAGAGAGATGGTGGGGTTTGGGGGTTTAGATCGGAGAGTGATGAGTGAGTCGTGACTTTCTCTGGTTTTACATCAACTATTACATGAAATTCTAATCCAATAAAAACTCTTATTTATATATTGATAAGATTGATTTCGTATATTTATTTATCTATAGACTATATTTATCAATAAAATTCCAAAATTACTTATATTTAACTAAAAGAATTTTAATTAAATAATATAAACTTAAAGTATTAATAAGAATTATTTTGTGTATTTATCCATTGTTACAAATTATATATTTCAAAATTACATATACTTATATAAGTTTCTATTTTTTTATTTTCTTTTTAATATAATCAATTATAGTTAGAGTCTACATGCCCAAGAAAGTTCTTTTTGATAAAACTAATATTTTTTAATTATTAATTCATGACATTAATAAAAATTTTTGTTTGATTATAGTATGATTTTATTAATAAAAAGGCACCTAATGTAAATGTCATTAAAGCATTAATAACATTTAAAATTATGGAAAAAAATTGTGGTATGATTATTTTATGGGCAACATTCTTCTAGATTTTGCATTAAATATACTAAATAATAGATATGCATAGAAAATTTTGGAATAAAAAATATTTATCTACTAAGTTAATGTTATACTAAGAAAGATTTTGTCAAGAAAATATTTTTGTATATTAAGAAAATTTTTAATTTATGTCTAACTAAGAAATTGTCATTAAAATACAAATATAAGATAAATAGTAGAAATGTTCTTAATATATATATATATATAACGTGAGAATGCCCATTAAGCAGCGTGCCAAGCTTTATGCACACATTCCCCAAAAAGCCCATGCATTACATCTCTGAGGTTTCATTAATATAGGGTGTCAATAGTCATAACTTTGCATCTTCTTTCAAAACAGTCCTATTAGGTGAGAATGAAGTCGATCCGAATTGAAAGGACAAACAAGGAAATCTGATTTGCAGCTTCTTCGCTCATTCTGAATTTCTGAGAAGTTGCCTTCTTTTGGATCTTCGCGAATCGGATCCATGCCTACGGTTTTCTTGGGCTCTAGAGGCTTACACATGCAAACTAAACATGGCTAATAAAAGAAAATGATAACAAAAATTTATCCTATAGTGTTTTTTAGACATAGATTAAACATAACTCCATAAGGATGTGGGTTGCTTCTTTAAATGATTGCGATAGCATTATTTTATGGGATGAAATTTTTTTTTTTAAGTGAATGCAACTATCAGAGCACTAGTGCCTGATTTGGGAGGAGAAGATAGGTGCTCAATGAATAAATATTTTTTTTAATGATTAATTTCTACTATATAGACATTTTTAAAAGTGAAATTAGTGCAGTGAACCTTTACACAAAATGATTGCTAATAGATAGTTATTAAAGGGGATAGAGGAGTCATTAAATATTTTTAAGATTAATTTTAAGAAAAAGAAAATGTTGGGCCAAAATATAAATATAAATATTTCTTTATTGCTTGGTTAATACATAGTAGGTATAATGGCTATAATGAGGAAAATATTTGAGTAAATTACAATTTGAGATTAGGGAAGGTGTCGTGTGCCGCCACTTACTACTGCTACCATTCATGCAGTGACCATGAGATTCTGCCATGCGTAGCATCTCATGGTTGGGCATTTTCATAAAAAAGTTTTTCTTTTTTAACATTTTCAAAAGAGAAAAAAGCTGCAAAAATTGGACATTACATGTGTTAAAATCTGAATGAAGCAATCAATGAAACAAGATAAAATAAAATAAAAAGAAAGAAAGAATAAAGGTGCAATACTTAATATTCAATGATAAATGGAAGAAAAAATTTTAAGGGATATGATGGACTAATAATTTGGATTTGTTGTTTAAATGCCTTAAACTGATAAAGTGTATTTCACAAAGAGCTTAAAATTAATCCAATTTTCTTAAATAAAAACTAAGATCAAATCTATATTATTATTAAAAGCGCAAACTATCTTAGGTGCTTTTAATTTTTACATACCTAAAATAGCCTTCTTTATAGTCTTTAATTTCAAAACTAATATTTTTTTTATTATCTTATTTAGTCGACCACAATCGTATAGAGTTTTTTCTCCAATAAAATCCTATTCAATTAGAGCTCTTCTCCCATAATTATCGTAATAAGTGGGTTATTTAATTAGCAACGTGTAGAGTTTTTCTTTAATACTTAGCTAATTAAGAGAATTTTAATTACAATACTTATTTTACAAGAGTGCCTTTTCCATAGTCCCAATGTGAAAGATCCTCAATCCACTAGAATAAGATTTTATTTGTTTATTTTTAAAGTAATGATCAAATCCTGAAGGAAAAAAAAGAAGCTTTTTTATTTTTATAAACATTTTTTCTACTTTAAAGAAGAAGGATAATTATTTTTATGTAGCTATCCATTAGTAAATCATTTTCAGGATCATATTATTTAAGATAAGAAAATTTTTACTTTTTTTCTTATAATTGCCTAATTTTGCAAAAAGAAAAATAGTTTCTTATTTCATAAGTAGTCCTTTAAACTGGAACTCTAAATAAAATAAAAAAAAACTAAGTTTCCTTTTTATAACTCCCAATATTAGTTAGGTAAAGATTAATTTTATTTTTTCAATAATGTGGGAGTCTAATAAGTATAAGGGTTTTTATAATGAAAATAAAACAAAAACCAACTATTATTAGTTAGATAAAGATTAATTTTCTTTTTCCAATAATGTTGGAGTCTAATAAGGATTTTTCTAATGAAAATACAACAAAACAAAAAATAAAATAAAAAGATAGAAGTAAAGAGTTACGTACGGATGATTACATAGAAAATAAAATTTCCTTTTTCTTTAAGATAGAAAATTATTTGTAAAATTAAAAAAAAAAATCCTTTCTTCTCTCGCTAACTACTTTTCCTTTTTTCTTGGTGATTCGTTCCCCTCTCTAAAATAATATAAAAGTCCTTTTTCTTTTTTAAAGGATTGAGGATTAGTTTAAATTGAAACTAAATAGTTAGATAAAGATTGATTCTTTTTTTTTATCCCTAAAAATGTAGAAGTCTAAAAGAGATAAAGATCTTTAGTAATATATTTACAAGCAAGGGATATAAAATTATAATAATGTTTTCATAAATATTTATCTTTTTGAAAGGGGCCTTTTCAATGCTTTCTAACTAGAAATTTACACGTACTGACCACAAGATTATGCATTTAAATTTTAAAAAATGAAATAAATCAAAAGTTTATATAATCAATATATATTTTAGATTTTAGTTCTAATTATAATAAAGATAGCCAATTAATATCTACCCTATTTTATAATATTCTCTTATGTGCAACACACGTGCCTTAATTGCTAGTACCCTTAAATTACAAAACAGAATACATTAAAACTAAGATGAAAGGCATGCATAACTTGTATGCCTTTAGAATCCGTATTCGTAACAAAAAATGAAACAGAGAATTCCATACGATTTATAATGTGTTTTTGGCTTGAGCATTTCTTCTAGAGCCAAAATCCGGTGGTTCGGTAAAACCATTGGCTGAGATGCATTTTAGGGTGTGGCCCCACTATTGAAAATTGCCATCCATCCACAAGTTTCACGCTCAAACCACTGATTGGCTCCAGATGAAACGGTCTCGTTTTTGGCAAACATCGGAAGTAGAGGAATCTTACATCAGGAACATTTGTAGCTCTTTAGTTCTCTTTCTAACGCCTCTTGAATCACTTCAATCGGACGTTGGAAAAAATATACAGTGCTGTGCAGAGATTTCCAACTTGGGGTTGAGTCTGCTACGATGTTTTCTCCTCCAATCTTGGTGGCTGGTGTATCCTATCCTTTATCTAGCTTATTCTATCTTTTAGGTCTTCTAGTTGAATGGTTTTTTTTGGGTGTAGAACATACAATAATATTAATTTCTCAAAAAAGTACGTCCTCTAACATCATTAGATAATTGGATAGGCAACAGGGGAGAATTCAAAGATGAACAAGAAAATTTATCTAAAGCAAAATTAGCTAGATAATCTGCCACCTGATTTCCCTCTCTAAAGGTATGGGAAAACAGCCCCGTATTTGATGGAGCCTGAAGCTAGAAGATCGATTGGAGCATCCATAGATCTTTGCCATGTGTCCCTAATTTATTATTGGGTACAACCCAATTCATCATTGGGTATAATCCACTTATTAAGAGTAAAACCTAGTTTATCATAGAATACAACCCAACTCATGATGGGTGCAATCTAACTCATTGGTACAAGCTAGCTCATCATAAGGTACAACTCAACTCATCATTGTATAACACACAACTTGTCATGGGATACAACCCCACTCATCATTGGGTACAACTCATTTCATTATGGATATAACATTGTACCACAGGCATGATGAATGAGTGGGACAAGTGGCGAAGATTGGTGGATGCTCCAGCAATCTTCCATGCAAGAGGCTTCAGCAGATGTGAGGACATAGGAAAACTGCACATATGTGAACGAAGAACATAATGCCTTAATTTGTGAAACAATGCCTAAAACACTATGGAACACTGAGGTTAGGATTTTGAAGTACATGAATGATCACTTGGAAATCGCCTTCAAGAACAATGTGAGATCTATGCATGGCCAATGCTATCTTTACGCCCTCTAGAGCCACCAAACCTTTTGCTACAATTGTCGATTGAGCGTTGCATTCAGTAGCAAAACCTCCTAGAAACCGACCAATACTATCTCCGATACAACAGCTGCTGTAGCACGATATTGATGAAGGGGAGGGGGAGAGCTGACCGAAGAAACTCTATGAAGAGAAATTTGGGAGTCTTTCTGGGGATTTAATATCTCCTTGCAAGTCTCAATGTCTCATTAACCGAAGGCTGTTCTCCATGAAACAGTATCCACTTAAAATCATTGAATGGGTTGGATCAGGCCCACTTGCATTGAGTTTTTTTTTATCTTCATCCCTACAATAAAATCATTAAAAATCAATTAAAGATTAGACACTTTGTAAATAATTCTTAAGCTAGAAAGATATTGTTGAAGTTTCCCATCCATACTTATGTGTTAGCAAATAATCTTGAAGAAGCAGTGTTTAGAGCTCACTTTTATGCACTCATCATGATTCATCCTCCATTAATCAGAGAGTCAGGGTCCATTGAGGTAGATGTCTATTGGAGTGTAAATTTGTTAATTAATATTTAGTAAGTATAATAAAGGAATGAAATTTCCATATATTTTTATTTTGCTTTTATCTTCCACAGTGGCATATAGAGATCTGGAATTTAAGGCAGAAAAGAAATTTATTGCAGTAAATCAATAATGCATATTCATCCTGCATGGATGTTTGCATTTCTCATACACATAAAATGGCACATTTTGAAAGTTGTCAATTGGATATGGGCGTATCTCTGCATTAAAACTTTTCTTAACGATCAGAATTAGGATTTTCAGTTGCTGCAATCCAATTGATGCCTGTGAGGATACATGATGGGGAACAATTCAGCTTACATAAAGGACACTGTAACTTGTACAAGAGGGGTTTACACAATGTAGATAAGACAATATCAAAAGGTTCCTTCCAGCCTTGAGCCTTCTGATCTTCATCACAAATCCTGTTCTTGGTAAATAGTACATCAAGAGCGTTGGGTAAGATGGCTATGATGCAAAAGCAAACGACATTCGAAGAAATATGATCATCTAGCAGTCTACCACATGGACATGATCCAGATCAGACCTTGCGTTATCTAGAATTTGTCCATGGAGAACCAGATGATTCACATTCTGATCCTGATCCTCTGTCTGAAGTCACTAAATTCTGATCCTCAACCTCCTGGGTTTTGGCATGAACTTTCTGATCATCGACCTTCAACTACATCGCAGTTTGATTGAGCATCTAATTATTGACTTTTGCCAGGGTTTCAGTGTGGTTGAAATTCTGATCCTGGATCTTTTTTCCAAGTTATGGAGTGCTTGGCTTCCTTCTGATCCTTGACCTTTATATGAAATTCAGACTGATCGACCTTCTGACCTGCTGCCTCTGTCCGTACTTTGGTTTGATTGTCTTTCCAAACCTTGACTCTTATTGAGGTCTTCTGGTGACTGGTTTTCTGAACCTTGGTGTTGCTCTAGTTTTTGGAGTGATTGCCCCTCTGATTGTTGATTTGTTTCCAGGTTCTGAATCTCATTTGCAATCTGAGTACGCCGTTCTTTTAAGAAGTTGAGCCGGTTGGTAAGCCTTGCTAATGCAGAAGATGTGGAAATGTTACCCTGTTGTACATGTAGATGCAGAGTTAACCTTCTCAGAATCTGATTGCCAAAATGAATACAACAGATAGGCTCAAAGTACAGCATTGAGTTCTATCAAAGCAAACAATGTAGGATTTTTTAATGAGTTAAAGCACTTAATGATCTTATACTGTTATGTTCATCTTTTAATAATTAGAGATTAATCATTCAAGAAGTGGCATCCTAGATATCCTTAATAAGACCTACCTCACCTCTTGCCCAGGACTTTGAAGAATTCGAGGTAGTAGGTTCAACCATCTGTGTCTCTACAGAAGACGAAGTAGCAGAAAGCCCAGCAGATGTGGTCCTATTGTGATCTGTTTGACCAAGTAGCTGCTGCTTTTCTGGTGGTTGTTTGATTGGTAGAGTTAGAGCTTCTTGCTTACTCAGGTTCTCACTTTCTTCCCAACCTAATTTCGTACCTTGCTGTACATAGCATTGAACATTAATATTAATGGAATGATAGGCAAACATTTATAATTAGTGAACAGAGAAGTAGCCACCCATCTTTTAATGATTTTATGATGTTATAAAATATTGTAATCAAATTCAGTAACTAGAGATTTGAAAATATGTCAGACAGCATTGGTTTACTTAGCTTTGTCAGAAAAGAATCCTTACTTAGATTTGAAAATTCGGATTGATGACTCGTTAGTACATAATAATATGACGACTCCATTTTCCTGTCATATCATAACATGATTCAAAGGGAACAATCTCATAAGAAGTCTGTTTATTTCTCTTGATTCTGTCTTAGTAAGTTCAATACAAAAATACATCTTTCCAACTATTTGAGTCAGCAATAAGAATCCAGTTGTGACTCCAAGCTGTAATATCTTTTAGTTGGATCTAATATTTTCTGATCAACACCGTCCAGGTCCATTTTAGTCTTCCTTAAGTCCTTTTTGATCCTTTAAGTCATATCCTTCCCTTTTTAAGATATATTCATAGATTTTCATTTGAAACGTCCAAGCCATCCACAGTAACAATAGCAACATACATTATCCCAACTAGTTGGGGTTCCAACACGAACTCCATCCTAATTTGTCAAAGACCATATCTACAGTCATGTTGGTCATCAGTGAAAAAATCTTCTTATGACATGTCTAAACCATCTCATTTAACTTTATTTCCCTTCTACTATGTTTTAGCTCTGCAACCTTTCAGGCAGTACTGCATTGAGCCTTTACTGCATATGATAAAACCATTTCAACTGTTAAAGAGACTTCAGTACCAGTTGGAGCAATCCTTATATTTGGCAGTACCAGTTGGAGCAATCCTTATATTTGGTCCAACAGATGTAGCAGAAATTCAGCTATTTTTGAAAGAAACATATATGCTATTTTATACTTATGTGTAGATGCGTGGTCTAATAATTTCAGTGGAAATTATTCTATTTTTTTAAAGAATAGTTAAAACTATTTGCTACTAATGGTTGGAATGATATGTATCCTCAAGTTCATTATCAATTTTTTTTTGATAAGCGATGAAGATTCATTAAAAAAGGGAGAAAGCAAATACAGAGAGAGAATGACTCAAACCTTCAGCCTTAGCTAAACTTTCTGCAACGGCATTCGCAGCCCTTGGTATGTGTTTGAATGAGACATTCAAACACCTTACCAAAGACCTTGCTAATCTGATCAGCTCAAGATATCTCCATGGACCATAATCATCTCTACTCATCCATCTCAAAATATTGGCGGCATCCCCCTCAATAACACACTCCCTAAAACCCCAACATCTGAATTTGGCGAATTCCCATAATAAGTGCCATCAACTCAGCACACGTAGAGTCTGCCTCCCCAATAGGCCCACAAAAAGAAAAAATAACTTGACCCAAGTGGTCCCTAAAAACTCCTCCAACTCCTGCCAATCCTGGATTTCCAAGAGAACATCCACCAAAATTTAACTTCATGATTCCTTTAGGTGTTGGTGACCAAACCTGAAGGGGTATGTCCACCACTGGAGAAGAGAAACAAACTGCAGCCTAGCATCTTACAATATTAGTACCACAAAAATAATGGAACTCCGTATACCTCATAGCCCATGACGCAACCGATAACCTGATGGTTTCAACCATTGACTCTATGGTAGACATTGTGTCGTCAAAATTTTGGAACTTCTTTTGTTGGGGATGTTGGGCCAAGTTCCAGCATCCTGATATGGTATAAGGAAAGAAAGTTGCATTCTAACCATTAACTTAAGTTATTGGTCTAGTGGTAAGTGCTTGATCCTAACAATTGGTATCGGAGCTCAAGTCTCCTGGAGAATGCATGTTGTGGCTGTGGTAGGTGTTGACTATCTGCCTACAGTTCACAAGTGCAAGGAGGGACCCCGGAAAGATTGTAGGTTTGAGTCCCACTGGGGGTCCTAAGAAGGCATTCCGTTGTGGCAAGCGTTGGCCAAGTCCCTGGTTGGCAGGTATTGGCTTGCAGTTGTAGATGCTGTGGGGGGGGGGGGGGGGGGGGGGGGGATTGTTGGGCCAAGGTCCAGCATCCTGCTATGGTATAAGGAAATAAAGTTGCGTTCAAACCAATAACTTAAGCTATTGGTCTAGTTGTAAGCGCTTGATGCTAACATCTTTCCTTCCATATGAACCACAATGTTGCATGGAACAACAATCTGTACAAAATCTTCCTCCTCTTTCCGAAACCTGGAAATTTTCACTAACAAAACAGATCAATACCCTTCTTAGGCATAGCCCAACACTCCCCAATCTTAATGAAGAAACTGCTCCATATCCCTCTAGCAAACTCACAATGAATTAGAGCCAGCAATTTTTGAACTGACCCATCAACCCGCCTGAACCCAACCTGAATAAATGGGTTTGGGTTGAGGTTTTCCCAACTCATTTGCCGAACCCGTCAACCCATTGGATACCCGATAATATACCGTTCTTATTTTTTTACCCTCAATCAAACTGACATGTAAATAGCAACCTAAAAAAAAATTAAGTTAGTTTTAAAAGTAGAAATGAAGAAGAATAGAAGCTTCGTTTGTGGTCTATCTTCAACCCTTGTTCAGCACGTGAATAGATTTGCACTTTCTTCAACTCTCAGGTTTTCACTTTTCAACCAGGTGGCTTCTTGTTGGTTAAGATAATGAGAAAACATTGTAAATATGCTCAATCCTCAGTGCTCGCTGATCATTTAATATTATATAAATTTATTAATGAGGACAACATATTTATGGAAAAAATGTTTCATGATCTTTATTTTCTCAATTTTCAAAAAATAAACATCTAATTCCAAGTTAAAAAAAAATTAAACATTTATGTTAAGAAAAAACAATGGTCCATGTCTCCATTATTTCTAAATTCTCAAAAAAGTATGTTGAATTGAAAAGATTTTTTTTTTAAAAAATTTAAGTTTTAAAATTAATAGGTTGGGTCGGATTCAACCTGTTTATTTGCGGGTTAGGTTTAGTTCCATGATTTTCCAATCCGTTGGTAAATGGGTTGAACCCAACCCAACCCATTTAAGGCTCAACCCATTTACAAACCCGCCCAAACCCAACCCGACCCATTGCCACCTCTACAGTGAATAAAGAGGTGATCTATTGTCTCTCCTTGGCACATACAAAAGATATAGACATTAAGCGATAAAGATATCCACTTTCTTCTATTTTGGAGATGATCTATTGCATTCATCTTATAAAGTAAGACCGTCCAAACAAAAGCTTTGATATTAGGGGGGGACTAAAGGCTTCCAAAGAGAGGAACAAGGGAAAGATACAACAAGGGAAGGGGAGTTGGTCCTACACGAAGCAAAAAACGACCGACAAGAGAAAGAACCAGAAGCTTCTGGAAACCAAATGTGAACATCCAGGCAATCAAGATCAATGAACAAATCCCTAAGGGCCTTAAATAGAGACAACAATTCCACTAACTCTGAGTCATGCAAGTCCCTTCTAAAGGGAAGATGCCAATTCACACCTGCGGAAGAAGGGCAAAGAACTTCACAAACAAGAGTGTTTGGAAAGGAAACCACCCAAAAAAGATTAGGAAACAAAGAGGAAAGGGCTAAAGGACCCCACCAAAGATCATGCCAGAAAAAAATGGAAGATCTAGGCCCAACAAGAAAACGAACATGGTGTGAGCCAATTCCCACCAAAAAATGGAGGAAAGGGCTAAGGACCCCACCAAAGTTTATTATCATTATCATCACCAATTTGAGACAATTCCCACCAAAGTGGGGTCAGAAACACGAATCTTGTCTTACCATCATATTCTATCAAAAATCATATGTTCAACTAATTTATGTTTATGTTAGTCTTGTTTTATCAACTCCATCGATGTCTTTTTAGGTCTTCATTTTGATCTTTTAGGCCCTCTCACACACCTTCTTATAGGTGCATCTTTAGGTCTTCGCTTTACATGTCCAAACCACCTTAACCTAATCTCCTCAATTTTATCCCCAATGCATTCTTTGCCTAACCACTTGCTAATATCTTCATTTCTTACTTTGTCTTTCCTAGTTTTGCTACATGTCCATCTTAACATCCTTATTTTGGTAATACTCATCTTTTGAACATGTTGTTTCTTTACTGCACAGCAAACTGTACCATTCAACATTATATTACACTCTAATCCACCCTGCTCCCATTCTCATGCATCCCCACATGAGTGACTAATTGACCTGGCTTAGTTCCTATGGCATGCCATTGTGACATGGAATGGATCCACCAATGTACATGCATTTGCACATGCCTCCTCTATTGAGTAGACTACCAGACCCAAACCAGCTCAGATACCAATTATAATATAATGACCCAAGGGGTGGACCCCTCTTTCATCATAAAACCTATGGGCAATATGAAGAGCCTTACACTAAGTCCATATACCCTTTGGGGATTTCAATCATATTTGATGTAGAATTGCCCACCACATTCTGTTCCCATCACTTATATCCCACCAACCACATTCCTCATATCAAACTATAATCCACCATACGCCCCCTTACACGAACAATCTTGTTATAGCATAAATACACATAATTTCTTAAAATCTTGAGGCAATATTAATAAAATACACCTTCTATTCTTCAAGGGATTCATATGAGGATAGAGCTGTCCTTATAGAAATATCTATCCATCCATAATGGATTCAAGCAGAGATATGGTACCAATTAATTAAAAAACAATATAATTACAGGTAGCATTATGCTTGATTCATCAAATGGACATGGATCACACATCCATATCATGTCAACAATGAAGAGAACCCTACATTTCATGCGTACATTTCCTGATGTTAGTATCCTTCTAAAGAACTTTCTTCAGCTGTTTGAATCATGAAGATGCCTTTATTTATTTTATAGTTATTTTAGAAAAATTAAAACTTCCTATTTTACCTTAAAGTTGATTACCAATTTTGAAGGCCATAGAACTAGAAGATGTCTTGTCAAAGATACTTGATTCACCATCATAGAATGTTACTAAATAGTAGATAACAGCTAGCACACATGTAAATGTATGCATGCATGAGTTTGCATTTTTATAGAGATAGAGATAAAATATAAAAAACTTTCTAAATTTGCTCAGCTTGTGCTTTTAGAATTTCCTGGCATAAAAATCAATAAGGCAAAAATAAATTTTATAAGACCATATACCATTTCCCTTCGACACTATAACTGTTTCATACGTTAGCTTTGAGGGGCTATGTAAACTAAATTGCAGTACATATAAGAAAAAAAAAAAAACTAGGGCTCGCACAAACTGAAAGGACATATAATTAAGAAAAATCAATCATGTAGTGACACGTATCTGACACATGAAGTGAAAACCTTACACCGAAAATAACCCTAAAGTTACTAATTGATTTAGTGAGCAATTTACAACTAATTTTAAAGATAAATTTGAAGACTTATGACTCAATATCAAAGTTTCAAGTAGTTCCTGAAATTCAAGGATTTAATTTATGCTTCAAGTAAGTCCAAAAAACTAGCAAAATTCTATTTTATCTAACAAAAATTTGAGCACTTAATTGACAAGGAAAACATACCTTACTTGTGGACCTTTCATGAAAATACATGACCGTTGTAGCAAGACCATCCTTTATTTTATCCATCCTGAATAAAACAAGAATTTAATGAAGGCATTATTGGTACAAAGTACAAACATCATCTTCATCAGAGGGGAAAAACAAAAAAAAACCACAACAATGTCTTTCTCAAACTAGTCAGGAATGGAAACAGGAGTCCCATTTGCCTATTCCGTTTTATCAAGAGACATCAGCAGTGAAATTTGCATTTTCAAATTTCTACATTGCCAACTCCATCTAAATGGACTTTAATTATATCCACATCCTGAGGCTTCAACCAGCATCCATTCATTCCTCATTGACAGAAATAATGGATTCAGTTTAGCATGCCCAGACCGACTCAATCGACTCTGCTGTATTGGTGATATTTGAATCTTTCTCAAATGAATTTCTTTTCATATCTTATCCTATTTATGATAGTCCCTTTCAACATCTTCATTTTGGTTGCACATCCTAAATTTATTTCTTCTTGGTTACTCAAAAAGTCAAAATGACACTCCATAAAACACAGCAAACACTACATCTGTCAGATAAAATATACCCCCAATTTGATCACAGATACTTTTTTACTTAAGTATTAGAAGCACATTTCCACTACAACCACTTGGAACTCTTTCTACAATAAACATATGCGGTCACTCCCTTCTTCCAAGTTATTGGACACAAAAAATTTGTCTGAAACACCTGGTCTACAGTTCAACCTGTTTGTAGATGCCAAACAAGCTTTCTGGGCAAATATTGGCTTCTTTGCCAAGCCCAGTGGAGACAGTTAATATATTATCCAGCCTTGTCTTATGTCTAAAGACTTACAACATGTAAAGACATAATTCAGTTCAAGAATAAAAACATTGACTGAAGGGGATGAAAAAGTATGGAACATGAAAGGAAGAAAACTAACAAATGGTGTGAAGAGTGTGGAATGTGATGACAAGAATTAAAAAGTATACATTGTTGCTTGATGATTTTGAGTTTGTGGGTCCTGACTGCATGATTCACATGCAGATCCATTGTTCTTTTCCCGATATTGTCCAAGCTGTACATGGAGATCATCAACCTTATGCTTCAAATTAGTGACATCTGTTTCGGCAATAGAAATTTCCTTGAGCTCTACTTTAGTCTGCAAAAATATCTTATGGATTATATGTACATTGAGTAATAAACAAACTAAGAAGTGACAAACGTTAAATGTTTGGTAACTAACCTTGTCAATGACTACAGTCGTGACAGGTAATACTCTCAGAGGCCTGTTAAGCCCAGCTTCCAAAGATGCTCTCAGATCTCTTTCCCCTTGCAACTGTTCCTGTAATCTTGCAACCTGTAAACACCTATTTGTCACAATTACCAGCAGTCTGAATTTCAAGGTAACAAGAAATTTTCCTCAAATCATTGAAACTTTAGATGATGAAACTTCAGAAAATAATTTCCATACAACAGATGACATAATACTTTTATACTTCAGAAAATAATTTCCATACAACAGATGACATAATACTTTTATACTTCAGAAAATAATTTCCATACAACAGATGACATAATACTTTTAGGGCAGGATATCGTTGTTTTGAAGGGGAAACGAACAGATGATCTGAGATGGGACAGATGGTTGAATTTTCATAGGCTGGTCAAACAACTTTGGTTCATAATGGTCAAACAGAATGATGGAGATTTTTATGGTTCACAAAGAAAACATATTCTTTGGTTGTGTTATACTAGTGATAAAATGCAAGCTATCACACTGGATCATGCTCTTTCCATTCCGGTGCTTTGAATCTAGGAGCTTACTTATGAGTTATGATAGATCAGTTTCACCATTCACATGACACAACTCAAATTCCACAAGTGAGTAGATCAAAGAAGGGACTTCAGTTGAGAATTCAGGAAGGAGATGCATTGGAAGGGAGAATCACAGAACAAAAGATTTTAGTTGAGCATTCTAAGTTAGATCTAGGATTACTGGTAGGAAACAGTAATCGGAGAATAAGGATAGAAGCGTGACATGGGTAAACTAGAAGTAAGGAGGAAGGATGGACAGATGAGTAGAGGCAGTGAACAGCGCGCGAAATAATTCAGATTCGAAGATGTATAATAAGAGAATATCCTAATTAGAGTCACTTTGGGTCAGAAAATCCCAGTTTTCTGGCTGTCAAACACAGTAACAATGTTCACTTGTGTCCTGTAGGTGCACAATCATTCAAACATCACTTAACTTTAATCCTTAAGGTTTCTCCTATCTTAGTCATGCCCGCCAGTCCTAAAGCCCCTATCACCATTTTCAACCCAAATTGAAGCGCAGATTCCTCTCAGATTCTACCAAAGTTGATCTGAAGTTTCATGCTACATTATTATATGCATACTTTTCATTTCTTACAAAGATCATCCCCCACATATGTTTCATCATCTATTGCATATAGCCTGATTTGATGGATGCATGTACAGGACCAACTTGTCTATAAGTATTAATAGTCAGAAAGTTCTTATCTATTGATAATTGTCTCAAAGAGGATTCTAGAAGGCATCTGTGACAAGATAGCACCATGATTGTTTGTCCATGTGCACCATAAAGAGCATCTAAGTTCGAGAAGATAACTAGCAGTTGCTCTAGTTGGATAGACCTTTATTTTCTACTCGTAACCATTCATTAGACGTAGTTATAAACTGATTCTTTTTTTCATCTCTTACGAACCAGGACAATTTAGCAAAAGAGAAGCAACAGTGCAAGAGCAGGACACTTTAAGTAAATTACCATGTGAGTGCATGCATCATTGTTTTCCCTTGTTTGTTGTACCAATCAAGAGTTACAAACTAACACTGCTATGTTAAATACCTGCTAACTGTAAAACTAGTAATTCTTTGAAGTATATATATATTTTTGAAGCATAACAGTTCCTGTATGAAAGTAGCCAATTTTGCATAACCAGATTGAACCTATATGCTGGAACTTCAATTTTCCCCATGATTGGTTTAACAGATTGATAATTATGAAATCACAGATATGTGAAATTCAATATATGTCTATATTTCAATATCAGTAGCAAGTTATTAAAAAATACAAATTGTAAATTATTTCCTAGAGATGAATGCAAACAAGGAAAATAGAAAGTGCAAAAGTGTCATGAAAAATCCAAGAACACATTAGTTTAATGGAGGATGAACCTTTCAAAAGTAAAACACTAGGCTTATTCTTAAGTAAAAAAGGAAACAACAAAGACAATTCAGTCTAATTTCAGGAAGCAGCCAAAATATATTCCAAGTCATCCGAGTGATTATCTGATATTCTAAAATCAGAACATGCATCCACAGACATTCAAGATCACATCGGCAT
The DNA here is from genome assembly GCA_947561395.2 of Buxus sempervirens. NCBI lineage: Eukaryota > Viridiplantae > Streptophyta > Magnoliopsida > Buxales > Buxaceae > Buxus > Buxus sempervirens. The sequence goes on along the minus strand of OX387190.1, from coordinate 24,691,154 downwards.
TTTTTTTTTCAAATGCATAAACGGAGATACAATCACTGTTTTGTTAGAAATGGAATGAAGATAATCCTTTCTAGTACATACATCTTGCTCAAGAGCTAAACGAGACTCATGCAGAGCCTGCTTTCTAGTTTTCAGTGCTGCTCGCAGAATAGCATTCCCTTCAGCCTAGCATGAAAACATATGCATGGAATTAAAATGAAATAATAAGAAGACTAATCCATATAAGAGTACTGAATTACATGGATCAACATAACCAAATTATACCTCCTCTGAAATTTGGTTTTGCAGATCTGTTCTAGTGACCTCAAGTCTCTGGATTGCAATCCTGGATATAGGTCAATGAATCAGATGCATTTGAAATATGGATCCATGTTGACAAAATTAAAGCATGCAACTTGATAAAGAAAAAAAACGTAATATTCAAGTAGATGTGACTTCATAATGACGGAAAAAAGGCTTATCATAATTTTCAAGAAGATATGACTTGCTAATGAATGAAAAAAGGTCCATATTCTTAGGACATTAAAATGAAGGTACAGATGCCTAAAAAGTGCATATTGTTGTTCTCCATGCCAATAAGTCTGCAAAAGGGTGAATCCTACTCCAAGTCTCATATTTCATATCACCTATAGTCAACATCTATCAACTATCAAGTCATGCACTGAGAACAACTTACAGATCAGATGAAGCTTCTTTTTTTTTTTTTTTTTTCTTTTGATAATTAACGAGAGAAATGACATAAATAGGGTAAAAAGAACAATACAGACCAAAGGACCCATGAGAAATGGGCCCTCAAAACGCATGAAGCGCATAAAATGCATAACAAACAGACCCCAATAAAAACCCCTGATAAGAAGCCATAGGAGAGAGGCAGAAGCTGTGCCAATCTCTCACAATCTCTGAAATAGACAGTCCTCTGAACTCAGGGCGAAGATTTTTAGGACTTCTATATGGTAGTTCAGAGAAGATTTTTACTCTACTGGCCAAAAATAAGAAACGTATTCAGAGGGAATGCTGTCGAGATGAAAATGCCAATCTAAGGCTATCAAAGGATTGAATCTGAATTGATCCATTTTCCATATGAAAGTTTTTAATTCAAATCCATGCCTGACCAAAATCCAATCATTAAAGTAGTAATGCTGATACTCATACTTGAATTGGCTATTTCAGATTCAAAGAGAAGAATGTTAAATAAATAATTTTAAAACCTTTTGACCCACAAGCAGGAGGTCTAACCACAAACTGCAAAGTGTAATGACAGAATATGTGAGTACAGGGGGACTAGATGAATGGGTGTTTGAGACTTTATAGAGGCTGAATGGGTGTTTGAGACTTTATAGAGGCCTCGCTAGGAAACAGTTTCATTACAACCGGCACTTGATCGAAGGCAATAAGCAAATACTGCCTATGGCCTTCCATCCCAAATCGGTTTGGGGGAGACACTCATTTCCAACCAGGTTCTATATGAGTAAATCCTCTCCCATTCATTCAAATGATAAAATGAGTCAAGATTTATCAAATTAATAAAAAAAGTAATGATCATTAATCTTTTGATAAATTGGATCCTGCATAAAAGTTCATATTTGAACTCAAATCAAATTGGATTCAACTTTTTGAAAGCATATTTGATCTGTCAGAAAAAAAAAATATTGTGGGTGTATTTTATATTTCCAGATTGAATATGGATCAAATTCAGATATATATATATATATATATATATATACATATGGTTCATTGATAATCTTATATTCAGATGGATGTGTGATAGACTAGGAAAGGTAAGTTATGGAATGACATAAACATGAGTGTTTATGCATAGCCCAAATAAGAGATAGATCAAGACAAGTAGATTAAGATGGTTTGGACCTATAAAACATAGACTAAGAAGGAGCTTATGAGAATTTGAGAGGGGGCAAATATCAAAGGATCTAAAGAGGTGATAGGAGGACCAAAAAAGGCTCTGACAGAGTTGGCCAGACACGATTTAAGCACATGATCTGACCAAAAGATGTACTGGCTCAAAATGGCTGCTTTCAGACTCAAACCCAGATTCTCACATTGGTAGCTTGGGGCTTTTACAACCACACCATGTGGCGGCCCCTATTCTTGATGCTATCATCTGATAGTTTATATTCCAAATTCCTCTTTTTGAAGCTTCGCAAAACTTTCTCATGATGAACCTTGAAGTTCTATATGATTAAATCCTACATCGTGACCAACTTACCCAAGGATTAAAAAAGCAAAGGCATTTTGGTTTTTCTATATCAGCACTTCAGAAGACCATTGATTGGCATATACTCCCACATGTTCTCATCCAATTGTTGTATGTTATTCTTTTTGTCCAAAGACAGCATACATGGGAAAAGAAAAGGTCTATACTGAAGATATTCTCATCTTCTTTCACAATTTCATCTGTAAGTGATTTGGAAAACTTCTCTATATAGTGGTAAGACTATGAAATTTTGTGCAACTGGACAAAAATATAAAGACAGGCTACATATGAGCATCGAACACCCTCATCCAATAAATTTTTCACAAAAGCCCATACAATTGAATGCTCATACATCATTATAGATACATATATTCTTGTAATTTTATTAAGGGTACCATTATAGACAGTTCAGTTTCACTTATTATCAATAAGTATACAAGTAATTGGTACAGAAGGATCATAAAAGGTCAAGTGGATGATTAGGATGAAGGAAAATAAATTTCACACATGGAAATAGAAAACAGACATGGATGAGAAAAATGCGGACTTGGATGAGAACAATGATATATCATTTACTAATAAAACACTTTTGTATTACTGAAGTTCACTGACTAACAAGGAAGGAATATGGAACTTAATTTATGCAAATATAGATAGAACTTGCTTGCACAAATCATAGATGTGCATCAAACTTACTCCTCTTCATGGCTGTAGTCAATGGATTCCAAGGGAAGTTTCTTCCCGGCCTGAAATGAGATATAAAACTCCCATTAAAAAAGAAAAATTATAGGGTTTATAGATTTAATGGAAAGGAAAAAATCAATTTTGAATAAAATGAGGAAATTTTAAAGAGAAGCAAAGGACAAAAAATAAAGTTTAGCAGCATCTCAAAAAGCATCAACAGAATGAAAGATAGACAATATTCACATCGTAAACCAAGTAAAGAATCTATGAATGGTATAAATACTTACAGAAATGTGTCCCGAAGTAAGAGGGTATTTGACACCAGTAGTAGGCCCATTCAATTTATATTTGGACTTCTTAAAGCTAGAAGATGGACTATGACCAGTTGACAAAGGCACTGGAGTTGTTGTAGAAGTTGTGTCTCCCAAATATTCACAAGACCTGGTCACATGCATTACTGAAATACTATTACTTTGACATGGAGAATTATTGTCACCTCGTAAAGTTTCATGCTTAGGCGATGGATTTTGTGGTGCATTTGGTAGTTCACGATCTTTTCTGATTTCCAGAGGCACCGATTCCAAGTCAGAATGTTCAGAGCCCTGCATCTTCAAAGTTAGTGTTTAAACCAATTTGTATTAGACAAGAAAATAATCATAAGGAAAATTTGTTCATTTGACCAGACATTGCGAGATTGGAAAGGAGTTACTTTGTCCTGATCTTATTTGATTCAGATGTGCTGTTGCTGATATCTCACTCTCTCTAGTGAATTGATTGGATAAATGGTTTAAAAATTTGGCTGGTACTGGGTTGTATCGACAGATTTGACTCAATATCGATTGTGACAAATCCGAGATAACATCACATCACTAATATCAGCATCAGTATTGGCCATGGTATTAAAATTTGGCCAATACTGAGTGGTATCAGTCGTGATACCTAGATATCAGCCCAAGCTAAGTTGATAATGAGCTTTGATATTGAAATTGGTCAAATTGCCCAAGTTCGAACGAGAATGATAAACACAAGATGCTATTTTTTGGCATTCTCGAGCTCAGATATTTACACACACTCCACCATTTTCAAAACAATTTGACCCCTCTCCCCAATTTTGAGATGCTCTTCCATTCCATAACAACCTTGAAAGAGTAGTTTTTTTACAAAAATCAAGAAAAGGAATTTTCTTCCAAAACTTTCCACTTGTGTTCTTTATATTGGACTTAAAATGTTTCAAGAATATCATATAGACTAATAGGAATTCATTTCTTGAAAACTTGATGAAGGCAAAATCACGGTTTGCAATGTCGCGACATTTTGCTATTTTCTAAGTTGGCGACACGAAAAAACCTTGGAAAATGATTTTTCGTGGTTTCCTTGATGTCAGCAAATTGTCGGCATCGACATTTCAACGACATCAAGTAAAAGTTATCAGACATTACAACAACATCGAAATTGATTTCTTGAAAACTTGATGAAGGCGAAATCATGGTTTACAATGTCGTGACATTCGCTATTTTCCAAGGTGGTGACACGAAACAACCATGGAAAATGATTTTTCATGGTTTCCTTGATGTTAGCAAATTGTCGGCATCGACATTTCGACGACATCAAGTAAAAGTTATCAGATTTTCCCTGATGTCACGAAATGTCAATAATTTACTCTTTTTGTAGCTTTTTTTTATTTTTTTAATGTTTGGCGATTTTTCCCTCATTTCGGCGAAATTTGGCCGACATTTCGCTAGGATTCGAAACGACATTGTAAACCTTGGGCGAAATTCATTGAGACTGAAATTCATTATAGTGTTGCCGACCCTAACTAGTTGGGATGAGGTATTTAGTTGTCATTGTTGTTTATAATAATAAAAATTCCAAACAAGCATTTTTCTGATGGATAATTGATTACATAGTTACTAGCTAACTATTGATTTTTTGGGTTTTCAATTAATATCTTAAACATATTTGGAGGAATATTAGAAAAATCAAAAAATCCAAAATAGTTGCTTTCATTATATACTTTTTAGTGTACTCCATTGGTTATTATTTTTTCTGAATTTAAAACCTTCAGATTATGTCTGTTGCAGTGTTTGAATGACTAAGTCAGCAAAATACATCATAACTTTCCTTGTTATTAGATGCATTTTTGAGTGATGTCATTATTTCCTCAGTATATCAAGGGGTATCTCCCCTCTGCCTTGGCGGTAAAATATCTTGCAATATTAGTATTCATATGTTTGTATGAATTTTAAAAGGAGATAAGAAAAACTTAAACTATAACAGAAGCATGACTGATCTTTCTCTGGCACTAAGGCATAGATTTGTGAACCCTGTGATGAGCAGAAAATTAAAATTTTGTAAACATGTATTTTGAGCTTGGATCAATGCTTGGTAAGGTAATGAAGTTGGACACTGCTCCTACCAAATGAGTAGCAGAAAGTCAGATGTGTTCTTTACTTCCTAAGAAATGTGGCAACAAGCAGAAGTAAATAAGTGGCTGGGATTAATCATGAAGCACAAGAACTAAAGTAGCAAACTACTCATACAAATCAAAGGATTTGAAGAAAGAATTTTTCACTGGCTCATAGATTAGCTGAAGGAATCAGTATCCATTATAAAAGTTTTAAAATTTTAAAAATATAGGACAATCAACAATTTATTCCAATATACTGAAAGGACATCTAAAAATGAAATAAGAAAAACAAACAGCTGTTGAGGTACTATTACTTTCATCATATTCACATTTTGCACACATAAATATATCTGATCGAGTGGTAAAATGGCAAACCTTTTCCTCGTTCAGATCATTATATCTGGTGCTACTGCTCTCACTGCAAGTTTCACTTAAGGCATGATCAGGATCATCATCAGTATATTCACTAGGTTCATGGTGCAAATCATAATTTTCATCTTCTTCAAGATTCTCATCATCATCAGTAGCCTCCTCATTCTCAGTGCCACTCTCTTCTGACTCAGAACACAGTTCAAGCAACATAGGATCCTCCTAAAAATGTGTTCAGGGTTCCCAGAGCACAAATAAACAATGGAAATAATAAGAATTTAATCTATTGAAGTGGTTTATGCAACAATATATCTAAGGCTTGAAGTATTAAATTTTGATAGAACAGTGACATACCACCAGTTCAAACTCACAAAGTGCATATGCAAACTTATCAAAAATTTAGGACTTCTGAAGAAGTAAACAGTATGGAAATGTATATCATGCTGGCACTTAACCATGCAATAGTATTTTATTTCTTTCGTAGTGAACATGGAATAAACCCAAGATAAATAATGACTTTTATAAAGGAGAGATCTAATTGACTGTTTCTTGAGAATGCTGGACTACCTCGTGAAAACACTTGAAACAACCCAGCAAAACAATTGAATTTTGAATGGTATGTTTCTGGATGGGTATCTGTATTAAGTCATGAACTTTAAGACAGAATTAAGGTTAATCTCACAAAAAATCCGAACAGTCCAGAACAGAGCACAAGTAGGACAAGTACTTTAACAACGGAAATATAATAATACACTTCAAAAATTGCAGAATGGCATAATTCTTCACTCAACATCTTACTCATGAAGAATTAATATATGTAATGACAAGAAACTAAATTGAAATAAGCAAAGGCTGAGGAATTTAATGAATCTAAGATACACTACATAGGAACAGAAAAGTATAGAATTGGTGCATGAATAATGGTACATACATAAGAAAGATATTGTTGGGGTCAAGGGGAATTAGCAATAGGTTGATGGCAATAAATATAGAACTTGGATAAGATATTTTAATATCATTCTATAACCACAAATAGGATCGTAACGGAACATCATAAGACAACTTTGGAGAGAATTTGATGGTTTAATTCCATAATTTTCTGAGATAGAGAAGATATTTATAAGTCTTGTGATCTTGCTTAAGCAACAACTTCTTCCAAAAGAGAGTTGAACAGGAAGAAACCTCAAGAGGTTAACAAATTGGAGTTAGATTGACTTTTTTCCTCTCATAAGAAATGACCTAGGAACTTGCGAAGATGGGAAAGTCATTCCAGGAAGGAGTCTTGCATTACATCCAATGTTTTCCATGTCGCCAACATTTCGCGAAATGTTGCCATTTTGAGTGGTGGCAACATGAAATTAAAGAAGAAAAGGAATGCCAAGCATTCCTTTAAGTCAATGAAATGCAGTAAAAGTCACATGGGTCACGCACATGTGACTTTTAAGTCACCCTCATAAGGTCGACAGCTTGAAATGTCACAATTTCAGCAACATTTCGAGCAAACATCACCCCCAAAACTTCTCATTTCGTGCAAATCTATCCCATTTCTTCCATCCTAATCCACTACAAACACTTCAAATGAGTGTTTAAGCTAAGGTGATTGAAGAAGGCTTGGAGGAAGGATTGAAGTAATTTGGGTTAGGGATGTAAAATGTGTTGGGTCACCTGCGCCATGAGCACGACACGGAAATCGTCTCTGAGTCATGTCGAGGACTATAGGTCGTTGGCTTGGCAAGGTACGTGGGCCAGCACGATTGGGCTGGCATGCTCAAGCACGCCAACGTCTAGCCATTTTATGCTTAAATATATATGATTTTTTTTTTAAAACTCCAATATTCTCCTCTCTTCTATGTTCTATATAACAATCAAGCTCTTAATTCACTAATATCCAATTAATTTTTATTTTTGTATTAAATTGTTCAAGGATCATAGGTGGGGAGTGGAGTTTGGATGTTGAAGCAAAAGGCTGCAAAAGTAGTTCAAGCTTCAGGCTTCAAAAGAGGTATTCTTCTAGTTTAAATTTCTAATTTTGAATTCATTATACATATTATATGTATAAATAAGCATCTCTTTCCTTCTACATTCTCATATAATGTATCACGAAATAAATTATTATTTATATTATCTAATTAAGCTTAGTTTTTTTTATAATTAAATTAGAAAATGGACCCTACAATACAACTGATGAAATGGAATATCTTAGACAACCTTTACCAGATCTTGATAAGACCCTACTCCCTCATAATGCCCCAGATTTTGCCACTAAAGAGGATCATCTTCTAGACCAAAGGCAAAAGATTTAGAACTTCTATTGTTTGGAAATATTTTAAAATTAAAGAAGTAAAAGGGGTAGGAGAGAGGGCAAATTGTATGCACTGCAAAGAATACCTCAACTACAAAAGTTCAGATGGTACATGCCACCTGCAAAGACATTTGCATAGCCTTCTAAAACATGGTGATAGAGACCCTAGGTAGACCCAAATTCCTACTAGTGGGTCTAGTATATCCAGCTTTTCTTATAGCCAACAAGAGGCTAAAGAAGTAATGATAAAATGAATAATTCAAGACAAATTGCCCTCTTATACTAGTAGAGAATCGGAGATTTAATCTAATGGTAACCCAAAATTTAACACCATAATATTACAGTTTTTATGCAACACTCATAGGAATAATGCCTTACGATTATATAAAAATAAAAAACAAGATTTAATTAACCATTCTTTAACTAGTAGTGGAAAGGTATCTTAACCTTAGATATATTAAATAAACAAAGCATAGATTACTTAGATATAACTGTATATTATATAGATGAAAATTGGAATATGGAAAAAAGGATAATAGCTTTCAGTTTGTTAGAATATAACCATTATAGAGTAACCATAGAACAGGAATGTAATTAGAGAATAAAAATTACAAAATAAAATAATATCTTTAGCACTTGATAATACAAGTGCTAATAATGTTATAGTTGATATTTTAAAATCCCAATTAAAACTTAAGTTTATATGGATATTTTTTTCATATCCAATGTATTTGCCATATCATAAATCTAATCGTGCAAGATTGAATAAAAATGGTAAGTCATCAACATAAAAAATGGAATGGGATCCTCTAAGGTCGAACTCGGAATTTACTCTAACCCGTAACCAGTTATCTGAAGCCATCTCAGCTAATTTGTACTACAAACGCCACATCATCAGGAAAGCAAAACGGAAACGGCGTTATATCGTTTATCTAAAGATATTTATTTTTTATTAGGGCTTGACAGTCGAAGGTTGTGTCTCGACTGTCGGGCCCTCTCCTCTCCTAAAGCAAAAACTCCTCTTCTTCCCCAGCAAACATCCTCTCCTCCCTCTGCAAAACCTTTTCCCCTCTCTCTCAAGCAGCAAATGTGCTTCTTCTCTCTCGAGTGCAGCAAACCGTAACCAGCACAAGTACCGTTATATTGGTTGCAGGAGTGAGAATCCACCACGATTAGAGGTGTTTGGACCCTTGTTGCCAAAGATGGATTTGTTGTTGCGCCTTATCTTGCATCAACAATCAACGACTGGCCTTTTGTTCTCTGCTGGGTTCGGTGTTGCAAAATTGTCTGCAATGTCGTGGATTTATGTGACTGGACAACACCCTCCAGGTGCAGACTAGTTAGATTATGTAGCGCTGAGGCTCGCACGTAAGGCTAGTGATCTGAAGGAGAAAAAGGTCCCTCAAGCAACGCAAGTAAAGGAGAAGAAGGCCCCTGAAGTGATGCAACCAAAGAAGACCCCTAAAGCGACACAAGAATCTTGAATGTAGTCTTGCAGGTTAAGTGGGGTTGGAACAAACTAAGCTTTCTCTAGCTTCATTTTGTTTGAGTTTTCCAGTAGCACGCATGGATCCTGAGGTTGGTTTGTGTTTGGTTTTCTTTGGACTCCTGGTCCTCAACATGAACATGGAGAACCCAGGCTGTTATTTTATGTTATTCTATACCACAGGCAATTAAAGAAAGAATCTCAAAGATGATCTGAGGACCAAACAAACCCCCAATAAATATGGTTAAAACATGTGGAATTCCCTTTGATTTGATGATCACAGAAGTACAAAAACATGCAGTAATGTTTAGACATTCTTCTTACATCTATAGCGAAAATCACGTTATACTAACAATAAATAGAGGTAAATGGGGCTACTTCATCAAGCGGACAAACCACTCGTGAACTTGACACTAGTTGCTGGCAACCATGACAAACCATGGATGAACTGCCTTACCGTGAAGAACTTTGCAACGGCAGCGTCTCGAATCACATAATAACCAGGCCATTTGACTCGCCCCGTAACTGACGCACCTGGTCCATAATTCCTATATTCGCTGTAAATAGTGTGTTTAATGCAAAATTCCCGTATCATTCAAGCCACCCCCGAGGTTGCACCTGACCACTCATGTACGTGTTCACGTAGACAGTCTTGGAGTACTGCTTCCATGGCCTCCACAAGTATGTTGGATGTGATGCATACACATAGCTGTCTTGTATGGAGAATCCAGTGCTCTGGTCCAGGGTTTTCCGGCCTTGTGCAGTGATTGTCACCTTCTGTAATGGTAGTGGCTGCCTTGTGAATATCTTACAGTTCTAGACGATGGCAGCATCGTTGCCAAAGATGAAATCGAAGGTGCCATATACTCTACATTCACGATAGAATTGACAGAGGGAAGGAGATGATATTTTGTAGAGGAAGAAGAAGAGTTTTTGCGTGAGGAGAGGAGAGGACCCGACAGTTGAGATGCAGCCTTCAATTGTCAGGCCCTAATAAAAAATAAATACCTTTAGATAAACGATTTAACGTCGTTTCGGTTTTGCTTTCCTAATGACGTGGCTTTTACTGTACAAATTAGCTGAGGTGTCTCTAGATAACTGGTTACGGGTTAGATCAAATTTTAAGTTCGACCTTAGAGGATCCCATTCCATAAAAAATATTAAAGATGCTATAAGATTTTTAAGAATTTCTACATCTTTATATTAAGAATTTAAAGTTTTTGTTGAAAGTTATGGACTAAAACCTAAAAAAAAAATGCCCCTAGATGTTGAACATGGGCAGAATTTAACATTTTCGATGTTAGACATTGCACTAGAATTTAGAGACATACTTACACATTTTTGTAGATGTAGACAACAATTAGACCAGCTATGTTGTACAGTGCAGAATGTTGGGCAACAAAGAATCAACATATTCAGAAGATGAGTGTTACTGAGATGAGGATGCTAAGATGAACTTGAGGCAAACTAAGAAAGATAAAATAAGAAATGAAGACATTCGAAAGTGGTTAAGCATAGCATGCATTAGGGATAAAATGGAGGAAAGTAGGTTAAGATGGTTTGGTCATGTAAAGTGGAGACCTAGAGATGCATCTATTAGAAGGTGTGAGAATATGCATATTTAAGGGCCTAAGCGAGCAAGAGACCTACAAAGACATGGATGGAGTCTATAAAACAAGATTTACAAAAACATAAAAGAACTGAAGATATGAATTTTGATAGAGCAATATGGTGAGACAAGATTCATGTCGCTGACCCCACTTTGATGGGAACTGGCTTATGATGAAGACGGTACCTTACACATTTATGTAGATAAAAAATGCCAGATTGCTCACTTAATGAGATTGACTAGATAATAGTTGAAATTTTAAGAGCTGTTTTAAGAGTTTTTTTAATTGAACAAAATTTTTATTAGTAGTTGATTACCAAAACATCACCAAATGTTTTAAATATTTATAATATAAGTTGTGCTTTTGAACAAAATAGAGATAAACCCATTGCTGCTAATATTTGCCTAGTAATGAAAGCTAAAATTTTAAAATATTGGGAATAGATGCCCCCTATGTTGTTTAGAAACCATAATAGACCCTAGGATTAAATTTATAGGAGTAGAATGTTTAATAGAAGCTATAAATGAAAAAAAAAAACGAAAACTTCTTACATAAAAGATATGAGTAATATTAAAAATCTTTTACAAACACTTTTTGAAGAACATGCTACTAAAATGTTAAGAAATAGACAAGGTAGCCACATACAGGTCCCACTACTAGATGATTCCCCAAGAATGTAATAAATTTTAGAAGAATGGGAAACAAATGCCATCTGGAGTACATCATCAAAGTTAACCATGTACATAGAAAGCCCCCACTACAATTATTAACCAAGGAAGATATGGATTCTTTTTATGTTTTGGCTTGGTGGAATTAAAATCAGGGTTACTTTCCTGTGCTTGTCATCATGGCACATGATTTATTAATGGTTCTAGTGTCCAAAGTTGCATCAAAGTCAACTTTTAGTGTAGGTAGTCAAATGGTGGAAGATTATAGGAGCATATTAATGTCGGAAATGATGGAAGCTTGTGTTTGCTTGACTGATTGGCTGGAGGTAGAACTAAGAGATCAAGACTTAGCTTTTGAGGATCAGCTAGCTAAAGACTTTGAAGATTTAGGTACCGTTTGGTAACGCTTTTCAGAAGTGTTTTTTTGCTTTTAAAAGCAAAAAATTGCTTTCGAATGCAAAAGTGCTGTTTGGTTATGCACACATGAAGCAATTTATAAGAAGCAAAAAAGCAATGAAATTACTTTTCAAGAGAAGCATAGAAATGTTGCTTCTCACTTTAACCATAAATTTACTTTTTTGCTTCTAAAACCCTCGACACAAAACTAGACCTAGAGAAAATCGACCCAACCTCGTGTAATAGTTGGGTCGGTTTCGAGTTAGGGATTTAGTAACCCGTTCGTATTTAGGTCAATTTGAATCTAGCCTGATAATAATCCATTTAACTCGATAATGACCCATTTAACCCGATAGCAACCCGTTTAACCCGATAATGATCCATTTAACCTGATAATGACCCGTTTAAACTTATAATGACTCGTTTAATCCAATAATGATCCGTTTAATCCGATAATGACCCGTTTAACCTTATAATGACTCGTTTAACCCGATAATGACCCGTTTAACCCAATAATGATCCGTTTAACCCGATAATGACCCATTTAACTCAATAATGGTCCGTTTAACTCGATAATGATCTATTTAACCTGATAACGACCCATTTAACTCTAAATTGTATCACTAATTCACGTTATTTTTTATTGGTGTATTTTTATAATTAAAAAAAATATTAATTGGGTTGGTGGGTTGAACCCGATTATTGGAGAGTTGGGTTTGGTTTTGGGTTTTCCCAACCCACCAATAAACGGATTTAACTCGAACCCCCCGATTATTGTTCAACCCATTAGAATATACGTCAAGTATATTTTTAAATAGAATGAATCAACTATTTGCAGTAATTTTATATGATAGCATAAAAGCAATTTATATGCTATTGTAATTACCAAACATGCTTTTTTGCTTCTTAGCAGTAAAGCAAAAGTTTACCAAACCGCTTTGCTTCAACAAAAGATCTTTTGGAAAGCAGAAAAGTACTTTTTTGCTTTCTTGCTTTTGAAAGCAAGAAAGCAAAAGCGTTATGAAACAGAGCCTTAGCAGGTGATGATTATTTTAAGTTTTATTAATTTTTTTTATAATCAATATAAAAAGTACGGAAATTTTCTTTGCTTTCCTTTTAAAAAAAAATTGCAAACGAAATATATGAGTTGGGGCCACCCTAGTTGGGATGTGCTCATACTATAGTGATGCAATATACATGTAATTGAAATCTGTAAAGTTGTATAAATACAAATTTATCATTTTTTACTAATATAAGATGATTTTATTAATTTTTTTAAAAATTGCATCCCAATTGGTGTAAACAAATATGTTAATAATAATAACTTTTTTTTTTTTAAACATTTTGGTGTCTTTTAGTTTTTAATTTTATTTGAATTTTTTAAAGTATATGGGCTAAAAGGGCCAAGCAAGGCACAGCCTGGCCCCTGGGTTTTAGGCACTGCACAGCACAGCTTGGCGATGTACTATATATGATGACACTATTGACAAGCCTAATTAACAAAGAATGTAGTAGCTCATAATTGTGCACTATAGAATTATTTTCCTTTTTAAATACTGTCATGTAAATAAATATTTAGGGTTTCACTTCTAGAATTCTACTAGAAAATAGTGTTGAAAGCTTCTTCCAAACTCAATCCAACGATCTTTCAAAGGTGCTACCAAATAAATAATCCTTGTTTTCGAGTGCTTTTGAGCCAAGATGCAGTTCATGGTCTTAAAACATCAGTAGTAAATGATACCTAAACCACCAAAAAATAACATGTTAAGCAGTCTTGCCATAATGTAAAGTCCCAAACATGCAAGAGAGAAGCAGACCTTTCTTCTTCATACCACTATTTTGGGATCTTCCCAATTAAATTTGAAATTGAAACCGATACATGAAGCAAAATAGAATAATTGCTATTGCTAAGATTATGTAAACTGAAGTGACTGTACAACTCTCCAAATTTATACCACCATTTCAGTAATTTTTTAAAAATCCCTTTTGAGGTAAATCTTGCTATTGACATCATGCCTCAACAGGAAACACCTGGTGACTACTGAACCCCAAACTCCTCAAAAATAGTTTCTACCTCACCCTCCTCAATAAGCATTGTTCACCTACATAAAAGGCCCATTTCCTAACCCAAGATATAACACCAAGAGCTTCTGCTCTAGCCATAACCAAGAGCTTCCATTATGTTCAAAAATAGAGGGAAAAGATAAAGGAAAACGAAGATCATCACTGGCTTCAAACAATTGACAAGAACCTTTAGGCATTAAAGGACTCAACATTTATCCTAATGGTATTCAATTTGTCAATTGGACATCATTACACCTGTTTTATGCCACCCTTGAAATCTCTCAACACTCATCCGTTACCTAAGGAGTCATATTGCCAAATGAGCAACAATAAAATTCAATTTAAGAAAAAACCATGTATAGAGAGAATCAACAGGTGATGGGGTCATGATTATTTATTTATTTTCTTTTTTGAAGAGTAATGAAAATATTAAATCATAGAAGAAAAGAATGTACAAGGGCAACTCCATAAAAAAGGAGTCAAAGAAAATGAAACAAGAAGAAAATAAAAGGGAAAAAAAAATAATGAAAACATTACACCATTCGCACTATCTCATCCACATGGGAGCCAACAATAAAATTTGTTCTACATGCTCCAGCCTTAGCCAAGAAGTCCGCTATCTCATTGCGTGATCTAAGTACATGTTTGAACAAGACATTCAAACTTGTAGCTAAAGATCGTGCACGTCGAATAAGATGTAGGTTGTGATTATTTGATTAGAAGAAGGGCATAAGACCTCAATTGCTCATTACTGCTCCAAAAGAACATTCATGAATTCCTCCAGGATGGAACACAATGAGCTATAACAAGTCTAATCATCTCCTCCTATCTGAGGATTGTTTTCATTTTAGTTTCTTTCACCCAATTCCTCACAATACTGCACATGGCTGTATTCATGTTCCTTTATCTTCAATCCTCCTCAAAAGGCATCATCTAATTATAGTCAATAAACTGTAGAAAATAACACAAAAAGAAAAGAATAAAAAAGAAAAACAAAGCCACCTCGTATTGAAGGAAAAGATTATTGATCATTTTCCCTCTCATGTGCGTCAGACACATTTTGGGATAGATATGTATTTTCTTCTCCCTTGTAGGATAACTAGTGAACCAGAAAAGATGCCTCTTTTTGCATGACTTTTTTTATTCCATTGGTTGGTAGCTCAGTTTACGACTCTCATATGCAACTAGGTTTTTGTGCATATATTTGGATTTTTTATATTCATGGAGAGGCTTTTTTGCATACAATACGTTGAAGGTTTCCCACTTTCTTAGTAAGTCACACTGAATGACATTTCTGCCTTCTATTGTTTAATTCAAATATAAAATTCAATGAAGAGATGTATCTCAATAGTCAATACTATAACGGAACAGTTATATTCTCAGCCACTTTTTGTCTTGTATCTTTTATTATCAGATATATGGCATCATCTATGAAAAAATTATCCAAAAGGTATCTGGAGTCACGGAAAAAAAAAAAAAGATTCATTCTAAAATTGTGAAGCCACCAAATCTAGAAGGAAGACTACCATCAACCAAAATTCATGAATGCAGAAAAGCTAGTTCATTGTCCAATAATCATAAGTGAGACATACCTCAAAAATGCTATTGTAATCCTCCAGTAGGGTAATAACAATGGCTTGAGCATGGTTAGCTGCAGCAGCAGCTAGAAGAAGTTGCACAGAACTATCATCACCCATTTCGAAATCATTCTCAAGTTCGCAGTCCCCAGCCAGAAGGGGACGGAGAAGTAAGGGTGCCATGCAAGCTGCCACAGCTGATGAGCCCATCCTATTCTCAGATTTGTGAGAAGCCACTGTTCGCATCATTATAAGGATTCTGAATGTGGAAGGAAGAAAACAAAAATGGTTACAGATGAATAAAAAACAGTAGTCTAAGGAAAGAAGCCAGAAATATTCATTGGATGTAAATTTTTTTGCGTCTACTCATAATTGATAAAACGTAATCAGCTTGTAATGACTTGGTTATAGAAATAGAAAGATTTCAATGGTTAAATGGAATTTAAAATTTAATACAACTTTCTCCACCTCTAAAACTTTTCAAAAATTATTTCCATTGATGTTTCTCTCAAAAGTAATATTGATTTCATACTAACCATCCAGGAAGGGTGGGTTTGCAGAAACGAAAAGAAAGGCTAAAGAAAGGGTAGCAGGATTGGAAAATAGAAAATTCATATATAAACAGCCAAATTAAGCATTAGATAGATATTAACCATCTTCTTTGTTCATAAAGTTGGAATAGAGCTGGTAATTCTGAAGTTGAAGTTAATTTTAATTGAGTAATTGGAATTCATAATTCCTCAAAGATTTCTTTGATCAAGAATCATTCCAACAAGTGTTAGCAAAAAGGTTGATCCAACACTAAACACATATCCTTTAACCGAAAGTATTGTAAGTAAAAAATAATTTCCAATAGGCATTCCAGTTGTAATAGCTATGAAAGAGAAGTTCAAAGGGTAACCAAAATAGTGATTGACAATTTGAGGTGCATAAATCTAAGATAAGCAAGATTGATGCAGCATGTGGCCTGTGGATGATGTAAATATTTGCAAGCTGTCTCCTCAGGAAATTGGGAACCTGGAAAAGAGGAATGTTTCATCTTATATTTCAAATTTCTCCCAGATATTTTCATAATTTCTGACTTTTATGTTGTCCCTTGAGAAACTTTGTGCTTCCTACTTCTTGGAGCATCAATTTTGGAATTTTCTGGTCCTTTCCATAATATGGCAGGCGAGAGACATTTATTTCTCAAATGCCCATGGAAGAAATCATACTGAGAAGTTATTAGCTAGGTTAATTGATAAAGTCTTTGTATTGTTACACAGAAGCCTCATTACATTTACCCTAAAAGCAGTTTCAGATTTGGCGTATAACTGAATAGAGCTGCATGGCTATTACTTCCCAATATAGCCCAACAACCCCCAACTCTGCAAATAAATAAATATATGAACAAAAATGGTTTTTTAAAGGGTTTGAAGAAGCGCATACATCCGCCAGATTTGAGTAAAAGATAGGGCCTTTATACTTCAGCAGCAAAAGCAACAAGTTCAAATAAATTATTATGGATCTCCATGCCTCCACAACAGTAGCCTTCAAAACCTTGAAATCCTAAAATCATTTATGGTCCGGACTTGGAGCTAAATCCATCCATGATGAATATACATTGTGAGCCAAGCACCTTACGTAGAAAGTGCTGGCACCTTGTGCTGACCATTTGTTTCCCACATAAGCCTTAATCTCCATTTACACACTGTCACACTTGTTACGCATGGGATACAAATACCTTTTACTGTGTGTAAATAGCAAGACAGACTTGTGTTGAATGCTCTCGTGGCTGCATGCAGACAGACTCATATTTTGTCATTTTGTTTCATAAGGATGTGCAGTTGGCAAGATGATTCCTGAGGGAACAACATCTCACATATGTGATTCTAGAAATTTTTAAAGGGTGAAAAAACTGCTCCATATCAAACTGCACTACTCGTACAATCATCTTATCTGATAAAAAAAGCTTTCAATGGTTATTACGGGGTTTTACTCCATGAGGCTGCTAAGCCCAGCCATATGGAGAACGGTTGTAATGTTACTTTAGGGTACAAATACAGTTCATGACACTGTTCATGACAATCTTCATAGATTTTGTTTTTGTTCTAGTAATATGTCTGAAACAAAGGATTTCATAAATAGAAAGTATGAGAAGAATGGAGAAGGTAAAAAAGAAGATAAGAATTGGATGGAGTTGATGGCTATTCTATCTTGTGGTGGCAACCTTATTCTCTTATTTTGATTACCAAAAATTAAATTAAATAAATACCCTTGGCAAAACAGTAAGGTTGCTCCATAACAGCCTAAAGGTTGCGGATTCAAGTTACAAGAAACATCCTCCCTGCTTGTGAGGGTAAGGCTACATACATGAGACCCTCCCCAAACCCTACGCAATGGCGGGAGCCTTGTGCACTGGGGTAGCCCACCCTTTGCCTAAAATTTAATTTACTTACTCTATTCCTCCACAATTTTCATCGGGAATAATAAAATCATAGGGAGTCCCAAAAAAGATCCAAATTTTGTGCATATGAAATTATCAAACCTCAATGAAGAAATGAACACAAAAGTTTAAATTATCCTTGCAAATCATGTTCTTGATCCAATAAGAACAACAATAAAATACTGCCCCAAAGGGAAATCATGAGAAAGCATTACAAGAAATTGGATCCAAGATGCAAGGTATCAAGAGAAGAGACTAGAACTTCTTAGGGATATTTAACTTTATGAAAATTTGTTTGGATTACGACGTTAAATGTTAACTTCATGTAAATTTGTTTGGACTACAAGATTATCTTAGAAATGTAATAGTTCAGGAAAATTAAAATGGATTTCTCTATGGGATTCTAATTGTGTAAAAGGTATTTTGGGTATTTTTAGCGCCTTTAGGACACATTGTAGGCAAAAAGTTTATTACGAAGCTTACAGTGTGAATGTGGATTAAATTATTTAAGTGTACCTAAAAAGGTAGTGAAAAATTGATAAGTATCATGACTCAAAAATAAAAATAAAATAAAATAAATTATTATGCATGTTGTCAATATGAACAAGATAAATTTGATACAACAATCAACATTTCAACTACCTCTGTAATAAACGGCGATTTGGTTCTGGAAATGTCTCAAATATTGCTGACCTCATAGCATCTACTCTAACGCCCCAGTCAGTTCCTGCTGACATGCAGAATTGGATAAATAAAAAAACTAAGTAAACATAATGCCTAAAAAAAAAGAGAGGAAACCTGCAATAGTAATATGGGCAAAACCTCTAATCAATTCAGTAAAAGCCCACGTATGAAAGAATACCTGACTAGTAAATGCTGGGTACTGAATGGAAGCATTTTTCACTTAACAGGGACAATTACTTGAAGCCAACTTTGATTTAATGTTATACACTTCAATCAAACAGACATTTCAGCTATCATGCTGACTTTTTTCAGTGAGGATTCACTAATGGATGCTCAAATAAAAATCTCAGCCAAATATACGGCTGTTGATTGTTACCGTATTTACTTTAAAGGCTGAAAATCATATACAACATCAAACATATAAAGAAGTCAACACATAGAATATATAGATGAGTTTCACATAGCTTCATGGTAAAAGCTTTCGGCTGTCAGTGTGAGAATGAAGGTTTGAGTCTATATGCAGCCACTTTCCATAAAAATGTCAAAGGATACCTTTGTTGCCAGTCCACCCCGCCAATGACCCTGCTTTGATGAGACCCACACAAGGTTAGGTCCTTATATTCCTTGAGATGAATTTCAAATAGCAGGTTTTTGGTGGAGTCTTATGTTTCAATTGACTTCTTCCACATTTATTTCAAGTAGGTATAGGTAGTTTTGATTGTTTTAATTATGTGAAAATAAATTTCAGTGGAATAATAATCATGGTGAATTGGTAATCATCCACCCTCAATATTTTTCTTTACTCACCATATCTCTTACCTTGCAAAACATTTATAATACCAATTTCACACTCACTTGTAGGCCTCATCAAACCCATAATTACAACTGCAAATAAACTTAAGTTTGCATCTACCTGTGTGGTAAATAATAAAGTCGAAGGTGTCTGGTGAGGAGAAAGGGTTGAGAGAGGATAGTTTGTGTGTGGACGGGCCTCCTCTGCCTCTTGGAGATAAGGGTAGGCAGAGTTTAATGGAACAGTGTATCCCTCCTAGTATTGCTTTCCCATCCTTATGTAAGGTGAATGTAACTTCATCCAAGCTCTTGAGGGAAGGCAGGGATTTAGCTATGGAAATTAGAAGACCAAAACAGAGCATGGGAAGACGGTGGGAGTATCCACTTTGTTGCAGGGCCTCGGCGCCTGTTAAGTGGGAAGAGTTTCTGGATGGCTGTTTCCAGAAGAGAGGGAGAAATTGGAGGCCATCTTTCATCCCTCTAGGCTCAGAGGAAGCTGTGGTATTTGTGTCTTCTGGTTTGGATGCTGAGAGGGCCGTAGCTAATAGCCCTTTTAGTTGTAAGGGATCACTGGTTTCAGTTAATTGGTGGGGTAAAGAGTTCAAACCGGAAGCTGGACCTATTAGAGAAGAAGGGTGGTGGATTCGTTTGTATGGAATTCCTCCGCATCTTTTGGCCCAGCAAACTTTTAATGGTATTGGGGATTGCTTGGGAGGTTTTAAGCAGTTGGGCAATGTCCAAACTGATGGTGCTATATCAATTAAAGTGGGTGAATCAATTGCTCGAAGGATACCTAGAAGCTTGAATGTCTGGGATGGGGAGTTCTGGTCTGAAATTTTTATTGAGTTAGTGCAACATGAGACGTTGGAGTTTCCAGAACCGGTGATGCAGTCGAAGAAGGTAAGGGAGGTAGAAGATGACCAATGTGGCAAGGAGTTTGTGGGAAATCATTTGGTTGTTGAAGGGCAGCTTGGGAAAAATATTGGTGGAAGTCAACCCTTAAGTTCGGAAGTCGGGCTTGATGTGCTACAGGCTGAGGGTAGCAGTCCTTCTGTGTCAGAGGGGTTTATTTTGAATGGGATTGGACCCCAAGGGAAGGCCCAGAGAATCGGGGTAGAAGGTCCCGCGAACTCAAGAAGGCCATGTGAGGAACCGAATGGTGAGGGTTCTCGGCCATGTGATGTGCTGGGGGAATCGAAGGTTTATACAGGGGATGAGCAGAAAAATCTGGTCTGTTATTCAAGGCGTCGTCGCAAGAGGGAAAGGAAACTTAGTCAGAGCTTGGATCTGGAGCAAGTGCACTCTGTAGAGGGTTTCCCTCCACTTGCGCTGCTGAATGACTATGCAAAAGGGGACGATGGTGGCCCTCATGCTGGTGTAGAGATTCCTCATCTGGTTTCTTCATCTCCTAGTGTGCCGTATGCCTAGGTAATTGAATCTTTTTCTTCCGATCATTGTCTCTCGGATGAGGAGGATGGTAAGACTCAGTTGGGGGCTTTGGTTGCTAAGCCCATCGGTCAGGGATCTTGTCCTGGTTTAGCTTCGTTTCTTGATAGTAAGGGGGGTGATGGTTCTTCGGAGGAGATTCTTTCGTCGAGTCCTCGCCTTTTCAAGGATGATGGGTTGAGGACGTTGGCCAACAATGGTGGTCTCATCAAGGAGAACCAGTTCTGCTCTCGCTCGCCTATTTGGAACAGTGAGGCATCCGCATGGGTTGCCAATAATATATTGAATCTTAGCAAGGCACTTGGAGTTTCTTTCCAGGGGTCTGAGGAGGAGGTGCAGGCCCTTTTTGCAGCGATTGAAGAAAGGAGGGAGAGGGGGTTGAATAGGGGAGCGTCAAGAGACCCCTTGAAGGCGTCCTAATTTGAGGGGATCTCCTCAGAGGAGACGTTACTGGTGTTGGCTGGGTTGTTTGTTTGTTCCAATGCTCTTGAAAATTATTTCTTGGAATGTGAGAGGGCTAAATGCCCAGGATAAGAAGGGAAGAGTCAAGGCAAATTTAGGGATGTGGGATCCTGACATTCTTATGCTACAAGAATCGAAGTTAGCCACGGTCTCCAAGTCTGTGTTGGGGGAGTTTTGGAGGAAGGATGATGTGGATTGGGTTTCCCTACCGGCTCAGGGAGCGTCAGGTGGTATGATTCTAGCATGGAAGAGCAACAAGTTTCTTTTAGCTCAAACTTGGGTGGGTGTTTACTCCTTATCTGTTTTGCTGAAATGTTCGGTTAGCTCGGAGTTATTGCTTTTCTCGGCTGTCTATGGGCCGAATGACCATTCCAGGTCAAGGTTAATTTGGGAGGAGTTATCAGAGGCAAGGGGAATAGGGGGAACTCCTTGGTGTATCGGAGGTGATTTTAATGTGGTTCGATTTCCGGAGGAAAGAACAAGTGGGAGGAGTTGTTCTAAAGGCATGGCCGACTTTTCTTCCTTTATTGAAAGTTCTCATCTCATTGATGTTCCCCTTAAAGGCTCGAGGTTTACTTGGTCTAAAGGTCAGCTTTCCCGTAATATGTCTAAATTGGACCGATTCCTGGTGTCTTTGGAGTGGGAGAGATTTTTTCCCAATTTCAGCGTCTTTGCTTGGCCGAGATCAGTTTCTGATCACTCTCCATTATTACTCACTAGTCAGAATGAGCTTCGGAAAGCAACACCTTTCAGATTTGAAAATATGTGGTTTGAAGATAAATCCTTCATTGACTTGGAGGGAAAATGGTGGAGTGAGATGGAGTTTAAAGGGTCAGCCTCCTTTGTGTTTTCCAGAAAACTTCGCGCGCTAAAGTGCAAAATTAAGGAGTGGAATAGAGATGTGTTTGGTAGAGTTGATAAGAAGCTGGAGGGTATTATGGCGAGATTAAAAGAGTTAGAAAAATCTGAAGAGGAAGGGACCCTGTCGCTTGATGATTGGAAGGAGATGGGAAGTTTGAAGTTGGACTTCAAGAAGGCTGCATCATTATTGGAGATCAGTTGGAGGCAGAAATCAAGGGCTTTATGGCTGAAGTCTGGTGATAAAAATACGGGTTTTTTCCATAGGATGGCCTCAGCTAGAGGGAGAGCTAATTCCATTGACCACTTGGAGGTGGATGGGTCCCTATTGCTTGAGCAAGATGAAATTAAGAAGGCGGCAGCAGCTTACTTTGAAGACCTTTTCATAGAGAAAGTTCATGTTAGACCTCTGCTGGATGGTATGGAGTTTGACGTGATTTCAGATTATCACAGGGATACGTTGGAAAGGCAATTGGGGGAAGAAGAGATGTTGGAGGTTATCAAGGAGTTGGAGGGTGATAAGGCCCCGGGGCCAGATGGGTTTACAATCAAATTCTACAAGCTTTGTTGGGGCCATATCCAGGCGGATTTCATGAGAGCAGTTCAAGAATTTTATAATTCATCTCATTTTGAAAGGAGTTTGAATGCCACTTTTATTTCCCTCATTCCTAAGAAGGAAGGTGCGGCATCATTGAGAGATTATCGGCCCATTAGTTTGGTGGGGAGTTTCTATAAAATCATTTCTAAAGTTCTGGCTAAAAGATTGAGGGAGGTGCTTTCGGATGTTATTTCTCCTTATCAAAATGCATTTATAGGGGGGAGGCAGATTTTGGATGGGGTTTTGATTGTTAGTGAATGTGTGGACTCCATTCAAAGGGAGGGTGTTAATGGGATTCTTTGCAAGTTGGATATTGAGAAGGCATACGATCATGTGAATTGGAAGTTTTTATGGTACATTATGAGGAGGATGGGATTCGGGGCCAAATGGAGATCTTGGATGGAAACCTGCGTCTCTTCAGCATCTTTCTCTGTTTTGGTTAATGGAGTGGCGGCTGGTTTCTTTCGGTCATCTCGGGGTCTAAGACAAGGGGATCCCCTTTCCCCCTTACTCTTCTTGCTGGTTATGGAAGCTCTCAGTCGATTGGTTGCTAGGGCGGAAAATATGGGGCTTATTGAAGGGGTGAAGGTGGGAGGAGGTTCGTTATCCATCTCTTATTTACTTTTTGCAGATGACGCTATGCTCTTTTGCAAGGCGAAAGCCTCTCAACTTCTTGTGGTGAGATCTATCCTGAATTGCTTTGAAGCGCTATCGGGTTTGAGAGTGAATTTTCAGAAAAGCGAGCTTTTTGATGTTGGAGGAAGTGGAAATTCCTCTTTTTTCTGTGGTCTCTTGGGGTGTCGTTTGGGGTCTTTTCCTACTTCTTATCTCAGAATTCCTATTGGGGCGTCTTTTAAATCCAAATTAATTTGGGAACCAACAATATCGAGGATGAAAAAGAAGTTGTCGGCTTGGAAGGGGAGTCTTTTATCGAAAGGGGGTAAGACAGTCTTGATCAAGAGTTCTTTATCTAACCACCCAACTTATATGCTCTCTGTTTTATTAGCTCCGATTTCAGTGCTGGAGGCCATTGAGAAGTTACAGAAGAACTTCTTATGGGCAGGAAGGGAGGAGTCCAGAAACTATCATCTGGTTTCTTGGAAGGAGGTTTGTAACCCAAAAGAGGATGGTGGTTTGGGTATAAGGAATCTGCGGCTTTTTAATAGAGCCCTTTTGGCGAAGTGGTGTTGGCGGTTTGGCCAGGAGGTTAACAGTCTTTGGAGGAAATTAATTGTTGTTAAGTATGGCTATGATGAGACAAGGTGGCTTCCTGACCAGGTGAATGGGAGAATTGGTTGCAGCTTATGGAGGCCCATATGCAGATTGTCTCCCCTGGTTGAGGCAGGAGTGAAGTTTCAGGTGGGGAGGGGAGATAGGGTTAAGTTTTGGTCGGATCCTTGGTGCTCTGGTGGAGCTCTCAAGGAGCAATTTCCTATGCTTTATAATATATCTTCAGCCCCTCATGCCTTTGTTGCAGACCTATACTCCCAAGGAGTGGGAGGCTTACAATGGAATTTGCAGTTCAGAAGAGGTATGTTTGATTGGGAATTGGAAGACTTATCCCAGTTTCTGGAGTGCATCAATGGAAAGGATTTTGGTTCTCATCAAGATGTTATGAGATGGTCAAGGAGCAGTGATGGGGTTTTCTCTGTGAAGAGCCTGTATGGGTTTATTAGTAAGCGGAATCTTAATTTCAAGGTCCACAATCTGTTATGGCAACCTTTACTCCCATCAAAGGTAGGGTTCTTTATGTGGACAGCGGTGCTGGGGAAATTTTTGACTTTGGATAATCTGATGCAGAGAGGCTGGCAGCTTCCTAATAGATGTAGCCTGTGTAGAGCGGATGCGGAGTCAGTCAATCACCTCCTCATTCATTGCCCAATCACAAGTGGAATTTGGAATGAGTTCTTAGCCAGGTTTGGTGTTGTTTGGGTCCAGCCTCATGGTGTTTCTCAGCTTCTTTTATGTTGGAAGATCTCAAAAGGAGACTCTCCTTTCAAGGTCTTTTGGCGGTTAACACCGGGGGCAGTGATGTGGGCAGTTTGGAAGGAACGTAACAACAGGATTTTTGAGAATAAGGAAAGATCTCGGGATGCCCTTTTCAAATACTCTCTTAGTCTTATCCTTTATTGGGCGTCTGCTGTGGAATCTTGTAAGGGATTGAAATTTCATGATGTATTAATGTGTAAGGATTTCAATGATTTGTAAGGATGGGGAAGGGATGAGGGTATTGTACACCTTTGGTGTACAGCATTGTACTCTGTTTTCAGCTTCTTTTTAATATAATTCTTCATTACCGATCAAAAAAAATAATAAAGTAACGGGTAAATTCATACTATATTTGTATTGTAATACATGTATAGATGGAAAAGTTAATGCCTCGTGGAATGATTCCTTAAAGATGCCTTGTGCAATGATTCCTTAAAGATTTGATTGCTTCCCCACTTAATTTCCTCATTTCACTAAGATAAACCACCCTTTTATAGTTACAACAAAAATTCCAGAATTTTCCATTCTCTTCCTTTACTTTTATTTGAAATTATAATTCTACCTGTTAATAATTCTGTTTTCAACCCTCTCAAAGGGTACTATTTTTTAAGTGTCATTTCAAAATCCATTTAAAAGATATTAATAAATTTTTTTTTTTAATTTGGACACTTCAAGCTAATAATGAGGGAATAGAAAGGGAAAAAACACACACAACACAGCTTCCCGAACAAGGTCATAAAATGAAAATATTGCAAACATGGGCAATACATATCAAGTATTGCATGGATCAGTATGGTGTGTAAGATATTTTCATAAATACGGTTGATTATAAACCATATCGATGCCATATTATACAATTGGATTACCTGATAACTTATTAAGAGAGAAAAGAACAAGAGATGGCTTGTTTTTCTCAAGTGAGCTGATTTCTATACTAAAAAAAAAATTCCTAAAACCATTTGAACTCATCATTTGGCACAAATTTTCATTCTGTTTGCTTGGGACTTTAACTAGAAACTTTCACTTGAATATTAAAAGGAAGATTTTTTCGTCCCCCACAGTTTTCCAAGGCGTATACTTTTAGCTTCATTTTCACTATAAGCCATGATTTTTGCACATAAATCATATGAAGCTATGTTATATAGAACTATGGATTCTACTTGAAATAGATCTTGTTGCCTGCTTTTAAGAAATTTTTTTTTTGGGTTTTTCAAAAATTCAAATTCTTAATAAATAAATACTTTTGAACTTGTTATTTGAAGTTAAATTTTTTTTGTATGTGATCATCTTAGGACTCATCTGGATTCTA
This sequence comes from Buxus sempervirens, assembly GCA_947561395.2. NCBI lineage: Eukaryota > Viridiplantae > Streptophyta > Magnoliopsida > Buxales > Buxaceae > Buxus > Buxus sempervirens. The sequence goes on along the minus strand of OX387190.1, from coordinate 24,664,816 downwards.
CTATTTTTTTATTTATTATTTAATTTCTAATATAATAATTTCGAAAAATAATAAAAAAGATAGGAGAATTTTCTATATGACTTTTACTTAATTCTTAATGAATGAAATATTCATGATAGGACATGATCTACCTGCCTAAACATAACTCATCAAAATCAAATATCATTGTTTTTACAATGTTGTGAATTACAGGGCGTCAACATGTCATAATCAGCAATCCACAAAGTTTTCACTAAATATTAACCACCTTCACAATGATTAACTCGGTTTTTTTAACGTTTTTGGTGATATCAATATATCCTTTTGATATTTATTTATTTTTCAACAAGTAACATATCGGCATATCCCAAGATATAGTTTTTTATAAGCTTTCCTAGTTGTTTGTATATCTTCATGTTCATAGGGCTAGTTGTATGTGTATACATAGGGAACAACAGATGATTTCAGTTGACACAAGATTGAATTAGTAATTCCCATTTTGAGTTGTAATTTTTCTTCTCTCTTTATACTTCCATGGAGATTGTCATCAGCTTTCTTTCTACAGGAAATTAAAATTTTCAATATAAGTACAGTTACTACAAAAACCAAGGACATTCATGGCATGCGTATCTTTCCAGCATACAGAGCTCAATATGTTCTATTAAAATCTCATGCAACTCAATATATTATATGAAGAGTAGTTGATTTGAATATTGTAACAAAAGTCTTACGACATGCTTCTAGCAGAGAATTGCAACAAGATGCAGGCACTGGAGATGACGGTAGCTCCCGAAGAATATGCTGAAATAGTGCAGCACGAATACAGCATAACAGGAAAATCAGATTCTAGAGAATGTTACATAAAACCAAAGTTAATACCATTAGTTGCAATTAAGAAGATAACACCTTGATACAATCAGCAATTACATGCGGATCCTCCTCCGGAGAAAATACATTTTTCCCTGAAATCATTCAACAATATTACTGCAATAACTTACCATATCATGTAATAACAGAAATAACAGGACTTGGTGAAAGTCATGCTACATGATATACAAAAGAGAGGGAAAAGAATTCGGACTGATGAATTTGAATAAAACCTTACCAGAAACTCAAAGTATATGACAAGCAAATAAAATAGCTTAGGTTGTATATGTTGACAAACTTAAAACATAATTTGAATAAACCAGAAAGTGCACTATGACGAACCCTGCTCATATTCCCGAATACGACGTTCAACATCATCAACATCAGCAGCTTGTCGCAAGATACCTTCTACTTGAACTCCTGGGGAATGTAAAGATGTCAAATGGAAGGTTATAAACCAAATAAGTGTTTAAAAATTGATACAAATGGTTTCAACAAAATCATAATGGAATATGATTATTGTAGCGACTAGTAGTTTTCTGGTCTTTGGAGAGATGGCTTATTGTATGGAGAGTTAGTTTGTTTTTAGTTCCTTTGGGGGGCCATGGTTTGTGGCTTGGCTTCTTTTTCTTGTTTTTCTTTCTCTCTGTATTTCTTCCCTTTCTTTTCTTAATGAAATCTCATCTCATCAATTATCAAAAAAAAAATAATGGAATATGATTATTCTTATGATATCAATAACCGCATAATAATTAACAAAGAAGTGAAAGTTTCCATATATACACAGGCTTTATGGAACCTATGGCAAAAAGCAGGCATAATATCTCCCATCAGTTACATTCGAAGGCATAGCCACCACAACTCTATGTTACTGAATGGATTTCACGAGTATCTTGTTTCACATGGCAACAAATTAGGCACAAGTTGATCTCATATGTTACTGAATGGGTTTCTGGAGTATCTTATTTCATGAACAAGAATAGGAATGAGAAGAAGATATCATAGTCTTCCCTCCAGGAGGAGATTGGAAAATCACCAACCTGATGGTAATGGAGTCATACCACTACTAAGCAAAGGATTTCACTTCTTAATGAAAGGCATACAGCTTAACTACATTAAAACTCTAAATGAGATAATAATTAAAGAAAAAGCCCTAGATGGAAGACTGCATCCAGTATGTAATAACTACATAATTGACTCTCCAATGGTCCATGGGTCTTACTAATTGTTCATGTTTTAACTGCAATTTGGGCATGATATTCAGGGAAGATTGCAGCTCTTCCATCTTGTTTTTAAAAAACACAACCTTGACGAGTTTTCTGCTCAATGAAGATCATACTTACCAGGAGACTCAGGACTAATTCAATGAAGATCCTTGCTCTAAGCCGCATGCAATTCATAGACAGTTCCATTCATCTAGCTGAAAAGAAACTTTTTGAACCTCCTTTGCACATGGAAACTAGCTTAGTCATCAAGTAGTTCTTTAACTTCTTCTCTAGGTCCCAAAAGATGAGGAATCATGACGATTTCTTCTTTAGAATCGGCATTGGCCTGATGTCCATGGTGTAAAACCGACCTTCAACATTTTTTTTTCTGATGAATAATGATAGCATGAGTATATATATAATAAAAGGAAGAATGAACATCACATCTCTACAAACACTACCCAAACAGAAGATCGGACAATACGACCCTGCACATAACCAAACATTCCAATACAAAAAGACCAACTCTCATCCCACTATACCTGACCTGCTCAAAAAAACATGAAATAGAGCCCAAGCTGAATAAATCATTCAACTTAGACACCAAGAGCTACTGCCCAGAAGAAAAAGACACTCTCCTCCCTGATCTCCCCTAAAACATCGTCAAGACCCTCCGTCTACCAGAAGGGATGATGAGAAAAACCACAAATGCCAATTCCTCACAATATCACCTGCATAGGTGCCCCGAAACTCTGGTAAGACCGCTATCCATGATGCAACTGTAACAATAGTAGAGGAACACATGATCCACAGACGACCGGGAGTCCTGGAATATCCTACTATTTCACTCTAACCAGATGTGCCAAACAACTGCATGAAATCGGTAGCTATACAAAACCGACCTTCAACATTCAAGATACAAATGATTTGCCAAAGCAATGGGAACTCATGATAATTAGCATCTGAACCCATTTTCTTAAGAATCTTGAATGGACCTGCAATCATGGTTTTTTGGACTGGTACTGGGGACCAGACAGTCTATGCCTCAATCCCAGTACAAACTGTACCGGACCGGACAGGCCGATCTAAAACAAAATGCCAAAAACATCAGTCTTCAACCATTCAACATAAACAATCATCAATATATCACTCCCTCTATCTCTCCGGCACTGTTCAAGATGGTGTGGCTCCGTAAGCATGGAAGAGGTGAGTTTCAGTTCCTCTTCCTCCCTCTCTCTCTCTCTCTCTCTCTCTCTCCCCCCCTCCCTCCCTCTCTCTCTCTCTCTCTCGCTCTCTCTCCCCTTTCTCTCCCTCTTGATTAAACAGCTAGTCTCTCTTACTCCCTCTTTCTCTATGGCAGCACTCTTACAGCCCCTCTCTCCCCCCCTCTCTCTCTCTCTCTCTCCACTCCTCCCTCCCTCTCCCTCCCTTTCTATCAAAGGGGAGATGCATCTCAGCTTTCTCCTGCATAGCCTAATTTTCCTTACTACTCATATATGCTCTATCTTTTACTTAATATTCATTACCCAAAAAAATACCTAAAATAATTGGAAGGCAATTCTCAACAAGTCAATGAATCCTTCCAATCAAACTAAAAACCACCAACATCAGTTTACATTGACAACAAAGTTTCTAGTTATAATTTAAAAGCAATACATTGCTCACTTTATTATTAATAACTAATCCCAATTCAAGAAAGCTAGATAATTAATGATGCAGAAAAGAATTGGACTATGTATGTTGCACTCTAAATTCATCATGTTGAATGGCTTTTCGATAAAAGATGATGGCTAAATCATGTGCTTAAAATTAAAAACTATGACGTGTTAGAAAATTAGTTTGGCTTTATGAAAGAGAGTTATACAATTAATAATACCCTTTTACTTCACAAATTAGTGAAATTTAGACAATTAAAGAGTGAAAATCACATGGCTTTTCTTAATCTAAAGTAATCATCTGACAAATTACTTAGAAAGTTACCCTAGACGGATTTGGGCAACAAAAATAGTACCAGTTAGATGCATTGAGGTCACTAGAAGCATGCATGAGGAAGCGCTAACTAGGGCCAGAGTCATAGAGAGTGATATAAGTGAGTTTCATTACCTACAAAGTTTATATCAAGGATCACCTAGGAGTCTCTATTGGTTTAATCACAAATAACAGCTCATAATAAAGAAGAAATGCCTTGATGTATGCTCTTCATGGATGAAGTCATTTTGAGCCTTTGCGGGGAACAATACTAAAGGAGTAAATGCAAAACTAAGATTATAGAGAGGTACCTAGAAGTCAAAATGAATAATAAGTCAAATCAAGATCGAGAATGTATAATGTAATTTGAGCAACAAAGATAGAAAAGGTGGAGCAATGGTAAGAATTGAGAATTAAGAAGAAATATTGATGAGGATATTGCCCAAGCCCATGGAGCTAGAGACGGATGGATTATGTTACAAGGTGCTCCTAGAATGTTTTGTGACCAATATGTTTCACTCAAGCTAAAAATGAAAACTACATGAAGCAGCTATTATCCCTGCTATGGTATATGGATCAAAATGTTGAGCCAGACAGGAAAAAACAATTTACATATAGGATGAACATTACTAAGATGAGGATATCAAGAGGAGCATCTGGCAAGACTAGGAAATATAAGATAAAGAGTAAATATATCCGATAATATCCAATAATATCTGTGTTTCCTAAAATGGACAAGATAAATTAAAGTTGGTTGATATTGTTTGGGCATATAGAGCAAAGACCTACAAAGAAAATTGCAGTGCTAAAGTATAAATTGAAGGATCAAGGGTAAGGCGAAAAAGAACATGAATGAAGTCAGTCTAAGAAGTTTGTATACACATAATCTAAGGATATGTTTTCTCATTAGATTGGAATGGACAAATAAGACACGTGCTGCTGATACCAACTAGTTGTCCCTGGGCATTCTGTTTGTTGTTGTCCATTCAATCAAAGATGCATCCAAAAATATTAGTTCGAGAAAACATTTTCCAGTCTAGGTAACTAGAAAAAGCCTTTCAGCATCATTGCCAACAAAATAAATAATTAAATATTCAGAAATAGATATGATGATTAAAATAGCAGCATTTAGAAGATAAGTTTTCCTCTAAAAAGGGAATCTACTCTATTGATGAGAAAGATAAAAATTTTGACCAATGAACATCAGTGATCTTAGAAATGGGAAAATATGCAAAGCTTGAAACATCTTAAGAAAAAAGATCTTACCATATTGTTCTATAAACCTAAGGGCTTTCTCCAAGAAAGATGGAGATCCATCAATATCTTCCAAAGCTAGTAAAATTGGCCTACCAATAACTGAAGACTTCGCAGGTAATTTATCCCTCCCTGAAACAAAATCATAAGTCAATTCCTCAGTAGAGTGAAGAACTATGAAAGGACTACCAATGTTAAAAATGGCATATTTTCATAAAAAAAAAATCAAGAGAGAAACAATAGCGTTTCTTTTTGCTAATTAAGTATTTTTTTACACCAATGTTTTCCATTTCCATGACATGTCACAAAATATTGCCATTTTCAAAGGTGTCGACATGAAATGTAGGATTAAAGAGGAATGTCCACCATTCCTGGAAGTCGGCAAATTGTCGTCGACATTTCATGAAATTTTGCGAAATGTCATCGACATTAAGTAAAAGTCCCACACATTAACTTTAGAATACTTTATTATTTGATTTTTTTTTTCTAGAATACTCATTTAAACCTAGAATTCTAGAAATAGCATATGAAATACTTTATTACTCATTCTAGAAATAGTCACTTAAGCCTAGAAATACTCATTCAAGCCTAGAATTCCAGAAATAGCATATGAAATACATTATTACTCATTCTAGAAATAGTCACTTAAGCCTAGAAATACTCATTCAAGCCTAGAATATTGTCATATATGAAATACTCTTTTAAACCTATAAATATCTTAATTATAGAAGACTTTATGAAATACTCATTTAAACCTAGGGTTTTTCTTATTTTTCCTCGAAATTTAACTTTCGGCATTTTTTGCCGGCACCTCAGTGAAATTTCGCCAAAAAATGTCATTGAAATTTCACCAATGGTAGCCAGCGAAATTTTGATCGACATGACATTGAAAACTTTGATTTACACATTGGCATATCAAGTAATACATATCATTCTCCTTGGTTACAACTTGCAATATATATCTAGGATGTAATTTTTTATTTTAAAATTATCAATAGGTATATCATTATATCAGCAATATATCATGCTATAAAGTTTTATCCACTTTCTGCATGCAATATCCTTTACAAGTCATAAGAGTTCCAAACTTCCAATGAGGGGAATCTTTTGACAATTTTCTCCAATCTTCATTATATCTCCATAAAAATGCCTAAAAACCCCTCAAATCTACATTGAAGCTCCTAGAATCAAATTATGAACCACGTAAGCATCTTTGTCATTAACATTGCTTCCAAAACTGGAATTGATTCTCATGAAGTGCTTCATAAAAATTCCTTAAACAAAAAAGACATCGGTGTGTGAATATCTATTTGAATATGATTGTATGATATTGATTAAAAGAAAAATAAAAGCGGCACAATTGGGTACATAAAATGAGTTAAAAAGTTCTCAACAAAAATGTTACTAAATTGACTGAACTAGTTTAGACAAAAGCAATTTAGGGACTGAGTAATCAACATCTTCAATAGAATCAGCATTTCGATGACTCTAACTTAGAATTGTATTTTTTGAGTGTTTACATCTAATGCTTACCCATGAAGTGCTTCTAGGTCCAAAATTCACTTATTCAGCCTGAAAATCCAATTAGAAAAATGCCTTTACTATTCCAACTTGTCAACTTCTCTCAGATTTGAAAAGTCATTTTGGTAAAGAGCTAATAAGATTGTAAACATTTATTAAAGACAAGAGAAGGAATGTGTAATTCCTAGGTGTGTGGCCATCAATTTTTTTTTTTTTTTAAAAAAAAAAAAAATTGCGCATATTGGCAAATATTTCAACGACTAAAACCTTAATATTAACTACAATTAAGAAGTCTTTTAGGTATTACCTAATTTAAAGTTATTAGAACATGAAAGAGGAGTATAAACTCATTTAATATTAATAAATTCCATTGTGTTCTTTTCTGAAGTGAATGACTGGAAAAAATGTTTATGAGAACAGAGACTTGCAGCCCTAATTTTTCCTTGTAAGAGATGAAGGTTTCTAACATTCGGTGATAATCAGGTGCAGAAAATTCCAGCAACAAAGGTAAGTGAATTCTTCATCCTTTGCTTCTTTTGGAGACTTTGTATTAGTAGATTTAGCTGGGAAATATTTTCTTGATGATATTTAGCAAGTTCTTAATCATCTTTATTAGGTTCTTGAAAATCCTTGTAAGTATTTCACAACCTTTATTGAATTCCGATTAGTTACACAATTCTGGTGTGTTTATTTTGTTTTCTTGGTATTAGTGAAGTATCCTTGATGTTTTTTCTGCATAAACATATGAATCTGTTTTTTTCTTTTAGATGGTTCTGTTGTGATTAAAATCATGGATGTTAGGGGCATAAGAGGTGATATATCCTAATTAATTTTATGTAAAAACCCAAGATGTCGACAGTTCTTTCATTATGCTGACTAAAGTTTTAAAATTTTCAAGAATTATAGGTTCCTTAACCTGCCAACAGCCCATATTAAAATGATATTTTAATGATTAAAAACCTGCAATTTCTCATGGGGATTATTTTAAATTGGCAAGCTTATAATGGTGGCAGTTTTGCTACATAAATTACCTATTTCTTTATGGTTGCAAACCCCAAATTTGAGTGACAAATAAATACCAAAATTTAGTTATTTTCTTCAAAGATTCAGGCCCTAAATTGAGCAGTAGCTTTATCCATTAAAATGTTCAAATTCTCACAAGGTTTGAGCCTGACGACCAACCCTTTATTGGGAGAGTCATTTGAATGTAAATATTGAATTATCATGAGCAAGGTTTGCCGTTTTGGCGGCACCTCGCGAGGTGCCGCCGAAATTTCGTATTTCGGTAGGTCAGCGGCACGAAAAATGACCTCGAAATGGTCCTGCCTGCGTTTCGCTGGCTTTTCACTGGCACGCCGCTAAATTTCGCCAATTTCGCCATTTCGCCAACATTTCGCCAACAGTTCTCCAGAATTTTGCTAATTCTGGAGAAATTCTGGCACGCCGCTGGCACGCCGAAAATTTCGCTAATTGTTGTGTTTGTCTAATTTATTTATGTTTTTTTTTTCAAAAATGGCATTTCGGCGGCACGCCGCCAATTTCGCTAAAAATTTGTTTTAAGCCATTTCGGACCATTTCGACCGAATTTCGCCCAAATTTCGTTTCGGCCGCCTAGCGGCGCACCACGAATCGCGAAAAGTCGATCCTTGATCATGAGGCCATTTTTCTCTGTCGTCCAGCCCTTAATAAGTAGATAATAAAATTTTTTACAAATCAGTTAACGTTTACTTACTCACAAATAGATTCTTTAGGAAATAATTGGCTCGTAAGTCAGAAATTAGTTATTAAATTAATATTATTATCTTATGTAGGGTATTTTTCTCAATTGACAAACCATTCAGTAAGTGATATTTAAGTGCTTCAAGTTCAAATGATTATTATAGGGTTAAGTGTCTAATGACTGGCCCTAAATAAATATGAGATTGTTCAATATGACATGAATTAGGGTATTCTGTCCTAGTAGACAGGCCCTCTAATTAGAGAATATTTTATTTAAACATTATTTAATCAAATTAAGATATTTTGTACCGATCGACAGGCCCTTCTTGAGAATTAATCCTACAATGAGAATTGTTATTAAGTATAGAAAAGAATGCCTGTTAACAGGTACAGTATCGTGATGAATTATTGACTAAATAACTGCCAACACTACAGGCAGAATAAATATGTATGATTGACTTGTATGGCTATCACTGAATGACATTTGAAGATAATTTGAATAATTGATGAATGATGCATGATGAAATTTTCTAGTGTTTCCTTTATTCAATAATTATAATTTCATGTTAGGTTAATAATGTTAATTTGTAATAAGCATAAGTGAATTGATGGAAACACTTGCATAATTAAAATTGAGAATTATATGCATATGATTGCAAAAAATGAGAACTTTGCACAAGTTTCCTAACCTGATTGGAGTAAGGCGTGAGGGTTGACGCCCAATAGTCACCAACAATTCTATGACTTAGGTGAGGTTTGAGGATTGGAGCCTAACAGTCAACAACAACTATATAATTATCAATTACCCCTGTACGTCATAGTGAGGGTTTCAAGCAGTTGTGACATCATGATGTATTTTGGAGTTAGGCTGTCAAAGGGATCTCTGGAACATCTTCAGATGCATTCCCCTTTCCAAAAAGAGTGGTTTGGCATTGTTCACTGATCAGTTGAAATTCCACAGAACTGCGATATACACGCAAAATGCTAAAGCGGGGATCCATTATCAGTGTGGGAAGGACCTTACATTACGAATATGTGATGTCTGATAGACTCCAATTCACTTCATAAGGCATTGCTCACTATAATGGAAATATATTTCGGTGTATGGAGGATCTTACAGTGGGAATTGCATTGCCTATTGCATATTTGTTGCATATGTATTTACTTGTTTTGTGTGGCATGACATATTAGAAGGTATTGTTTAGGACATTCATGCATCCTAGGTTTGCAGTATGTAAACACCTTTCATGATCTAAATTATGTTTTTGCATGTATGTGATGTGTTTTTTTGGCTGAATTATACATGTCCCAGGCTGCACTCTGCAGAACATTACTTACTAAGCTTTTCTTATTCTGTCATTTTACCATATACAAGTACAATACATGATCAGGATTGGACACGAAAAAAAAAACTAAGATAAATCAGCTGATTTATTTGAAGTGTGAATACAATGAACAGAAACATACCCTGTTCCAAAGAACCATCAGCTGCATCACTCCTAAATATGCCATTCTGTCCCATCATGTGACCTGCACCTGGTGCCTGTGACAGAGCATTCTCAAATGCTGCCTTCCACTCATACATATCCTCTGAAGTTTCAGCCTGCCCAGAAGGGGAAAATATCAATTTGATAGAGGCTAACGAATGATTTTTTTAAACAAGACCATTACCAGCCTAGAGATCTGCCTTACTATAATCTTTCCACATGGATTTTCAACTATTTTTCTTTATGTTCTATATGTCCTCAATGTTCTCCAATTTGAATAATTTTTTCCCTGCAAAATGGTACAGTTCATGCCATTCCCCATCTATTTCTAGTTCCAACACTCTTATAAAACCATATATTCTTTCGGTATAATTGTCCAATCATTGTTCAGATGGTCATATATTTCCCAAATGGTGAGTATCATGCATTGAATAACGTAGATAAGATCTGGGAAGTGGATGGTTTCAAGATCCCTGAAGAAAAGTATAGTGGGGCACCAATAACTCGCAACTAACTTGTCCAACATATACCATTCACTCTTCCTATATATTTGTTTCCCTCCATGAGCAACATCATACATTCTCTCCTTGACAAGTAAACAAAACTACAAACTTGAAGAACAAAAGGGTGGTAATGGGAAATGAAGAACTAATTCAATGCTTTGGTCAAGCACCACAATCCGAAGCATCCCCCCCCCCCCCCCCCCCCCCCCCCCCCCCCCCCCCCACACCCCCTCTTCCTGTGTTCACTGAAGAAGACTCATCCACGAAACACAAGGGACTTTCCATAAAAACATCAAGTGCTTCACAATAACCTAATTATATCACCTTGTTACATCCCAAAAACCAGCAAGTAACTGAATAACAGTACACTGATCTGATCCCACACAAAAGTTATCAACGTTCATTTTAAAATTTAGTATTCAATCACATGTTGCATTTTTTTTAATTTTACAATATACTGATTTTTTCCCGCTCAATTTGACACTTAAGGATTTCATTTGAGGAAAAAGAAATCTTTGATTGAATCATGCATCTCATATCTCATATTAATCACTCATCACAAACCAAAACCTGGGATCTCTATATAAAATATCTTCATATATTAAATTTCCTTTCAAATTTTCATTATGCTGTTCATTCTATATTTTCCATCTTATTCAATTTGATGACTATGGATTTCGTTTGAGGAAAATAGCAAATAGAATCAGTTACATACGTATGTATAAACACTCAAATATTATACACAGATATACCTACATATATAGTTAATACAAACATACATATATATCTAAATATATAAGATAAATATAGAGGGAGTGTGTGAGGTTTATATCTCACCTATGACCCATTGTAAACCATAATGGTGGAATCTTTATACAAAATATCTTTATGTGAGAAAACTCCTTTCACTTTTTCATGTGTGTAAAGTGTAAACTACACCTTCTTAATAATTGTTATAATGTTAATATCTTTATGTGAGATAACTCCTTTCACTTTTTCATGTGTGTAAAGTGTAAATTACATCTTCTTAATAATTGTTATAATGTTCAATCCATATAACTCAGATCATACTACTACCTATATTGGATTCGATCCAAGAAGCACCAACAACATAACTCAATTATTACAACCATGGTTTACAATTTCGCCGGCATGCCTTCGAAATTTCTCTTTTCAGGTGGTAGTGGCACGAAATTGGAAGGAAAAAGCCGCAGGAGCCTTCCTATGGCTTTTGCCTTCCACGCCGGCGAAATCTGGGAAATATTTCCCCAGATTTCCCCAAATCTCAGGGAAATTTGGTGGCATGCTAACGAAATTGGTGGCATGCTGGCGAAATCTCCCAAATTTCCCCAAAATGGGGAAATTTTAGGGAATTCTTTTTTCCTAGATTTCACAGTCCCAACAAAATTTGGGCGAAATACGAAATTTAAAACCTTGATACTTAAACTTGTGATGATTTATTAACCGAAAACTATTGAGTCCGTGATATGTATCAAATCCAAGTACCGACAAATTTCTCTGCCACACCAAGTAACAATGTTGTAGTCCACCTTCTTGGATCTGTGGCTTTAATTTGATATATGCACATGGAACCATCTCAAGCCCAACATATTGACACCACAAATCCTATTAGTATACATCAAATTGTAAGAGCATAGAAGCCTGTAACAAAAAATCATAAAGATGGCAATCATCAATTAAAGAAAAATAACATGGAAAACATAAAAATTGTCATTTGGCCAAGCCACAGTCATCCAAAGGGAATGGAAGCAGTACATTTCAAGGATCGCCTTAAGGTGGGGCTTGAGTTAGATGCTTATGCCTGAAGGGTTAACCTATGAATTCAATTGTAAGTTCTGGATAAATTTCCGACATCATTTATTAAAGATGTCTTATGTAAAACACTTGAACCTCATATATTAAGCAAGCATTATCCACATGACAATGGTGAGAAAATGCATTATCTACATGGAAATTGTGAGAAATTTAATTATTTAAATCTTGGAAGCACTATACTGAAATTTCCTTCTTTTAATTTCACAACATGGTGGCAGGAAAAATGGGGGAAAACAATTTTTTGCCTGTTCTATATATGCACTCAACATTCTGACTACATGATATCGTCAATAATTCAAGGCCATGTTGTAAGTTTCATGTGTCAGATGAAACATTCAAAACTTAATCAACCTTGTCTTAAACAAGGCAATTTCAAGAGAAATGTTGCTTGATTTTAACTTTTCTTAGCATCTAAATGAGTTCTAGTAGCATTCACCACTTTCCATGCACATACATCACATCCATAATTTTTTGCTTCTCAATGAATATTTCATATGTATCTCTATCTGTTTTTGGATTGATTGATATGACATCTAGAAATGAGATTTTTAAACCATTATAAATAAGGCCAGTATAACATTCTTACCACTAACTGTATCGTTTTGGAAAGCATATTAATGCACAAGACAGGATTAAGTACGCACTTTACCTAACCTGATTATAAGACTTGCACTTAAAGCAATATTACTATGGGTAAGAACATAAAGGATCTTTCTAACGAATCCTATGGTAGGGTCCACAATCTGGTTGCTATATTAAAGGCCGCATAACATACATGAACAACTGTGCATACGGATAATTATTCTACCACAGGATCCATAAAATTCCATAATTCTTATGAAGGAGAAAACCAATGTTCCTTCACCAAGATCATTTCACTAATTCCATAAGATCACCAATACAAGATGGTGTAAACCATTGGAGCATCCTCTTCACAAGAACAATGAGTGTTGGTGAAAATTAAATTTCATTTTGCACAAAAACTTCTGACAACTTCACTAATAGTGTTTTTTTTTTTTTTTAATGAAAACGAGAATACTTTTTGCACCAGAAGTAATGCTATACCTATGGACTCAGATTTTGTGCTAATTCATTTAAGACTGAGCACAAAACTATATGATAACCTAGAACCAAGTCAAAGATGACGAGTGACTATGAAAACAACGTGAACTTTTCAATGTTCAACGAAAATTCATTTAGTCTAAATTATTCAAATCCTTTCCTTCAAATATGTGAAGTTCTACTTAATAGCTTATAATGATTAAAGATGCATTAAAAATCCTTCATTCAGCTAACAAGTGGCTATTGAGTCAAAGGACAGGATGACGCCATATATGCAATGAACTATTACTAATAATAGGGTTATTTTTTTTTTATAATTAGCCTACTTGACAACCAGGCTTAGTGGGCTTGAGCTGGGCATCCAGCCCATTGGAGGAAATTACGGGTGTGCCAAGATGCATAACTTAAAATGCTCCAACAATGTTACAATTATGCTAGCACGTTGGCACCCTACAAAACAAAAAACTGTATTGCAGAAGCAAGTGGTGGACCATTATGGTGTTGATGCCCCTACATTCGAGTCTTAGCTGTCCACTTCTTTATCAAATAGCATCTGCTTCATCATGTAAGAAGATTAGACACATTCACTCACAAGTGAGTGGTGGCCAGTACATAATGTTGATGCCCCTAAGATTGGCGCGTTGCCTGCCCAGGTCCTTGTCCAAACAACATTCCTGTTAGCAGGCAGGAACAATTAAATACAGTCACTCCCATTTATACCAAGCGAAGGAACCACTTGCCATACGAAAGAAGGTACAAAATGCTCCATTCCTATAGCTGTAATGTAAGATTGAGCTTAAAGTAGCTGGAGATTGAGACATACAACATTATGCCAAGCGATTTGCTAAATGTGATGATGACTAATGCTTAGGTTGGTAAGGAAGACATATTCATAGAGTGGCTCAAGTATTATAAGCCAGGTAAGCCCAATGGTTGACTCAATATACAAGCAAAATCTCCCTTGATATAACCATATGGCTTCTTCCTCCATCACGTGGCACAAATAGCTATTCAATACAGGGGGAGAGAGGAAAGTAGACAAAAAACTTCAACAACCAAAGTCAAGATTAATCCATCAAAATTCTAGTTAATCTGGGAGCTATGAGATGGGATCTGGAGATGATGATGGCGATGCCGGTAATAGTGGTGATGGCTGTGATTGCAATGATTATAATGACGAGGAAGAGAGCGAATGCATGAAAACGTTGGTAGTGGTAAAGGGTCTCAAAAGCCTTATTGTCATTACACTAAGTGGTTACAATATTAGTATGCTATTCAAGATGAGGACAGCAATGCTCTTTTACAAAGCACTAGAAACAAGCCTTCGTAACAGGGAAAAGAAGTATATGACTGTATGGAAAGATGAATACATATCTTAAAACTTTGGTATCCATGCATACTTGATACAGGCATTAATATTCATTTTTTATAACACTCTTTAATGAACATCTATCTGGAGGTCATCATCATGGAACCAAATGACACTACCCTAGAGCTGGATACCTGCAGACACAGTCATTCTTGAGAGCTAGGATCACAAGAGTCCTCATATGGCTATCAAACTATGCCCAAAGGATATCAGTATTGTTTTTCATATGATGGAGAGAAACATGGATATGGACTTGGGTTCTTTCCTAGAAAGTAATATCCCATAGGACTATATTTATATCTCTAACCACCACCACCGATGCTCATGCCTGATATCAATGTTTTTGCAACCTACAATCCTCGGCATCCATCCACAGGAATGTTGATGAATAGAGACACGCAGAAAGCATACTAAAATATCATAATACCTAGAATTGAAAACAGATATTGTAATTATGTATAGGACATGTTCTATGACCAGCCTAAGGACTAAGTCAATGAAGATGACACTAAGACAGCTACAGCTTCATATGTTAATGGCATTTTGCCATATTCACTGTATACAACATATGCATCCATTCTATTTTTTTTTTCTTTTAATCAGTATATGCATCCATTCTATCATATTTTGTTTTATTTCTATTACCATCTCTTATCCAGATCAATATCTATGCATATCTTCTTCTTTTTTTTAATTTTCCGTGTTTCAAGTCTGTTTAATTCTCATTTAAACCCCCTATAAAATTCAACTACGATTCCAATTTTCAATTTATTTCCCTAATTTTTCCATTTCAATCAAATTTTGCACCATGCCAATCAAAGCTTTTTCATGCTTCATGCCACCAAAATTTCACCAAGCCAAGTCTTCCAAACAAACTGTTCAGCACAAGGATTTCAATTTAGGGACATGACGGAGAAAATATACCAACATGGAATAAAACTTCACCAGAAAGGGGAAATATAGTAAACTTTTAAATTTTCAATTGAAACAACTACAGGGTTTAAATAAGAGTAAAACAAACATAAAATCTAAGAAGCAAATAATAAATAAAAAAAGATGTCCATTTTCACCAAAACATATGAACGTAGTATAGTTATTTACCATGTGCAGGACGCATAAAGAAATCTAGGGATATGGATATTGGATAATAAAGATGGTTTTGACCCAATAAGGCTCTTTGTGGCTGTGATACTGTCCATATCTTTGTGGCTTTATGAAGTAATTTGATTGAATTTTTATTTTATATCTCTTTAAGATATATTAATGATATCTTCCAGTATTATCTTAGTTATATGCTATATGCGTCCATTTTTGCATAGTTAGGCTTTTTACCATGTAGTCATACATGTTTCTGCCTCTATAAAAAATGAAAATTATAATTAAATAGTTTCAGCAAAATTTATCTCACAACATACATGGTAATACTTGCCAATAAATTTGTAACAGTAAATCCATATTTCTTTTTATGATTTAGGTTTTTTCAGGTGTATTTTACTCTTATTTAAGTCCCCTAGAATTTTCAATCTAAAATTCTAATTTTCCCTTTGCTTCCCAAGGTTTTATCTTTTTTTTTTTTTTTTTTTTTGTGAAATTTTATGCAATACCAACAATATTTCAGTGATATGCTGTAAAAGTCCAAAAATTTATATTTCCCAGCAAATTTTTTGCCACCAAAGGAGAAAAATGGATAGATTTTCTTGGCATACAACAAAAATTTAAAACACTGTACCAACATTTAAGGGGAAAAAAAAAACTTTACAAAATTTGTTGTGCATTTTAAACTGTACTGACATGATTAAGTTGAATCATTTAAGTTTATTAAACTGTTTCAAGGCTCTATTTAGAATTTATTGAACCTTGACAGACATTGACAGGATTTAAAACCTAATTGGCAATATCTTCTCTATGATTATGTTGACCTTATTTATAGATTTCATCCTTCATGTTGTTAGAATACATATCCCGTCTTTATAAATGCTATGACAGTTGGATCTCACATCATGTTTAAGCAAAATTCCTCATTTCATGCCTTGGTGTCTAAAAACATTGATTCATATATGCCCACACTTAAAGGAAGGAAAGGTGTTAAATAATTCTATAACATGGCTATCAGGAATCAGGATCATTTTGGGAAGATATCAGAACTCATAAGATATAATACCAAGCAAGGAAAAGAAAAGAAACAAGAATTCAGACTGCGGACAAAATTTGAGAGTAAATTTGGTGAGAAAAGTTCCCTCAGAAAATCAATTATAGAAGAAGCACCTTAAGTGTGAAAACTCGTCCATCACGACCATCAGGAAAAAGCACAGTCAATAGCCTTTTATCTGCTTTGACAACAACACTGCAACAGTCAAAAGGAGAAATATTAACAAATAGGAACAACATTATGTTATGATTTTCTTTGATGGTCATTCATCAATATCTGGAGAGACGAGAGAAAGAAGCAACCCTACCTGCCTGAACTGGTAAGGTCAATGCCACCGAGCGTCAAATTGACCTCACCCTTTCGAGGAACAATATTCTGGAATGCAAAAAATAAGAATTAAGAAATTTTTAAAACTTTAATGTAACCCAACCTTACACATTTTTTTGCAATTCAGCAAATTATGAGAAAAAGCAAGCAGAGAGAGCACAAAGAAACGAAATAACGATCCTTAGAAACTATTAATGATAGAAACATTATTAAAATTAGTGACAAGTCAAAACATGGGACAAATCATGAGACTACCATAATTTTTAATCACTATATTTTTTTCTGAAAACACACATTCAATAATTTATTAATATAAACTTTATATAATTGCTATTCATGGGGACAATGCATCATATTTTCTGGTAATGTTTGTTATTATTTCATATGTATTTCTATTAAACAGACAAAGAAACTGCATAAACTATCTAGTAACAGAAACGAAGTTTAAGTAGGCCTATAGGAAAACCAAGGATTGCTGTTTAGCCATAATTTCGCTGGAGAGATCCAGCGAAATTTCAGCGAAATCAGGGAATATTTCCTTAGATTACCCCAATGAGAGGAAATGGAGAAATATGTAGTTTACTCTTTTTCTTGTATTTTTTTTGGTTTATTACATTACATTCATAATAAATGCATACATGGGGAAATCTGGGGAAATTTTGCCAATTCCGCGAAAACACAAGGAAACTGGAGAAATCTCGTTTTTCCCTAACATTTCGTGTCGCTAACCTCGCAAAATCAAAATGTCGCGAAATTTCAAACGCTGAGGAAAACTACTGAGGTCTCCACCTTCTTCCTCAGCTCTCCCAACTTCAAGCATCAATCATGTAACTTACAAGCCAGGTGACCTGAATTTTCTTTCTGCATTTCCTGCGTGAGAGGAAGGCCAAAGGCGAAATGCATGGAAATGAAGAAATATCTGAAAACACAATTTAATATGATTATAAAAGAAACAAACTACCCAAGTCAGGAGTGGTAGAACAAGAGATGTGACAACTACTACTAACACAGACTACTTCGGAATATTTCTCTACCAACCAAATGACTCATCAAATTCATTAATATTTGGGCAGAATACACATATATTAGGAAGACAAAACCAAGCCAGCCACCGACCAATCAATGAATCAAGAATGTATGTTCAATTTTCTCTACTAATTAGATTTGGAAACACAAATCCAATTCCATTTAGCATATCAAAGCCACTGCCTCGTATTTAACTACATGTCTAAAACATTCCTCACCAATTGCATCCATGCCCTCGTAAGCTTTTCCATGACTAATTTAGATCCTTCAACCTGCTAATTAGGACCTCAATTGGTTGTTGTTTAACATTCATAAATCGCATCAGTCAAATTTCTTTGACCTTACTTTCTATTATGGCTACCCCAGATTTTGCAAATGTTTTTATCTTTCATCTGATTTTATCAAATCTCTATTGTCTCTCCACTTAATCTACCTCAAAATCCAAACTCCAAATCCCTAGCATCATAGGTTCTTCTCAAAGTGCTTTCGTTGAGGGTGGCAATTTTGGAGTATGCATTGATTTCTAATGAATGTGTTGATCGTAAGACTCGATCAGGAGAGCCGAAAGTCCAAAAGTAACTTGCAAGTTAGATATTGAAAAGGCATATGGTAAGGTAGAATGGCAATTCTTAGACTTGGTAATGCATTGGAAAGGTTTTGAAGCTCTAAGGAGGAAATGGAAAATGGGTTTTTTCTGGATAAGGAACAAATTTTTTTTTTCCTTTTGAATGGTTTGGTTGTCGATTTAGTTGAGTCCTCTAGGGGATGTGCCGGGGGGGACCCTCTATCTACCGTTTACACTAATGGCAAGGATATTCCATTGGTTTATTGATAGTGCAGTCGCTAGTGGCCTGCTTCAAGGATTTAGGGTAAAAAAAGATTCTCTTATGTTGTCTCATTTACAGTTTATATATGCCATTCTGGTACTTTTGGAGGAATCTAGGAATCAGATCTCGTGGCTTAAGAGCATATTGCACACTTTTCATATGATTACTAGGTTGAAAATCAATTGGAGGAAGAGTATGTTGGTGGGGCTAAATGTCAAAAAGGAATCAGTAACAAATTACAGAAGTAGGTTAGGGTATCAAAGAGGACAATTGCCATTATCTTATCTTGGATAGCCCCTTCGAGTGTCTCCTCAAACTTTGAGTTTTTGGGATCTCATCATTGAGAGAGTGGAAAACAGACTTGCTTTATAGAAGAGAAATTACTTGTACTTCGGTGGTAAGATCACTTTAATAATAGTCTCTCCTAGCTAATCTAGTTGTATACAATATGTCATTGTTTAAGATGCCTAAGAGAGTAGCTGACATTCTTTAAAAATACTTCTTGTGGGAGGATGGAGGGATTAGGAAGACGCATTTAGTGGAACAAAAAATAGTATGTAAGGCTAGGGCTGTGGTGTGGATATTGGTAATATGACTTCTTGTAATTTATCTCTTCTAGCGAAGTGGTTGTGGTGGTTCAGCATTGAGCAGGAAAGTCCATGGCACAAAGTGGTAGTCTATAAATACGGAAAAATAGTTTATTAGTGGTCCATTAACGTGAGGACTCGACCTACGGGTAACTACCCTTAGAAAGCTGTGGTTAGATTGGCGGATTCCTTCTATCCCCATTTGCAATTGTTGGCTCTGACTCTTCTATTCGATTCTAGCACAATTGTGGTGAGGCAATTCAGTGCTATCTATAGAGTTTCCACACTTATTCTCTGTTGTAATTGTAACCCATCTTAATGCTCTTGTTTCCGATATCTTGTCTTGGTCTTCAGAGCAACTATCTTCGAATCTACCTTTTAGGAGAAATCTAAGATTACTCAAGGTTCAGGAGTTAACGTCCCTTTTTGACTCCTTAAAGGACTATTTTGTGGATTCATCATCTAGTGATAGGATCATTTGGTCCCCTTCTCCCTCAGGGGTTTTTTTTCTTGTAAATCCTTTTTCAACATATCTCCCAAATTAGTTTGATCTCCTGCATCATTTCCTATGTCCCATCTTTGGAAACTTAGGTTGCCCCCAAAGAAAAAGGCATTTCTCTAGATTGCACTTTTGTGCAAGATAAACACGGCTGATCACATATAGAGAAGGTGAAGGAGATTTGCCTTATCACCAGATATATGCTTTTTATGTAAGGAGGCAAGGAAGAGTATTGATCACCTTTCTCTCCACTGCCAATTTGCTTGGGCATATGGATGCGACTCCTCCAAATGATAGATGCTTCTTCGATGGTGCTAGCATCTTTTGGTGCCTGGTTTGAGCAAGGGAGGAGAATAGGGGTCGCATATTTTATAGGGTCCTATTTCAAGCAGTGGTATGGCACATATGGATGAAGAATATTTCCTGATGAATGCTTTCCATAGAGCAGGTGATTGAGGCTCTCCTTGTGGATTTATCACCTTAGGTCTCCATTAAAGCTGAGTTTTGGGAGTGAAGCTGTTCCCGAGTGGTGCAAGAGTGGACTTGCTGTTCTTCTTCTTCTTCTTTGGTTATAGGGAGGGGAGGTGCTAGATAGAGGGCGCCAAACTTTTGTTCCATGAAGATGAATGTAGACAAGTGCTCGTTAGGTAACCCTGGACCTTTAGGTATTCGAGTGGTTGTATACTTGTATGGGATCATATGGGATGGATATCTATCATATTCAGTGGCCTAGTAGGTGTTAGGGACTCTACTCGAGCAAAGCTTTTGGCCCTTATGCTTGGTCTTTCGGAGGCTAAAAGGATGGGCATTTGGGATTTAGTGATGGAAGGCAACACAGCCACTATCATTAGATGGATGCATAGAGTTGGCACTAGTTCTTGGATGCTCTCAAATGTTATCAGCAAAGCTAGAGCCCAAGCACAAGAGCTGAACGCCTCGTTCAGTCATGTGCCTGGAGAGGCTAATACAGTTGCGGATCGGCTAGCAAATTACAGTGCTTCGAGACAAGACATAATTATAGGGCCTCTATCGGAAGAGTTTGTGAAGCTATGTTTAGACTAGAGCTACAAGGTTTATAATGAAGGGTGGGATTTTGTACAAGACACTTTAGTGTACATAGTGTTCTAGGGTGCCAAGATTAGTAACCTGGTTGATAGGTTTGTTGCTTTTTGCTTTCTAGTTGGGGTTATGGGGGATTATCCCACATACCTTTACCGTCCATGTACCTTTATCCTTCTTTTTTTAATACATCTCATTTATCAAAAATAAATAAATAATGTCACTTTTTGACTATTTACTCTAAGAATCATGGAAATATAGCAACCCTTTGAATTTTTATTTTTTATTTGATTCGAAAGCATGCTTCACATAACAGTCTAAAGTGTATCTTGACTTGAGCCACCCTATTCAGATCAAGGTTTACAAGGTCGTTTCGAACGACATTTCGCTAGGTGTCACAGCAAGATGTCAGCAAAATTTTGCCGAAATGAGGGAAAAATCGCTAGACATTAAAAAATCAAAAAAAGATTAAAAATAGTAAATTCCTAACATTTCGTGTCATTTAGCTAAATGTCGCCGACATAAGGGAAAATATGAAAACTTTTACTTTATGTCACCGACATTTCACAACATGTTGCCAACATTTCGCAAAAATAGGGAATCTTCGAAATTTCCTTTTCCAAGGTGATTTTGTGTCGCCACCTTGGAAAATAGTGACATTTCGCGACATTTCGCCGAAATGTCACGAAATTGTAAACCTTGATTGGGATATAAATTTTATGTATACTACATGTTTGGAAGTTGGTTTCAAGGATAAAACTCATCTCTTGCACGGAATTAAGGAACAAGACAGATGATTCTCAAGATCACCTAATTTGATGGGTTGTGGTGTTTTGTGAGAAAACAAAATATGGGATTGACATAGGGAATGTCTATGCATGGAACTTAACTCTTTTCGCTAAATGGTTTTGGCTATTCAGCAAGGAACAAGACAGTATGTGGCGTAAGATCATCATTAGTAGGTACGAGATCTCAAATAACTGATGGGATATTCGGACCAGATCTAGGTATCCTGGTGGCAGTCCTTAGAAGGCGATTGCATCCCTAGCTCCTATTTTCTATCAGAATGTTCACTTTTGTGTTGGGTCTGATAACCGAGTTTAATTTTGGCAAGACCATTGGTGGGGGGATTCTCTATTATCTTCTCAGTTCCTTAGGTTGTTTCGTGTTGTCTTCACCCCGAATGCAAAGGTTAGTGAGGTCGTTGCTTGTTCTTCTAATGGCATTAACTGGACTTTACCATTTCGGCAGGAATTAAGATCAGTTGAGGTTGATCAATTATCAGCTCTTGTTGTCCATGGCAAAAATATCTCCCTCATCCTTCCCAACCTAACAGGCAATTGTGGATCCTGATTTGTCATGAATGTTTTCTTGTAAATCCTTCTTGGCCCTTGTTAGACCCTCCTACTACTTTCCATTTTAATCCTCTTTGGAAACCAACTATTCCATAGATAATCAAAGGATTTTTGTGGATTGCTTCGCGGAATAAGATAAACACTGCAGATATTATCCATAGAAGAAGGCTCTATGTCGTATTGTCTTCACATATGTGCTTCCTATATCGATCATGCGGGGAGTCAACATATCACGTACTCATTCATTGCAGCTTTACACGATAGATATGGCAGCACTTTCTTGAATTTATTGGTATAGACTGGGTTTTTCCCCATACCCTGTCTAATCTTTTTTCTCAGTGGAGGTTCTCTAGTTTGGAAGCTCATGGACACTATGTATTCCGGTTTCTATGTTTTGCTATTTGTTGGTATGTCTGGAAGGAGAGGAATAGACGAATTTTTTAGGACAAACAGTCTCCAGTATCAGTTGTGGTGGATTCTATCAGTCTCCATGTGTCCTCTTGGGTTGTACTTCTCCCTTCCTTCCGGGGCTATTCGATCGATAATTTTATACGTTGTTCAGCATCCCTATGTATCTAGGGTACGGGAGTTATTGATGAGTATGGAGTTGGAGTGATGGCTGTTCCTAGTTCCTATGGGCTTTCTTGTTTTGGATGTACGAGCCTATGCAACATGTGTAGAACATCTTGTTCTAACATGTTTGTGAGTGTCCATTTCAGTCATCATTTTGGTTTTTCTCTATGGGATAATAGGTGTATGTAAAGGTCTTGGGCTTGTGATTGGTACCCTCCTATAGGGGTGCTATCTTGTACTATTTTCTTTCTCTTCTCTTTATATATATAATCTTCATTACCAATCAAAAAAAAGGAAAAAAGGATAAAACTCTTGCAACGCATTTAGTCAAGATCATTATTGGTTTTGAAGCCACAATTTACTCTTAAGCAAGAGCTACTAGCTTTACATAGGGACCTAGTTGAGGTTAAGAACCCAAACATGGAAAAATCAATTTAGTCTTGGACTCGCACTTCTACATGATAGGATTTTTATGAAGTTAAATTGGCTAGTGATGTTATTATGACTTATGATCACCCTTCTGGTTGTTGTGACACCCTTTGCCTCATACACCGCACCTTATTCAACATGACATGACATGATTATAGGTATAGGATATATATCAGACACTTCAAATCCATGTCAAATATTTGACATGCATATTTCTAAAGTTGGAATGAAGCATATATAAGGACAAACTCTCAAAGTTAGGGGAAATTTTAAAATGGATAAAACCAATACTATTACATATTAAAGTAGCATTTGGTTGCATGTTGTTAGCACCCTAATTTTGCACACACCCCCTCCCCAAAAAATGGCAAAAACCTACAAGTCTCAAAACCTTAAAACTAAGGAAAAAAGTCTTAAGAAACAAGGCAATTTCAAAAGTCCTATTTCTTGCACATTTTAAGTCCAAAAAGATAGGACTCAAAAAATGGAACCCAGCGGTAAAAATTTCGGCAAAATCAGACTTAAAATGAGCAAGTTATGAACATTTAAAGTTGGGCCAACCGGAGAGTCACATGGTACAACCTTGCAGGAGAGAGAAATATCATCGGGCATACACGTGGCAGAGCCTATGGATCCACTTGGCAAAAGAAGGATGTGCCATGTGGGGCCATTTGGAGTGACACGTGTCATTCCAAGTGGCATATGAGGCAGGTCCCAAACAATCATAATGCAAAACATGGCAGACTCATGATATGCCACTCGGTAAGGACTGCATGGCATGCATATGATGGGCCACTTCAACCCGAAATACAGCTCATGCCACACACTTTTTGTGCCATGTGTCAGCCCATAATTGGTCGTTGGATCACATGTTAGCACCATAGGCGCCGCATAGCAAAATCGCCACGATTTCCATGTGGTAGCCTCTCATTTGTCCTGTATTCTGCAGACCATTAGAACATAGAACGGCCGCTCGTGCCAAACGATTTGGATCTGGCCATTCAGGCAAAGGAAGCCAAAAGAAAATTAACTTTGGCTGCTCAGTGATAGCAGCCAAATCAAAAAAGCCTATAAAAATGAGCCTGCTCGCCCCTTTCAGACTTTGGCATTTTTTCCAACAATCGGAGCACCTGAACCCCTCTCCTTCTCCTCCGAACTCGTGCAAACTTTCACCCAACCTCTCATCCTATGTTACATGGACACTTCACACGACCCAAAGTACCCGTGTCCGACACGACACAACACGACACGACATGGGTATGGGTACAGGATATGTGTCGGATCCTTCGCATGTTCTCTTGGACATGGCAACCCAAGATCAATCAAAAAATAATTAACTTGCAAGAAATGAATCAAAAAAGATAATAGTTTTTGCAAAGAGAGAATATATATTCTCAAACTCAAAAATTGCAAGCAATGACTTAAAAAGAAAAATATAAGGGGAAGAAAAGGAAAAACAGAAATATGAAAGCTAGGCTTCTAATTGGCATTATTGACATTTACTTGGAGACTTTTCAACCGAATCCCAATATCCTTATCCAAATTTTGGACACTTCTCAACTGAGTCCCCGTATCCTAAGTTTTGAGGGTCAAGTGAATCCGACTCCTAGACACATACCCACACCCGACACTCGTATCCGAGTCCATGTACCATAGCTCTCATCTAGACCTTCTTTTGAGAGACTTTTTGCCCTTTTTCACAGCCATTTTATCATACTTGAAGAAGGGAAGGAGCTGAACATTGGAAGAGCTCCATCATCAAACAAAATCCCTAGTTCTCACATCTCATAAAGGCATGTACATTAATGCATTTTATAGTTATAGTTTACTCTTTTATATCCTTTGTTCTTCTTCTTCTTCTTCTTCTTCCACTCCTTTTGCTTTGAGTTTATGAATGACTAAACAGTTGAATGTAGATGTGATACAATGAGCAAAGAGATATGGGAAGGCTTAATGGGGGACAATTCATTGGAAGGAATGTCATAGATAATCTTGGTTTATATTTTCATGTAGTTTGATAATTCCTATCCCCCTTTTGCTTACGTTGTAATGCCATTGAATAAAAGACTCATTTATATTGTTTTGCTTTTACTTTTCGTGCACACAGGAAGGCTGAGAAGACGGCTTGGTCATGTGCTCAAATAGGCGGGTACCAACCTCCTTCCTGCCCCTTTTTGAGACTTTCCACAGACTTTATAGTCTTGGTAAGGGATTCAAACATGCTTGAGAACCCCAACATATGTTAAACAAGGCTCTGAAACCACTAGTTGAGAGAGAGCACATGTTGCCGTTTTACCTGAAGGCCAAAGTTAATTTGTAGTAGGTTGGTCTCCCAAATCAGCTACTATCAGAGAAAAGGATATGGGCCATTCGAACCCACCAGTAATCCTAGAGAAACCTGAACAGACCTACACAGATCTGTCTCCTAATCCCAGGAAGGCAAGGCCCAGAGCCTAAGCCAATGGATAAGCCCATACTGGAAATTGCAAAAGGAAAAAAAAAAAAAACCTTGTGGCCACTATCATGAAACTGCCAGAACAAAATAAAAGACGGTTGTTGCACCATAGCAGCCAAACCAAAGACAAATAAAATAGGGCCCAATCTAGCCCATTCTCTCTTGACCCACCTATGCATGTTCAAACCACAGGCCCGTGGGAGTAACATGGACCGTCTAGATTTATGATTTGGATTGTGGGACCTACACCCACCGATAGACCCCACATTGGGCTAAGGCCCCAAAACCAAAAAATGGAGACTTTTAGACAGGTCAAACCTAGATCTTTGGCTAAACTTTGGAAGTCCATAAGCCCCTCACGTATGCCTAATCATATGGAGCAAAACTAATTAAAGGGAACCCACCTTAGTTAGGGTAGTCTAGAGAGTTCCCTAGACTACAACTAGGTCACTTGGCTAGAATTTGCTGCAGGCCATTTTATTGGTGACTACCTACACCCTATAAATCAACAGGTAGTAGCGACTCCTTATTTTCCCTCTGCACATTCCCACATGTGCACACATGTGGAATTCTAAATTGCCATTTTCTGGTTCATAACTGCTTGTTGTGTTACTGGATACAAAGGTAGATATCATCTTTGTGTGAAGATGTTACTTTTATTTTCCACAAACGAGTGTCCACATACTAGTACTTGTAAGGTGATGTCTTCTTTAATGATTTCCCATCTTAGACATCAAACAACACACAAAATATCTACCTAAGTTCATGTAACATAGTCTTCATGATATTAATGTAGAATGCCCTCCCTTGTAATGTGATTTGCTATGATCATCTAAAGATGTAGCCCATTGGCTCTCAAGGATTTTAAAGTTTGTAGTATAATGGGTCTAGTCTACAAATAGGGTTTTTATCATAGCTAATAAATGTATTTGGGATGAGAGATCACGTATCTACATTGTTATATGGTTTTGTATAAGTATATTTTTTTTTCTTTCTTTTCCAGAAAAAAAAAAAAAAGATATAGAGAGAGAGAGAAATAGTCCACCTTTTGGAGACAATTAAGGTACAAATCAACAGTGCCACATGTTTGTCTTACTGTTCAGCCTTGGTTTCCGATCTTTTCAAGCCTCCACCTACGCTTTGGAACTCCATCTCCATTGCAGATCATTAATCATCCCAAAAGAAAAAAATATAATAATCCTCTTTACTGCAATGGATATTATGTGAGGCGCAATGGCTAAACCAATATTTTTTTATCTCAACCAATAAAAAAAAATCTCGAATTTATGGGGCAGTAAAGTTGTTCAATCCTCAAACTTTCATCAGATCTTTTGCAGTGAATCCAAATTGTAAGTTTAGCTTTCCGCATGAGATCACCAACATTCAATATCATAGATGATGTACTTCCCACAGGCCTTTTCATCTTTTTAAGCCAATAGTTGATGCTATCGGTAATAGCTTTGGAGGCTTAAACTGTAACCCCGTTTATTTTGGTGCTTATTCTTCCTCATTCATGCATTTAATATATATATAACAGATTTATGAACCTACTGTTTTGCATACCAATATAAACAGGTTTAAGAACTTATAACATTTTCATATGAGCATGGGAACATATGATATTAAAGCAAAGCTGAAACATTATGAAAAATTACTTGTTTTCTGTACATAATGAATGATTGATTTTGAAGTCCCAAAAAATACAATAAAAATGTGCGGCAGCCAAATTTATATAAGAAGTCCTTCAAATGGCGTAACAGCTTCAAATCCAATTCTCAATTTAATTAACTTTAGCCAATATTGGTCAATTAATAGAAAGTGAACTTCTCACAATGGTAAATTCCTTCCTTGCATCTGAATAAAGTGAAAATAATATGTTAACATAATTCATAGAACCTTACATATAGACATAATACTTCATTGTTTTCAAACTCCTAGCATGTTTGCTGATTTGTTGACAAAGAAACCCATCGACATGTTCTCTTTCCAGATGCCAAATTCCATCCCGAAATACAACTAACCAAGAAAAAACAAATATCCTTTTTTACAGACTTACTTGCATAAAAAAAGCAATAGATTGGAGGGTTGCCATTTCAAATCGTAAAAATCCAATGCATGTTACAATAAGGAGATGTGTGAATGAAGGATTGTTTATGTAGTGTTGAAATATTAACCTTGTGATAGCAAATAAAGATTAAGAGGAAACTGTGCAACAAATTTACGTGGTTTGGCAATGTTCCTACATCCACAAGAGAGGAAGAAGCTTTGCCATTCAGAGAAAGAAACTACATCAGTAGGGTTACAACTTCTATCTTATGCCTGAACCCTTGTTACAACCCTAACCCCAGTATATTAGAGAAATTTAATAACATAACCTTACCATGCCGCAAAGGGGCTTCTATTGGACTCAAATATATGTATGAGAAAACATGTGGCCTATCTAGCATATGAACTATATAAATTGGCCACAGCAACCTATCATCAGGAGGAAAATCCAAGAATTGCAGGATACTAACACTATTAAATCAGAGATGATGACAATTTCATATACACAAACAAATTTATCAGCATAATCTCATCATATTCTGAAGAAATGGATAATATGGAAAAAAAAAGTTCTTATCTATGGAAAAAGAAAACACAGAAGTACTTACTGGATCACTTCTAAAGAAGACTAATGATGTCCGCGTTAGGATGAACCATCTTTTCTTCCATGATGTCCATCCTATTCCTTAATATCAAGAATCACATAGGAACAACTTCAGATATAATCAAAATTAACCAAAAGAAACACGTATAAACCACAACTCCTGCTGCATGTGAAAAATAAAAATTAACTATTATAGTTTATCACAAGAAAAAGGAACAGAAAATTAACATTTATATATGAGATAAATTCATGTGCAACAGCATAGCCCCCTACATGTCAGAAAAGCATAAAATTACCGAAGCAAATGAAAGAGAGAAATCCATATCAAATTCTTGATTAACTATCAGAAAAAATTATACATTCAGTTACAGGAAAAAAAAAAAGGAAAAAAGGACTACATAATATGACAATGCAATGTGAACCAAGTAAGCAGAAAGGAATCCTATGAATCTCACAAACAAGAGAATGAAATCACAAAGCCCCTTGGAGCTACCATAATGATAAATTACATGAAAAAGGAAAAAAGAGAGAGTTTTACCTATAAGGAAACTTCATCACTACTTCCACCCATAACCCAAGTTATATGTTCATAAAAGTTTGGTTCTTCTCAATCACTGTGATGCAGAATACTAGCTGATAAGAAGAGGACAGCCAAGCTTTTGATTGGAAAATAGATGAATTAAAACTGTTTATCAAAGCTAGAAGCTAAAATAATGGAGAAATCACCTATCATTTCTATTAATTGTACTTCCTATTCCTGACTAAGAAGAAGAAAATCAGGAGCAAGAAAAAGGAGATTTCTAATCAGGTGGCTTTATAAACAGTAGAAATGGAAAACGTCATTTGTGCGTATATAAGTCAATAAGCTAAAGTTTGGAAGAATGAAATGCTTCTTCCTTCAAACTTCTCCCACGTTCATATTTTCCTTTTTCTCTTAACAAGCAACCGTAAAACATACAAGGGGTGAAGGGTAAGTAAAGATAATTTTAAAGAAAGCAAAAGTGAATCTAAATTGGTAAAATAATTTAAACTGGGCAACTTCCATGCAAAGTTCAAACTGTTAATGACATCATTAAAGTACTTGAAAACAGGACCTAATCTACAAAAACCCAAGTTCATACAAATATTTGGCGACTCCGTATCATCTACACCAGGGTCCCTGCACCATTGAATGCACCAATAATGGGACGTGGACAAAGCCCATATCATGCAACACTATTATGGGGACGGCAAACCAAAGGCATTCTCTCTTTTACCCTTTACCTTTTTTTCCTTTGCTTTTTTAAACAGCTCAAAATAGAGCCAGCCTTCTGTAGATAGAAATCACCCCCAGATTTTCATCCTTAACTGAAAACACACCCCTGGCTAGTATAGGTCACAAACAGTTGGGCTTCAAAAATTCTTGAAAAAGACAAATGTCAAAAAGAAGAAAAGGTAAAAAGAGAATGGGGAAGAAGCAACGAGTTGAATATCAAATATAGGAAAAATAAATAAAAAAAGAAAAAGCTTGTAATAGAATATGTAAGCAGATCAAGCTTGTCTTTGGCACCAAGTGATCGTTAGCAAGTACACAGTGGGAGATAATGGATGGTCCATTAAAATGAGGGTGCACCCGAAGGGATGTAGCCCTTGTAAGGCCATGATTGCCATTGCTCCTTCCTTTTATCCTCATTTCCAACTCATTGTGGGGGATCGTTCTTCTATTCGGTTTTGATATGACCCTTGGCGGGGGAATGAGGCCTAATCGCTTGTTTTCCCAAGCATTTTTTTCCCTTGCCCGTCCCCCGAAGGCATTAGTGTCTGACATTCTTTCTTGGTATTCCTTTGGGCACTCCTGGAATCTTGACCTTCGTAGGGATCTTAAACTTTTTGAGGCTGAGGAGCTTATTTCTCTGCTTTACTGCCTCAAGGACGTATTCATTGACCAGTCCAATTCTGACAAACCCATGTGGTCGGCCTCCCCTTCGGGATCCTTTTCTTGCAGATCATACTTCTATTCCCTTTGCCCAAGGAGGGGGATCCTCCATCCCCCTTCTCTGTGCCTACGCTTTGGAAATCCAAAGCCCCTCTCAGATCAAAGCATTCTTGTGGACAACTCTTCTTTATAAGATAAACACAGCTAACCGAATTCAAAGGAAGTGGAAAAGGATGGCTATATCCCCTCACATTTGCATGTGAATGACAGCAGAAGAGAGTATTGATCACATCTTCTTGGATTGTCGTTTTGCTTGGGCCATATGGATGGGACTTCTTAGCAGCATTGGGATCTCTTGGGTTTTGCCCAACTCTATCATCCAAATGTTAGATCAGTGGTGGTTCAGCAGTCTTGAGACGAGAGGACACATTATGTACAGATTGGCTTTCCATGCAGTTGTGTGGCACATTTGGCTTGAGAGGGCAAAATTTTCCAAGATAAGAGGGGGAGTGTGGAGCATGTCCCTGGAAAATTCTATGACGGCAACTGCCTCATGGGTATCTGTTCTACTAGAGTTCATAGGATTGTCTATTCCCGAGATCGTTAGAGATTGGCATGGCTGCTATTTCTCTCCCCCTGGTCTTCACATTGGTTGGCAGAAGTATGGGGTCCATTGGTTATGTACTTCTTGAGTAGTCTTGGCATCTATTGAGGTCCCATTTCTCATGGG